>JARLTB010000169.1:4315000-5515000 GCA_030141615.1 Unio pictorum | reverse complement strand
CCGTCAGCATGATACCGTCAGCATTGTAGCGTCAGCATGATAACGAGGTTTGTATGCAAAGATGCATAAAAAAAACAATAGGAGTATATCAGGATAAAACCAGCACAATAGTTCAAGAGATTTTTTGTATGGCGTATCTGTAGTCTCTGATCAACACATATCAGTCGCTCAGTCTAGCTATAATCAGATATGCAAAAGATCATGGTTGACTGCATCCTAATGACAAGACTAATGGATAGTGTTTCTGATTATTTGGTCTTTGTTTTCAAAGACAATATCTGTATTTTATATCTCCTAAAAGATCTCACCCTTTTAACGTTCATGTTTTACCCCAACCTTCCGGAACAGATGATGCTATCAAGATATGGGTTGGTTTCTGCTCTTTCGTTTGTCTAGAGATTCTCATTGCTTTGGGTGGTGAAGTTTACAAAACCGAATGTTGTTGACCATATTGCAATTAACGTTTACCGAACATTAATATCGTGTTGTAATAATAGTGCAGTCTTTTGATTGAGAAATCTTGAAAGATTCAGACCAAACAAAAAGAGTAAATCTAGTTTTAAAATTCATTTGTGGGATTTTACCAATCAGTATACAGCTTGATGAAGCCGCAAAATTGTTTTTACCTGCATCCTGTACATCCGGTTTGTTTTAGTGGACATCGTCATACCTTTCTGAATAAGTGAAATGATAATGGTCTTTCGCGGGTAAAGACGACACTTCTACACGATGAAATCCAGTAAACAAACAGTGTACATTACACTATTGTATATAGTTACACAAAACATTCACCTGATAACGATACACGAAAAAGCGAGGAGTTCCTGGTAAGAAAATGTCCTTGAATAATCAGGTAAGTTGATAAACACATTATCTTCTAGTGGGAGGAAATCACAGACATTCGAGAAAAGCACGCCTATATTTCCTTAAAAGGAATAAATAACAAGCAGACATTCAATTTATTATTACATTGTGATTTAAAATGTCTTTTATTCTTCTTCGCTATATTCCACTTAGAACAATGGATGCAAAAGTACATCTGATCATGTACAATTTTTGTTGTTCTCATTCTCAGTAAATTATAGGTATTCTTTTTTGTTGGGGGGGGGGGGGGGAGGGTGCAAAAGCCAAGGTCTCGATAACCGGTCTTAACAGCTTTCATTTGACTCACCCGCGAAGTATGTATTATAGATTCTACTAATTTAGTTTTCTTCTGCAATAAGAATTAAGTATATTGTTAAAAGGCACAACACGGAACTAAACCGGCCTTAAACGAACCCGATGTTCTTACATAGCAGTCCAGAACGTAAATCGCTAATCTACATGAGTTTGCTAAATACATGCAACCTCGACTAATTGGAGAGGAGTACAGTAAGGTAGTGTTTTGAATGAGTGAATAACAAATCAAAAGTAAAATAACGGGAACAAAGACTGGCTATGGCAAGGACATAAAACAAATTATAATCTACTTGTGTATATGCGATAAAAATCAGAAACCTCGACTAGGTGTGAATTAATAACATATTGCAAATCGATTGCGTTTACCTGTATTGCTAATCATAATTATGCACATTTGCGGACAAAAAAGTACGAGATTCAGTCAAGGATAAGTGGTAGTGGCATTATTTAGATTTGTGATCATACCTGTTCTTATCGAAAACAAAAATGTGTATTCCTTTGTACGATATAATACCACAGCCACAACTAATAAATACAGCCATTAAAAGCGTCCATTAACAGAAATCAACATGATTTAACTGAACTATACTTATAATAAGGAACAAAATATTTACATCCCTGCAGCCTACCTCTCACACTATGCCCATCTTTTTGAACAGATTATCTAAGTTTCTCCTTAATCTCGTAAAGAGTTATCCCTTTCTGTATTTTGTTTTTATATTTGTGGAAACTATCCTAAGACTCCTTCTTTTTCTTTTTTAAAAGCGAAGAACATTACATCGAAGCCTTTTTTATTTGAGAAGATAAATTATATTATTTTCTGTTGTTGATGTAGCCTTAAATTGTGTGTTGATAAACTAGTTATCCTGATGTAGTCTCACGGCCAGTATTGTGCTTAAGAACTCTTTAGAGTTTGTTTGTTCGTTTGATTAGGACCTTTAACGTAGCTTTAATAACTTTTCAGTCATATTGCTACGATTTCTGCAGTGTGGCAGTTTATAGTGATGTCTAGCACTGGGACATCATGCCGCAGACATATAGCATGATGTCCCACTCAGTCACATTATCCTGACACCAGGCCGACCAGTCCTAACACTAATCTCTTAATGCTGAGCGCCAAGCGAGGCAGCTGTTAGTACCATTTTTGTAAGTCTTTGGTATGACTCGGCGGGGGATCGAGCCCAAGACCTCTCGCTTCCGCGGTGGACGCTCTAACCACTAGGCCACTGGAGTGGTTCAGTCTAAACAATGACAAGATGTGTTAAAAATTTCCGATTATATAACTTAAACAAGCTGCTGCTTTTAGGTGACAATGTTCAGATATATCAGTGTCTACGTTTTTAGGCGTGACAATGTTCAGATATATCAGTGTCTACGTTTTTAGGCGTGACAATGTTCAGATATATCAGTGTCTACGTTTTTAGGCGTGACAATGTTCAGATATATCAGTGTCTACGTTTTTAGGCGTGACAATGTTCAGATATATCAGTGTCTACGTTTTTAGGCGTGACAATGTTCAGATATATCAGTGTCTACGTTTGTAGGCGTGACAATGTTCAGATATATCAGTGTCTACGTTTGTAGGCGTGACAATGTTCAGATATATCAGTGTCTACGTTTTTAGGCGTGACAATGTTCAGATATATCAGTGTCTACGTTTTTAAGCGTGACAATGTTCAGATATATCAGTGTCTACGTTTTTAGGCGTGACAATGTTCAGATATATCAGTGTCTACGTTTTTAGGCGTGACAATGTTCAGATATATCAGTGTCTACGTTTTTAGGCGTGACAATGTTCAGATATATCAGTGTCTACGTTTTTAGGCGTGACAATGTTCAGATATATCAGTGTCTACGTTTTAAAGCTTATCAGTATTTAAATGATTGAGTGACATGGAAAATGATTGAGTGACATGAAAAATGTACCATATAAGTTAAACAAGAAAGAAAAAAAAGATGGAAAAAAGTATAAAATTGCACGACTATCTTTGGTTGGGGGTCAGAATAGAAGCCAATTTAAAAGATAGTGTTATCCGTCTAAATGTGAATCATCCTACGGAGAGTATACTTACGTAATTCCGCACTGAAGACAAATGATGAGGAGCGTGCATAGCGAGAAACAATGCCGCCTTTGGCCGGAAACTACAAAATGTACAAACAATATATGACGGAAAAGACAGCAGTTACAAAGAACAATAAACAAAGACAATCCTTGTTACCTTTGCATATAGGAAGGGTATACATTCATCGAGTGGTGGCTCCTGTCTCCCACTAGACAACTGATTAAGAAGTCAGATGTGCTGACATTAACCATTTGTGTAAGGCCGAATGGCCATAAACTACTGTAATCCGTGATTAATGCTGCATTTTGTTACCCATTGTCATCTTGATACAAAAGACAAGAATGAACGCAAATATAACCCGAAAGCTTAGTAAAATTTAATACACTTTAAAAAGGTTCGTCGCCTCTGGGGTCAAGTCAATGAGCTTCATGCAGACAAGCTATTTTTTAATAACACATTTGAAATTTTCCAATAAACTTTTCCTCCCCACGTTGGAGGATAAAATGATAGAAGAACAAACGAACTGGGAGAAAGAAAGGAGTGAACACCAGGAAACTTAATGTCTTGTCACAACAGAGGTGGGAAGCATTCATATTCATGTATAGTGTCAAAGACGCGTCCCTGGTATATAGTGAAGCCATCACAACAGCAGCGGAGAGGTAGGGTCCCCATACTGAAGACTGAAATATGGAAATTCAAAACCAATGGAGGAGAATTTCAGCCTGAATTCTTGGATAAAGTGCTGCAGGAACTCCAGCAAGAACAAGACAACAAGGAGCAACAAGACAGCTGACAACAGTTCCTTAAACAATTGAGTGGAAATGTAAAGCAAAACATCTCACTCCTTCCTACCTGTTTCAATCAATCCTTAATACAGAAATAGATGTAATCAAATATTTACTGCCTGCGTTGCTGGACCCAGGAGGTATGGACACTGTGTGTACTAAAAAATTAAATAAAGAAAGAACTTTCCCAGGCTACCCAAATCTTTAAAACAACAGAGATATAGCCCAATAGTATTGCCAACAATGTTTTGTCTTTGTTTTTGTGTCTTGTGTGGGGAACAAAATTAAACGAATATTTTATGTTATGTACGCTGGATTTTTCTTGTGTTTGTGTTCAGTATCAAGACTACAAATATTCTCATTTAAGTCTACATATCTTCTTTGGAAGGGTGTTTTCATTCACTTTCTTGCTTGTGCCGTACGAAGTGCTCGCTTTAGAAGAATATAGACTGGCAGTCTTCTACCATCGCCAAGCAGGCAATTTATCGGGAGCTTTCAGTCTGGTACAGAGGACAGAACCTCCATAGATGAAATATAGTGTTACTCCAATGTCATGTAAACATGAAGCTTTCAACAGCCATAAGGTTTATGAAAGAGTGCTAAGTGGATGAAGATGAAAGAGAAAATTCGACAGTGGGGCAGAAAGACTAGATCCCTAATAAGGGAGGTCAGAGAACCTACTTTTAAGCTGTTGTTATCCACAAAAACATATTGGCGTACATAACGTACGACCTGTGGTGCAAGACTCGGGAAATGTTATCACTAAGGAAGATGAGTGGAGAGAAACAAGTGGTCATTTTTAGGGCCACCAAGAAGAAAAAATGTACTGATAATTTTCCAAATATGTATGCTTCTGCATGTAGGTATATGTTGTTTACATCAAAAACATAAAAAAAACAACCACGTTTATCTTCTGTATCTATTTTACGTGTGAGAGTATAGTATTGTGTCAAGAAAAACACTTCTTACCCTTATGTTATTGTATGCTTGTACGTTTATTTTATTTGATTTGGACTTTTAACGTCAGTCATATCAGTACGATATCTGCAGGGTAGTCTGGGGACACGATAAAGGCTGTACCTTCTTTTCAGACTGCCCAATCTACCATAACATTTCTAGGGTAGTCTTGGGACACGATAAAAGCTATACCTTCTTTTCAGACTGCCCAATCTACCATAACATTTCTAGGGTAGTCTTGGGACACGATAAAAGCTATACCTTCTTTTCAGACTGCCCAATCTGCCATAACATTTCTAGGGTAGTCTTGGGACACGATAAAAGCTATACCTTCTTTTCAGACTGCCCAATCTACCATAACATTTCTAGGGTAGTCTTGGGACACGATAAAAGCTATACCTTCTTTTCACTTTTCAGACTGCCCAATCTACCATAACATTTCTAGGGTAGTCTTGGGACACGATAAAAGCTATACCTTCTTTTCAGACTGCCCAATCTACCATAACATTTCTAGGGTAGTCTGAGAATAAAATAAAGGCTATACCTTCTTCCCAGACTGCCCACATGCACCTACTGGTGCCAAAAGTGTACCATTCCAGCACGATGTACTGGTTACGTTTAGGAAACTATTTTGAGATGATTCCAAACCATTTAATTAATGCATTACTTTTCCCAGCTTCTTACTCTCTTTCTTTGTCTGTTCTCTATCTCTCAACCAAACGTCTCTTGCACTTCCTTTTATTGATTTAATCGTTCCCTAGCTGACAACACTTATATAACCGTCATGTAGTATTTATTGTTCTTATGCAACACACACGTATTATATATATATATATATATATATATATATATATATATATATATATATATATATATATATATATATATATATATATATATATATATATATATATATAAGTTGAAGAGTACTGAAACTTAAATAAACTACATTTGAATGTTTAAATGTTTGTTTAAACCCCAAGATGGGTGAAAATGAAGGTGCCTTTAATTTATGACTGTATAAAATTGTTTGTACAATGTTGCTAGCAGGGTTTGTACTATTTCTTTTCCCGCCAAAGAACACGAAGGCAGCCTTTGCTGTTCCTTCAATCAATTGCACACGATTACAAAAGTGAAGAAAAAACTTTCAGTTTTTATCTTTTTAAAATTATAAAAGTCCCATAATATCAACCTACAGGTGGCTATAAATGCAATGATGGTTGTTACAAGAAAATGTTTGTTGTTCTTATTTTGGAAGAAAGTGACTGGACGGTTTAGAGTCAATAGCTGTGGAAAACAGCTTCAGAATCTCAGTATGTATTTACTTATGTATTTGCTTATTCTAAAAGATTTATTTTTCATTCCGTGTTGTCATGGACCATTCATTGAGCTAAAGAATTAATTAAAATATAAACTTAATACGAGCTAAACACATTATCACTGTATTAAGAAATAATGGCTGCAAAGAAAAACGATAGATGGATCAATCAATCACTCAGTCAATCAATCGATTAATTATTTTACCGATAAAGGAAGCTTCGTGTTACAATAGCTTTTCAGCAGTTAAGACTCAGGCCGGTCCGTTGTGAGACTTAACTGCTGAATATATATATATATATATATATATATATATATATATATATATATATATATATATATATATATATATATATATATATATATATATATATATATATATTCATCTCTGCACTTAGTTTTTCTATATTCCGTACCATCATGTTCGGTAGAGACAGTAGTCCGTAACATGTACGAGGAAGTGTACCTTTTGAATACATTTGAAGAGACAGGGCCAATGTGGTAATTTTCTCTCATTTTAAGGTTTCAATGAACAGTTTTTTTTGGGGGGGGGGAGGGAGGGAAATTTTTGTCAGACAATGACCTATAGCAGAAAAAATATAATAATATTATATTATAGACACAAATAAAAATTAACTAATGAGTTTTGTTGAACTGGTACTTGTAAGATTCTGACTGAGGTATTAAAGTTAATTCCTTATGCAACTAATGGCTTTTATAATGAACCAACACTGCCACCAACCCCTCTTTTTTACATTCATTTTTTACAGGAAAGAGCTTTTCTTTTTTGAAAATTTTCCTGTGACAAGACAGCTAAAAGAATCAGCATGTGCCTTATACATGAATAAAGTTCACTAGTACTGTAACAAATTAGTATACTTTTAATCACCCCTCAGCCATCTAGATTTTTTTTTATATTTACCTCTGAAGCAGACACATGTAAATACGCAAAGCAAGTCGGCGGCTCAATTGAAGCCGAAGTTACGCATTTGATCTCCAATGCTAGTCTAACTGTGACAGGCAGTCACCAACAAGTCAACCAGTTTCCAAGCCTAATTGAAGGTAAATCTAAACCCCATTACAGATTTAGCTTATGTGTGAAATGAAAAATGCTAGGATTGTGATAATTAGGCTCATGCCTTCTACCTTAAATATTAGGAAGGTGTCAAAATGCGAAACTATCCAGTGAGACCTAAGACAGCCGGTTGTCTCCTCAACATTATACGTATGCTGACCGAAGCTGACCTGGGTCACGATTTATGGTTGTTGGGTGGTTAGTGTGCCCGACTCGCGACTAAGCGGTGCGTGTTAGAACCCTGAAAAGACTAGTTCATGATGACCGCCGTGCCGTGTCTCTTATCCAGGCAGATTTCTCCAATTGCCTCGGTACTGTATAACTTTTGATGTGTTAGTTTGCCGTTAAATGTTTTGCAGCCAGCTGATTT
Source organism: Unio pictorum (assembly GCA_030141615.1). NCBI lineage: Eukaryota > Metazoa > Mollusca > Bivalvia > Unionida > Unionidae > Unio > Unio pictorum. The sequence goes on along the minus strand of JARLTB010000169.1, from coordinate 5,507,254 downwards.
GGTGATACAATGTCGAGAAATGTCTTCCTAATCTGACCAGGTCTAATTGCTGAGCTGATTTGAAAGATACAAAATCTGTCTGCATTTTTAATAACTTTAATTAAATCGAAATTCCTTTAGTAGAACTCTTGTGCTTTGAGCTGGAGATTCTTGATCAATTGTTTAAAAGTATTCAAGATCAGATTTACCAAGATGCTTTAAAACGAAATATAGTGATTGATACACTAGATACACTGAAAATAAAATACAAGATCAAATTTGGAAATATAGTGATTGATACACTAGATACACTGAAAATAAAATACAAGATCAAATTTGGAAATATAGTGATTGATACACTAGATATACTGAAAATAAAATACAAGATCAAATTTGGAAATATAGTGATTGATACACTAGATACACTGAAAATAAAATACAAGATCAAATTTGGAAATATAGTGATTGATACACTAGATACACTGAAAATAAAATACAAGATCAAATTTGGAAATATAGTGATTGATACACTAGATACACTGAAAATAAAATACAAGATCAAATTTGGAAATATAGTGATTGATACACTAGATACACTGAAAATAAAATACAAGATCAAATTTGGAAATATAGTGATTGATACACTAGATACACTGAAAATAAAATACAAGATCAAATTTGGAAATATAGTGATTGATACACTAGATACACTGAAAATAAAATACAGAGTTATATTTGGCAAGATGCTCAGTTGAAATAAAATACCAGTCATATTTGGCAAGATCCGTAGATGAAATCAAAATACCGGGTAATATTTGGCAAAATGCTCAGTTGAAATCATAATAACGGGTCATATTCGGCAAGATGCTCAGCTGAAAATAGAATCACATCTACTGAAAAAGACCATATTGAAATGTCACTATCTTTCATTATTCCCTCTCTCTCTCTCTCTCTCTCTCTCTCTCTCTCTCTCTCTCTCTCTCTATATATATATATATATATATATATATATATATATATATATGTATGTATGTATGTATGTATGTATGTATGTATGTATGTATGTATGTATGTATGTATGTATGTATGTATGTATGTATGTATGTATGTATGTATGTATGTATGTATGTATGTATGTATGTATATATATATATATATATATATATATATATATATATATATATATATATATATATATATATATATATATATATATATATATATATATATATATATATCTTTAAAGGTACTTAAATGACACGTGGTTTAGTGAAGGGTATTTTGGGGGCTGTATTTTCGAATTCACGGGATATTGCAGAATCAGATTCATGGTTTGTACAGATTTATGGTAAAAGGGATATTTATTTTTTAGAAAATAACTGGATCCTAATGGATGCTGATTTAAAGTATTTCATAACCCTGGCTCCGGATAATATCTCCACAGTACTCTCCCCCTCCCCCTCCACTCTGACGTAATTTTAAAAAAGCCACTCATGTAATTAGTATCTGTGACGACATGAGGCACCTAGGTCTACTTATTTCTCCATTCCTCTTTAATATTGTAGGAACTGACTAAATATTTGCTTACGAAAAAAAGCATCCCTAAGGAAACTGTTAACATGTTATATGTACACGACTTCCAGTAAGTGTTGACTATTGTGTTTTGTAATGGCCGTGTTTAGTTTAGACCTGCTATGGATCATATTTAGCACTCTAGTACACACACACACACACACACACACACACACACACATACATATATATATATATATATATATATATATATATATATATATATATATATATATATATATATATATATATATATATATATATTGTTACGTCTATTGGATTTAAATTATTTATTTTTTAATTGTTAAATCCAAAATTTGTCATTTAGGGTTTAATATTCATTAATTGGGAGATTTTTCTGGAAAATTCAGGCTGACCTAGACTCTAGCTGTAAACAAGTTGACCTTGGCTTGTTGACCTAATTCCTGACCCTGCTTTAGACATTGTCAACAAGCTTCTAAAACTATTGGTTAATTTCAAGGACAACTTTTTATTTTTAGTTCTTGGGGGTAGGAAATATCTAGATCTTTCTTTGAGTACGTGATTTAGTGAAGGTAGACTCTTCCTCTGACTTTCTATCAATTTCTAGAAAATCACGTGATCCCTTGTTTACATATTAAAAACGGGTATTTAAATCAGTGTACTGGAAGAGAGATTCAGTAGAATCTGGGCTTTTATAAAGTTAATAGTTGTGTTTTTATGTTTGAGTTATAATTTTAATTACCTTGTACTGGACATTGTGTCAATACATTGAAGCAAGTGGATTTATTTATTTATTTGGAGGAGAAAACATGTGCTTATACTTTCATTTGGATGATAATAAAATAAGAACTGCATCACGTGACATTGTCAGCCATTTTGGATTACATCGCCAAGATTCGAACCTGGAACTATTAGAACATTTATCAGGACTCTTGCAATTCCATTAGTGGATTATTATTCTGAATTCTATATTGGATTAATGTTGGATTTGATTCTCTAAAACAGTAAGTTTATTTATGTTCTCTTATACAAGATTTGTACTTAATAAATTCATTGTTCAAGTTATACAAGCTTGTTAGTTTTCATTATTTCTGTGTTGTGTTGCTGCTTATTCGAGCCTAAGCACGTAACAATATATATATATATATATATATATATATATATATATATATATATATATATATATATATTACTAGTTTTATTTTTTAAAATATTTATGGTTAAGTAAAAGCATCTGTTGACCCTAAGTTATAACTTAACTCTGAAACTTAAGAAGTTATTTAAATTAAAGCAAGGTGTGTTTTTGGTGTTTGTTTCTTTTTCCAGGACCAAGGTTGTGTTTTTGGTCTGCTGGCTTGTTTTATTTTCATTATATACATCTACAATCACATCAATGTCTCGTAGTTTCTAAATCGACCTTAACCAATTTTTTAAAAAAAATTATAAGATAGAAAATGCGTAATAAAAATAATTGTAGAATTGGGATGTGAGACGTGCATAGTTATATGTGGTTTCTAAATTTATAACTTCTTCTAATGGCTTCAAGACTGTGTATGGTCCGTTGTATCGTTACAATACAGTGAGTTGATTGTCTGAATTATAACCTCTAGCTATGGACTGTCTCTCTATTCAAGAAATATGTCATAATTTGACTTTTTTAATGGCATGATACTTATCCAATTTTCTATTTTCCTACCTTCATGAAAACAATTCTATCTGTTGATTATACGGCAATTTTTGAACGGCACGCATAGTAAATCTGCATGGTTTGGGTAAATCGGTATTTTCTAAAACTGCAATTTAGTCTAAGCACAATACACAAAGGAAAACCTCTACAATCATTTCCCGAAGGCACCGGTGTTTGGAAGGCCATTGTATCTGTATGTTCGTAGATAAGCGACAAATCTGTGTAAAAAAAATTAAAAACAACCATATTTTCCCGGTCTGGCCTGGACAAATTGTCGAGCATGAAATTCAAAGGTCAATTTGCATTTGTTAACTGCGATGTGTACTCAAACCGGTCTTTTTTTTCTATTGTAACATATCGTTTTCTAGGACAGGTAAATGGCTTTACAAGTGCTACCTGTTTGATTTGTCATGCTTACTTGTACTTGAGAAAAAAAATATTACTCAATATTTTATTACTTAATATTTACAAGGTTATTTGTATTGGATTTAAAGCTACACTGAATTGCGTTCGATTTTAAGAAATGTAGGACTGTAAAGTGGTGTGGTATACTGTTCTGTGTGATCTTTTTCCTTGTGACAACCATGACGTGTAAAGTGAGACGCTTTTATTGGCCATTATTTCGTTTTGATTGCTGCATAGTGTTTTATTGTTGGATCATTGACAGTGAACATATACAACGTACATTGCGTTATTTATGATCTTCATTTAATGATATAATACTAACTAAAATGAAGAAGAAACCCCCCACCCTCCTTACCAACGAATTCAAATATATTGATCCTATAATATTGGGCACCTAAAAAGTACAAGACAGTGTGCAATAGTTTTAAACAATATAAGTCATTTAACACCTCTCAATACACTACCCTGCAAATCGAATTAAAACTAGGGTTAGAATGCAGCCGTTATAACGTGTATATACGGCTGAGCACAAAATCGACTTAGCAATGCAATACACAATAGTGGACGCAGCTCTTTGATGTATCACAGAACGGTACGGCTTTCTTAACAGGCTTATTTCTATTGTGGGGAAACAACACCGACATGTTTGATCGTTTCTGTTGGCAAGCGTCGTGTTGGAAATGATAACCTACAGTACGTGAAGAAAGAAAGAAAGAACAAAAACAACGCCAAATGTAGTAGCTCGTATTATTTAAGCAAGGCGTACTATGAGTATATATAAAAAAAATATGACAAATTCCCGTTCAATTCAGACCGTGTAGTGACGGATTTATTAACTTGGATCAAAATGTAAACTGAAAATTTCAAGATGGACCTTTTCAGCAAGCAGCATTAAATTCATTGGAAATGTCCAGTCAAAGGGTATGTATTTAGGTATATATTGTATGTACCGAGTACACAGGGTGTGTATGGAGAGCGAATGATATGCATTTCGATTAAAGGGTATGTGCTGATAACAATGGGCATGTATTGAGAACAAATATGTATTTAGATTACATGATCTTATTACGTGAGAGCAAAGGACGTAAACGATATATACTAGGAGAAAATTAGATGTGTTTACATAACGGGTCTGTATTTAGAGTAACGAGATCAAAGAGTATGTATTGAGATCCGAGGGTATTAATGAGAACAGGGTATGTAAGGAGAACAGAAGACATCTATTGAGATCCGAGATTATATATTGATTACAAAGTGTATGTATTGAGATCAGCAGAGTAATAATGAGAACAGGGTATGTATTGAGAACAGATGTATACATTGTGATTCGAGGAGATAGATAGATAGATAGATAGATAGATAGATAGATAGATAGAGGGCATGCATTGAGAACATATTGTATATTTTGAGATCAGAGGGTGTGTATTGAGAATAGAGGGAATGTATTGAGAACACATTATATATTTTGAGATCAGAGGGTGTGTATTGAGAATAGAGGGAATGTATTGAGCTCTGAAGGTATGTATTGAGAGCAAGAGATATGTATATATCTAAAGTTTGATTTATGATATAAATGTGATATTGTTCTCATATAGATATATGTGACATAACTTCAAGCGTATTTCTTGCTTTTGCTTAGTGGATATTGTTTTTATCAATATATTGACATGGACACGTCATTGAAGTAAACGTTGTTCGACGCTATTCGAGAATAACATTAGTTCTTAAAGAATATGTGTGAATAAAGACTGTTCGAGTAACAACCTGAGACTCCCTCATTTTCTTTGGCATGGTGTCAGATGTGACTCCAAAGGATACATGAGGCAGTTCAAGTAACTTCACTAATATATGCAATGGGGAAAGAAGCAGAACAAATATTTAAATCGTTTGAGTTTGCTAACGATGATGATGCCAACAAATATGCCCCAGTTTTGCAGAAATTTGACGATTACTTTGTCCCCAAGAGCAATGTAATCCATGAAAGAGCGCGTTTTCACCAACATAGTCAAATACCAGGAGAGTCTGTGGAGGAATTTGTAAGAAAGCTGTATGAAATTGCTGACCATTGTGACTTTGGCGCACAAAAGGATGAAACAATAAGGGATCGTCTTGTAATTGGAATTCGGGATAAAGAAGTTTCGGAAAAGCTACAAATGGAGGCCGACCTCACCTTAGTGAAGGCCATACAAATAGCGAGACAGTCAGAACTGGTAAAAATTCAGATACGCGACCAAAGTCAGACGGTCAAAAATTTGGATGAAATCTCTAAACAGAACAAGGCATCAAGTATTAAACCAGGGTCGACCAACAGAAATGGACAACGTCAGTGGCGCAAACTAAATCAGACTGGTCAAACAACAGCACAACAAAACATGTCACAAATGCAACAGGCGGCATGGTAGAGGTGAGAGATGTCCCGCTAAAGGAAAACGGTGCAGAAGTTGTAACAACCTTGACCACTTTGCCATTGTCTGTCGCTCTAATAAAGTAAATGAGGTCACATTTAATGAAACACCAGCTACAGATTATGCAGAATACCAAGAAACATTCTTCCTTGGCTCAGTAACTATGTGTGACGATCATAAGGAGGCATGGCGTGTGATTTTGAACATTTGTGGAGCCCCAGTCCACTTCAAAATAGACACGGAAGCAGACACAACAGTTATGTCTGAAGCAACATATAGCTCTCTTCCAACAAAACCAAAGCTTAGACAATCGAAATCCAAGTTGTGTAGCCCTGGAAGGATTCTGGATTCAAAAGGCGAGTTTATGGCACATATTACATATAAGAAAATATCATACCAGTTTCGGGTATTTGTCATCAAGGGACCACGTGCCAATAATCTCCTTGGTCGTGCAGTTGCACACGCGATGGGTCTTGTGAAAAGAGTTGAAGAGATCAACAAAACAGCCAGTGAAGATCACTCTCCAGGATGATGCCAGGCCATACAGTATAGCTGCACCCAGGCGTGTTCCGTTCCCTTTGTTGTCGAAGGTGAAAGAAGAATTGCTCCATATGCAGCAGGAAAGCATCATTGAAGAAGTAACAGAGACCACATAATGGCGTGCGCCTATGGTATCAGTCCCTAAGAAAAATGGTAAAGTCAGAATTTGTGTTGACTTGAAGAAGCTCAATGAAGCTGTCAAACGGGAGAGATATATGCTCCCTACTCTAGATGATATATCACCGAAGCTGATAGGCTCCACTGTCTTCTCCAAAATTGATGCAGAAAGCGGATTTTATCAAATACCCTTACATCCAGAAAGTGCAAAACTGACCACCTTTATTACTCCGCTGGGTCGCTTCTGCTTTAAACGAGTTCCATTTGGTATTACGTAGGCTCCAGAGATTTTTCAGAGAAAAATGACAGAGCTGCTGACTGGCTATGAAGGGTTTGAGGCCATTATGGATGATATACTCATTTATGGCAGAACCTTAGAGGAGCATGACAGACGACTAAATTTGGTACTAGAAAAGCTCAACGGGAGTGGACTGAAGCTCAACAAAGAAAAATGTGAATTTGGAAAGAATAAATTGGAATTATTTGGTCACGTGATTAGCCAGGATGGCATACGCCCCAGTCCAGCAAAGGTTGCTGCAGTGAAAGAGCTTCCTGCTCCATTAAATATCAGTGAGCTTCGTCGCACCATGGGCATGATCAACTACCTTGGTAGATTTCTCCCAGACTTATCTACAATAATGCGACCAATTATGGACCTGCTGAAATCAGACACAGCCTGGTATTGGGGCCCAGACCAGGATTATGCCTTCACGAAAGTCAAGGAGATGCTGACATCCACGCCAGTCTTAGCGTTTTATGACCCTGACATGTTAACTGTTGTCAGCGCTGATGCCAGCAGTTATGGAATTGGTGGGGCAATATTCCAACAACATGGGGAAAATCTCAAGCCAGTTGCCTTTTGTTCAAGAACACTCACCCCTGCAGAGTTTAAATATGCACAGATAGAGAAGGAGTGCCTTGCATGTGTGTGGGCCTGCGAAACGTTTTCACTATATCTTGTTGGACTAGACTCGTTCAGATGGCATACAGACCACAAACCTTTAGTGCCATTGATCAATACACATGATTTAGATAAAACCCCTTTAAGGTGTCAACGACTGTTGATGCGGTTAAGATGCTTCAACGCAAAGGCAGAGTATGTTGCTTGGAAGCTTTTAGTAGTTCAAGACACCCTTTCTCGGAGCCCTCTCCTGGAACAAGTGGTCAACACCAGGCATAGTTGTTCAAGCCAACAAAGATCGAAGAAGCTACTTGGTAAAAACTCCCCAAGGGATATACAGGCGCAATCGAATCCATGTTATGCGGATAAAAAGCCCTGAGAATCTACTTCCAGTTGAGACAAATACGTCTACAGACATTGTAAGAGTCCCCACCGTGTTCTGTCAGGAGTCAATTGGAGTTCAGCACAAAGTCTCTAAATAATAACATGGAGCCCGTACCACCATCGGATGAATGTACCACCCAGTGTGACCCAGTCCAGCCAACCCCCAGCAAGCCAGCGGTACCAAATGGGCCCAATAGCCCAAACACTCCAGTGCGGACGCCAACCCCAGCAAGCCAGCGGTACCAAATGGGCCCAACAGCCCAAACACTCCAGTGCGGACGTTAAGTGGGTGAGTCGTCCGAAAACCAGCCAGATTCAATGATTTTGTCTAAGAAAGTGACTTTTATAAATGTGCCAACGCGTAGTTTAGTTTTCGATTTCTGAATTATTGCAATAGAATTGGACTTTTAGGTTTTATAGTATTATATTCACAACCCCCAGCAAGCCAGCGGTACCAAATGGGCCCAACAGCCCAAACACTCCAGTGCGGACGTTAAGTGGGTGAGTCGTCCGAAAACCAGCCAGATTCAATGATTTTGTCTAAGAAAGTGACTTTTGTAAATGTGCCAACGCGTAGTTTAGTATTCGATTTCTGAATTATTGCAATAGAATTGGACTTTTAGGTTTTATAGTATTATATTCAGGACTATCTTGTGCAAGTTTACAGTAACCTATTATATAAATCAATTCCGCTAATTTCTATCAGTGGACATTTCAGATACAAAGACAGTAAATTCATTGTTTACTTATTTAATGTTTTCATATTAGTGGAATTAATTTATTGTGTTTCCTATCTACTAATAAGCAAAATCTTATGTTCTGATAATCTTAGAAGAGGGGAGATGTAACATATTGTAGTTTACTTGCTAGTTCTAACTAATAACTGCTCCCCTTAGTAGTTGCAACATTAGATAGGGACTGCTCCCTGCCAGGGGGCGCCGCGATACAATATAGAAAGTTATTGACGTGTACGTGAAGGTGTGTGAATAAAGACTGTTCGAGTAACAACCTGAAACTCCCTCATTTTCCATGACAGAATATGTTAAAAAAAATATGTGTTATAATAAAATATAAATTTATATATAGTAGGATCGACATGATAACATCTTGTATTAAACACAAGTAAAAGATAAATGGAAAACAGCTTTTTCACGCCTCAAGAAAGACAGACCACAAATATAAATTTAAAATATGTTCTGTCTTCAAACTTTTCTTTCTATTATATATAGTAGATGGTGATAGTGTATGCAAACAACAGACGTAAACGAAAATCTGATTTAATGAAATGCTTGCATATTTTCCTTTACATGCGTTAATCCACTCGTATCTATTTTTCAAGGATTTTGTCGTGATGTAGCGAGGTAAGCAACTGCTTGTTGCTCAGTGACGATACTTGTCATCAGATTTGATTCCTTTTGTCAGATTAGTTAACCTTTTTCAGTATGTTATACAATATGATAAATTTGTATCGAGTAATACAGAAAAAATAAAGAGTTATTGCAAATACAGTTTGAGACCAGCGATTTTATAAACTAGGACGCTCGTCACAATTAATAAATTGCAATCAATGCTCCAGCATCTTGTATTCTGGTGTTAAAGCCGTGTAGATCCGTGATACTGTGATTTAATTTCAACATTCTGAAATTACGCAAATCATTCTTATTGTCCACCCATAGCTCTTGCACACACACGAACACACACACACACACACACACGCGCGCGTTCTAGTAATACTTGAAGAACTAAATATTGCTTTCAATGTTTTTGAATGGAAGCTATTGGTTTCTATCTCAACACCGCAAGTTAGATGAGAATAAAATTTGTGACAATCCAGTAATAGTTATATTGAACACTATAATATTGGCAATGTCTCGTCTGCAAACTGGTTCCATGAGTACATAAGTTTTCAAAAACAGTAGCACAAATTCTTCCACTATTTGGCAGCTTCCGGCAGGTTTGAGGCGTGTCTAATTAAGATGTCAGCAGTTAATGAAACATCAGAGTATCATGAGCTGCTTATGAATAAGTTCCTTTATCAGTGAAGACCCCGTTTTCTGATCTTTTGACACACCGAGTTTACATTTGCACTGAAGACCCCGTTTTCTGATCTTTTGACACACCGAGTTTACATTTGCACTGAAGACCCCGTTTTCTGATCTTTTGACACACCGAGTTTACATTTGCACTGAACACCCCTTTATCTGAACTTATGGCACACCAAGTTTACATTGGCGGTGAAGACCCGTTTATCTGAACATTTGGTACACGAGTTTACATTTATGGACACTACTTTTCAATTACGCAAACATGATCTCGTGAAAGAGACAGACCAGCAGAATACCGGACTCTCCGATATTACACATATGGAATTCCCACCCTATTGCAGGACCATTTGAAAAGAATTTCAATCCTCCGGTCCCTACTCCATCCCTCATGCTCCTGAAAACGTTCAAACTCATCAAACCATTTGTGATCTATTTGATGCATCATCAAATTGTAACATTGACGGAAACATCTATGCAGTCGCGGCCAGACGAAATAATAGTACTACTTATGTCTCGCTATATACGAGAATCGTACAAATTAAAAATGCTGCCGTATCAAATGTCCACAAGGACTGTTGGATTACCTGATTAGCGCTTATGGCAACAAACTTCATTATAATGTCTTGAAATGGCGTGAGATTAGTAGAACATGATTGTATCGAATCACCTGCCCAGTTTCGTATTATGACCACTACCTTGGTTGACAGATTTCTGTTGTAATATGACGGCCATTATCACATAATTTTGGCAATATTGCAATGCGATAATCTTCTCATATGACCTGAACTGAATATGTCACGGTAAATAAAAACAAATTTGTCCCCATTTAATACAGACTAGAGGGATGAGATAACTATTGGATTTTTTTACACTGATTTATAGTTAGATATTATTTCTGTACATGCAGAATGTTTAAGATACCGGTGAATGCACAGAGCGTCTGAAATCGTACGCATGACAGCAAATAAAGTGATGTAAAAACGGTACCCCTCTTTTCGTTGATCTTTTGATGTCATTTTCGATAAATATATGAAAATGACAATGTGTACTCCAAAGATTTTTTCACTAACATGCCTCTCCGGGACCTAAAAGTCCATAAGTCACTATACCAATCTTGCTGTAATAAGTCCAGTTGTTGTTGTTGTAGGGTTTAACGCCATTTTTCAGCACACGATAGGCTATACATGGCGGCCTGTATTAATGGTGGAGGAAGAACCCGGGAAAACCCACGGAAAGAACCACCGACCCACGAGAAGCTACTGGCAAGCTTTCCCACATAGCTACATTAGCCGTATCTTAGACTCGAACCCACGCAGACAGAGGTGAGATGACAGTGATCCGTAACGGAGAGCATTTTAGACCACTCGGCCACTCGCGGCCCCTAATAAGTCCAGAGCATACGGACTAGTGCGTACTTTTTAGATGGATCATTTATCCAAGTATTTCGCAAAACTCGGTCTAAGTAAAGAAATTAGGTTCATTTGCACATTAATAACACCAAACTTTGTATTACATGAAATATGTTTTTTTTATATCACATAAGTTCTTAAATTTTGAAATTATTTATCTGTCTATTAACTTCAATGTGACTATGAATGTCTAGTTTACTTTATCCTGAATAAATTTCGTTTTGCATATGAACTCTTAATTATTACCAACGGCCACCCCCCACCCCACCCCGTGATATGGTTAATAATCTCATGCATGTGTACAAGAAAATACATGTGCTATATAATTTATTCAATATTTGCAGTGCATTTGCATAACTGTAGGTATACCTGACCGTCTCATTTAATCTATATTGTATATACGTTGCAATCACAAATACGTTAATCCAGCACTCCAGACATATAACAATGAAATAAACGTTGTATGGGTGTACACTCTTATAGTGTTCATTCCTTGCTTTCAGAATGTATTACTCCTAGCATATATCTATAATTTTTTTTTAAAAAAAACGTACCCACAAAGATTTTTTAAATACGATGCTCAAAAGTGACTGCCACCCACCCTTAGATAGATTCTCTACGTTGGTCTTGTCATCGGTAAATAAAACTTGCTGCATGGTGCAGATTTTAAGTGGATTCTTTTTTGGCATGGGATTTAAACAGCAGACTTGTCGTTGGTTTTTATGTAGGTTTTCCTTTTTCGTTTTTTTAAATACCATTATGTGCTTACCTTGGAAAGGGAGTTCCACAGGCTCTATCATTTGGTGCTTACCTTGGAATGGGGGTCTAACAGCCTTTATCATCAGGTGTTTACCTTGGAAAAGGAGTCTCACAGACTTTAGGTGCTTACCTTGGAAAGGGTTTTCTCATTTGGTGCTTCCCTTAGACACTAGATGTTTTTGGGATTAGTTTGTTTTTCTTCAGACGATAATTAACGATGCATCTTTCAAGTACTTAAACGTAAAGTTCTAAGTTTTCATTGTTTGGCTTTTCGTCGTCGAATAAGGCATTTAGGAATTTTTAGTCACGTATAGAATGAAAAACGATAGCCAATCCAATTAGATAAGAAAGTTTCATGTCACACCTAAAGATTTTGAATCGATAATATTACTCTCGAAAAGACATAGCATTTCTCAATCGTATTCAGCGTTGGAAACAGGATAAAATTTGTATCTTCATTGACGGATCAGATAGAAGTATTTTTATGTATGTGTTTGTTGTTATTAGCACAAAACTGGTTGTAAGGTTAAAGGTAAAAATGTGTACAGTGATGCCATATTCGGTTACTTGGTCTTTGCCAATATGCTTAGGTTGAAAACTAACTCGAGGAAATATAATCAATTTATTTTTTCCGTCATTATACACGTACTACGGCAAAACAGTATCTACATTTCGTGCAGAATTACTTCAGTGGATTGCTTTGCTTTGTTTTGACATTTTTCATAAAGTTTTTCCTGATGCGCAGCTCAGTTAATTACATTCAACTTGTAAACGACGACGACTAATAACCCGAAACATACCAGATGCTAATGTAAGTGTATTGTTCAGACACTCGTGTATATAACTGCGATTCGATCTGTGTGGAAATTCAACAGATTTACAAGTAATGCGACGACTTTGCTTGAACATGAAATACGTTGTTATCCTGATAAATTGTTTAATGTCTATCCTGTTTATTGATTAATTGTTGTAAATTGAAGTAATCGCCCATTATCACACCTAGTTTGAAGTAATTATCCATTAATACACCCTGACATACATCACAATTAATTTTACTATATATTCTCTACATATATTTCTCAGTACTGACCTTTCAACTGTGTGGCAATCAATAAAAATCAAATATTAATCTAACTACGTCCAAAGATGAGTTCCCGGTGAAGTTCTTGTCAAGGATTCACCGGCATTTTTTGAGCGGCTGCACTGTAAAGAGAACAGCATGTAAACAGAACACAGATTTCACTTCCGGATCATCACCAAGGCCTTATTACTCAATGTACACTGTCGCCAAAAAACACACAGACAACCACTCTCTCAGCTCATATTCCCAAGAATAAAAACAATTACCTTTAAATCCCTACCAAAAATGCATCAATATAACTCTTCGATCACCACCAAAATGAGAGGTAAAAATGTTCTAAAAATAGACTAGAACTATATTCGTGGGTACTGAACTGGAAATAATAATTGTGATGCGATTCCACCTAATTTTAAGTAACTACCCATTAATATGCCTAGTTTGAAGTATTTACTCATTCATACAGCTAGTTTGAAGTAATTAGCTATTAATACACCTAGTTTGAAGTAATTACCCATTCATACAGCTAGCTTAAAGTAATTACCATTACCCATCAATACAGCTAGCTTGAAGTAATTACCCATTAATACAGCTAGCTTGAAGTAATTATCCATTAGTACAGCTAGTTTGAAGTAATTACCCATTAATACAGCTAGTTTGACGTAATTGCATTACCCGTTAATGCACCTAGTTTGAAGTAGTAACCCGTTAATACACCTAGTTTGAAGTAATTACCCATTAATAGACCTAGTCTGAAGTAATTACACATTAATACACCTAGATAATAATATGGTAGATGATACCTCATATAGTCACTTGTAAACATTTATTTGTGTTTGGTTAGTTCCATGAGAAAATGCTTTCAGTCATTTGTTTCATGAAATCATATCTTGAGTTGTTTATATGTAGCAGTCTCAAGACCCAAAATTATATTTCCCGTGCAATACTTGCCCCAATGTTAAAATTATTCGACGTTCTTCGCATTGAAAAGTATATGTTTAATATGGGGCTTTGTTATCTTTCAACATTTTGCCAATCAGTCATGTGCAAATGAATTATTAATAACCTGGTATACCTGAATAGTTTGATTTAGCTGATCATTACTTGCTAATAGTGTATCCAGTTTGTATCGATTTTCATTAGGATACGAATCTATGCCTTGATCAGTGTGAATTATTCACTATTCATTTTCATCTGATCTGCTTATTCTAATATTCTTATTGAAAGATACTGCGTGACTGAACTTGTGATGTGTGAAATGACGTAATACGCTGCATATTCTCGATGACTTTTGGAATTACGCTGTAACGTAATCGAGCTGACACCCTTTGAGACTGGGCTGGGTTTCAAGAAATAACAAACACGTATGCGAGTGACAGTGAAAATGTATTACACTCTCACACAAATGTGCAGGAAACACGAGAATAACATAAATACAAAGGTACATAATATGAATATCAAACAAATAATTGAACTCAAAGACTACTATACCAAACTCTACTGTATTGAATTCATGTACTCAAACACTACTGTATTGAATTCATGTAGTCAAACACTACTGTATTGAATTTATGTAGTCAAACACTACTATATTAAATTCATGTAGTCAAACACTACTGTGTTAAATTCACGCAGTCAAACACTGCTATACTGAATTCATGTAGCCAAACACTACCGTATTAAATTCATGTAGTCAAGCACTACTGTGAAGCACTACGACGACGTCATCACATGCGTGTGCAATGGTGACTCGGTCCGCTTTCTGGCACGGTCACTCCAGACTTTCATGCACCTACACGTGGGCATTTTCCTGGCTGTCTAACGTCATAATGATGTACCAGATATCTTCATATCCACTTACTCATCTGGTTATTCACACCTAGTGAGCTGAATATGGAAAAGAAACAACTTTCCGAATAGTCTGCTTTGATTGTAACTACATTAAAATACATGACGGTTACAAATGGGTGAATATAACCCGCCTGAAATATTCCACATGTACAACTGTGTCGTACAAATGGCGTGCATTTAAAAAAGAAATATAATATATTAACACTCTAATACATACAGAAGTCATACACACTTGATGAATTAAATTACAAGTATGATAAAATAACGTAAACGTATAATATAATACAACATTGCTCGTGTTTTACGAAGCTGAATATTAGCTTTAAAAAAAAAGAATTGATTAAAAAGCATATATATATATATATATATATATATATATATATATATATATATATATATATATATATATATATATATATATATAAGAAAGATGTTTTGTATAAGGCTGTTTGAGAGTAGGTTTTGTGAAAAATGTTTACTGTAATGCTGTTATGAGAGGATGGGTTTTGAATACTGTTTAATATGGCCATTGTTTTGAGAGTATATTTCACAAACCAAATTCACGGTGGGGCATGTATTAACAAAATTCACGGTGGGGCATGTATTAACAAAATTCACGGTGGGGCATGTATTATTACTAATGTTCACGCTGGTTGTTTTTCTATTAATATAGGTTGTATGACAAATGTTCACTCAATCGGGAGGGGGTAAGGAGTAGAGCCTCCCACTTCGCCCATGCCCATCCCTAATCGCCCATTCCCAATTCCCTAATCGCCCATGCCCATTTGTCTACTTCTCTTGGCGCCTATTCCCTAATCGCTCATTCCCATTTCTCAATTCGCATATTGTGGAAGAAATAATTAGTCAGTTTACAGCACAGTGCAAAAAGTACATTAGCGCACTTTTATTGCCCAAAATACCTGCTTATATATATATATATATATATATATATATATATATATATATATATATATATATATATATATATATATATATATATATATATATATATATATATACTTCAGTGTATGTCGTGAATCGATTTTTCATTAACATATGTGCTATTTGAATGGTTTTACATATTTTAGAATAACAATGACTCCGTGCATTATCCGCTTTTTCTTGTCACACTGTTGAGGAACAAAATCTGGCGATTTGGTGATTTTCTATTAAGTAAGCGCGAGTTGGGAACAACTGATTTTTCTACCGGATTGGGAGGTAAGAGAAATGGGAATGCTGACAAAATGGGAAACGATGGCATGTAAAGTGCTAAGATGCAATTAGGAATATCTTATTCTTTGTACTGTTTTCTAACCGTCATTAGAGTTTTGAAGTTGACATCAATAGCGCTTTAAACATACTTGGTAGAGATTAAGACGGTTAACTTATAAACATTTACGTACTTACGTCATTCCTTTTCCGAAGCTAATCCATGACTTGTTTTTTTTTTATAGTGACAATTAATAATTCATGATATGCTGATATTTTCTCTGCAGTTAATGAATTTCTCACACAATAATTCATCTTCAGACCAATATAAGCCATGATAGTGTAAACTGCTTCATCTTTTCTAAATAGATGGTAGAACCATATTGTCTTTAATTGCTTCAACTTAATACTAGTATATTACACTCTAACTTTTAGGGAAGCGGAAAGATGGACAGAATAAAACCAGAAAAGCTGCCACGGCAACGGGTGCAGAAGTTGTGGCGAAATGTCCGTTGGGCGGAGTCATTCCCTCATGAATCCCTTTCTGTAGAACCCACAGAAGTTCCACTGAGTTTCACCCTTAGGAAAGTGGCCCAGCTTTTTGAAACAAAGAAATACGGCGAATGTGCCACGTTAATCAGACGATTAAATTGTGTTGCACTTGAGGCAATCCTTCATGAAGTTCCAGTAGAAGTCTTACTTGATAGCCTTCCCCATAGTCTTGTGATTTTGGAATCTCTGTATGTCAAATTGTATGAAGAAACGGATGCCCCAGGAAACTTCCCACGCGAGGAACTCAAGGTGGATGAATTCCTTCAAAAACTAGTGGCCTTCTTTGCTAAAGACTCGACAACCGAAGACAGCAATGACAAAAATTCCAACAGCATCTATCCTTGTTGCCGGAATATTCTAAGGGTGGTCTTTTGGATCGAGCCATCAATACAAAAGCACATCAGACAACGAAAGCAAGCTCTGGACAAATGTGTCAGTCGCCTAGGGAGACATGGCTTAGTAACCAGCTCGTCTGGAAACCTGATGAATCTACATGATTCTCTTAAAGTAGAATTCGAAAAAGTGGTGAGTCAGTACAAATCCGCCCTCCAAACACTTGCTGAATTGGATCTGACCACCAAACACCCGACGTCCAGTTCGGTTACATTTGGCCCTGCTCCGACAACAGCTAGTCATCAGAGACTAATGCAAGTGACTCGAACCGATATACAGAGTCGAATTATCAAGAACAAAACTGTTTTCAACATTGTTGAGCCAGCTGTGATGAGTCAGTGTCTAAAGAAACTAGTTCACATTCTGGAGAAAAGAATCGATTACGACAAAATGACACTATTTAATGAAACAGAAATACGAAAAATGTGCAGTGGAATCGACGACGACATGTACATCTCCGTGACTTTTAAGCAGTTTTCTACAGGATATGCCTTGCTGTTAAAATTGCTTCGTGAAGTGGCGGATGAATGTGAGGGCTTGATGGAGGAGGAGAAGGAGGCGAATGAATTAAGTTCCAGTGATGAAGAGGCTACATCCCCTCTTTTACATGTCGATGCAAGATTCAAGGCAATGGCTACTTTAAATGGATTATTACCGTACAGAACAGCAGGTATGTATTTAATGGCTACTTTAAATGGATTATTACCGTACAGAACAGCAGGTATGTATTTAATGGCTAGTTTAAATGGATTATTACCGTACAGAACATGATATAGGTATTTAATGGCTAGTTTCAGTGGATTATTACAGTACAGAACAGCAGGTATGTATTTAAACGCCACTGTATTCGATTCTAGTTTATCTTAGGTTACCTTCCCGCCAACCCCAGCCTTCAGTAGATGCCGATTGATGTTTTTGTTGTTGTAGGGTTTAGCGCCATTTTTGCAGTACACAATAGACTATACATGGCGGCAGTATTAATGGTGGAGGATGAACCCGGGAAACCCACCGGAAAAAAACACCGACCCAAGATAAGCTACTGGCAAGCTTTCTTAAATACCCACGTTGGCCGAATCTGATACTCGAACCCACGCAGACAGAGGTCAGATGGCAGTGATCCGTATTGGAGAGCGCTTTAGACCACTTGACCAAACGGGGCCCCCATGAGATGCCGGTAGCGATTTACATCTGCGTCTGCAATGAATATGTCTTGCTTATGAGCACATAGGAGTTACCTCGAAGGGGTTCTAACTCACAACTCCTAAATCTAAACACGCAATGTCAATTACAAATCCACAGTTTCTTCACCCATCAAGTTAAGATATTGAGGAACTATCGTTAACTCTCTTTGTAGCTACAGTTAGCCATCTCTCTGAAATGAAGTTGAAATTGTTACATTTGTTGATCTCCTTTTAATATGTCCGCTATTTTGGCTAATTGTATTATGAAATGACTGTCCGTAAGACCGTCTGGCAGTTAAATGTTTGTATTCCGCTGATAACTTCTAACTTCCGTTCTACATGGTGTACATTCAACAAATTTTGTGTTCATTTAGCAATTATGTAAGAAAGAAACCTTTAAATTTCAGGTTTAAAAGGTCAAAGTTCAAAGTCTTGTGACTGAACGCACCCAGATAATTTCTGAATAGTATAACTCATATTGTGTACCATCTATATTTACCCGACGTTAAATAGCTTGTGAATGGGTCAAGACGTTAAATAGCTTGTGAATGGGTCAAGACGTTAAATAGCTTGTGAATGGGTCAAGACGTTAAATAGCTTGTGAATGGGTCAAGACGTTAAATAGCTTGTGAATGGGTCAAGACGTTAAATAGCTTGTGAATGGGTCAAGACGTTAAATAGCTTGTGAATGGGTCAAGAAAGATAGAACCATTTCAGGGTCAGTTATTCAAATATGCGGATGACTTGCGCTTGGGATAAGACAGAGCCCGATAGATAACCCTATTTCAGACTCCGCAGGTAAAATACCAAGTTCACTCTAGCTGAAAGAAGAGTGGTGTCTGTACCAACATGTCTCGACCATGTATATTCACCAAACATTTTGGATGAGTTGCAGTTTGGGTTTAGAAAGAAAAAAAAACATCCTATTGATGGTGGTGTCCATAAGACATAGGTCAGGTTAATTGTGACTGAAAGAGGTGAAATGATTCATGCACAAGAACCATAGTTCCACATCACAGATAAACTAAACTTTGTGTATACCTTGGACTTGCAGTAGCAAAGAATCATAATTTTGGAAGGTCAGCTATCAAGGTCACTGTGACTACAAGAACAATAAGGAGGGAGGTGTGCTCTATACTATAAATCTTGACCACCGTTTCTGCAGGACTTGTATTTACGGCATGGAAGCGGTCTAAAGATTGTGGGTTCAGAAAGTCAGAGGTCAGAGTGAGTCATTGTGGTACATAGAAACTTATTTTTGCAGAAAAACTGTTTTTTTTTTAGAATAAGTTCCTTGACTAAACTTTGTGGGTGGGTTGCATTCAGATGAATGAATTAAACAATAGACTCTGGCTCTAGATGCCATAAGTCACCATCAGAATAAATCTAATTTTTAATTAAAAAAAATAAACCTAAGCACAGAAAATTTAATTTAAGAAGAATACCTTGACGAAAATGTCAAGGTCACTGAGATATATTGGTGACTATTATCTAAGGTCAGATAGTCCCAACCAATAGCTACATAGAGGACTATTAAAACATTCGACTGACATATAGTGTGCTGTTCGCGAAATTCTTGTTTATGTTGAGAGGTCATCAGCATTTACAAGATCGAATTAAGGACTATTAAAATATATCTGCTTAAGGTTGGCTCTACATTGAAGCCGTACCAATTTAAACTCTAAATAAAACGTATGTTACAATGGTATTAACACTTAAACAATGTTGCATTTAAAAAAATATATTTCATTATGTATAAAGCATACGCCCATACGTTATGTATAAAGCATACGCCCATACGTTATGTATAAAGCATACGCCCATACGTTTGCTCAATTCTGTATTTGAGTTGTTGCTGTGTATTTCAAGAGTTCTCCAGGTGATAGCACGAAGTATGGTTGAAATATACTTTTATATGACTTTTAGAGTGGTTTCCAGTCTACTGACTCTAGATCTAACACAATATTTGGCCAAACTTACTGTATGATCATGGAACCAGTCTTAAGGAGAATCTCGTCTGCTTAAAGCAGATTCTCACGTCTAGTCTCGGGGTTATTCCTGGAATCGGTTCGTGCCACAATGTATGCGAAATATACCTTGTAGAATATTTAAGGAAATGTTTTCATTTGACCATTCATACCAAGGTTTTGTTGAAAAGAAAGAGAAAATTGATCGACATTGGAACGCGCAGAAAATGTTCTGTTGGAAACCTACGTAGAAACTTGAACGTTGAACTGATAGTACTAATACCAGTATCAAAACAGTAGTAATTATACCGTTTATCTAAACGATAGTATTAATACCAGTATCAAAACAGTAGTAATTATACCGTGTATCTAAATGATAGTACTAATACCAGTATCAAAACAGTAGTAATTATACCGTTTATCTAAACGATAGTATTAATACCAGTATCAAAACAGTAGTAATTATACCGTTTATCTAAACGATAGTATTAATACCTGTATCAAAACAGTAGTAATTATACCGTTTATCTAAATGATAGTACTAATACCAGTATCAAAACAGTAGTAATTATACCGTTTATCTAAACGATAGTATTAATACCTGTATCAAAACAGTAGTAATTATACCGTGTATCTAAATGATAGTACTAATACCAGTATCAAAACAGTAGTAATTATACCGTTTATCTAAACGATAGTATTAATACCAGTATCAAAACAGTAGTAATTATACCGTGTATCTAAATGATAGTACTAATACCAGTATCAAAACAGTAGTAATTATACCGTGTATCTAAATGATAGTACTAATACCAGTATCAAAACAGTAGTAATTATACCGTTTATCTAAACGATAGTATTAATACCAGTATCAAAACAGTAGTAATTATACCGTTTATCTAAACGATAGTATTAATACCAGTATCAAAACAGTAGTAATTATACCGTTTATCTAAACGATAGTATTAATACCAGTATCAAAACAGTAGTAATTATACCGTTTATCTAAATGATAGTACTAATACCAGTATCAAAACAGTAGTAATTATACCGTGTATCTAAATGATAGTACTAATACCAGTATCAAAACAGTAGTAATTATACCGTTTATCTAAATGATAGTACTAATACCAGTATCAAAACAGTAGTAATTATACCGTTTATCTAAACGATAGTATTAATACCAGTATCAAAACAGTAGTAATTATACCGTGTATCTAAATGATAGTACTAATACCAGTATCAAAACAGTAGTAATTATACCGTTTATCTAAACGATAGTACTAATACCAGTATCAAAACAGTAGTAATTATACCGTGTATCTAAATGATAGTACTAATACCAGTATCAAAACAGTAGTAATTATACCGTGTATCTAAATGATAGTACTAATACCAGTATCAAAACAGTAGTAATTATACCGTTTATCTAAACGATAGTACTAATACCAGTATCAAAACAGTAGTAATTATACCGTTTATCTAAACGAATGGTGCCGATCGTGTTCAAAGATAAAGAAAAACGTAAATCTTGGTGTGAAACGTCTGGGTAAATGTATCACTCGGCAAGACCTTACGGCCTTCCACTAGATCCGCGAGCCACACTGTAATCACTTTTCACTCAGTCCGTCATTATGTCAGTTTTACATTTTGTAATATTTATGCTTTAGCTGGAGAGACTAAACTACTCAATTCCAAATGGTGTCACAGTTAAAAACATAGAATACTTTTACGTCAAATTTTGATGACGGGTCATGTGGTCATGAACATAATGAAAATTAGTCACTGCTTTAAAAACATCAAATTCACATGGGCCCAGCGATCGGCTTTGCAAAATCCGTTTGCTGTCTGATTAAATCGTTTACTAAAGGCCAATTCGGGCATTTAATTTGAAATACCAGTCTAATGGAGGTTAGCAAGTGTAATTTCCAAATATAATAAAGAACTAAGACCGAGTTAAAAGAGTATGGACCAAAACACTTTACTTCCACTTCATCAAACATTATGGACCTGTTTACAGTATTAGATATAGTAATGTTAATCATATGGACCCTACTAAACTCTTTACACCATGATGGCTAAAGGCAGTATAGTATGTATGGTATTTATCTTGATTTTTAATAATATTTCTAAAAAGCTAGAATGCTATGCAATGAGTGGACTTCTTACATGACAAAGAAGAGAGAGACTTTTTTTTACAATCTGCGGCATACACTTGGTATGGTACAACAAGAGGTATTCAACAAGAGAGTGTATCAAGTCCAGCTCTATTCCTTTTTCAGTTTGTTTCAGCGGTCTGACATATGTAGATGTCATTGTGCCGTATGTAGTGGTCAGTGCATTGAACATGTTGCAAATGACACAAAACCCTTTGCGTGTATGAATGACTAGGAACATGGTTACGGCCAATAAACAGATGTGGATAACTGAACTGAGTAAGCTAGTCAGTATCATGGCATGTAGACTCAGTATGGACAAATGTAAACATGCATATTCGAAAACACAACACCGCTTTAAATCATATATAAAAATATGCAGTTGAAATAAACCCAATGTCAGAAAAAGAACAAAAAACTGAATAACTGTTCATGGCATGTTAAAATTTGTATTCAGTAACAAATATGTATTGAATAGGCAAACAAGGTTCTTAGTATCAAAAGAACGTTAACCTTTATTGATAAAACAGTCTTTTGAATATATAGACAAAGCTCTGTTCTGATATGTCCTTGAGCAATACACTTTATTCTTCCCTCAACACAATATAACAGTGAAAGTGATGCCGTGCCGTTACACATGGAAACCATAACAATTTAAAATCTTTACTTCTGAAAATTTTTTTAAGCAGATTAGCTGAAAAAACATTCAGCATATCCTAAAGTAATTCGGGTTAAATAATACCTTCTTAACATGGATCTGTCTTTAAGGATAACATTTCTTCTTCATTTTTGTTGGAGCTATGAGCTTTCTCTTTACATTTACCACATATACTCGCATATAAGTAAAGTCCACTTCAAATTACAAAGACCCTAACCCGCCACAGGATAATGTTCCTGCAGATCAGGGTCTGTGAGTCTTGTTCTACTAACTGCACAGACCCAGATATGTAGGTACATTCTGGGACGGCATTACTGCGTCTGTGGAATTTGCAGTTGGATTCGAACTTATATCAGTAATACGGCAGTTACTTGTAACGAGCATAGCTAAGACATTTTTTTAAACACGTCCTAGTTAAATCTGGGCTGAATACTGTTTAATAGAAATAGAACTTTCTTGTAGAGATGTTGTCCCGTCTGTGTTTTGTTTTAAACATAAACAAGGGTCTTATTGATAAAATTTTGATCTTTATAATACGGGTTGTATATAAGAATCCCATTAATGTAGGTAAAAAAAATTAATCTGATGTCGTTTGGTGTTTCAACTGCTTTAGAGAAATAAATATGCTTCACCGCGGCTTTTGTCTCTTCCACTTCAATTTTGACAAGGTTGTGTTCCTTGCTTACATTTGTTTCGATACGGTGGCTCTTATGACTGAGTGTGTGCAAGTTACTATTATGCTTTATAATATCAATGTTTTTGTGTGGCTTTCTTTACTTAAAGCAATTAAAACAAATGAGTCAAAATGAAGATAATAAAAATATAATGTAATAATCAAATGCATGGCTCAGTTGAGAGAGTGCCGGACACGTGACCGAAGGGGTGCGAGTTTGAATCATACCATCGTATCAGTACGTATTTCCTATCGTGGTGTGTCCATTGGAAAGATGCGCTGTTCAGATCATCTCGGCACTAACTTACCTAATAGGGCAGGATACGAACTAACCGGATATGACAGAATGATATCATGCCTAAAAATAACCCGAGTGAACAGTATCATAAACAAAACGGAAACTTTGTAAAATGGCAGTCGTTTCAGTAGATTAAGTTAATTGAGGACGATGTTTACATGACATCAGTCTAAATGGTGTAAAAATGTGGACTTGAAATGACATCAAGCTAAATGGTGTATTAACTGTGGACTTTGAGATGACATCAAGCTAAATTGTGTATAAACTGTAGACTTTGAGATGTTATCAAGCTAAATGGTGTATAAACTGTGGAATTTGAGATGTTATCAAGCTAAATGGTGTATAAACTGTGGAATTTGAGATGACATCAAGCTAAATGGTGTATACACTGTGGAATTTGAGATGTTATCAAGCTAAATGGTGTATAAACTGTAGACTTTGAGATGTTATCAAGCAATAATGGTGTTTATAAACTGTGGACTTTGAGATGATATCAAGCAATAATGGTGTTTATAAACTGTGGACTTTGAGATGATATCAAGTAAAAGAGTTTTTTTCTAAAAGTGGACTAGCAGGTCAAGGTCTATTTTAAAAGTGTTGTCTGTAATATCTTGCCAATAAGTGTTGTCTGTAATATCTTGCCAATAAGTGTTGTCTGTAATATCTTGCCAGTACTTTTTAAGAAAATGCGTATTTGTTAGTCTTCAATAAATAGGAATATATTCGTGGAACAGAAATTACAAAAACTCTCGACACTGTCACCTTGATATCTAAATGCATATTAATTAAACATATCGCTTGAAAATAAAGAAATGTCCAAGGAATATCAAGAGATTTTCCTGTATATAGATGTTTAACCACATTCCATAATGGAGTGTGTTATTTATAATATTGAATTTTGTTGACAAAAGATACCTTTTCATTTCGTAATGGCGTGTGTTATTTATAATATTGATTTTTACCTTTTCATGCCATACATATTTAATACATAATGTAACCCTACACCGTATTTACCACCATAGCAACAACAAACGGCACCTGCCGACGACGGAACAATAACTTCTTGTTTATTCCATTGTATAATTTACCCGTCTCCAGTCATAAATACTGCACCAGGAGTCACATGATCAATTCACACAATAAGATTGCAATAGGGACTACCGATTTTCAGGGGCACTCATGCGGCCTTGACCTCAGTTTGACCTCAATTCACTGAAAACAAACCACGACATCGTGGAATCTCACAAACACTTCACTCCGTGACGTTTGCCCCTAGTAACTGGCTAATTATTTCAGTATGAGGACTATATCGTCATCACCGACAGTCCATAATCAAACAAGTAATCATAAAAATCTAAGAAATCCTTAAAATGGAGTGTTTGGAACAATTAGGCATGCACCAAATGTACTGAAATATAATCATTTCAATATTCGTAAAGGTTCATGCATGAACGTTTTAAAAAGCGCATATTTCTTCGCCCGATAAAAATTTAAATATCTTTAAGAATGTATCAACCATTGCTGTGTCATCATAATTATAACTGTGAGCCCTTGATTTTTTTTAAAGATTGTTTTCTTAAATAATTACTATTGAGACTGCCATAGCGCCACTCATTTAGTGTTTGATTTCACATGCGAGTCTCATACTTAAAAGGAATGCACAATGAAAGCGACGAACATATGAAGTTAAATGCATGTAAATATTATTAAAAGGGTAGATTATAAGAAGCAAATGAAGTGAAAGAAAGAAATAAAGAAAGAAAGAAAGAAAGAAAGAAAGAAAGAAAGAAAAAAAGAAAGAAAGAAAGAAAGAAAGAAAGAAAGAAAGAAAGAAAGAAAGAAAAAGATAAATGAACGTAAGCAGACACAGAAAAATGGTAGAATTGCGAAATATGTAAATTAAAGAACCAAAAACATTACGCACAATTGCCTTATTAATTGTACTGATATTTTCGTTTGAAATTGCATGAGAAAAGAATTTCATCAATCGAATGACCTAGTGTGACAGTTTATACATTTCTTCATTTTCTAAAAATCACGTCTTATTAGATACAAGCTAGATAATGTTCCGGCCGATGCACGAGCTTTAGGAAGACAACATTTAGGGTCGTAGAGAATGTTTTTAACATGTCCAAAAACAAAGTTTGAAGAAAATTAAAAGAAAAATGGTTTCTTCACAGAGTAGAAATTATTAGTCACAGCAGAAAGAGGACGATCCAATTGTTGCCGGCATTATAGACGGTGCTTTTCACGCCTAACGTGATCTTTCAGCGCATTAATAAGACAACATATCTTGATCCAGCTTGTTGCAAATGGATGTAATCTGTGTGTTTATTACTAAGACAGGAGATCCGGATGCACACTTGCTACAAGTGGGTGTGATCTGTTCGCGCATTAATAAAACAACGGATCCAGATGCACGCTTGATGCAAGTGGGTGTGATCTGTCTGGGCATAAATAAGACTGTAAATACGGGTAAACTGTTATTATTTGTCTTCTTATGAACAAGACGGCAGATTTTGATCCACGTTTAATGTGAATGGGCGTGTTTTCGACTACCGGTAAATACTAATTTTGGCAATTATACAATTATTTACATAGTGGTTTTGAAACACGATGTTTGTTAATCCTGATTGATTCTATAAATAGTTTTAGTAGGATGTCAATTACAAGCTATAGACAAATAAAACTCTATAGCTTTTCTACGTTTAAAAGACATTTCGGTCTGTCAAATTTTATTTCTGTGAACGTCATCGTATAGATGATTATGTGCTCACAGTGTGCATTAACCAACATGTACACGCCAATAATTATAATTGAACAAAAGCAATTAGATCATTTAAAGACCGCAGCAAAGATTACCTTTAAAGGAGACTAGAAATTAAAATTTTTATTTTATAAATCTAATTCTTTACAAATTCTAATTCGAATATAATGTTTAAAAATATAATATCGTGTGCGGATATTGATTATATTGCGAAGAAGATACAATGATTCCGTAAATTGCCGAGTATTTCCGAGTTTTAATGAGACGACAGATCACGTGGTCTCGTGACGTCATACTAGCTAGTCTTCGTATACAAACAGAAACATGGCAAGCGAGAGAAGCCATTGATAACGGTTTTCATCGGAAGTAATTTTTCACACACACACACAAAAATCAACACCCCACAAATAAATCTGCGAGGAGGAAATCATACGTAATTAATTTCAACATTAAGAAGCTTCTTTTCTAGGATTCAATTACAGTGTATTTTACATGCATGCTACAGTTAGCGTATTGACAAATCTGTAAGTATATACATGCTACGTAAAAATAGAGTAAGTACTCTACTGGTCAGTGCTGAAAGAAATGTTTTAAGCACAGGCCCCGGGCTGATGACTTAAATAAACTTACTAGCCCTGACTGAAATTCCACAAACCCGAACAGTATGTTGACTTTCAAGCCGGGAGAAGAAAGAAAGAAAATAAATTCCAATTTTGGAGGTATTTCCTCCCTATCTTGTAATATCTCTCTTGATTTTTCGCAGTTAACTCCCGAGGATTTCAGTATGTCTCTCAATTTTCATTTCTCAGAAGAAGAAAATCCATTTAAATTTTTTTTTATCAAGTGTGCAGTCCACAAATGTCATATTCTATTTTATCACTTGTGAATATTGTAGTGAAGAAATAATTAATATCACAGGACAGTTTTTGTCTTCAGTAAATAGATTAAGATTAAACATTATTCACGTAAATTTCAGATTATTTAACTACTACATAAGTACTTCTTGTAAAAAAATTGTCACCAATTAGTTTAAAACCCATGAATTATCACAATGAAGAATGCGTAATTTTCTCTGCAAATAAAATCTCCATTTCCGCCCTAAAAAAACTCGGCCAGTTAACACCTGACATTCCTCTACTATCTATGTAAAGTTTCATTACCATGATTAAACTAAAAGAAGGAATAAAAAAAATACGACGCAGTATATGTGCCCCTAAAAAACTAATTCAAAATAAATATTTAATTCAGTAAACAGTGTTACATATCTTAACCCTTAAACTAAAGGAAATAAGGTGGGATATAAAATGTGGGAAAACAAGGGCCACATACATGTACGGTAACGTTTGACTGCAGATTTGAACTCTGAAAATGAAGTCTTTGGCCTCGAAGTTACAACAAAATTCGGCATCGCTTATTTGCCAATGACTTTCTGGTGCTTACATACACACTCTGTAGCACATGGTTTCTTTGAATTATGTCAGAGGGCCAGTCCTTTTCACAACATAAGTGCAATGATAAGGAATAATTGTTAATTTGTTAAACTGCCATTATGTTTGTGTACTTAATTCTAACCTCTAACTATTATGCAGACCAGAATATGAAAAAAAGGTCTTGTCCTGGGGGATAATAAGGCGTATCACAGGGAGAAATTGCACATCGGGGCAAATAGGTGGGGTCAATAGTCGCCTCCCCCCAATTTCTATTGTCAGCCAGTTAATGTGAAACTTTGACTTTATATCGGATCTCTTTTCTTTTAATCGCTGCTATTTAAACTGCCCAAGGGACAGTTTTATATCAGTTCCAATCATTACAGATTTCGGTTTATACATTTTACGAGTAATAGGCATAGACTGAAAGGTTGTGGTTTTTTTAAATAATTTTTTAAATATTTTTTTTAAAAATTACTTAAATTGTTTTTCTCAAAACACGACTGTGTCAAGGGTTGATAATCTTATTATTATTATTTTTTTTAAGCAAAACTTCCATTTGATTAAAGTCAGATCTCAATTATACATAGGGCAGTGGTGACTTTATTTAGATTGTAATCTTGAAGAAGAAAAAAACATTTACTCATTTCATCTGCACGATCAGGTGTCGGGCTGTCATATTTGTTATTAGCACTTACTCGGCCTTCTGCCTATTTTCGTAACTCGTACGTTTGACACTCTACCAGGATTTAAAATATACAATGGTATGTCTGGAACAGTTTCAACTTTTAGTCTAGGCTTAGCATTCGTGTATCCTAGAGGTTCTATTTTTTTAGGATCCCTCTGGTAACATTCCTTTGAGAAATGTAATGAGCACGGATTGCTGTATGGTGTTGCATTGAAATCGACTCGCTTGTAGACTTCCTTTATTCCTTTATCATTTGGAAAAGAAAAAAATATGAACTCCACAGCCTTTTCTATGTATGCTATTACACCCGTAAGCAACGCAAAACGGCATGGTACTCTATATGAAATGAACCTTGCAACTGTTGGTCTGGATGCTGGAGTCGCAAGTATGACGTCACTTTCCGAAAGTAACCGAATAGGCGCGGAAAATATGCATACGAGGTCACGGAAACTCAGCGCCTAGAAGATATGCCAATATCTCAATATTGGCAGTACGGTCGCATACGACGCTTCAGAATCATGTTTTTCTCTGCAGTGCATTTAATATTATTGTATATTTCCACTGGTTTCTAGTCTCCTTTAAATCTTGTAATGTGCTTTGCACAAAAATTGTTTCATTTTTTGTCACTTTAAAATAATTTTATACCTATCATTTTTAAAAAAAGTTTAAAACCGTGGACTTAAAACCAATATGGCGTATGTGAATCATACAGAATGACAATACCAAAAGAGTGATTAATGTGTGCCTCTTCTTTTATTCATTAATTCGATTAGATTATCATCTCTTTGAAATAAATTTAATTTAAAGTCATTCCGTACTTCCAACTTTTTAAATGTCATTTAAAGTCATTCCGTTTTTCCAGCTTTGAGAAAACGTCACGTCGTTAAATTACAAATATGCAGGTTAGTTTGTTTACCTTTCATGTTTAAAGTAGCTACATCCAGTAATGTTTTGGTCTAATTAGTACCATGGGTAGGTCTGCCTTTAGGCTTCAGGTAGTAGGAAGGTGTACAGGGCCGATCTGCATATAAGTTGGGAGCAGTTGCGTATACATCATAGATCTGGGTCTAGCCAATGGGAAGTAATTTTACGTAATACAGGCTGAGCTGTGAATCGTATTTGGACAGTTACGTGCACAAATTAGCAGGGCTTATCTGGGTCTAGGCTGTGAGAGTTTTGTTTCATTATGCAGGGACGTTCTAGGACTAGCCTGTGGGCAGTTTCATGCATACCATGCAAATCAGATTTGAGTCTATGCTCTGGGCTATACATTTGCAATGGCAGATCTGGAATTAGGCTGTAGGCAGCTGCATGTACGTTATGCAGATCAGATTACAATCTAAACTGTGAATAGTGACTTGCTAAAGATGATGAACAGATTGGAGTCTAGACTGTGAATAGTGACTTGCTAAAGATGATGGACAGATTGGAGTCTAGACTGTGAATAGTGACTTGCTAAAGATGATGGACAGATTGGAGTCTAGACTGTGAATAGTGACTTGCTAAAGATGATGGACAGATTGGAGTCTAGACTGTGAATAGTGACTTGTTAAAGATGATGGACAGATTGGAGTCTAGACTGTGAATAGTGACTTGCTAAAGATGATGGACAGATTGGAGTCTAGACTGTGAATAGTGACTTGCTAAAGATGATGGACAGATTGGAGTCTAGACTGTGAATAGTGACTTGCTAAAGATGATGGACAGATTGTAGTCTAGACTGTGAATAGTGACTTGCTAAAGATGATGGACAGATTGGAGTCAAGACTGTGAATAGTGACTTGCTAAAGATGATGGACAGATTGTAGTCTAGACTGTGAATAGTGACTTGCTAAAGATGATGGACAGATTGTAGTCTAGACTGTGAATAGTGACTTGCTAAAGATGATGGACAGATTGTAGTCTAGACTGTGAATAATGACTTGCTAAAGATGATGGACAGATTGGAGTCTAGACTGTGAATAATGACTTGCTAAAGATGATGGACAGATTGGAGTCTAGACTGTGAATAGTGACTTGCTAAAGATGATGGTCAGATTGGAGTCTAGACTGTGAATAATGACTTGCTAAAGATGATGGACAGATTGGAGTCTAGACTGTGAATAATGACTTGCTAAAGATGATGGACAGATTGGAGTCTAGACTGTGAATAGTGACTTGCTAAAGATGATGGACAGATTGGATTCTAGACTGTGAATTGTGACTTGCTAAAGATGATGGACAGATTGGATTCTAGACTGTGAATAGTGACTTGCTAAAGATGATGGACAGATTGGAGTCTAGACTGTGAATAGTGACTTGCTAAAGATGATGGACAGATTGGAGTCTAGACTGTGAATAGTGACTTGCTAAAGATGATGGACAGATTGTAGTCTAGACTGTGAATAGTGACTTGCTAAAGATGATGAACAGATTGTAGTCTAGACTGTGAATAGTGACTTGCTAAAGATGATGGACAGATTGTAGTCTAGACTGTGAATAGTGACTTGCTAAAGATGATGGACAGATTGGAGTCTAGACTGTGAATAGTGACTTGCTAAAGATGATGGACAGATTGTAGTCTAGACTGTGAATAGTGACTTGCTAAAGATGATGGTCAGATTGGAGTCTAGACTGTGAATAGTGACTTGCTAAAGATGATGGACAGATACAGGTCTAGGAAATGGGTAGATGCATGTACATATAGGGAGCAACTGGGAATATATCCCCGGTCCCCGGTCCCGTAAGAGGTCCCTGGACAAGCAACAATTGAGAATTGAACATGGAAATATTTGGCCTGTATAGCGTCATATGGTTGTATCGGAATAATAGTAATGGAACAGGTGACGTTCATAAAACAATTGACTAAATTTTGTAAGGCAAGAAAGCAAATCTTTTCGATGAATATGAGTGGTCCTGAAAAGGTATCAGACTTCTTTATTACGTCCCAAGAGGATAAGACCGTCTCGTGCCAAACAGTCCAACCCTATTAATACGCTTGAGATACCACCCCTAGTGATTTCTACAAGTCATTGACACGATTCAGTCCAGAAGTAGGCCTTCGTCGTGGCAAGGGGATAAGGCAGTTAAGCTGATTACGTCTTGTTCCTGAAACCTGGCTTTGTTTACTTAAAATAAAATAAAAACACCCAATGGTCCTTTCCGGCGCCACCTACTTCCCTCAGATAGAGATAGAACTGATTTTGCTAAAATCAATTAAAACTCAAAATCCATTTTTTACCCCATAATGTACGTGAGTGAATGCGATGCGTGTGTGTAGGTCTTTATTCTGAACAATCAAAACCATGAGACATGTTTTATTCGTCTGGTCTATTTTGGTACAAGTTTTTACAACGCAATTCACAACACAAAGTACAGTTTTTTTCTGTACATTTGTTCACTCTCTTTTTTTTAATTTCTTCACTTTCACAGGTTTTTCCTCCTCTTCCTCGTTCATTCTTTTCTTCTTTTTTCTCTTTCTGGACGTGTCAAAGTTCTTTCTTTAGGGAGGGTACGTCTTTTGTTCCCTGTTTGGAATCCATTTCTTCCTTCTGCACCTGTTGTTGATAACAGGTACCTTGAGTTTTGTCTCTTCTGACACCGGTTTTTACTTTTATCGCGGTCTGGACATTCTGAAGACCAATGTCCTTTCTACTTACAGATATAGCTAGTATCATGACTTTTAGTATGCAGGTAGTGTTCACTTGTTTAGTCAAGAAAACACGTTTAGCTGCTCACACAGTACCTGCCCCCCACAATCAAAGTCAAGATAAATCAGACATGTTACATAGTTTACTGGATTTGTCCAAGCAAGAACTGTCCCGATTTAGTTCCTTGCGAACCGCTCCATGACGTGTGTTACGTCTCATCAAGCAGATATGACGTACAGACAATCAGTGGTGATGCATTCCATTATAAAAAAAAAGACTTGTGGTAAACGATGGAAGTCAGTGTTTCTGTGATCCTGGACACTTAAAGATCCCCCTCAAAGTCGTACACACCGTCATCGTCGTCCTTCTATTATCCTAAAAGTAAAAGTAAAAAGACAGTCTTGTCATCCAAAAATGCTTAGTCAAGCCTCGACGATTGTCCGGCGATTTTGGAAAACACTCCACCTTTTTGACAAAGCGAGTCAAAAAAGGGATAAAAGGACGTGTGTCAAATCATCGACGTTAGTGTATTTTTGGTTTGTGCCCCATAACCAACAAACAAACAAAGATATCCCCCCTCAGAAAACATCCTTTTTCCACCCCTAAAGAAAAGAAAAGGAAAGGACTGCCTCCTCGTTTAGCTAACTATTTGGACGTATTATCCGTCGTGTCCAAAGCCTCTCTACCCATGCGAAAACAAATCATTAAAACTGCTTCTAAGGACGTCATGAATACCGTGTGCGAATATTGTTTGAATGTATCGAAAGGCACGATACCTGTCTATACATCAGAAAAAGGCTTAGTCAAGCATCGATACATTTTCGCCAAATAGTCCAAAAGAAAATACCCATACGTGAAAAGAAAAAGATGTGCAATGCAAACGATTGTTACCTCTGTTAGGACTGCTTCTCAAAGCAATAATAGGAACTACTTTGGGACTCCTGGAAGTGTTTTACCCGCCATTAGCTCCAAGATAAAAAGGACAAGAAGATACAAAAGGGAGGCGCTGGGGTGAAAAGGTCTCAGACGTGACGATCGAAATTGAATGGAAGGATGAAAACTGGCTTTAGTGCCTTAGAAACGATGGATGGAATGCCATTCTTGACAAGAGCAACAGAACACGCATGTACCTCCCAATTTGAATTTGACCGAGATGTCTCAGTTGCACCAGGAATTGCAATTGTTGATGGGTTTCAACGATTTGTCCTAAACAGAAACAATCGCAAAGGTACGGTCAACGTTTGCTACGACTGCACTCTTTCCCCAGAAAGCTTTCGATGAAAGAGCTCACTCTGAAAGATTTTAAGGCTCTGATGAAAAGTTCATCACCACCAACACTATCTTCAGCGGTTAAGACAGACGCAACCGCACGATTGCCTGAGGAAGAAGAGGCACGAAAAATATTTCAAACACCGTACGCAGCTCCCATTCCCAATAAGATTGCATCGTCCATGTTGACCCCTTTTCGCTCTCCCATCGAGAAGAACGGAAAGCCTGCGTTAAAAAAATGATGTCCACTCCTTCTTCGACAGAAGTAAAAAAGAACAAAGTGAAAAATAAAAAGAAGACAGAAGCCATCATATTACAGCCACCACCGCCACCCGTACCATCAACTGCTACTCCCGTGGCACATCGGACATGTAAAGCCGTTTCCAAACACCATTACACCCATCCAAAGTGTCATCAGTGAAGAGTCGGTACCTTATTAATAAAAATGGAAAAGGTGTTAGCCAGCATTTACTACAATCCTTCCCATCCTGCAGGTTACGGAAGAGTTCAGAAATGGTATCGTGCTACTAAAACCCGACGGAAACGTTTATCTCCATCTGACATGTCCGCAAGATGTGACTCCCGACAACGAAGTGACCATTTTGAGCGCCTATTTAGAACGTCTGCGATGATGGCTGTCCCCAAGAAAAGTGGAATGCTGGCAGCAGAAGATTTGGTGCCATTGGAAAAACCAAACGTACTTTCGACAAATGTTACTTACCCAAATGGGCCATCGAATTGTTTCGTGTCACTGGACGAGTGCATGGCCGTCATCCTGTCGTATATAAATTGGAAGACATGAACGGTTAAGTGCTCAAGTTTTCCGAAGAACACTAAAAATGGGAAAACGCCGTGTCATAGAAATTAAAGTACGTTGGAAAGGATATCCTACCAGTTTTAATTCTTGGATCGAAGCTTCGCTAGTCATTGACTATAAAAAAAAAAATATGTGACCGTTCTGTACTTCAACACAGCCTCAGCTACCGCAGCAACTTCAGTGACCACTCTTTCACTCAGTTATTCTCTGAAAGATCTGCAGAAGCAAACCTTGTGGTGTGGAGAATGTGTGCCTAAAACGCAAATCGTCTTTTTTCTGCCAAATCGTTGTGGCACATTGAGTCATTGGTGCTGTCATTACCAATTTGAGCCTTGCGTCCAGCCTCAGTTACCACTGCATCAATTATCACAAGAACAATCCTCTTTTAGACACTCCTATATCTTCGAGTGATCCCTCAGACAGTAGAACTCTGTAATTATAAACACCAATCCCTCAGACAGTAGAACTCTGTAATTATAAACACCAATCCCTCAGACAGTAGAACTCTGTAATTATAAACACCAATCCCTCAGACAGTAGAACTCTGTAATTATAAACACCAATCCATTTTACTTAACATTACCTAGTGACAGTTCCATGGAGGTGTTTCTCAAGAATAATTTGTGTTGTTACACGGCCAAATTACCTCAGGCGATACAGTTGGATCAAGAAGCTCATTGGGAAGTGGCTTGGGTGGAAATGATAACCCTACACAAATCAAAAACATCGTAGACAATCAAACACTTTTACAGTCGAAGTTCATGACGAGCACATGCAACTCAATTTGTAAGGGACCCTATGAAAACACAGGACTCCAAAACTAAACGCGTCACGTATCTGTTAACCATTTATGTAGGCTATTATTTTCGTGGTGAACATAATTGTTGCCATGTTGAACGCATTTTGTAGGCAAAGCCTAGGGAAAAAAACCCAAAGGTGTCACCCTCGATTACCATAAAATGACTCGTCGCCTATTGATCAAATTTTCAGAGGACACAATTTTGGCCATTATATTTTGTCCTGAATTGTATGAAATTTTGGATGGAGACCCCAAGATGATCAAGATTAAAAAGGAAATACCAGCCGTAAACGGCAGCTTGGATTTTGCTAAATATGTTTACTTAAAATAAAATAAAAACACCCAATGGTCCAGACGACACGATTCAATGATGTGAAATTACAAGGCACAGATTATATGGTGTGTGCACAATATTGTGTGTATTGTTTGCATCATCGCATTCTTGGATATTCGTTAGAACATTTAGTGATTTGTTTTGATAGTCACTCTACGAGAAATAGTTTAAGGGTACATGTCAATGAGTTCTTTGCTTCCAGGGTGGGGTCCTGATAGGTCCTGGCTTGACTTCAATGTCATGCTCCACTATCGGCTATTTGTTCTGTCCATTAGCACAACTGGACTTGATTTGAATTAAAAGTAGGACCTGGCCTCTCGGGCTGCACAGTGTTGGGAATTAAATGTGTAGGGCCAGTTCTGATTAGTAGTTGAAAACTTTGGCTAAGGATTTTTAGGACCTTAAAGACAGTAACCAAAACGCGATTTGACAGGTAGTTGAAAACGTCGGTTATTTTTCTGGCCTGTTGTCTCACTTGTGTAAAGTCTAATTTAATTGATAGTTGAATCCTTTGGTATAATCTCTGGTTCTTACTAACTCACTTAGTGCAGTTGTAAGAAAACGAATCTGATTGGTTATTGAATTTATTAGCTGGTTTCTTGTTATCTAGTTGGAAATTTGATTTATTTGGGTAAACTACGGAATTACTCGACTTTATGGGGAATTTAGTGACTTGGAATAAATGTTGCAGAGAAAATCGCTTTTCTACTAAATTGGCGGAACTAAAATTGTCTGATTGGATACTGTTTTTTTACCTAAACCTTGCTGGGTGCCTTCCTGCCTTGCCGTGACCAGACATTAAATAATAAGTGCGACATTCGCATATTAACACGGTTGCTGCGGTGGCACCACTCACCACAACACCGACCAATTAATAATTCATAATAAATTTATAAATTCACACAAAAGCTAAATATGTAATATGTTTTAGATTTAATTTGAGTTAGGCTTGACAATGGGATGGTTTGTTTGGTGACTGTCTGTCACAGTAAGACTAGCATTCGATATCAAATACATAACTTGGGCTGCAAATAAACAGCCGACTTGGCTTATGTATTTACGTATGTCTGATACAAAGGAAAAGTTCTAAAAGTCGAGAATGATTTTGGAGTGATGAATCGGGTGCTAATTTGTTGTAACACAAGTGAACTGTATTCATGCATACGGGTGTTTTTGGCGCTGCATTGTCACAGAAAAATATTCAAAAAAAGCTCTTTGCTGTCAAAACTGAATGTAAAAAAAGAAGGGTTGGTGGCATTGTTGGTTCAGTAACATAGAAAGAGTGAAAATAACCAGCTTGTAAAAACTTAATAAAAAATTTATTGAGCACAAATATTTTCCAGAAAAGAAAAATAAACTTATGGTTTTAAGAATCAATTCCAAAATTAATCCAGAAATAAATAAAAATACAATCCACTAGTGAAATAGCAAAAGTCCTGGTCATAAAATGTCCTAATAATTCCCAGTTCGAATCTTAGTGAAGTGTCCAAGATGGAAGACGATGTCGTGTGATGAAGTCAGTTCTGGTCTTATGAAATTCAATGAGCACAATTCTTTTCCAGAAAAAAAAACAAAATAAATCCTCTTGAATCCAAAGGAATTGAAATAATTTCCAATACAAGGTAACTCAAGACGACACAACTTAATATTCTAACAGCCCAATTTCTACTCATTGGTTCGCTCTCAAAACATAATTTATATATCTGTTTTTACGTAAACAAGAAAGCGGTCACATGATCTAGAATCTCTTAGAACAAATTTACGTTCAAAAACTCACGTACCCACCGTATGACCCAGATGAGAATCAGTTATTTTTACTCTCAAGAACTAAAAATAGAAAGATGTTTATAACAAAGCTCCATAATGTCCTTGGAATCAACCAATCATTTTAAAAGCTTGTTTACAACTCTGAAGCCAGGTCAGAAATGAGGGCAACATTTGGTGTTTATTTGTAGAGTACAGGTCATCCCACTTTTTAAAAAAAATATCTCCCAATGAATGAATCTTAAACTTAAAATGTCAAATTTGAATCTGACAAACAAACAATTAAAATAAAAATATTTTAAAAAAATAACATTATTTAGTATACGTTATATCATCATTAGTATCATCATCATCATCATCATCATCATCATCATCATCAGTCTCTTTACCTAGTGTGGTCGTCAAGGCACTGTGCTGCTGAACATCTGACCAGTCCCCTCCACTTGTCTCGATCATGTGCCAATGCCCGTGTCTCCGCAAAACTTTTCCTGGTCCATTCTGTGATGTTATCAGTCCACTTTTGTATGTCTACCTCTCCGTCTGCCATCCTGGACGCTGCCTTGCAGTACTGTTGTGGATAGACTATTGGCTCTAGTGACATGGCCATACCATTTCACCTTTCTCTTTTGACAGTGGTGAGGTCTTCATGTTTGCTTAAGTTGAGCCTGATGGTGCTACGCACTTCTTCATTTGTGATGTGGTACATGTAAGAGATTCAAGGTGGGTTCCGTAGCATCTCATTTCAAGTACCTGGATTCTTTGTCGTAATCCTTCTTTCAGGGTCCAGGCCTTACTTGAATACAAAAAAGATTGAGATAACTAGTGCTCTCAATAATCTGATTTTAGTTTTCAGACAGATAGTCTTGTCTCTCCTGATGAGTTTTATCTTTGACATAGCTGCCGTTATTTGTGCTGCTCGTGACAAAATTTCTGCGTGTACATTATATTGTACGAAGCATGATCTGTACTGCGGTCGAGTGCTTGTACATTGTAGTCGGTATTTCTAGATCTGTGTCTAGGATATGGGCAGCTCAGTGTACATTATACAGTTCGGATCTAGGTGCAGAGTACATGCAGTATACTGTACTGGGCGAATCTGGGTCCAAGCCAGTCATGTGTAACTTCCTCCAGGACAAAGGCCGAATATTCGAATTTTAAACCTATATCCAATGATATAAATTAACAGATAAAATCAGGTCACGGTCTGCATTTTGCCCACCTTTGGTCTAGACAATATATTATTGCGTGTTCCGGTTGTGGTAATATTTGCGTGTAAATTTGGATTGAGACAGTTTAGGGTACATGATACAGTGATAATCAGTTTAAAATGTACATGTGTTGTATGTTGTACTTTCTTTCCTAATGACGTCATGTGTTGTAGGGTTAATGATGAGAGGCAATTAAGAGAAGGGACGATTTAAACTGAATATATATGTATACCAGTGAAGTTAAATCAATACATTCTTCATCCTTTAATTTCATTTTTTGCTAAGGTAAATAATTTCGAATGCTAAATTGTAGTTCGCTCAAATTCATCCAGCCTTTCTTATGTTAAGCATTCATGTTAAATGGTTATTATTCATTTGAGATGTCATTTTACTTGTGGCACACTCTCAAGCATAAAGATTAATGTTGTAGATTTTATAGATCTCATTTCATACATGTGAATGTATTACATATATAGAGAGGTAAAGCCCAGTGCATTAGTGTTGACATATACTATTTTTGAACCACCTGCTAATTTTAGACGTATATGAAATCCTCATTAACTACAACCACCACCACCATACCACCGTTACAATGCAAATAATACACTGCATGAAGACACGGATAGATTCCTAACTCTAAAAGATGCTTAAATGTCATGGATTAAAGCGAATTAGCCACACAAAATAACAGAAACTTTGAAAAACTTTATTTAAAACTCGCTCTGTGTGTGTGTGTGTGCGTGTGTGTGTGTGTGTGTGTGTGTGTGTGTGTGTGTGTGTGTGTGTGTGTCCATCTTAAAGATTTTAATGTTGCAGTTCAGCCTGGATTTCTGCTTTCTAAGTTGCACACAGCTAAGCTTCAATCTTCTCGGTGAATTGTTGTAAAATCTTACTAGCATTATTGGATGTGGCCAGTGATAATTACCGTATTGTCAGACAAGGCAGTATTGCCGGCATTATGTAGTTTCAGTGGCCATTATGAAGCTTCCAGTATCCATTTATAGTGCCCTGTAGGAACTGGGCATTTATATAGTAACAAGTGTCATTGTGTAGTGTCCAGTAGCCATTATTTAGCGTCCAATAGCCATTTTAGTGGCCTATGGCAATTATGCAGTATCCAGTGGTCAATTACTTATTCGTGTAGTTGCCATTATGAAGTATTTAATTTTATGTAATATCCAGTAGCCATTGCGTAGTGTCCATTCTAATTGCCATAATGTAGTGTCCATTCTAATTGCCATAATGTAGTGTCCATTCTAATTGCCATAATGTAGTGTCCATTCTAATTGCCATAATGTAGTGTCCACTCTAATTGCCATAATGTAGTGTCCACTCTAATTGCCATAATGTAGTGTCCACTCTAATTTCCATAATGTAATGTCCATTCTAATTGCCATAATGTAGTGTCCTTTCTAATTGCCATAATGTAGTGTCCATTCTAATTGCCATAATGTAGTGTCCATTCTAATTGCCATAATGTAGTGTCCATTCTAATTGCCATAATGTAGTGTCCATTCTAATTGCCATAATGTAGTGTCCATTCTAATTGCCATAATGTAGTGTCCATTCTAATTGCCATAATGTAGTGTCCATTCTAACTGCCATAATGTAGTGTCCATTCTAATTGCCATAATGTAGTGTCCATTCTAATTGCCATAATGTAGTGGTTAAAGGTCATTGATCAGGTTAAACAAATTGTTCACATAATGTTAAATATTCTTTACGTTGGTCCACATTAAGGTAAATGATATCTTCTGTATAGACAGCTGGGTTAAATAGATATTACCTTGATGTTTTGACTCCAATAAATGTTTCATTATATTCCTCTAGATATTTTCACGTGCACGTATTTATAATGTCCTTAAAGACTTTATTATTATTATTATTATTATTATTATTATTATTATTATTATTATTATTATTATTATTATTATTATTATTAAAATCGTCATCATCATCATTATTATTATTATTATTATTATTATTATTATTATTATTATTAT
Source organism: Unio pictorum (assembly GCA_030141615.1). Taxonomy (NCBI): domain Eukaryota; kingdom Metazoa; phylum Mollusca; class Bivalvia; order Unionida; family Unionidae; genus Unio; species Unio pictorum. The sequence continues at coordinate 5,466,348 of JARLTB010000169.1, read as the reverse complement.
TATTATTATTATTATTATTATTATTATTAGTCCTACTGGATCTGCTGCTGTTGTCTCTGTTGCAAAATAATTACACATACATAGGTTATTATAGGGTTCATTTGAAAAATACAGAACACAAAATATTCCCAAAAAAATTCTCTCACTCTATTTACACAATTCTTCGTATATGCAGTCGTCCTGTTTTATTGTTGTGCAAAGTAGACTGATGTCTCCATATGGAATCTAAGTCAATTATTATTTAAAAGAACTGAACTTTGACCATATTACAATTACAACAGTCATAAGCAATTGATCATTCGTTACACGTAAAGCGACCTTTGTTTGACCAAATCAATTAATCAGGTCAGCACTAATTTCACACAAGTATTGTATTGCAACCTTTACACGTATACTCTCTTGTGATAGATTTTTTTTATACAATAAACTGTTTGAGTTCGAAGAATTAACCTTTCGTACTAATGTGGCGACTGTCAATCAGCTATCGTATCATTTATTTTAGTTTAGTTTAGGTTAGTTTTAACGTTATTTCATTCCTTTTTCATTTATTTTATTGATTTATATATGCACATGCTTTTCCATCTCTGATAGCAACTGTAAGCAACATCTAATAATTTTCAGTGTGACATTTAACCTTCATTACTACCATACATCTAATGGGTTTTCTGATAATCTGCTAGAGTTTTTGGCCAATTCCACGATACTGTTTCAATGCAATCTAAAAACGGTGAACTTGGCAGCTACAGGCATTTGTGATACTGATAAGCTGCTGAGTCATAAGTCATAGCGAATCGCTATGGACAGTCTTTTTGGGGCAAATTTCTGTCCGACAATGACCTATAGCAGAAAAATGATAATAATATTACATTAAAAACACAAATAAAAATTAACTAATGATTTTTGTTGAAATGATTCTTGTAAGATTCTGACTGAGGAATTAAAGTTAATTCCTCATGCAACTAGTGGCTTTTATACAGAATCAACTCTGGCACCAACCCCTCTTTTTTACATTCATTTTTTTTACAGAAATGGGGTATTTTGAATATTTTCCTGTGACAAGACAGCTAAAAGAATCAGTAGGTGCCTTATACATGAATAAAGTTCACTAGTACTGTTACAAATTAGCATACTTTTCATCACCCCTCAACCATCTAGATTTTTAGATATTTACCTCTGTAGCAGACACATCTAAATAAGTACACCAAGTCGGCTGCTCCTTTGAAGCCCAAGTTTCGCATTTGATCTCCAGTGCTAGTCTAACTTTGACAGGCAGTCACCAACAAGTCAACCCATTTCCAAGCCTAACTCAAAGTAAATCTAAACCACATTACAGATTTAGCTTATATGTGAATTGAAAAAAGCTAGGATTGTGATAATTAGGCTCATGCCTTCTACCTTAAATATTAGGAGAGGTGTCAAAATGCGAAACTATCCAGTGAGACCTAAAAGTCGTCTAAAACGTTAGACCTCGAAAAATGATGAACCGCAACAACAAGCAACAAAAAAACTTTTCACAGGTAATAGCGGTTACGAGATAAGTAAATTTGATATTTTTCATATTTTATATATGTGACACTGGTCAAGCAAGAATCCCAGTCGGGCACTTATACCGGGTTTACGAAATATACAGATGGAATTTTCAAATCTATTTATATATTAACATGACTGTTTACAAAGGGAAAACCGAAACGCTATTTTAAATTTAAAAACTTTATGCTAAATAGTGGGCGTGAGTATTCAAAACCGAAAGGTTAAGTGACGGTTCGTTTGGAAGATGACGGTAAATCGGAAGACAGAACAATTCAATTCAATATGGTAATATGTATGACTGCTCCGAGAGGGTACAGTATGGTAATCTATAGACCCTGTTAATAATAAGTTCCTATATCGTTTATATTCAGTCACAGATCCACTGATCGAGTTATAAATGGGACTTACTGAATAAAATACAGCTGGATCACACAGTCCCCACCTGGAAGTCGATCTATTCAAGTTTATCATTTGTCAAGATATTAGATCATGATGAAAAAAAGCTACCATTCTTTGACTCCGTTTGATTAATCATACTCGCAAAAATATAATCAGACATTTTGTCAATAATTTGGTACCTTTACAAAGCTAGGCTTAATTCAGTCGCCCAAAAAAGAATGTAGTATACCAACAAGGTGTTTTACGGTAAGGTTTATATTGGCTTTTTGGAGTATAATGTGGTTGAAATAAAATATTTTGATTATTTTTCAAATCATGGCGGCTATATGTGAACGGTTGTTTAAAGTCTTGGCTCCGAACAATTAAAATGATAACGTCAATTTACATTTAAACATTTTTTAGTTTTCTTGTTGATATTTGTTTTTAAGCTCTGGTAAATATTATAGATTCTGTCAGGATTAAAACATCAATAAGGAAGCCAAACAAACGTGTCGATATTTTATTTAAACTTCACGGTTAGTCAATTTGCGTTTTTCTCCTTGATAAATTAACATGAAGAAACTCAGAAATTATCAGATAATATTAATAATGATGTAACTCATTTCATGCAAAATTTGTACACGAATAGATTTATGTCTTCATTGATCTCAAAAGGTATCTTTTTGATCGATTAACACTATTCTTTGCAATGTATAGCACGCACATCAATATACAGTAACTCGAACTTCAGACTGAATAGCGCGCACATCAATATACAGTAACTCGAACTTCAGACTGAATAGCACGCACATAAATATACAGTAACTCGAACTTCAGACTGAATAGCACGCACATCAATATACAGTAACTCGAACTTCAGACTGAATAGCACAGTCGCAGATCTTCCGTCGCTTCATTCGCCACGTTGTTCTTTTTAGTTTGCATCATGCGCCATTCAATCTGGGTCATTTTATTTTCTTAACGTTGCATTATGTGAGAGTAGATATGCATCCATGTTGTTTGCTTGACCTCACTCCATGCACCAGTAGATCTGGATATATGTTATTTGCTTGACGTCGTATCATGTACCAGTATATCTGGATATATGTTGTTTGCTTGACGTCACGTCATGCGCCAGTAGAACTTAGCCTATATTGTACGCTTACGTAGCATCATGAGTTCACATATCAGGATCTACGTCATTCGCTTAACATCATATCGTAAATAAGTTGATCATGGTTGACGTTGTTTGCTTAACGTCGCATCATGCGTCTATATATATATATGAATCAAAGTTGATCGCAAGATGTCGCCACATGCACTAGTAGAACTTGCTCTTCGTTGTTTGCCTTACGTTACGTCAAGTGCCGATATACCAAGCACCAGTAGATTTTGGTGATGAATGTTCCCTGACGTCGCCATCATGCACTAGTAGAGCTGGATCTACTTTGTTTGCTTGACGTTGCAACTTGCGTAGCAGCAGAGAGGGTGAATCCTACAATTTTCCGAGCGTCGATTCGGAAATCTGAGGCTTCCACCAAATAGTAAAAAAAATGGCGTCTATTCGATAAAATAAGATTTCCTTATATACGCCAACGTCGTTGTCATTCACCCTCTCTGCTGCTGGAACTTTCAGTTCTGGGTTAATAATTCTTTTACGAGTTCAACCAAATATTTGATCCAGTCTTTAGGACCTTACAAACAGACTAATCGCTAACACCTAGCCTTGTAGATCAATCAAATTATTTGACTGGTCAGTGAGTCGGAAATTAATTCTTGTTAGCGAATTATTATGGCATCGCATGTAGACAGGATTAATTGGGTTTTCAATAATTAGGAATCCTGGAGGAGCTGTTGGTGCAAACGAATAAAGAATATATCCCTGCTGAGCTTGATTTGATTGCTCTAGATTAATTTGATAGCTTCCTTCGATTGCATCACATACTAAATTAAGCGCAATCACCGCTGAAATATTTACATTGTGCGGGGCAATATGCCTACCTCCGCCATCTGGGTCATTATTATATTTAAGGAGTGTAGTTGAATTTTGTAATTGTAATGTCTTGATAACATCACCAATATGTTCTTTCAGTCTTTCAGCTTTGTACCCGGGAAGCTTGAAATTACGTAGATTGTCTTCTGTGGTCTTGTAACTGGTTAGGAATTGTTGTTTACTGTCGCTGTTGTCATTAATTATTGTTTTAATAATTAGTTCATTGATATATTCCATGTCAGATACAAGCTGATTTATTATTTCAATGTGTTTTCGCGATTTTGTTTGCTGTAGTTGTTCTAGTTGTGTGTTATATAATTGATTAATTTCCTTAAAATAATCAATGACGTCACTTAGCGTAAATGAAATAGTAACAGATGAGTCGGCTGTTCTTTTAATGATAAAATCCCATTGCAATGTGTCTTTGTTGGTAAATATAAATCTGTCGGCGATTTTTCCTTTTCTTATATCAGATAAATTATCTCGATAACTGGGATTGATTTCATGATATGATTGTACGTCCGTGGTTAAGTCAGTGGTGGCTCCGGGTGGTTTTTCAGGCCATCCTAACACTGTTCTTAACGAGCTGTTATAGATATCTACAATGTATCCCTCTGTGCTTATTTCGATCGACGACGAGAGCGTCGGTTCATGAAGTTTAATAGCTATGCTTGATTCATTTCCAGTAATTGATTTTATTCTACGCTGAATTTCAGCATCGATTTGCTCAATTTGGTACGACCCAGTTGGTAACGAAACAGTTTCCCACTCTGGAGTGCCATCGGGTTTATTCTTATACGAGAACACCAGTGCGTTATTGGGTTGCTGACCACCAAATGCAACAGATCTGATATTAGGCCAGCTATGATATACTCGTAATTTTGCCAGCGCGATCTCACGAACTGGAATCGGAGAAGGGAAGTTCACACTAAATTCGGGGTTTGTTGATGTTATTGATATCATGCTTGTTCGTATCGGAGTGGTATTCTCCGCGATTCGTTGAAGCAGTTGCAATTCGTTGAATTGTAGTGACATTATTATTAACGCTGTCTTCAATTTCCAATTTCAACATCGCGGAGTTATACAACTGGGTCATCGCGGAAAATTCAACATCGGATATGAACGAATTATCAATCGCGTGTGAGATCAATTCGGATAATTTCGAGTACGCGTCAAATACCACCCGATACCGAGCTGTATAATCACTGAGTTTTTTCTGAGAACACGATGATAACTTTTTAGTTATCGCGGTGGCGACTGCCGCAATTATTGTTGCCGCGGAGATAGCAATTGGAACTGCAATCGGCGCGATCATGACCACGGGTGGTGAAACCACCAACGACAAAATAACTCCCGCGGACGCCATTACACCGGATATCGAGTACACAGTTACATCGATGACGGTAATTCTTCTGCGGTATTTTTTTTATTTTTTTACGATAACACTCAGACAACAACGCTAAGTTTGCGGAAAATTCTTTTACGGTGTCGTATCGATATTGCGATGATGAAATCATTGGCGACGGTGACTTTGTCACTGGCGATGATGTTGTTGTTGTTGTTGTTGTTGGCGTCGTCAATGACTTTGTTGACGGCGATGATTTCATCATTGCCGGTGACTTTGTCACTGGTGACGATTTCATCATTGTTGTTGTTGTTGTTGTTGACGGCGATGATTTCATCGGCGATGATTTCACCATTGTTGTTGTTGTTATTTTAAACCCGCTAGTGTTTTCAATTATTTTCCTCTTCCGGGTAGTAGATCAGGGGGTTCGCTGGTCCTACGTATTCTAAACACCAGTGTATATTTCTTCTAATAGTATCATCAACGGCAGTGATATCGAAAGTTTCTTTTCCGCCCTCGATAAGTACTGTCGCGGTGCCACCAACGTAGGTTTTACCTCTCACGATGATATTAAATTGCTTGTTAGAGACTAACGTCATCCTGCAGATATCAGAGGAATCCTCCTCTTTGAGATTGGCTTCTAATTTAGTATTCGAGTTTTTTATCCAATCAAAGCTCCCATAATCGACCGTATACACGATATTTGTAACTCTGTCTGGATGAGAAATTTTTACCTTATTGATGGCCGCGCTAATTTCCGCGAGAGATATAGCCGCGTTGAGTGGGGTTCCAAAGAACTTATTAACAACATCACTGATGCGCTTTTGTTCGTCAAGCGCGCGTTTAATTTCCGCGAGAGATATAGCAACGTTAAGCGGAGTTCCAAAAAACTTATTAATAATGACGTCGTTGATGGGTTTTTGTAGCGAATTAATATCGTCAATGATGTCGATAAGTTTTCTGACGGTGTCATATTTCATTATCTTTCCATCGCGGTTACAAAAAAATGTAACCAAAAGGAGGTTGATTCCCAAACCTTCTTGGAATAGATAATGCCCGTTGAGTCTATCGTATGTCGTATTGATATTGTAACTTTCAGAGCCCTTAAAGAATTTTTCAACCATTTCATTGTTGCGTTTTTGATTGTCAAGCGCGCGTTTAATTTCCACGAGAGACATAGCCGCGTCAAGCGTTCTCCCAAAAAACTTAACGATGACGTCGTTGGCGGGTTTTTGTACCGTCTCGAAATCTTCTTTTAGTTTAACAACATCGTTGACGATATCGAGATATTTTGTCTTGATTTCGTCAAGACTCATTATTTTATTCGTGCTCGTGTTATAAAAGAATAGCGTCAGAAGGTCATTGATGACCGAGAGAGACATACCAACCACAGGTGGGGCTCCAAAGAACTTACCAACGATATTTCTTCGAAAAGCATTATAACCCCGAAGATGATCATCCAGCTCACGGCCGTGGGCGGCAATCGCGTCGGTGATCGTAGACACAAGTGCGCCTGGTTTAAGTCGTCCACCGCTGGAATATTGCGCAATAGAGTTTTCAGCGGCGTCGTGTTGTCGTTTTAAAATGTCATCCAATGACACATCACTGAATTTCAATTTACCCTGGCGATCTTGAAATACAACTATTTCGTTCGGGTCAACACTTACTAAATTTAACGTCTCAGCAATTTCATCTTTAATTATTTTTTCTACATCCTCGATAGAACCCGCAGATGGTTTCGACATTGACAGAGATTGTCCCCAGATATTAATCATTATTGTTAGCGCAACTTGTATTTTCAATTTATTGATTCTCTAAAATTACCCTGCAATTTCCCACTCGTGTATTCGTTTACAACCAAATGAGGTGGTTTCTGTGACGATGAAATCTCCGCGAGGACATTTAATACCTCACGGCCACATATCGGTGGATCATTTAATTGTTGTGTTGGCAGCGTGGAATAAAAAATCGGAATTGATTGATTCTTTGAATTTATATACCGCATAAACTCGCTCGGTGGGGCTAACCCATCTGAATCGAAATAGACAATCCCACGTGGATCAATCGCGTATGCAACCCAGTGAGTTCCCGATCCGTTACTGTTATCAAGATTGATGATACCGGTTTCAACGCGTTTAGGTTTTCTCGGTAATTGATCTCTCATTAAAACCCCTCTGAAGTTTTTTATCGCTAGTTTTTTAGCAGCATCAATTAAATCAAAATTGGACATAGGGAGAATTAGGCTTTCAACTAATAAACCGTTCCTGGTAGTCTTAGACCCGATCCGTGAACGGATCTCCCGCTGTACCATGAATACGGGGTTCCTGGTAGTCTTAGACCCTTTCCCTTTTTTTTATATCCTTTCCCAGTTGCCTTTTTCAACGCCATCCCTGCCGCGGTCCCAACGGCCCCCAACGCTGCCGCTTTCGCCACTGCTGGGGCAGCCGCTGCAATCAATGCTGGTATTGCGGCTAACAATGGAAATATACCACCTGATTTTATCATGTTCGCGATTGCAGCCTTTGAAAATACAATTTGAACCCCTCGCCGTTTCTTCATTGCATCATTGAAATGTTTTATTTGACGATCCGTCAGAGATATTTTATGTGTACCGCCGGACATCTGCGCTGGTTTCAACGTTATTGTTGTTCCACATTCTTTAGCGGATTTTGATCGCAATTTCTTGACCTGACCATCAGTCAGCTTGACACTAACAACACTATATGGCATTTTATTGTAAAACACATTTATGCTTTCAATTGATCTAATTGGAAACTCTTCAAGTTTCATTTACATATTTTCCACTGGCGCATCTACCACTCTCATTCTTCCTCCAACACCTTCGAGTAGCATTGATTTGTCGCTGAGAATGACAGCAACCGCTCTATAATTAACACCACCAGGAGCTATACGAGCCCTAAAATGTATGTCGACGACGGATTGTCTCATTAAATCAAGATGTTCCAGCGAAAAGTAATAAATCGGATACAATTTCTTAAAATCAAGTTGTGATATTTGTAAACCTGTATCAACATTTTGATCACGACCCATATATGACAGCATCCGATGATACACACGTGCTATGTGGTTAGTGTCGTAATCAAGCTGTATATCCTCGGTTGGTTCTTGTTGTCCGTTAATTCTCAGCGAAACCTCACTCACCCCTAATTTATCAAATATCATATGACTGTGTTCTTGGGAGCCTGATCGATTCTGATTCTGCAGCGCTATAAATATATGACGTGGAGCTGAAACGCCTTGTTTGGCTGCTAAGTTCCATGTAAATGTACCATTAACATCATCCAGTTTGACGTCAGTCGTTGTTGTTAGCCCAGAAGATATATGCTTGGGGGGGGGGGGGGCGTCACTTAATTAAGTTAATTAAGGACAGTACAATGCCGTATAATCTCCGCTCGAGTGTTGCGGAAGATTGTAGGCATACATATACTTAATTAAGGATGGATTATAATTCAATGAAACGATTGATGGTAATGATGTGGGACGGCACAATTCCATACATGTCTCCGCTCGAGTGTTGCGGCAAACTTTAGGCATACATATACTTAATTAAGGATGGTATTTATTCAATGAAAAGATTGATGTGGGACGGCACAATGCCATATATATCTTCACTCGAGTGTTGTGACAGATTGTAGGCGTAACATATACTTAATTAACTTAATTAAGGTATATTTCAATGAAACGATTGGATGGTAATGATGTGGGACGGCACAAGACAGCACAAACATGAAACGACGGGGCATTTTTTCTACGGCCAATCCAATCGATCAAAAGCAACCAAACTAAATTAACCCGGTTGCATGATTGACAAAAGACAACCACACGCCCGTGTTAATGGCGTTGGTTAGTTTTGATCGGTCGGAATTGGCTTTCGAAAGCCCCAAGCTTATTACGAGCCGTAATGTATATAAGGCGACTGATACAGCCGCGTCTTTCACGAGTGTGTTATTTTATTTCCTTGAATTACTTATTAATGCTGTTTCACAACATTTAAAACAGACAGATATTTTAAATGAAGCACAAAACAAAATAATACAGTTGTTAAATAACCGTATGTTTCCTGTTCTAATTCTATAGACAAGTACATTATCGATTAAATCACAAAGAGCTGTATATACAGAGGAATTTTAACCACGCCCACCTACGTCAATGAATGGGAAACACTAGTATTAGCTAACATAGGTATTGCGCTGGATCATAAAGAACGTCTGTACTAAATGGTCTAAATAAATACAACTGTTGAAATAATGCAGTTTTAGCCCAAGCGACAATAAAAGGATTTCTAAAACCTTTTTCTAAAAATACAACTACTGAAGCTATGCTATTTTCCCCATTACAGTCACGTGTGCGGCGCGCCTAGTCAAGGTATCAGGTAAATAGCAGACGACACAATTCCTTTGACGTCATAATACAAGGGAACTTAGTAGGTAGAGTGCGAGTTGCGGAGGATTTATCCATAAAGGATTTATCTCCCTTGAATCGTTTTAGGTGTATACGAATTTTATTTTATGACCATTTTTGTTAGACAGAGCAGTTTTAATTATATTTTCTGCAACAAATCGAATTGAAGTCCCACAAATGTCAAAGTATCTACTGGCTTCATTTATCGACTGAAAGATTCTCTCCTCGCTGGTTTCTAAATCAAACGATTTCACACCCTTGGGGTGTTTTGCGTATTTGCCGGTTCCACCTAATTTTGAATTCAGACTTTGTGAGACGGCTTGAAGATTCACAAGACAATTATCAGTCTTCACGCCATTTATGTGATCAATCACAAATCCGTCTTCGATTAATCCGTTATGACATTAAAAAATAATTCTGTGACAGAGATATGTTTTATTTCTAGCACTAAACAACAAATACCCCATATTATTCAGATATCCAACCGGTTTTTTTAGTCTGCGGTGCCTGACAACACCATCAAGGGATGATTCGTAATTAACAAGCACTGGGTGAGGTCTGAAATCTTGGCTCATTTGTATAATAATACTACTTGTCTAATTTATTATAAATCTCTTGATATAATCTTGAGGGTTTTTATGATTTTATCAAGGACGGAGTCATCGGTAGGATCAATGACTGCATTTTTTATTCGTTTGTCATAATAGCGTTTTAGATCTCTGTATCGTTTGCCGCCGCAACTGAGGCATAATTGTGATTTTCCTCTAACGCCCACCCCACATCGGAGGCATGGGAGAGGACCTTTTGAACCGTTTCTCACGCTTTGCATATGATACCCACAGAATTCGCTCCTGCATGATTTGTTACACGGGGTTGTTGATCCAATCATAAGCCACTTGCAGTGATTCATTATACTATATTTTTCTATTTAAATACTTGTTTTAATTATAACATGGAGGAGTTCAAGAGATTATCGAAAATTAAGCCCTGGAAAAATGCTAAATTCAATCTCGATAATGAGTTCCAAAGATTATCGAAAATCAAGCCTTGGAAAAATGTTAAATTCAATCTCGATAATGAGTTCAAGAGATTATCGAAAATCAAGCCTTGGAAAAATGTTAAATTCAATCTCGATAATGAGTTCCAAAGATTATCGAAAATCAAGCCTTGGAAAAATGCTAAATTCAATCTCGATAATGAGTTCAAGAGATTATCGAAAATCAAGCCTTGGAAAAATACTAAATTCAATCTTGATAATGAGTTCAAGAGATTATCGAAAATCAAGCCTTGGAAAAATGTTAAATTCAATCTCGATAATGAGTTCAAGAGATTATCGAAAATCAAGCCTTGGAAAAATGTTAAATTCAATCTTGATAAGGAGTTCCAAAGATTATCGAAAATCAAGCCTTGGAAAAATACTAAATTCAATCTCGATAATGAGTTCCAAAGATTATCGAAAATTACGCCTTGGAAAAATACTAATTTTAATCTCGATAGAGTCTCTGATATACCAAAACGTCTAATCGGTGATAGAACTATACTGGGTAAAATCAGGGAGTGTTTTAATGAATTCTACCGAGACGGTGCAGCATACTGTTGGTCGACATTTCGAATTATCAATGATGATGTCAATGTACCCAACATCGATGCTACTATGAACGATGAAAGAGCAGCTGAGATAATTTCACACCTTGGCGAGCCAACGGGGGGGAAATCCAAGGGTGTAAAATCCAAAGGGGAAATTCAAAGATGGAAATCCAAAGGTAAATTGCAAAGCAATTCCCAAACAAGGAAAATCAAAGATGGAAATCCAAAGGTAAATTGCAAAGCAATTCCCAAACAAAGCAATCCCCAACAGAAGTATTTTTTCAGAATAAAATTCATTATCGAAGTCGAAGGCAAATGGATTATCAGGGATAAATTTGAACGAATCCTCAAGAATAAAAAAACTGTCATTGTGAGTAGAGATTCCAAACCAGGAATTCTAACTGGAATCGACAAACCATACTACGAGAGATCTTATCCCGTAACAGCAATTGTTTATGGGTTATATCCGTTAAATAATAAACCCGATATCGCAAAACTAGCTCCTATGAAATATTCTAGTTCGCTGAATTGTGTAGCAACACGGGTAATGGAACACTTCACAAATGCATCCCGAGGAAATAAACTAACTGATCTGCGACGTAGGAAAATAACCGAATGGGAACTGACAGTGAAACAACACGGTGCAAAGATTTCTGATATAGCTAAATTAGAAACATCATTAAGATTCCCAATAACCGTTATGACGATAACCGGAGAAGTTTTATACGAACCGAAATATAACAAAAATGGAGCGCCAATACAAATTATTGATCATAACAAACACGCGTGGACACCTGCGGTAACAATATTTCCACGAGAACGAACCGTGAGATATATCCCCCAAGAATTCGTCGGGGATGTTTTTTATAATGAAAAATTATTCGATGCTATTCACACGCTGTGTAAAGATGATCCTGTGTCAGTGTGGTTACTTAGAAGTGATGAAGATCCCGAAATAGGATTTGATCAATTTGTAAGACCAAATGGTGAATTATATCGCGTTGAAGAATTAGATAACAGAATGAGAAAAATCGCTAGTGATTTTTCACCGGAGAGTTTCCATGAAAAACTACTCACGGATAGTTTTACTATTCCATCAGTGGTAGCTCACTTCGCAAGAGAAAAAAACTCATGGCGTCCAACACAAAGTGATTTCTCGAGGATGTTAAATTGAGTTGCGTCGAATTTAGTCATGGAGGACTGTGGAATACGAAATACCATCGTGGCGGTATGATTTCAATTGATATATCCGCGTGTTATCCTGGAAGTTTTCTCGGGTATGGGAAATGTGCTGAGTACTTTAAACGATTTGGACACCCCACGCATGAAATGACTCGTGTTGCGATTAATGGACCATTACCTGATTTTGATTTAACCGGATTCGCTCGTGTGATATCATTCGAATTCGCTACAGGGTTACATCCGTGTAGTTATCTTTGGCTTGGTAGACACGTATCTGAAAAGGCCTGGATGCCAATAGTGTTACTACGATATATGATTGATTGTGGTATGCTAATATCGTTGATTATTTCCGAAGCTTTTATATGCTATCGAGCTCAGAAAGAAGTTTGGCTACCACAACCCGATCTAGATCGTATAATTAGTGAACAGCGAAAAGAGTTTCCAGATGGAAATTCTTCGAATTTCAGTGAAGAACAATTCATGAATTGGTCTAAGAAGTTATTTGAAATTAAAAGCGGACAAGCAGAAGATTTTGGACGAAGAATAATCGGTAAATTTACCCAGGGTGGAAGATACGACAATGCAAAATATTCCTCGCGGTTGATCATAGACATCGCTGAATACGATTTTATTGTAACGGATTTAACGAAACAGGGAAAACTTGTAAATCGTAAAGACGCTTTCCTATCCGATGGAAGACGATTAGGTACAATTGTTACCTATTGTGATGGATATATTAAACAATATACGCATTTGAGAAGTTCTATGCTAGCTTATGCTTCTATCAATTTATTTTCGATGATAAATAGATTTCCTAATACCGCAGTTAGAGTAGCCACTGATTCTATGTATATCCACGACAAATACAAATCAGATGTAGCTAATTTCACAGATCCGGAGGCAAATTGGGGATGTTGGAGATTTAAAAAGGAGACGCTACATGAGTATTGTGAATCGGCAGATGTTACCATGGATGAAAAGTACTTAAAGTTTGATGAGATTCAATCCGAATTTTCTAATGCACCACCGGTATCTGATCCAATATGTAGATACAAGACAGTTTATTTAAACGGTTGTGGTGGGTCAGGAAAGACAACTCGTGCAATTGAATTATACCGCGTTTCAAAATCAAACATGATTGTCCTAACACCTACTCACAGACTCGGCAGAGAGATGATACAGCGAGGGGTAAATGCCTATACTTATCATAGTTTCTTTCGATGGAAAGGCGATGAATGGACTCCTGATCGAATGGGTGATAAATTCATTCCTGAAATCATAATTTGGGATGAAATATGCACAGTATCGTTGAAAATATTACAAACCTTTCTTGAGTGGTTGTTATTGAAAAATACAAAAGTCGTCATGTGCGGTGATCATGGCCAACCACCACCATTTGTCGGTGCATCCCCACATGAATGGCTAAAGGGTTTTGTAGACTATTATGAAGAAATTACCACTGATTATAGATCACTTGATGAACAATTACGAGAATTTAAAGCGCTAATTAGATTACAGCCGGATAAAATCCAATGTGAAATAGCGCGTGAAATAATTTCAGAAACTCCCATAAATGATTTTTGGGAAACGTGGAGACCAAACGATTTGATAATTGCAAGTAGAAAAATAGTCAGAGACATACTTCAGATGAAGTTATTTGAATTGCATAAAGAAAAATTTGCAACACTTCCAGTACCGTTGTGTTATAGGCCTTCGGATACACGAAAACAGAATATAGAAGTTGATATTCCAGGCCCAAAATCCGAAGGATTTCAAAAACAAATTCTCGTATTAAATGATATTGTGCTGGTTGATATCAGCGTCGTTGAAGATGCATTGCGTGCTAATAAATCCCCATGGACGCTAGGATACGCAGCGACGATACATTCTTCACAAGGATTGACTATATCGGATACAATTGTTTGGATGGTGGATAATCACATCGAATGGTCGAATTTAGTCTATCTTGCAGTATCCAGAGTACGAAAAATAAATCAACTTCGAAGAGTTGTCCTGGATGATAATGACACTACAATGGATGATGCTAGCATCGTTGATGTTAAAGTTATTGATAAAAAACTCTCCGGTTACAAACAACAAGACAAAAAAAAAAACAACGAGAATTTGATATTGATGCTGAATTAATAATTACGCTGAAGCAACAACAGAATAATCACTGCGCGAGTTGCAATTGTATAATGCGTTGGCAGTATTCGGATAAAGATCCTCGCCAATTTACCGTAGACAGAAAGAATAGCAGCATTGGTCATATCAGAAACAATGTGATGTTGACTTGTCTTGAGTGCAACAGACGAAGGGGTGCTAGTTAAGACCACGCGGTGGTAATTGAGTATCCTCGGGAATTACCTGTAGTTGTTGTCGAGTAAATCCTCGCTGAGGAGCAGTTGAATCCAGTTTATAGATTGGAGGTCTACCAGTAGATCGTGTTATACCGGATATCTTATGCGTAGTGACGCTCCAAATAGGATCGGTAGCTCTTTTTTTACCACCCTCAAACTCCCCTGGTTCGTATAAATACCTAATAGTGACATTACTACCAAGAATTGGTTCTTTGAAATCTTTTTGTGAAATTCCTTGGATTTCCATTTTTGGTATAGACGCTTTCTTAATCGCGTTGACAGGTTTCATGTTAATTGTTCGAGTAATCTCGTTATTGAGCGCGGTAATCACAGCTGGTAATCTCTTAACCCATTCACGGGATCTTTTATCCTGAATAAACTCCTTCGCGTATTGATATCCAAATAACCGTTCAGCAAGAGTCCGATTAAATCGTTCAACAATTGCCTGATCGCGATGTAGCGCAGTATGCCCTCGTCTGATGGTGACATTGTGATGTTTCATCGCTGATAAAACATCGCCTTGAAATTCCTTACCAGGATCAACCTGCAATAGATTTGGCCAGCGTAGTGGGCCTCGTCGATAAATCCTTTCAAATGCAGAAGCAACTTCAGGTGATGATTTTGTTTTTAATGGTTCTGCTTGTTTGTATCGACTCGCAACGTCAACTACGGTTAGCGCGTATTTGTAACCGTTGTCATGTGGTAAAAACAATAAATCAGCTTGATGAACTTCATTGGGTCCGGTAACATCAAAATGCGAGAAATTGATTTGTTTAGGCGGTGGTAGATAAATTTGCCATATAGCCTGTTTGGATAACCAATTAGCCGCAGTGGCCTTTTTCACTTTTGCGGCGTTGGCGAGTTTATTGATTGCAGCGTTACCCCTCCAGTATCCTTTTAGAGAATAATAAATAGATTCCATATTATTAATTACCAGCACCCATCATCAATTTGCCTTTCATAGCTGATTTTACCAACCACGAAGCCAACTTTTCTTTAAAAGATTTATCAGGAATAGCATTTAACGCATGAATTAATTTCACATCCGCGAGATGCTTGTTTTGCAGATTGCTGCTTTTATATGCAACATCATGAGCATGACACGCCTTATCAATAGCGTTTATCGGATACTCGCCGGATCGGGGTTGATTTTGATCATCAAGTCTGATATCTAATCGTGTTCCGGGACCACAGTAGCTATATCCTGGAAGGTGCTTTTCTCCCGGGTACTTTGCCCATGGGGTTCCAGGGAGCTTTGCAAATTTGGCTGCGATATCACCTCCTCGTTTTTTTTTTTAAATCATCATTTCCTGCAGATCTCATAGACACAAATCTAAATTTCTTTGTACCACATTGCACGCATTTACCAGAAAGCGCTGATCGGTTATTTCTAGTTGTAATCGTCGTCAAGTCATCTGTGCCAGTACGCGTTTTACACTTCACACAATATAGATCCATAATTTATGTATAGAAATATGGATATAATTGATTTTTCAGCGACTAAAGCAAGAGAACCGGTTAAGCATCATGCAGCGCTACCAAACTCTATCCGCGCAATTATAATCGGGCCATCTGGATCCGGTAAAACGCAATTGTTGCTCAATTTAAAAATGAGATGGATGAAATGGGATAAGTTGTATTTAGTTGCTCCTAGCGTAGATGATCAACGATGCTATGAAGTACTAAAAGATTTTAACGAGAATGCATCAGAAATTAAGGGTGAAAATGCCATTGATTTTATAACTGATATTGACGAGGCGCCATCCGTGGATGACCTTGATGGGAACATTAACAATTTAGTCGTATACGACGATGTGATGTTAGACAATCAACAAAACCCAGCTAGAATATTTTCCCGAGGCAGGCATAAAAACACCGACGTGATATATGTCACTCAACGATACACTCAGATTCCAAAAGTGATTAGAGACAACTGTAACTTACTGTGTGTATTTAACGGCGTTGATACTCATACTCTTAGAAATATTTGGCAGACATGGTGCTCTGATATGGACTTCAATCAATTTAAAAATTTCTTCAGTAACGCTCAGTCGACTCCGCACGGATTTATAACAATAAATTTACATGATCCTCGGACACGATATCGTATCGGACTCGATCAAATATTTGGTTGAACTCGTAAAAGAATTATTAACCCAGAACTGAAAGTTCCAGCAGCAGAGAGGGTGAATGACAACGACGTTGGCGTATATAAGGAAATCTTATTTTATCGAATAGACGCCATTTTTTTTACTATTTGGCAGAAGCCTCAGATTTCCGAATCGACGCTCGGAAAATTGTAGGGTTCACCCTCTCTGCTGCTTGCGTCAATATTCTTCGTTGTTCGATTAAAATCATAAGACATAGAAGAACAGTGTAGAATCCGACCCACCTGCTTATTATTCAACAGCAAATCCGAGTCTACAGTGTTTACATCTTGGCGTGTGCTATGCACGATTCTATGCACAAATGCGTTGCTTTTGCCACTTACAATCCGATGGTCCAGACACGTTAATATCGACATTGTTTCACCGATACGGTTTGTTTTCACGTAGGATAGATTTAAATAATAACACCAGTAAAAAAACAAAGTTTACAATAACGTACCGTGGCCCCGAATGGCAGAGTGGTCTAAAGCGCTCTCCGTTACGGACCACTGCAGCTCAGTGATCTCTGTCTGCGTGGGTTCGAGTCTCAGATTCGGCCAATGTGGGTATGTGAGAAAGCTAACCAGTGGCTTCTCGTGGGTTGGTGGTTCTTTCCGTGCTGAAAAATGGCGTTAAACCCTACAACAGCAACAACAACAACAACAACAATAACGTGCCGACCTTTGTTGTAAAGTTAGGATAAGGCTCAGATCTGGAAAATTCAGCGTATATGTCCCATATCACGAATAGGTACAATAATCTCACTATTTATTTGTTTGGATAGAATCCATGCCTTGTTTTGATGCTAATATAAGATTTGATGTTCTGCATAAACGTCATACATATTAACACTTTAAAAAAAAACTAAAAGTATACAGTAAAAATAGAAATATGAGTGCACAAGTCATTATATGCATACAGTTATGCAAGGATGTTGTCCGTCCGTCTGCTAACGATTTCGTTTCCATACAATAAAAAGAGTTCTCATCCTTTTTCAGTTGCCACATTGTGTGGATCGTTTGTACCTGTGTGAGTAAATGCATGTTATTTTAAGGGTTAAGAGATCAAAGGTTAAGTCCACTACGACATAAAGAAATTAACGTCCTCGCACAATAACATTAGTTCCGCATAAAATACTAAACTTTGTTAATGGCTTGCATTTAAGGTTAAAAGGTCAAGTGTAAAGGTCAGTGTGATTGAAAAAAAAAAACATTTTTTTGCGTATTATGGGATAGACCACGTACCTTGGTCAATATTTGCAGAGAACGTACAGTTGGGTTTTGCCAACAAAAGGTCAGAGAAGAAGGTCACTTTTCTTCAGTGGGTTTTGCCGACAAAAGGTCAGAGAAGAAGGTCACTTTTCTTCAGTGGGTTTTGCCGACTATAGGTCAGAGAAGAAGGTTACTTTTCTTCAGTGGGTTTTGCCGACAAAAGGTCAGAGAAGGTCACTTTTCTTCAGTGGGTTTTGCCGACAAAAGGTCAGAGAAGAAGGTCACTTTTCTTCAGAGGGATTTGCTGACAAAAGGTCAGAGAAGAAGGTCACTTTTCTTCAGAGGGATTTGCTGACAAAAGGTCAGAGAAGAAGGTCACTTTTCTTCAGAGGGATTTGCCGACAAAAGGTCAGAGAAGAAGGTCACTTTTCGTCAGTGGGTTTTGCCGACAAAAGGTCAGAGAAGAAGGTCACTTTTCTTCAGTGGGTTTTGCCGACAAAAGGTCAGAGAAGAAGGTCACTTTTCTTCAGAGGGATTTGCTGACAAAAGGTCAGAGAAGAAGGTCACTTTTCTTCAGAGGGATTTGCGGACAAAAGGTCAGAGAAGAAGGTCACTTTTCTTCAGTGGGTTTTGCCGACAAAAGGTCAGAGAAGAAGGTCACTTTTCTTCAGTGGGTTTTGCCGACAAAAGGTCAGAGAAGAAGGTCACTTTTCTTCAGAGGGATTTGCTGACAAAAGGTCAGAGAAGAAGGTCACTTTTCTTCAGAGGGATTTGCTGACAAAAGGTCAGAGAAGAAGGTCACTTTTCTTCAGAGGGATTTGCTGACAAAAGGTCAGAGAAGAAGGTCACTTTTCTTCAGAGGGATTTACTGACAAAAGGTCAGAGAAGAAGATCACTTTTCTTCAGAGGGATTTGCTGACAAAAGGTCAGAGAAGAAGGTCACTTTTCTTCAGAGGGATTTGCTGACAAAAGGTCAGAGAAGAAGGTCACTTTTCTTCAGAGGGATTTGCTGACAAAAGGTCAGAGAAGAAGGTCACTTTTCTTCAGAGGGATTTGCTGACAAAAGGTCAGAGAAGAAGATCACTTTTCTTCAGAGGGATTTGCTGACAAAATCTGTTGTTGCATAAGTTCCTTGACCATGCTTTGTTGATGGCTTGTACTTATGTTAGTAAAACAAAATTTAAAAATCGGGGTCTACTCGTCAACGGTAAAAGGTCATTATAATGGTTTCTTTCACAGTCAGTATAGATCGAGACCGCGTACTTTGACCTAAGGTCCCGCACATTGAGAACCTTTGGTCAATGATTTATCTTAGTCATGCACGACCTATTAGAACATACGACTATTATATACGGGAATGGCTATAACGTGCATCTCAGCATTCTCTTCTTTGCATTTGCTTTGGTATACATACTTCGAAAAGAAGATAAATGAACGATAATGATGGGTGTGCTATGTGTCAGAAATACAAAAATAAAATAAATTTCAAAAATAAAATAGCAGTGACACACTTTAGTCAGTTAGATCCGAGCCTTGAGTAAAATACCCGATATTTGTGTGCACAGTTGTAATGTATGTAAAATGTATGTATACTGTGTAATCAGATGAATTCTGTGGTGTCAAACATGCCCTGGAAAGTCAACACCTTGTAAAACTGTATTGTGAGCTTAATTGATTCTTGCAGACAGTATTCATTCTCTGTGAAACTTCTGTGTCGAGTTTCAAGAAAAGTATACAGCTGTTTATCGTAGTGGAACGACCAATATTTTGTGTCAGGGTCAGTAAGATAATTGTTTCAAGATAGGTGATTGCCTCAAGGATTACCTATTGTTGTTACCGTATTTGTCCTGATGTAAGCCACACAACGCCATTTTAATGATGTCATGTTCGAAACTGCCATCAGTTGTACACTTCACAGTAAATTTGCTCTTAGTACTCATATCCCAAGGAAAACTACATTTAAAAATAATTAAATAAAAACTGACATACAAGGAAAACTAGTCCGAGTTTCCTGTGACCCTTGCCACCCGATGTTAGATATTTGGATATTTATGTTAACGTGTAGGGTCAGAGTTCACTGCCCATCTCAATAAAATATGGAATTCGCCGACACAATTTATGAGGCGCCGTAGCGGACAAAAGTTTGCCCAATGAGAAAGTTGCAGTTGAAATTTCGATGACGCATGTCGAGAAATTCAGTATCACGTGTGGATCAAATTGCATGTCCTGGAAGTTCAATTTTCTAGATCGAGATTTTAGATTGTATATGCTGAATTATATAGGGGTGGTTTAAGGCTCTATGTTCGCTGTCGACGTTTTGCATTGTATATTTTGAATTACACAGCGCTAGTTGAAATTTCAATATCATTTGTTAAGGATCCCTAATTTATACATTGCATGCAACTGTGTGTGATAAAAGTTCCATTTCATATGACGAGTATTTTGATTTCATCTGTTTAATTCCACAGAACGCGAAGCAACCTCCTTGTTTAAAAATAACGCGGTTCGTTCACGAGAGCGACCTCTAGCGAAGTAATCCACAGTAACTATCGACCTTTGAACGTTAAATTAAACAGACTTCAATATTTGATCTCTGATGTCATTGACATGTATGTTGCGACTTTAGACTTTACTCTCGCTTTAAGTATCGCCAAAAGCTACCATTTAAACAACGGAGAATATCGTGTTTACACTTAAATATTTACAAATGACAGAAATTCGGTGTAGGACTAGTCTATTTTATGTTTAAATTGTTCGTATTGTCCAATTTTTAAAAAAAATTAATGCCAATCTGTAATGTGTTACATTATTACTAGCTACAAAGAACCAGTCTAATATTGCAGGAATTCGCATGCATACACTGTTTATTTGACAAGTGTTTTCAGAGCGGAAATATAAATACAACTCGAATAAATGGAATATTTCATTTGTAATCCGAGCCAAAATGCTTGCATTTTCCCCCCATCTCACCTGTTGGAATGTTTGATTGAATTTGCTCTCATCTAACTTATAAGTGATTTTTAATTGTTATACATATTAATGACAAGTACTTGCAAACAAGTGAAGTAAAGAGTTCTATTAATCACTAACTATTGTGAGTAATTACTCTGCAATCGTTGATTTGTATTTTCCTGACAGATCAAAAGCTACTTTGAAATTAAAAATGCACTTGTGGGTTACCTTGAAGGTGTTTCTAGTTGAATAAAGAATAAAAACTGGAGCAGTGATAGAATTATTGTTTAGAACGAGAACCGAATACATGCTAGTCAATGAAATCACACTGGAAATAACATTTCTCCACATGGGCTATGATATAAAATAAAATAAAAAAAACAGCAGAAGAAAGCAGAGTGGAGCGATAATGGCTAGTTTGTCTAATTTATTCAGATAAAGTCAATAATTTTCGCTTGTACCAGTCGCACAGGATGTATTAAAACATTTGTTTTACTCAGGTCTTATCCTTCAACATGCCTTACAAGTATCAAATCCGTCAACTATAGAATTTTTCAAAATGAACCTTGGAAAATCTTGGGAATACCTTTCGAAATGTTATTGGTTAAAAATATATAGTTTTTAAAACTTAAAACAAAATAGCAGGCTAGAAGGATTTTGTTCGCTGTCAAAGAAAAAGGTCTACAAGGATAAAAACTGAGAAAGTCAGATAATCGAGTAAGTGAGATACCAGTGTTTAATTAGCCAAACCTGCTAAAGACATTGATTATTACAGAAAATAACGAACAGTTTATTTCTTTAAGCATTTCTTGTGTCTACTATCAGCAGCAGGATATTTTTTTCCTTACCTAAATTAAACGGAGGAATCTATCACAATCTTTAACCTTGGACTCCTGCTTCAGTCAAATTTATCATCGCCAGTTTATAGCTATTTTGTGGTCGGTGAGTAGAATTATCGCTCCCGGTGTGTTATGTTAGACCAGTGTGTGCTCTATTGATGTATCTTAGCTTCACAAGAAACGTTTGTAAAATAAATGGAAGAAGAGGAAACACACAACACATTTATTTTTATCAGCAAATATATTTACATTTTTTTTAAATTCATAGCATCATTGCGTGTATTCATACTTATAATGTACATGTAGCTAGCGAGATGGTCTGCAAGTCGTTATAGTAATTCTGTATGCGTCTGCGTGTGTGTTTGAGAGAGAGAGAGAGAGAGAGAGAGAGAGAGAGAGAGAGAGAGAGAGAGAGAGAGAGATATCTTACCCGTATATAATGTACATATAACAGAACGAATAGTATAGATTCAGCTTATGCTGGCAGATCTCTCTCTCTCTCTCTCTCTCTCTCTCTCTCTCTCTCTCTCTCTCTCTCTCTCTCTCTCTCTCTCTCTCTCATGAAAGAAAGAAACATACCTGGAAATATCTGTTGAGTTTATTCACATGAATAAGGTTTATTGACTTAGAAACATACTGATTGTACGACCCGAAAAAATTTGGACCATATGATAATTTTACATGTTTAACATATTTTTCAATATATAACCGTTGTTATCTTTATCATTTGTTTGTATTTCTTTCACATATGTTTACACGTTTAAATTTTCATATCTTATCATCATACTTTACACGCACATACATTTGTCCTGTGTACATTTTTAGAACTTTTCCGTTTAGATTTCTCCATATAGCCATTATTGTGCTGATGTGCTGTTAAACGCTGATCCATAGATAAACATCAAATTTATCAGCATTGGCTAAAATGGTAAAGAGCAGCAATTGCAAAATGCAAGGGGCATCATCAGTAGTACATTTGTAACTAGTTCCTCCTGTAGTTATTTCCCTTACAACAAGTATACTGTTGCTCTAAACGATAAGATGTGACATCAAACAAGAATATGGTAATATCAAATGCAGATTTATCAGAATAATGTAAATGAATTAAATGGGGTGGGGTGGGGCAGTAACTTATTATATGATAAGTAAAAATTGTTTACTCAAAAATGAGCAAGTTTGAAAAACGTCTGCACTCTTGCTTTTAAAAAATAAATAAAACATCTAACATATAGGTTAAAAGCTCAGGTTTATTTTGTTATCTTTGTATATTTACTATATCTAACACTGATAAAATACCATGATTATGTACAGAATTACTCAATTAATGTAACGTAGATACAGTGTACATTATATGTTCATTCCATGTGAGGGACATCACATTCAAATAAAGAAATTCATTATTCTTTGATATTATAATTGCTCATGTATTATGTATAAGCAAGCGAGATGCGCATTTGTAATTTTGAAAGCAAATACATTTTTTTTATATAAAAAATAACTAGTTCTTTGAAATGATATTCTGATACTGTCTGTTTGTACTTAGGTGGTAGCACAAGTCGTGGAGTTAAGGCTCGAGACAAAAATCGGAGATGGTCAGGTCAGTCTTTGGATAAAATAAACTCATGGGTAGCCTGGTTGCCAGAAGCATACATTCAAGATCTGCTGAATTTCAAAAATACTGTAGTAACTTTTTCAATTCAATAAGATTGAAGTTCGATTCCAAACATTTTTCAGCCGGATCGGTTTCCATGGTGTGTCCGTGTGCAAAGCACTTTACTCTTTACATCCTCGGCACTATACAATTGAAATACGATGCTATGTCGTAAAACCAGCCTTCTTTAAATCATTTCATGTCTATTGAAATACGATGCTATGTCGTAAAACCAGCCTTCTTTAAATCATGCTATGTCGTAAAACCAGCCTTCTTTAAATCATTTCATGTCTATTGTATTTTGCTTAGTGACTAATAGCAGATGAATCTTTTGTCAACGACACGTGATCATTCAATAAATCAACGAGTATGTGACAGAAAAAAAAATTATTAAATGCATAACTTATTGTTGATGGTATACATAATTTTGGTTTTTTGGTAGTATGTTGTGTAAAGCCAAATAAAACTTTATCAATGTAAATAAAATAAAATAAGAGGGACCTCTGGAGGCGCTCATCGATTTGTACTCGTAATGAAGCAACTCTTATGGCTGTAATGAAGAATGACTTATGACTCGTAATGAAGAATGACTTCTGACTCGTAATGAAGAATGACTTATGACTCGTAAAGAAGAATGACTTATGACTCGTAATGAAGAATGACTTATGAATCGTAATGAAGAATGACTTATGACTCGTAATGAAGAATGACTTTGACTCGTAATGAAGCATGACTTACGACTCGCAATGAAGCATGACTTATGCTCATTTTATTGTATATTCTTTTAGGACATTTTTGTCGTCATTACCAGCAGCGTACTAAGGTGATGTCTTGGGACGCCAAAATAGCTGATAAAAATTAAACTGCTGGCGCCATTTACTCTTAATATTGAGTTTAAAGATAATTTACAAAATAAAAAAGAAAACGAAATCTAAAAAAAAAAACGGAACATAGGAAATGTCTTGATTAGCTTTACGGGATTTCCAGTTTTTCTTTCCTTCGTGGGCAATATTGGGTTGATGAATTTGGTAGATTTCCTGATGACCAGGGAGATATTTCTTGAATGTATACGTCTGATATTCCAAATGTTATCCCGCATTGGCAGGTGCGTGATTGTAACTGTACATGTATTTTCAATGAGTGGTTTGATTTTGTATTGCATGCTAGTTACTAATCATCACTTATTGTGGAAGTGTGCATGTCAAAAATTGAACACTGTATAATGTACTAATAAATACTAATATAGTCTTGGATGTAAGCGAAATAAAATATTTAAAAAGCAGCAAAAAGAAATAATTAAAATACAAGAGCATGTTCAGATGGTATTATTGTATTTATGCTGTTGTACTGTGTCCAAACTTAACATAATTTTAGTGTAGCTTGATTCGCCATTTGAAAATTACTGGCATTTAAATGATAACTCATGCTTAATGCAAGAGGAGTCAACTAACAGACCTATGTACAAACTGTTGATGCATAAACTAAAAACTAAAATTTAAAAGAGGTTTACATATATTTTGTACCTTTTGAATCCATCAAGACACATTTCCATCAGTTAGTGTAGTATTTTGATTATTGAACAAATAAATGAGATATTGAATTATCTATGATACATAAGTCCTATCCTTGTATTGTTTATGCGGCTGTATTTTCGCCGACATTATCGTAGGTAAAATGATCTAATATAAACATCTTGTATGTACGTGGACATTAGCATAATTAAATTTGTCTATGAAACTAGGTTGTATCTGCGTGGAAATTAGCATATTGAATTTTGTCCAGAAGAACATATTGTACAAACTATGCGAATATCAATGGAGTGCTTCTGATCTTTTCCCCCAAAATATGTCTTGATGACAGTACTTTATATAAGATTAAGCATTAGAATTCGTGTTTTGTGGTGTGGTGTCTATGCATGCTTTTATTATGCAAATAACCATTTTTAAAACGGATGTTGGTTTTTCTCACATCTGTAGTAATTACACACGACTGGAAGGCATTTTCATAAATTTCTTGTATTGTTTGTTGTTGATTTTGTTTTCCATTGTTTTTGTTTGTTAATTTATTCGATGGTCTTTGATTGTTTGTTTGTTTATTTTTTTTTTTTTGAGTGGATGGACGAAGGTAGACATATATTCGTCACTGTTGTATTTTGAGTGGATGGACGAAGGTACACATATATTCGTCACTATTGTTTTTTGAAGTAAAGTGAAGTAAAATGGAAAGCCCTAGGAGATGACCAAACTGAAGATGGGTATGTATTATACTATAGTGGAAAGTTGGACAAGTCCATAAATAGAGCAGGCTTCCTTGTAAACAAACCCATCAAGGGATCTGTGCTTGAATGTCGCCCCATATCTAGCAGAATCTTCTCAATTCTTCTGAAATTGTCTCTCTTTAACATCACAATTCTCCAAGTATATGCTCCAACTGCTGATCACGATGATGAAGAAATAGAATAGTTTTACAACAAACTCCAGGGTATAATAAACATGGTAAGTAAAAAAGACATTGTCATCATCCAAGGAGACTGGAATGCCAAAGTTGCCAAAAATGCTTTAAAAAACCTAATTGATCATTGTGGACCTTCTTACAATGAGCTTACCAATGAAAGAGGGAGACTACTGCTCGAGTTCATAAGCTACAACAACTTGATACTAGCCAACACCCTGGGCCAGCATAAAGCTTCACGATGCTGGACATGGCAAGCACCAAATGGAACCCATCATAACCAGATCGACTACATACTGGTTCAAAACCGGTTCCAATCTGGCATCAATAGAGCAAATACAAGAACGTTCCCAGGTGCTGATATTGGGAGTGATCACGACCTCGTCATTATGAACTTTCGAGTGAGGTTGAAGAAAAGCAACAAGCCAAAGAAAATCAGGCTCAAATTCAACCTTGAACAACTGAAGGACCCTAACATCTGCAAGTCATTCCAAGCCACAATTGGAGGAAAATTGGCTCCACTCCTTGTGATGGATGTTGATGTTAAAGTGATGACAGACATTTTCAACAGTCATGACAACAGCGGCCAAGGACATCATTGGCCTCCATCACCCACAGAGAAAACTCTGGGTTACAGAAGAGATTCTAAATCTGTGTGATGCCCGAAGAGACCTAAAAAAAAACAACACCAGACACACAATAGGAGCAGTGGAGTATCGAGAAATAAACAAGAATATCAGAAAACACTTGAAGAAAGCAAAAGAAAATTGGTTTGGACAAACGTGGACAGAAATAGAGAGCAGTCTGATAACGAATAACAGCAAAATGGCATTCCAAGTCGTTAAAGATCTCACCAAACAGAAGCAACCAAGAGTCAGTACCATTCAAGACGAAAATCGAAGATGTCTCACAGAAGCAAGTTATATTGAAGAAAGATGGACTGAGTATTGTAAAGAACTCTACAATCATCCGTCCTCATGAGACCCAGAGGTGCTTGAAGTTCCAAACTCCACAAATAATGATGATTTCCCCATTTTCAAAGAATAGGTGGAGTCAGCAATAAGATCACTTAAGAATGGGAAGGCAACTGGAGTAGACAACATCCCAGCTGAACTTATCAACTGATCAAGAATGGCGGGGGAATCAGTGATAGAGCTACTAACAAAAATCTGCAACAAGATCTGGCAGACAGGTGAATGGCCAACCCAGTGGACACAGTCACTGATTATAACACTCCCCAAAAAAGGCACTCTCCAGCTGTGCCAACATTACAGAACTATCAGTTTGATCAGCCATGCTAGTAAGGTGATGCTGAAAATCATCTTAAACAGACTGAACCCACAGGCAGACGAAATAATCGCTGATGAACAGGCAGGGTTCCGGAGTGGAAGAATCACAACATAAATATTCACTCTCCTAGTTCTGTGTGAAAAGTACTCACAACATCAACAAGACATCTATCATGTGTTCATAGATTTCAAAAAGGCTTTTAACAGAGAGTGGCATGAGGCATTGTGGGCCACAATGAAGAAGTACAACATGGGTCAAAAGTTGACCAACACCATCAATCAGCTGTACGCCAAGGCTAACAGTGCAGTAATTGCTCAAGATTCTTTGGGGACTGGTTCAAGACAACAGTTGGAGAACAGCAAAGCTGTCTCCTGTCACCCACGCTTTTCAACATATACTTAGAGCGCATCATGAGCGAAGCCCTGGAAAACCACCGTGGGACAGTCAGCATCACCAACCTCCGCTTTGCATACGACATTGATGGGCTGGCAGGCAGTGAAGATGAGCTTGCCACCTTAGTGAAGAACCTGGATGAAACATCTTCCAGATTTGACATGGAGATAAGTGCCGAGAAGACAAAGCTGATGACAAGTAGTGGGAAACAAATCTCAACCAAGATTAAAGTCAGAGGACAGGAACTTGAAACAGTGGGCCAATTCAAATGTCTTGGTTCCATAATCACGGAAGAGGGATCAAGAGCAGAATGTTTGTCATGAGCTGCACAAACAACGGCAACTATGTCAAAGCTAAGACCCATCTGGAGAAACAAGAATATCTGTCTGAAAACTAAAATCAGACTATTGAGAGCACTAGTCATCTCAATCTTTCTGTATTCATATGAGAACTGGACCCTGTCAGCAGAATTACAACGAAGAACCCAGGCACTTGAAGTTAGATGTTACAGAACCATCCTTGGCATCTCTTACATGGACCACATCAGAAATGAAGAAGTGTGTAACACCATCAGGCACAAAGTAGGTCATTATGAAGATTTCCTCACCACTGTCAAAAAGAGAAAGCTGAAATGGCATGGCCATGTCATTATAGCCATCAGTCTATCCACAACAGTACTGCATGGTAGTGTCCAAAGTAGTAAAAGGAGAGGTAGACAGAGAAAAAAGTGCAGTGATAACATCACAGAATGGACTAGGAAATGTTTTGCGGAGACACAGGCACTGGCACATGATCGAGACAAGTGGAGGGAACTGGTCAGATGTTCAGCAGCACAGTGCCTCAACGACCACACTAGGTCAAAAGACATGATGATGATGATGATGATGATGATGATGATGATGATGATGATGATGAAAACACGTGATTAAAATGATGAGCTTCAGCATCATAAAATCTATACGATAATATTTTTTCCACGCATTGTATGCATACTATATCAAACACGGCAACACTTAATTAATCCACGTACTTTCAGTTTTTAAAAATCTAGAAAAATATCAGAGAAACATAATACAAATTTAGCCGCCTTGAGCTACATAAATACGCATTTTAAAATGGCTTTATTCTGAAAGTTGTTAAATTTTATGTTGGACCAGTTCAGGGAGCAGTCCGTGTGTACTGGGAGGCATGGATGGATAACACCTTTTACTGAAAATCATAATGTGTGCATGGCATCTATCGAGTGCACAAACCTCAAAATTACATCATTGCATACCCAGTTTGCATATGCAAATAGAGCACAGCAAATGTTCTATCATGTTTCAAACTACGTTATGCTCTGTCATGTTTTGTGGATCTGTGAATTTATTGTAGAGTATAATTACGTATTGCAGCATCTTAATTGAAAAGTCCTTGTGTATAAAAGAATAATTAATGATTTAAAATGATACAATAAACAGCATAATTATGTTTCTGTTGATTAATGGCATATACAAATTGAAAGATATGAAAACGTACAAACAATACATTTACATTATAGCAGTAGTAGGTAAGAATGATAATGCTCTCTCATTTTGTGTTAAGTAATCAAACATACCGTATATATTCACATATAAATTGGATCCAACAGGTAACAATATTTCTGATCTGGCATTGCTTAGTGCACCAGAAAATCGAGGGTTTCTAAGTTATTGCAACAAATTGCATAGATACATTCCCGATGTAACAAACTGCTTAGACCCAGATCCGTCAGTGTATTATGCGACAGCTGATTTTGGTTTATGCATTTTGCAGCTGTATCCTAAATATACACGAGTATATACAGTAAATGAAGAAGGAAAAAAAAAAAAAAACAATTATCCACATCATGTACATGCATATGCCTGCCTAAGGAAATTGCTAGAGAGTCGGTACTTGTTTCAGGTATCTGATAACAGTGTGTCGAATTACACCAAGCCCAATTACTGTTGGAATGTGTCTTTTTGTGGTCTGCAGGAGACCCTCACACAGACGTAGACAACTTTACATCCAGATTAAAAGCAGCTCTGGCAAAGTCACTTTTCGTATTACCAATAAAAAAGAAACGGATGGAAACCCACCCCTGCAACAAATAGTCCAACGAGTGGGTACTACAAACCTAAGCTCCAAGCCTAAGGAAAAATGAAAACCAGACCCATGGCCAGGCCAGGCCTGGGGAAGGGAGTACGTTTCTTCCCCCGAGCTGATGGGATAAAGGAACTCAAAATAATTTGACGAGCAAAAGATGTAGCAACCCTGCAAACTTTATACATCATTTTTATTTATACATCATTTTTATTTATACATCATTTTTATTTATTTATTTGTTTCACACAAAAATACCTTACATTATATGTGTGTACCGGATAACACATACAAGAACACATATTTAGAAAAGCAGGGTGTCACTTCTAAGTCCTAACCAGCAAGATATGCTGGGAGGAAGTTAAGAGCCGTCAATAAAAGCAGAATGCTTCCCCCTTCCCTGTCACACAATCCACTCACAATCCCCGAGTATCGGAAATGATTTAAAAAAAATTAAAATAATGTTGCAGACACCTTTTGAGGCACAATGGCTTTGCCACTGACATAAAATAACCTAGAAAAGATTGTCCGATATTGCATGATGACAATGATGCATAAAGACAGGACCACATCAACCAAATTTTCTTGACCGCCCCCTCCCGAAAATAAAATATATAAAAGAAACAACAAAAAACAACAGGTCATTAATTCGACAAATTCTGAATATTGGATATCGTGATTGTAATAGGTAAGTGTTCTGATTAGGACGACAAATGACAAATGTGGGTCCTATCAATCGTCATTTACCGCTATGTATTCTACAAGCATGTGAACTGTACAGTTGACTACATTAGAAATAATAACTTTTAAAATATAATGCCATGTTGTCATTTTCGAGAAGAACAATGGGTTTCAAGAAGTTTTCAACATCTGCCTTACATTAATCAGCTAGGGACCGACCTTTCAATTTTCGGGGACGTGGATACATGTCTAGCCTTCAAAAAGCTTCGAAAAATTATTCTTCCTCAGCTTTATATAAAAAATCAAATATATATATATATATATATATATATATATATATATATATATATATATATATATATATATATATATATATATATATATATATATATATTAACATGTCTATAATACCGTGATATAAGCTGAAAAGTAAATGCTCTTATAGACTGATCATTGAAGGTTAGGTGCTTGGATTTTCGATCGAATTAATTTCTTGTTTTGTTTGGATATTGTTGCTACAAGTGGGAGCCAGAACATTTTACTTTATTCTGTTTGAGGGCCTTCTTTATTCTAAGCAATACTACCCCACCCCCACCCCAAATGTTAAATGGTTGGCTTTTGGGGGGGGATGTGCGGGCTGCTTTTTGGCATTCTACTGACACATAGGCCGATAAATCAGCCCTCTACCCGTTACGATTATCAACAACAGTTACAGTCCTGCAAGATTTCCAGAATAGTGATGAAGAAAACAACTATATGGGTTGAAAAGGGACGCTTGACGCTGACCTTTTGTATGAAATAATAATAATAATAATAATAATAATAATAATAATAATAATAATAATAATAATAATAATAATGCAAATTTGTAAACTGTTCTGGATGAGGTCATAAAAAATATAAACAGCGAGTATGCCTATTATAATGGAATATATACGGTACAAGAATGGCTCAACGTGTTTCTCTCCCACTGCTGGTACATGTTACTGCTAATGACTATTGTAAACGAGACATTTACGATACAGCAGGAGAAGGGATGAGACATTGGAAACGCAAGGTAGATAAAGTATTTTATTAATCAGGAGCCATTAGTTTATTAGTATGTATTATTGACTTTTTTTGTGGTCAGTTAACACTCATTTTGACAACATTAAATTAGATATGCCTATTAAAGAACAAGTAAAATGTGGATGCCATTTCAAATCTGCTGCCCCATGCATTGATACGATTTTCATAGTATAATTGGAACTGCAGACAATCTCTGCAATGCAGCCACCCTGTGTACTGATTATTTTATAGTACATAGTTTGTAATGCAGTCAACCTCTGTGCTGTTATTTTGTTATAATGTGGTCATTGTCTGTGTTGGTATTTCATTGTATGTAGTTTTAATGCTATCAGCGTCTGTGTCGGTATTTCATAGTATTTAGTTTGTAATGCGATCAGCGTCTGTGTCGGTATTTCATAGTATGTAGTTTATAATGCGATCAGCGTCTGTGTCGGTATTTCATAGTATTTAGTTTGTAATGCGATCAGCGTCTGTGTCGTTATTTCATAGTATGTAGTTTATAATGCGATCAGCGTCTGTGTCGGTATTTCATAGTATTTAGTTTGTAATGCGATCAGCGCCTGTGTCGTTATTTCATAGTATGTAGTTTATAATGCGATCAGCGTCTGTGTCGGTATTTCATAGTATGTAGTTTATAATGCGATCAGCGTGTGTGGTGGCATTTCATAGTATGTAGTTTATAATGCGATCAGCGTCTGTGTTGGTATTTCATAGTATGTAGTTTATAATGCGATCAGCGTGTGTGGTGGCATTTCATAGTATGTAGTTTGTAATGCATTCAACATCTATGCTGATATTTTATAGTATGTGGCTTGTCATCCAGTCAACCTCTGTGAGATTGTTTTGTTTGAAACGCGGTCAACCTTGTGCTGTAATTTTATAGTACGTAGTTGGGGCTGCAGACGACATATGCGCTGATATTGCTTAGTTTGGCTACAGTCAGCATCTGCGATGTTATTTTCATAGTAATCTAGCATGCCTTAGTGCCAATATTTTTTAGTACATATACCTAGTTTGGGGCACAGTCAACCTCAGCTGAAATTCCTTAGTATGTAGTACGAAGTGCAGTCAGCCTCAATTGAAATTTCACAGTTGTACTAGTGGACTGCAGCCAGCCCCAGTGTTTGTTATTTTATAGAATCTCTCACTACTTGAAAGATCAAAATGTCTGAATCTCTCACTACTTGAACGATCAAAATGTCTGAATCTCTCACTACTTCAAACATAAAAACTGCAGAATCATATACTCAAATCATCAAACAGCAGAATTTGTTATGCTGCTACTATGGTAGGTGTGTTTTGGTTGGGGTGGGGTGCTTCCAATATTGTATTTAAATTATTATAGAACTCCCACCCAGGCTCAGTTTTGTAAGAAGTGAAATTAATGATAAAGAGAGAGAGAGAGAGAGAGAGAGAGAGAGAGAGAGAGAGAGAGAGAGAGAGAGGTAAAGCTCCAAGCCGCTAATCAGCAATGCCGACAGTTAAATTATTGAGTACACAAAAGGGGAAATTCAGATGAATAACAATTTAATACAATACAAAAGTCAAATGATAATAATTCATCATGCACTATCCTTCTTCTCAAACTCTAGATTATTGCATCATTTAATTTTTAATGTGAGATAGCTTTTCCACCTGTCCTTGTTTTCTATTCATCTGTATCCTAACTCACCAATTCCTTCTCTCCTTCTGACTTCCATCCTAACTCCTCCTCCTTGACTGCTCTTTCTTCAATTTCTTTTCCTCGACTCCTTTTCCAACTAGCCTTAGATTCACAATCGACTTCTCCACTTGTCTTCATTCTGTCTCCCTCCTTGAGACTCGGGACTAAACTATACCAGAAGTCTGTCCTCTAGAAGCTTCCATTTTGATGCTTTGTCTTTCTTAGAATTTCCTAAGTTTCCCTGTCAAATTATGAGAGGCTTCCCTGGAGTATTGCTTTATAACTTTTCAGCATTATGTTTGAGCAATAACTAAGTTCCTAGCTCAAAAATATTAAACTAAATTTGGACTGAAATAGTAGCCACACCCTGTTCTATTCAACTTTATAGACAATGAACCCGGGCCATCTGTCAGTGTGAGATTTATGACACATATAATGGTTCTTTGTTCTTGAAAAAAGCTTTCAATGTCCACATGCGACTTTTCACACCCAATAAAGCTAGGTTCTCATCAATGTTCCCTTTAAGCGAATGGTAGATGTGCGTGCAGTGCTCGCTGCACTGTGCAAGCATTACAGAGACCAGCAAAATTTAACGTTGGATTGAGCAAAAATTGGAAATTGAGCTGCGCAGGGATGCCTGAGTAGCATGCACGTGTGCAGCTTAAAGGGAATGTTGGTTATCATACCATTATGAAGAGGACCATCAGTGTCTAGCATATATACATGGCTTCTAATGATCTCTGTGTTCCCCTGACTTGTGCAATCGCAGTCATGGCAAGGTGACAAACATCAACACTTCAAAATCTCCCACTACAACTGTACTGAAACATCAATTTGCTGAATCCCTTGCTACTTGCAGGATTAGCTACAGAATTTCTGGCTACCGGTACATGAAAAATCAAAACTGCAAAATCTATCACTTCATGGTAAGATGAAACCTGCATACTCTTTTCTTACATGAAATATCAAAAATGCAGAGTCTCTCACTACTTAAAATATCCAAACAGCAGCGTTTCTCACTACTTAAATTATTCAAACAGCAGAGTCTCTCACTACTTAAAATATCCAAACAGCAGTCTCTCACTACTTAAAATATCCAAACAGCAGAGTCTCTCACTACTTAAAATATCCAAACAGCAGTCTCTCACTACTTAAAATATCCAAACAGCAGTCTCTCACTACTTAAAATATCCAAACAGCAGTCTCTCACTACTTAAAATATCCAAACAGCAGTCTCTCACTACTTAAAATATCCAAACAGCAGTCTCTCACTACTTAAAATATCCAAACAGCAGTCTCTCACTACTTAAAATATCCAAACAGCAGTCTCTCACTACTTAAAATATCCAAACAGCAGAGTCTCTCACTACTTAAAATATCCAAACAGCTGTCTCTCACTACTTAAAATATCCAAACAGCAGTCTCTCACTACTTAAAATATCCAAACAGCAGTCTCTCACTACTTAAAATATCCAAACAGCAGAGTCTCTCACTACTTAAAATATCCAAACAGCAGTCTATCACTACTTAAAATATCCAAACAGCAGTCTCTCACTACTTAAAATATCCAAACAGCAGTCTCTCACTACATGAAATATCAAAAATGCAGTCTCTCACTTCTTAAAATATCCAAACAGCAGAGTTTCTCACTACTTAAATTATTCAAACAGCAGAGTCTCTCACTACTTAAAATATCCAAACAGCAGTCTCTCACTACTTAAAATATCCAAACAGCAGTCTCTCACTACTTAAAATATCCAAACAGCAGAGTCTCTCACTACTTAAAATATCCAAACAGCAGTCTCTCACTACTTAAAATATCCAAACAGCAGTCTCTCACTACTTAAAATATCCAAACAGCAGTCTCTCACTACTTAAAATATCCAAACAGCAGAGTCTCTCACTACTTAAAATATCCAAACAGCAGAATCTATTCACTACTAGATAATCCAAACAGCATGATTAAAATCAACATCACTTATAATATATACTCCATTAAGTGTCAGGGGTGTTGATTTGAATTAAATATTCAAGGACCTGTTTTGCATGTGTTATTTAATCATTATTCATGATTCTGTAAATGATTCAAATTTTTTACCATTACAGGAACTCGCCCATCTGTGATAAGTGGTCCATTTCTGATGTTTCCTGAGAAGACCATTCCACATGGACAGGCTACATTGATCCCTCACCCCATGGCAACCAACACTGTAAAAGCCAATCAGAAGTCCTCAGAGCCAGAGCTTAGCAACGTGGAAGTGGAAAATTTGAGGGCGGAGCTTGAGAAAAGTCAGGAGATGATTAAACATCTCCAGGAGAGGGAAAAAATGCTTCTTGACAGGTCGGTAGTCAACAATAAGGGTTATCATGGTAATCAACAGTAAGGATTATCATGGTAGTCAACAGTAAGGGTTATGGTAGTCAACAGTAAGGGTTATCATGGTAGTCAACAGTAAGTGTTATCATGGTAGTCAACAGAGGGTTATCATGGTAGTCAACAGTAAGGGTTATCATGGTAGTCAGTAGTAAGGGTTATCATGGTAGTCAACAGTAAGGGTTGTCATGGTAGTCAACAGTAAGGGTTATCATGGTAGTCAACAGTAAGTGTTATCATGGTAGTCAACAGAGGGTTATCATGGTAGTCAACAGTAAGGGTTATCATGGTAGTCAGTAGTAAGGGTTATCATGGTAGTCAACAGTAAGGGTTGTCATGGTAGAAAACAGTAAGGGTTATGGTAGTCAACAGTAAGGATTATCATGGTAGTCAACAGTAAGGGTTATGGTAGTCAACAGTAAGGATTATCATGGTAGTCAACAGTAAGGGTTATCATGGTAGTCAACAGTAAGGGTTATCATGGTAGTCAACAGTAAGGGTTATGGTAGTCAACAGTAAGGATTATCATGGTAGTCAACAGTAAGGGTTATCATGGTAATCAACAGTAAGGGTTATCATGGTAGTCAACAGTAAGGGTTATGGTAGTCAACAGTAAGGATTATCATGGTAGTCAACAGTAAGGGTTATCATGGTAGTCAACAGTAAGGGTTATCATGGTAGTCAACAGTAAGGGTTATCATGGTAGTCAACAGTAAGGGTTATCATGGTAGTCAAGAGTAAGGGTTATGGTAGTCAACAGTAAGGGTTATCATGGTAGTCAACAGTAAGGGTTATCATGGTGGTCAACAGTAAGGGTTGTCATGGTAGAAAACAGTAAGGGTTATGGTAGTCAACAGTAAGGGTTATGGTAGTCAACAGTAAGGGTTATCATGGTAGTCAACAGTAAGGGTTATGGTAGTCAACAGTAAGGATTATCATGGTAGTCAACAGTAAGGGTTATGGTAGTCAACAGTAAGGGTTATCATGGTAGTCAACAGTAAGGGTTATCATGGTGGTCAACAGTAAGGGTTATCATGGTAGTCAACAGTAAAGGTTATCATGGTAGTCAGTAGTAAGGGTTATCATGGTGGTCAACAGTAAGGGTTGTCATGGTAGAAAACAGTAAGGGTTATGGTAGTCAACAGTAAGGGTTATCATGGTAGTCAACAGTAAGGGTTATGGTAGTCAACAGTAAGGATTATCATGGTAGTCAACAGTAAGGGTTATCATGGTAGTCAACAGTAAGGGTTATCATGGTAGTCAACAGTAAGGGTTATCATGGTAGTCAACAGTAAGGGTTATCATGGTAGTCAACAGTAAGGGTTATCATGGTAGAAAACAGTAAGGGTTATCATGGTAGTCAACAGTAAGGGTTATGGTAGTCAACAGTAAGGGTTATCATGGTAGTCAACAGTAAGGGTTATCATGGTAGTCAACAGTAAGGGTTATCATGGTGGTCAACAGTAAGGGTTGTCATGGTAGAAAACAGTAAGGGTTATGGTAGTCAACAGTAAGGGTTATGGTAGTCAACAGTAAGGGTTATCATGGTAGTCAACAGTAAGGGTTATGGTAGTCAACAGTAAGGGTTGTCATGGTAGAAAACAGTAAGGGTTATCATGGTAGTCAACAGTAAGGGTTGTCATGGTAGAAAACAGTAAGGGTTATGGTAGTCAACAGTAAGGGTTGTCATGGTAGAAAACAGTAAGGGTTATCATGGTAGTCAACAGTAAGGGTTGTCATGGTAGAAAACAGTAAGGGTTATCATGGTAGTCAACAGTAAGGGTTGTCATGGTAGAAAACAGTAAGGGTTATGGTAGTCAACAGTAAGGGTTATCATGGTAGTCAACAGTAAGGGTTATGGTAGTCAACAGTAAGGATTATCATGGTAGTCAACAGTAAGGGTTATCATGGTAGGCAACAGTAAGGGTTATCATGGTAGTCAACAGTAAGGGTTATGGTAGTCAACAGTAAGGGTTATCATGGTAGTCAACAGTAAGGGTTATCATGGTAGTCAACAGCAAGAGTTATCACAGTAGTCAACAGTAAGGGTTTATCAGTACCCAATTTACAGTTTAGCACCTCACATGAAACATTTTTAAGTTCACACAAGCTCATTTTAGAATGACCAAGAACACTGATGCTGCCTACTAAATATTTAACTGAAAATAGTCTTTTTATGTCATGTTTAATTGTATACAACTACTTTAAAATGTTGATGGAGCTTTTTTGTGGCAGCTGTCCTGGAACATAGAGTGGAAACGGACCTTTGTGACACAATTTATAAAAACTAGTTGAGCATTTGCTTGAAACATTCATTTTAGGACTCAGGAATTTTTTAATTTTTGTTTATTAGTTCTTTTAACCAATACATGCAAGCTCAGACAGAGCTTTGGTTGAAGTATTTTAAGTTGTCAGTCTGCAATTTTTGAAATCCTTGGTTCAATTTATAGTGCTGTCATGTGCAAGCCTTAGCTAATGGTATGCCCTTCTGTGTTAGGTGGATGCCCATCTATGGTGTCTGATTGCCTACCAGTAGATGGTATTTATCCCTCTGATGGTTACAATTGCCATTTTTGGAGGCAGCATATCAAATGTTATAGGTAGCCCGTGTATGATTGATACTTGTCCATCTTTGTTTGATGGTCACCATCCATGGATGAAGATTTCCCATCTATCTTTAATAGCTGCTGATCTATGGCTGATGATGAAATGCATATGGTTAGTGGTTGCCATTCTTTATTTGGTGTTTATCCGTACATGCATATGGTTAGTGGTTGCCATTCTTTATTTGATGTTTATCCATACATGCATATGGTTAGTGGTTGCCAGTCTTTATCAGGTGTTTATTCATACAAGCTAATGGTTATTGGTTGCCATTCTTTATTGGGTGTTTATCCATACATGCATATGGTTAGTGGTTGCCATTCTTTATCGGGTGTTTATCCATACATGCATATGGTTAGTGGTTGCCATTCTTTATCAGGTGTTTATCCATACACGTATATGGTTAGTGGTTGCCATTCTTTATCGGGTGTTTATCCATACATGCATATGGTTAGTGGTTGCTATTCTATTTTGGGTGTTTATCCATACATGCAAATGGTTAGTGGTTGCCATTCTTTATCAGGTGTTTATCCATATATTTATTGTTGATAATTGCCCTACTGTGATTGGCAGTTGCCAATACATTATTAGAAGCAAGCCAATCAGGAGGGAGAGGGGGTATATGGCCCAGGCCTTAACCCATAAATGGCCTCAGTTTGTACCACTTATACAGTATTTAGATCTGATAATCTCCTTGTATACTTAGTTTTCATTTAAATCTTAAAGTGTATGGATTGGTTAGAAGTGGAACTTCTATAGCTTATTGTTATCTGTATGTTTGGTTGTTGCTCTTCCTATGATTAGTTGTGTCACATGTATTGTAGGTAATTGCCTGAGTAGGGGTGGGAGTATCATGAGAATGTAGAGAGCTAAGTAAGCCATTTCAGTTATCTATCTTGATGTACTGCCATGTCATAATTTACTAGTATTGAGAAGTTAATGCAGCACTTCCTGTCAATTGCACATCTATGGTTTTTGCCAATTTTTCATGCAGGTTGTCAGGACAGGTGCATGCACAATTCAGCCTCAGTGGGACAAATGGTCAGTTTGAAGACCTGAATCTGGGGACAATTCGCCCTACTGAACTAATACGACAGTTTGGGAACCTTTATAGTGAAACACGTGTTGAGGCATTAGACTCTCTGGATGCCTTGGAGCAGTTTGCAGGTCTTCAGGCACTGAAGGAAAAAATTCTCTTCTCAGTTATTGTGGTAAAGTACAATTTAAAATTT
This sequence comes from Unio pictorum, assembly GCA_030141615.1. Lineage (NCBI taxonomy): Eukaryota > Metazoa > Mollusca > Bivalvia > Unionida > Unionidae > Unio > Unio pictorum. Next base: position 5,426,892 of record JARLTB010000169.1, on the reverse strand, counting down.
TATCATGTACAAAATGTGTCATATACTGGAGATGCTTGCATGAAGTGGTCTCTGACTTTATTAAATAAGATATGCTACTTGTATATAAATGCCAGTATTTTTTTAATACTTTATGCACTTTGTTCTATGGGCTAGCATTGGGAAGAACTGTTTCCATGACTTTCGAATGAGAACTTATTATATACAGCTTTATTATCTTTGATTAAGAAAAATATGAGACTTTCATTTTAGTTTATTAGACATGCAAATTAGATTTTGGTTGCAGGGAAAATTTGATAAAATATCTTAGATTGAGTAATTAAATCCTTCTAGCTTATAATAAATATATTAAAAGAGAAAAAAGATCAAAAATCTAATTTGAAAACGATCATGTTTAATGGAAGATCTCAGTTTAGGAAAATGTTATCATAAGAAAAATGTAATTAAGTTAAACAATATTCATATGGTCCTGAAAATCTAAGTTTATAGTCTATAAAAACAGAAGAGATAAGAACCACTGTAATTTAAATTCATTGTATATATGAACAAATGAGATCTAATTTCATTATATATATATATATATATATATATATATATATATATATATATAACAAATGAGTTCTAAATTCATTGTATATATAACAAATCAAATGAGATCTAAATTCGTTGTATATATGAACAAATGAGTTATAGAGCATAGATTACTTTAGAGTACCTCGATCAGAGCACACCTCACCACTGCTCTGTACCCTACATTGGCTATCAATTCGATACAGAATCAAACACAAAATTTGTTCTCTGTGCTATGTTTCACTGACAGATTCCAGCCCAACATACCTATCCAGCCTCACCCATGTATATACACCATCTAGATCCTTACGCTCTTCTTCTGATAATCGTATACTCATTGTTCCCAAGGTGAAAACAAAGTCATATGGACAACATTCGTTTGCACACCAGGGCCCGGCAACGTGGAATGAATTGCCCATTGAAATTAGACACAAAGACACAGTGGTCCCTTTTAAGAGTGCTCTTAAGACTCACCTGTTTCGACTGCAGGGACAAACTTAGCAACCTAATTATGTTTTGTATCTTATATGTTTTCAGCATGTTTTTATGTTTTCCAATTTCATTGTTTTGTCATTTGTTGTTCTGTAGTGTAGTCATTCATTATTAATAATAATAATAATAATGACTTTTTTTAAAGAGGGTAACACAATTAGCTAAGAACTAATCTACCTTGAGGCCCTCATACAAGGAATTTATTTAATTCAACAGCATCTCAGAAGCCACTGGATATATTGGGTTTGGAAGATGGAAATAGAGTGGGCATTTCTAATCTCAACTGGAATACTATTCCAGAGCAAAGTTCCAGAGTATTGGAAACTTTTCTTGAATAATTCCTTATTTGGTTTGGGAATTTTATACTGTTTTGTAGATATTGATCACAGGTTGGGTGTAACCAGGTAGCCTATACTGGAATAGGGATTGTAAATATTCAGGAGCACTATTATTGGATATCCTGTACATTAATTTGGCTTTTCTTAAACATATTCGGTCTTTAATAGGTAATATTTTTAACTTACCAGCTAAATTTTCCTTGCTTTCTTTCTGGTTTGATATTAGCCTTAATGCTCTTTTCTGAATTTTTTCCAACTTTGATATGTTTTTATCATTTGAATTACCCCATACTGTATTACAGTAGTCAAAATACGGTTGTATGTAACTGTTATAAAATAATTTTCTGTGCCTTTCAGGGAGAAAATGTCTTATCCTACTGAGAAGCCATAAACTTGAATTGACCTTTTTACTGATATGTTTGATATGACCAGTCCATGATAGATTATTATCTACCAAAACACCAAGTAGTCTGTCGTGACAGACCATTTGCAAATTTTTATCCTTCCATGTTAGACATAGTTCATTGCTATCAAGATTTTTCCTTTTTTTCCTTGTTGAGATAAGTAATATTTTAGTTTTACCAGTATTTACTACCATGACATTGCATGTGCACCAGTTTTCCAGCTTGTTTAATGCATTCTGTAAAGAAATTTCGAGTTCATACTTTGTGTTTTGGATGTCTGATAATGTTGTGTCATCTGCATAGAGATCTGTAGATGATATCGAGTCTCTTAGTAAAAGTGGTAGGTCGTTAATAAATAAAATAAATAGTAATGGACCTAGAATTGAGCCTTGTGGCACTCCATATCTAACTGTTATTGAAATTCATAAGAACAGCCAAGTTCTAAATCCATTAGAACAGCTGAGATTTCAATTCATAAGAACAGCTGAGATTTAAATTCATAAGAAAAGTCGAGATTTAAATCCATAAGAACAGGTGAGATTTAGATGTATGAGAACAGCTTAGATAAAAATTCACAAGAACAGCTGCGATTTAAATTCATAAGAACAGCTGAGATTCAAATACATAAGAACAACCAAGTTTTGAACTCCTAAGAACAGCCGAGATCTAAATTCATAATAGCTGAGATTTAAATTCACAAGAACAGCTGAGTTCTAAATTCATAAGAACAGCTGAGATCCAAGTTTTTTGTCGGGGTGAGCAGCTGAACTGTAGCTTGGAAGTCTTTTTAAAAAAACAGTCAATATAAAATTTCATGGAATGTAAAAACAGCTGAAGTAGAAAAATGAAAAGATATTATTTCAATACAAAAAATATTTCTACAGCTTATATTGCCTCGTGTCCACTTTCCCTTAAAAAACTTCTATAGCACTTTAATAAAACTGCTGTAGATTTCGTTGAATTTTTATATGTCAAGATTTAATTTATTTCATTCTATTTTGCAATGCAAATAATTGTCAATACATATTTCAAACACATTAAAGAAAGACAACTAAATGGATCATGATCAAGAAGCCTGATTGCAAGAGGGTGACATATTCTTGCAGTCACATGAGGGAGACATGATGTTTTGTTCCATGACATGTGCCCATTATTGACACTGTCACTTTTTTAAAGTATATTAATACACTCTGTACAATGTCCTCTTTATGCAGTATGGATGGAGGTCATTTATAATAAAAATAAATATCCCCGGTCCATGTTAGGCAGGTTTACCTTACATAAACGACAGTTATGATAATATTTTCATGGATTGCATGAAAGTGTTTTTAAGTTATGTAAAGGTGTCCTTAAAAGCAGTCTTTAATGTATCTTTCCAGCTGGCATTTCGTTCAGCTCAGCAAAATTTGGTGGAGATACAGGGGAAGGTGCGCCATCTATTAAATCTCCCATGTCCTGACACAAATGAGCAGTCCTGCTTCCCTGTTGCCATTGAAATGGAAAGTCACATCACCAACTACCTGCGTAAAACAGCAGATACATTTGATCTTGAAAAATGTGTTGAGGTATATAAAAAAACAATTCGGTAATACCTAGGTCAGTCCTGTTACATCTGATGATGTGTCATCTAAAATAAGGTAAAAAATATGCAAGGTTAAAAAAAATCGTAATCACTGAGTCACATTGAGGTGTTGAATTATAATGGTCATTCCTGATAAAGCATTTCAGTATAACATGGCCTCTTTTATCAGGCAGGTATAGCAGGAATCCCATTATATGATGTAGTACTTAGACTGTGTCATATATTCCAAGATATGGCAGAATGACACTTTCTCATTCAAATATGTTCCCTAATCATATTATGTTAGGAATATTAGCCTGCAATCTGTTGAATCTAGCCTACTAAAGGACATAAAGCATCAATTTCAACATACAAAGGACAATAACTCATGTCCTTTACCTCATCTGCACACCACCAGGTGTCGCCAGATTTTAGTTTCCTTTTGGGTTTATTGTGTGAATTAATCCTTCTGCTGCAGGTTGTATACATTCATTTTTACAGTTTCTTCCAATTTGAGTGATTTTGTCAGCTTTAGGGACTTTGTCTTTTCAAGTCCACATGATACCACACTATTGTTGACCTCTGCATGGTTAATACATGTTAGAATGACCTTGACTTTTTTCACTTACTCCTTTTGAAATGAAGTTAAATTTGTCACCTTTATGGACTTTGTTTTTTTAAAGTCCACATCATACCACAATATTATTGACCTCTGAATGGTTATTAGAAGTTAGAATGACTGACATTTTTTTGACTTGCTCCTTTTCTAATGGAGTTGTATTTGGCAGGTTTTAATGTGCTGCATTTCTAATATATGCTTTGGTAATGCAGACGTAGTCTATAACAAAGCATAGTCTATAAGTGTCTTATGTGACACTGACTTTTTCTAGTCTAGTAACAGGGAATATATTTATATTAGTGATTTACCGGGATAGTAACTTGATGAACTACTAATTTACACTTTGCCTTCGCTTTTGTGTCATTTCAACAGCATGTCATCTAAATCTTTTAAATACAACTTCAGAGAATGCAAGTCTACCATGACTTGTTTTATTTATACTAAGTATACACTATAATATACACCATCTGTAATACAAAGAGAAAGTCTGGGCTACTGTTTTGAGCTAGTTAATCATATAATGATTTGCTAATCTATGCTTTTTGTTTTCTTCTTGTGTCATTTTGGAAAAATGTACTAAAAGCATGAAACGCACATTCAAAGCAATTGTCCATTTTACATTGAAGGGAAGGAAAGACAAATACAACCTATTGTTTATTGGTGACACCAACTCACTGGGGACTATATCCCAATTGTAAGCAGCCCAGTGAGTGTAGGACCCCCTGTAAGTCAGGGCACATGAGGTTCTTATCATGAATAAGCATGGTCTTTGGGCCTGTAAGTCAGGGCACATGGGGTATCAGATCAGTTAGATCCACCTCTTTCCATCACTGAAAATTTACTGGTCGTCACCAAGCATCCAGCACAGAACATCAAAGAGTGTAGAATCTTTATATTTAGAAGAAATCAACTAATAGTTTGAATCACTATTTCCAATGAGCAGACATCAAAGTGTGTACACTTTGAATATCCCTTTAGGTACGACTACCGCATCTAAGTGTCTCCTGTAAATAGTTCCTGAACCCCACTGACGCATATATGCCGATAAGCCTAGTTTACTACCCCAGTTTCGCTTATGTGCGTAAAGTTTAGCAGTACTTGAAACCCGTGTCACTTATGTGTGCACAATACTGCTGTGCTAACTAAGCATTGATTGGTTGAAAATACGGAAATGTACATCCAATGAGAGGATTGTTTATTCAACATTTTGATACATTAGCTGGAAAGCTGAGAGATTAAATTTAGACACACTATAATGAATTTCCGTGGTTTACGAAACACGTGTTTTTAAGATAAACAAAGATGGATTCAGATTCAGATAGCGACTTTAAAGGGTACAGTGCAAAAGTGGTGTCGAAAAGTTTAATGGATCAGTGTAACGGTTGCAAAGGTTGGGATGGGGTACTTCCAATATATTAATTGAAATATTATGGAAATTCCACACTGTCTCGTGAAGTTATAAAGTTAAATTACTGACGAAATAGATGTACAGCTCTGAGCCCCCAGTCAGCACTGCCGACGGTTAAATTAGAACACGAAGATGAAATTCAAAATAATAACAATTTAATAAAGTCGATAATTTTAAATGATAAACTGAATCACTCGTCCTCCAAGTGACAGCCTACTTCATCTCGTTATTTTCAGTGTGAGTTCGATTTTCCCCTGGTCTTTGGTTCAACTCATCTCTTTATTTTGTTCCTCCCGACTTCTCTTCTTTCTTCTCCTTTCTTCTGTCTCTCTATCAGAGACTACAGGGACCACTCTTACTGGTCTGTCCCTCGAAGCTTCCTGTGAAAACCACAAGGCATTAACTTATGGTTTAACAAATCTCACCTCACACTAAATCATCAATTAACCATCAGATAAGGCTTTTACTGCTTAGGTCACGCATACATACACATCAAAATTCTCACACACTCTTGCAGGGAAAACAATGGCATAATAACACGGTATAATACATACATCAGTACATTGTGTCACATCAGTATATCCAAATAATCTATTTAATTTCATTGTACTTACAATATTACAACAACCAGACGCATGTCTGTACACTACACTCCCACAAGCGTATACAAATATTCATATTACTAGTTTTTCACACTGCAACCATTTCCAAGCTACCATTCAATTCAGCAATGGCAAAATTTATAACTGCATGGACAAATATGCTATTCTACTATAAAATAACCACATAGCGAATTATAATAATATTAACTCTTACGACGGCTAGCAAGCAATATGATTCTTTACGAATATCAACTTATTTTTCAAAATATGCAAACATATTAACATCACAAAATAATTTTTCCTACTATGATTCTAGTCACATTCAGCAAAGATTGAACAACTAGCTCACTGACCTTTAGACGCTGCACTTAGAATCCTGTCCATAGATTTTTCTCCGCCAATAACGCATGGCTGATCGGAGTTGCTATCTTCTGGCAATCTTTCTAACGAACTATAGCGAACTAAATCTTGCTGGCAGGTTTAAGGATATCATACTTAGCCAAATTAGGGTCCCGTCCCTCGCCGCATTCGAGATCGGTATTGTTTTTATTCTCATGTTGGTTCAACAATCAAGGTTGGACACATGAGCAATGAAAGAGTTCTTTCTTGAATATCTGATGGAACATCTTGTGAAAGAAAGAAATGATTTTGCCAAGAAAATGGGGGACTAAAAGCAACATGAAATGGTATGAAATCAATATCACAGAGATGTGGGCATATCATGGAATATAAGTGATAACATGAAATGGTATGAAATCAATATCACAGAGATGTGGGTATATCATGGCATATAAGTGATAACATGAAATGGTATGAAATCAATATCACAGAGATGTGGGTATATCATGGAATATAAGTGATAACATGAAATGGTATGAAATCAATATCACAGAGATGTGGGTATATCATGGAATATAAGTGATAACATGAAATGGTATGAAATCAATATCACAGAGATGTGGGTATATCATGGAATATAAGTGATAACATGAAATGGTATGAAATCAATATCACAGAGATGTGGGTATATCATGGAATATAAGTGATAACATGAAATGGTATGAAATCAATATCACAGAGATGTGGGTATATCATGGAATATAAGTGATAACATGGTCATTTATGTGTGGATAATGACTGTTGTGAGAGTTACCAGTCTCCACATTGTAATTAGAGTGTGGATTTCATTCATGTTTATATATATATATATATATATATATATATATATATATATATATATATATATATATATATATATATATACACATATATACACATACATAAGTAAATATTGGATTTATTTTGTGGGATTCAAAACAGTTTACATGACTGGGATTTCTTGTATAATTGAATGTAGGAGTATATAAAGTGGAAATATATGAATAACATACACTATACAAGGTAAGTTGGTTTTTACTTCACTGAAATCCAGTAAAAACTAATGAAATAATAAATATAAATGTAACCATGTTTTTATTGTCAGTTTCTGTAGTCAGCCTTGATGATGCTCTAGTATTCAGCCTAGCAATCAGCCTCAGTAGTCTTAGTAACTGATGTGATAGCACTCAGCATTAGTGAAAGTGAACAACAGCTGTAGTAGCTAAAGTGATATTCAGTAGAAATAAATAGATTCAATGAATCTGTCTGGTGAGCATACATCAAATTGTGTACACTCTTAATACAGAGTAGAAATAAAGTAATAGTTTCAATCATTGTTTTCAGTGAGCAGACATCAAGGTGTGTATTTACGAAGTATAAGCCTAGAAAACTGTAAATAGCAAATTTATTTTGTAAAAATGTAAAAATCTTATCTATCCATTGGAAAAACCAAGTTGTAGAGCGAGAGAGTGCATATAATAACCGAGTAAATGCTGATGGTAGTGCATCGTGGAGATGCTGTAAATGTGATTGTAAAGGGTGATCTAAAGTGATCACAGTGGACACAAGCACCATGTTCCAGATCTGGAGAGCAATGAAGTGAAGAAGACTGTTGCAGTGATCCTCAAAGAGGAATGATCACTATTGAGAGACCAATGATCACTATCAAAAGACCAATGATCTTTATCGAGAGACCAATGATCACTATCGAGAGACCAAGGCAAATCATTCAGCAAAGCTCTCTCAGAATTTCGTTGCAGACAGCAAGTATGTCACCATCATATATTGCTTCACAGTAAGCAATTGAACGATGGAGAAAGAAAAATAATCTTCCATACGCCAACATGGTAGACATAATAAACTTCATTATAACAATTCGAATAAATCTTATTTATTTGACATATTAACCTTTATCATTTTTTCCTTGCGCCCTGTTAATAACACACTTTTATCTTATGCACATTTGTCACTGCATGCATTTGTTGGCATGCGTTTGTCTCCGCACTTTTAACCTGCATGCTAACGACAGGACACCAATGGGCATTAGTCCCCCTGCATGTCTTTGCATGGTCTATAGGCCTAAATATCAGGACACATTGTTTTTGTGCCATTGGTTCTATTGCATAATAAAACTGCACCATCATCAGCTGTCACTTGCCATCTGATCCTTCCAACATGTGGACCTTTTGTTGACTCGGTCCAGCCAACTTCAATTTACGGGAATTTTAGTGACAGATCAGTCTGTATAACTGTACTGTAGGTGACATGCCCTTTCTATAACAGATTTCAATGTGCAGTCTGTCTGTTTAGCCAGGCCCTTGGAATGGCTGGAACTAGTGATAGCTGAACCATCTTCTATACTGCCAACTTCCAAGCTGACCATTCACTGGGCAAATGAGCCCATTAGTCCTGGCAGTGCTGGACTTCCATATGTTCACTGCTTATCCACAAGTGCAAGTTAGTGACATTTTCTTGGGGATCAAATTGAGTCTCATACACCTGGATTGTCTTCTCCATATATGTAAGTATAGCCAGACTGTGCCTCAAGTGAGTGTAATGAAACTCCTTCTCCTTATATGTAAATATATCCAGACTGTGCCTCAAGTGAGTGTAATGAAACTCCTTCTCCATATATGTAAATATATCCAGACTGTGCCTCAAGTGAGTGTAATGAAACTCCTTCTCCATATATGTAAGTATAGCCAGACTGTGCCGCAAGTGAGTGTAATGAAACTCCTTCTCCATATATGTAAATATAGCCAGACTGTGCCTCAAGTGAGTGTAATGAAACTCGTTCTCCATATATGTAAGTATAGCCAGACTGTGCCTCAAGTGAGTGTAATGAAACTCGTTCTCCATATATGTAAGTATAGCCAGACTGTGCCTCAAGTGAGTGTAATGAAACTCCTTTAGATCCATCATACTCAGATCTGACTGAAGTTTAGCTTTGAAGCCACTGTTGAGGACATTTACAAGGTGGTGGTTGCTTCAGAATGCCCTCCACCCCCTACTGCTACTTTAAAAAAATCAGTAGATCTTAAAAAGGAGAAAGAGATGCCATCCTTCTTGTTCCCTCCCATTTCCGATAGACTTACAGTGACAGATGCCTTTGATCTCCCAGCACATGACAAGAATATTTTCATTTGTCTGCTAATCTGTATTATATGGTGGACAAATGTGTTCCATGCCAATCAGAGATGGTTCATGATGTTGTTGCACCTTCTTCACTTTTGGATTTGGCCTAATTAGCAAATGACACCCAGCAACAGCCATGTCTGCAAGGTGATAAACAGTAAAAAAAAAACAACTGTGTTTTACTCATATAGTAAAAATGTACAATGGTATTCACTCAATGAAATTATGTAAACAAAAAGAACATATATACAAATTATCTTTACAGTCCCAAAAGCACACTGTATTACATGTCTGGAGTTACACACTCCATCACCAGCATACTCGGCTACCAGTCACATTGACCAATCAAGCTGTCAGTATTCCAGGTTGGTCAGTCAAGCAATCAGCGCTCACCAATCTTGATCAGCAACACCCAATCACCTGCTACTCTACCAGCAACACTATTTAGCTTTACGGCTGTTATTGTTGTGTTTTACAGCTGTTATGGCTGTGTTTCACAGCTGCTATGGTTGTGCTTTACAGTTGTTATGGCTGTGCATTGCAGCTATTATGGTTGTGCTTTATGGCTGTTATTGTTGTGTTTTAGAGCTGTTATTGTTGTGTTTCACAGCTATTATGGTTTTGCTTTTCAGCTGTTACAGTTGTGCTTTACAGCTGTTATTGTTGTGCTTTATGGCTGTTATTGTTGTGTTTCACAGCTGTTATGGTTATGCTTTACAAGTGTTATGGTTGTGCTTTACAGCTGTTATGGTCTCCTTTGTTAGCTCTGCAGCTGATACCTCAATGACTACAATCTCTCTAGTCACACTGTTTGCTCTGGTCATGTTGGTCAGCACTACAGTTGCTCTGTCCACTATTTTCTCAGGTGAATTTATTCCATCTGGTCAGCACTACAGCTGCTTCATTCACTTTTCTCTCTGGTCACTCTGTTTAATCTGTTCACTCTTCTCTCTGTTTACCCTGGTCAGCTCTTCAGCTGAAGATGTGCGAATTCTTAAAGTAGGCCACTCACTGACAAAAACCTCCATACTGTTTCTGTTTACTGTTTCTTTGGAAGAATAGTAGAGGAAGTTTAGGGCAGGCAGCTCATTAACTGCCACTGCACCGTGCCACTCAACTCAGATGGGTGTTTGGAACCACCCTCAACAGTGTGAAGCAATGTCTCTGTGGCCTATGGACAGGGGATCTTGTCAGTCACATGTACATATTGATCCCTTGGAAGCAACAATACAGAAGCAGTTAGAAACTGAATTTTGAGCTCACTGGGAGGTGGGGTGGGGGGCTATGTCATTCACAGAGCTTCAGATTTTGTTTAACAACATTCCTCATCACTGACGCACTATCAGATCAGGAGAAAGATGCCTTTCTACAACAGGAGATACAGTCACTCATTAAAAACAACAGGCAGTGGACCAGTCTACAAAGACTGCAATCACAGGTGTTTTATTGAAGGCTCTTTTTTTTGGAAATCAAACAGCAGGTTGAGATCCATCATTGTCTAGAGTCACAACAACCAATTCAAGATGGAAAAGACAGCAGTCAGTGTGATGATTATGTGTAGTCAGGATACATACCTATTGCCAACCTTCACTACCATCAGTGACACGTGAGAGACGGGAACAGCCTCTACACATCAACATTCATGAAATGAAGGTTATCATCAATGCCTTTCACTTCAGAAAGGATGGACTCTCAGGCAAACATTGTCTTCATTAGGTCCAACAACTCTGTGGTAGTGACATCTCTCCTTTAATAAATAAAAAAGTGGCACCAGCTCAGCCAATATGTGTTTTGATTTGGCAGTTTCTACACTGGTGTGACAATTTCATAAATGTACAAGTCAGACATAGTTCCCAGCAGACTCATTGCCATGGCTGACACTATCCAGGAGAGTTAAGTCTTTCACACAGAATGGTCTCACCATCAGTTGGTCTTCACTTGCATTTTCACACTTTGGGGGCATCTGATGATCCCTCTCTTTGTGACAAGCTACCCACCTTTGTCTTTTCAGTTCCAGATCCAAAAGCTTTTGGGCACTGTCAATCATTTGGGAGGAGTTGTGGGCATTTGACAATCATTTGGGAGGAGTTGTGGGCATTTGACAATCATTTGAGAGGAGTTGTGGGCATTTGCCTCATTCCCACAGTACTGATACTGAAAACAATCCAGAAGTTACTGGGTCAGAACAACAAGATGATTCTGATAATCTGTATCAGATGGGACAAGTCCTGTGTCCAATTTACTTTATTCCTGCAATAAATATGTCCAGGAAGATTCCATCTAACCAGATTCCTGCCTAGACTGTCCTCCTCCTCTACACACTCAGCTCATATCAGGTGAGCTTTGCGAGGCAAATAATTTGAAGCTTTGATTTTGAAGAGAATCTTGAGATCAAGAAGTGCTTGTGAGGGAACATTTTCATGAACTGGTGCCATGCCAACAACTCTTTGCTTGCCTCTGTCATTCAAGCCAACTTTTTTTCTCTGGCTCTTTGACTAGAAACAGTTAACCCAGGTCTTTATCAAATGCTACTGCTCCATGATATTTGCATCATAGCAGACATGATTTTTTGCATGATATAAACCTATCCGATCTTTTAGACCATTTTAGTCTCAATTTACCAAAATCCCTCATTTTGTCCCCAGAGGGAGCCAATCCAGGGTTTTAATATGGTTTAGTTTGAATCCATAGGAACCTCTAGCCCACATTTGACTAAACTCACTCTCAGTACAAATTGTGTTTCCTAATGCTTCTACATGCAGGGTAAGCAAGTTGCATGCCCTTTATGTAAACCTAAAAGTCTCCACAGTTTAGATCAAAGGATTTGGTGATTTCATCTTGACACTACCAGTCATTGTAGCCCAAAATAGGTTACCATCTGACAGTAACCAAAGAGCTGTCACTTGCTCACTTCCTTAGATCAAGAACAGTAGCCATACTGTTAACACTTTCAAGCAGTACTTGAAATACCCACAGACAAGTCATGGCATATGCAAGTGCCTCTTTCCTCTGGTGGGAACAGGAGTGCATGATATCAACCCTCAAGCCCTTACTTTGTAGCTGAAGTGGGTTATGCATTCAGTGGACTCTGAAATCTCACCAGATCAGAGTCACCTCATGAAGATTACTGCTCAGAAGCATAAATCCACCTCTGTTCAAATGCACTTTATTAATCCAAGATATAATAGAAGTTGTTGACTAATATGCAACCTTCTGAAGACTTCCTCTCAGAGATTTAGCATTACCCAGGTAATCATTGAATTTGGTAGGTCCCATGGCAGCAGCACAAATGGCCACCTGACCCAGGTAGATTAATCAACACAGCCTGTTAACTTTGTTGGATTCACCAGTGAAATTCTGTAGGTAATAAGATTGTGATATTCATCTTCTTAACCTATGTTAGGGTCACAGGTCAAGTGACCTCAGGCTATGTTCATTATGTAATTAGGAGAATGGGTTATCCTGCACATGGAAAATCCATCTATTCTTCCCCAGTATGATACCTGAGGTAGAGGTTGTATGTTCTGCATCCCCTCCTTCTATTACTTGTTCTCTTAATGTAATGTGATTAGGTAATGTATTTGAAGGAGAGAGCAAATTTAATTTGTATTTTATTTTTCTCCAAGAATACTGACCCAATCATATTACATTAAAAACCTCCCAGCCACCCCACAGTGTGAATATCCTCATTAGTATCTTGCTCAGCTAAAAACTTGCAAGACCTCGTGTTGCCTTGGTTTGTAATGGTCAAGAGTTATTGCACATGGCCTTTTGAAATAGAAAAAGATGATTTTCATCTTTTAGTAGGGCTGGATTCATGAGGTAGCAGGCTATAACATAATGTGATTGAGTAATTATTCTCAGAAAAACATAATTTACTTTAAAAAAATTTATAAGGTGTGCAAGGTAAGGGATTTCATTACATGATGTCAGTGCAAAAATTGCCACTGTCTTTCCAGTCCAATGCCAACCAATTTTGCAGGAGTCTGAGGCAAAGAGCCAGTTATATTTCTTTATGGTATTAAAAACAATAATTAAAAAGAGAAGTGAGAAAAAAATGTGAATTGTTCCTGATGACTGTTCATGAATTGGGGTGTGAAGATAACATAAATAACTTGAAGATAACATAAATAACTTGAATATAATATATATAACTTGAAGATAACATAAATAACTTGAAGATAACATAAATAACTTACATTTAATGTGTGTTCATAAGATGCTTGTAACTCCAGATAAAAACTGTCTGTTTTTCTATAAAAAAATAGATTATGCTTATCAATGTTTTAGATGCTATACAAGTTTTGTATCTCTTGAACAACAGATGTAAGTGTACATTTCTTTTTTACATTGAAAACATCAGACTTCTAATTTAAATATAGGTAAAATTCTGCAAAATTCACTATGGTAGAAATAGATGAATTTAGTCATTTTTCTAATAATGTGTTTTAATTTTTTTTTATTGTAAATCAGTTGGTAGAGAGTTAGATTCCTAATCCCAAGTTCTAGATTTGATACCTGCCCACACCACTTAGGTTTGATACCTGTCCACACAAGCCCAGATTGACTGCCTCAGTGTGTTGTACAATGAGACACTTTGTTCACAATTCCTTGGCATGATATAGCTTAAATGCCAATGAAAAATTAAGCAAATGACAACAGATGAATATACAATTGCTAATTCTAATGAAATGAAACTGAAGATTTTAATTCCAAATAGTTTTAAACACTTAATAGACAAATCCTTGATCCTGTGTCTCTTTTTGATGTATTGCCTTTACACTCACTATTATATATTTATACATTTATGCAACCTTGCCATGCACATTTCACCCACTGTACAAATAGGGCTTCATATGCTGAAAATTAACTTTACATGAATAAAATACAAATGCTCTTTTTTGCAGGAAGTCAGTTCACAAATCTATGCAACACTATACGACTATCCTGACTTGAAGACCTGCTTGAAGTTTCATCAGTACATCGCAGAGTGTGTGCGTGTTGCATGGGGTCTCAGCGTGCAGACTCCTGCATACTTGATTCTGTATGATTCCCGGATCTTCCAGGCAGATCTGCATGAAAGGTTTCACACATCTGACCCTGATTCCAATGTCATCACCAGCTTTCTGTGGCCAGCTCTTATTGAAGGCTGTAATGGACCCTGTGTTCAGAAGGCTTTTGTAACTACATGATATAAAATGATCAAATAACACACAAATGTTAAATAGTATATTAATATTATCTCTTATGTTGGTGCCAGTCATAGAATAAAAATCATTTGTCATAAAGACTAATATAAGGAAAAAAAGATATATTCAGGGGTTACTTTGTAGAAATTTAATAAAAAGTAAAAGATCATTTTGGTGCCATACTGTAAGACTCGATTCAAAACGTTTTAAAATAAAAATATATTTTAGACATGTTCATGAGAGCAGTTCTTATTTAATTTCAACTTGAATTTTGATTTACAGAGTCTCAGATAAAGATGAAGAGAATACTTATGTAAAAAAACATTTATACAGTTAACCCGGGATATTTTAAAATTGTGATTTGTTTTTCTCCAAATTGTATCATTTTCATTTGGTCATAAATGATCATTGCATTTAAAAATATAGAACAAAATAACAAACAGCTATGGAAATTTTACTTTCTATATGCCTTGTTACATGATTTCAGTTATATTTATTTTTAATGATCTTAACAAAAATTTAAATTCTTACAAAATGATTGTCAGTTATATCATATGGAAATTGATATCAATGGTGCTATTTATATTTCATTTGTATACAATAGAGATGGCAATTTTCTGAATTAGAAGTGTTTGCTTAGTGTTTGCATTTTTTATTTATTTTTGCTTACTGTATATTTTTTCATATATATTGGGTTCAAAATGAAAACAACATGCACCCCGATCTGTCATGGCATCATGAACTGGCAGGTCCTGGTCTACGCTGATTATTCCTAACAAACTGCACACACCCAGATATGTGATGGCAGATCTGGGTCTATGCTGATTATTCCTAACAAACTGCACACACCCAGATATGTGATGGCAGATCTGGGTCTTTGCTGATTATTCCTAACAAACTGCACACACCCAGATATGTGATGGCAGATCTGGGTCTATGCAGATTGCAATTTGGATCTAATTTACCACATACAGGAGAAATATGGTATTTTGCATTTATTCTCTTCTTTTTTTTTGTATACTTCTAAGTTTTAAGATGACACATTTTATATTTTAAACATTTTAGCACATCAGTTATAATTCGCTTAGATGTGATAATTGGAATAACCATCAGTCTGATGCAAATTAGGCCTGCCTTATCAATAAGTAGATCTGACTGTTATTTTGTATCTTTTCATTCACCAATGAAATTACAGCTTTCATACTGCTAAAGTTGAAAATGGCATTCAGAACATGTTGTTTCTATGATAACTCTCCCAAACATGGAGTGTAAGGCTTTATCTCATAGGCTGCTTTGAAAAGAAATGGAAATGGAGTTTAGAAGGTCACCAAAACATTAACTTTTATTAATGCCTGTTAGATTTGTTACTTTGGAAATCTTGATTTTAAAATTAGTTAATGACCTAATTATGACCATGCTAGAATTTACACTTGTCATGCATTAATAATAATTAATGTCCCTATTAATAGAGTGTTAACTCAGATGGGTACAATTAGTCTCCCATGAAGTCCTGTACTCCCTTGAAGTCCTGTACTCCCTTGAAGTCCTATACTCCCTTGAAGTCCTATACTCCCTTGAAGTCCTGTACTCCCTTGAAGTCCTATACTCCCTTGAAGTCCTATACTCCCTTGAAGTCCTATACTCCCTTGAAGTCCTGTACTCCCTTGAAGTCCTGTACTCCCTTGAAGTCCTATACTCCCTTGAAGTCCTATACTCCCATGAAGTCCTGTACTCCCATGAAGTCCTGTACTCCCATGAAGTCCTGTACTCCCTTGAAGTCCTGTACTCCTTTGAAGTCCTATACTACAGTGAAATCCCTCAAAACCAACCAAGATCCCCTCATGATTAAAACTTTTTATACCCGATCATCGTCACATATATGATATGACTTCATGTGATGACAGCATACCTACATAAAGTTTGGCCAGAAAACATTTGAAAATTTAAATGTAATTGAGATCTTTTAAAATATATTTGACCTATAATCTGCCCTCCCAGGGACCCTAAGGACAACAGGCAAAAAATAACACCCAACTAGTAGATGGCTGTCACAGGGGTAACATGACCACCAAGTTTCATGAATTTTACACCAACAGTTTAGGAAATGTAGTATTGGACAGGTGGAGAGTATTAGATGTCCCTTTTAAAAAGCATAGGGATACAACAAAATTCTTCATTTAAATGTATGCTAATCAAAGTTACAAAACATCACAGTTTGGGGACATTTAGCTTGAACTAGAGTTGTCAGAAATTATAATGTTGGCCACATATAATAAATGTTCATTTCTCTAAGTCAACAGAATCAAAATGGTTTATTGTTCACTAACAGGAGAATGTTTATTATAAATGGCCGCTTTAGATAATATATAAGGAGCCATGTATTTTTCAGAGTTGTAATAATCTATTTATGCCAGCCTAATGGGAAACTTTCAGATATAGATTTTGTCAAGGTCAAGACATAGAGGATATTTTCTTTTCCCACATTAAGACTGGACCTATTTTATCATGTAAATCAAGATAGTTAAAGTGTAATGCTGACACAAGATGAAATATATCTGGTATTAATGTAGGAAAATAATTTTTTCTCTTTCTATTATATATTATACTTGTTCATGAATTGAAGTTTGGAAGATTTAACTCTGTCCTCTTCACGACATATCCATCCATGTCTCCTTTTTCATAAGTACACCTCACATTCTTAGGCTGATTGTATAAAAATATATGTGACGTAAGAAAGCGCTAAATTTGGGTTGACATAAACTGTCACAGTAAATTACATGATTGTCAGTCCGTAAACTATTTGACCCCATCGGAAAACAATACAAGTCTGATTCAGCAATCATCACAGCAAGTTTATTGTTCTTGTCAAGAAATTAAGGGGGACATAATTTCAGAGAGACGCAAATAGCATTTGGTCAGATTTTTTTATCAAAGATTAAAAGATATCTGAAATTTACTCTATATTCAGTATATGCTTTTGTTGCTATAGATTCAACTTTTGAAGGCACAAACAATCGAGCATCACATAGCATGATGGGAAATATTATATTTTCATGTAAAAATGTTTGGATATATTTTTCACACATGAAAATATAGGAATTTTAACAAAAATATGAATTTTTTTGGCCAATAAGTCTCTATATTTCATCCATAATTGTATAATAAATTCTTATTTAAGCTGAGAAGTATAATACAATATTGAGCTGAGAAGTATAATACAATATTGAGCTGAGAAGTATAATACAATATTGAGCTGAGAAGTATAATACAATATTGAGCTGAGAAGTATAATACAATATTGAGCTGAGAAGTATAATACAATATTGAGCTGAGAAGTATAATACTATATTGAGCTGAGAAGTATAATACAATATTGAGCTGAGAAGTATAATACTATATTGAGCTGAGAAGTATAATACTATATTGAGCTGAGAAGTATAATACAATATTGAGCTGAGAAGTATAATACTATATTGAGCTGAGAAGTATAATACAATATTGAGCTGAGAAGTATAATACTATATTGAGCTGAGAAGTATAATACAATATTGAACTGAGAAGTATAATACAATATTGAGCTGAGAAGTATAATACAATATTGAGCTGAGAAGTATAATACAATATTGAGCTGAGAAGTATAATACAATATTGAGCTGAGAAGTATAATACAATATTGAGCTGAGAAGTATAATACAATATTGAGCTGAGAAGTATAATACTATATTGAGCTGAGAAGTATAATACAATATTGAGCTGAGAAGTATAATACAATATTGAGCTGAGAAGTATAATACAATATTGAGCTGAGAAGTATAATACAATATTGAGCTGAGAAGTATAATACAATATTGAACTGAGAAGTATAATATAATATTGAGCTGAGAAGTATAATACAATATTGAGCTGAGAAGTATAATACAATATTGAGCTGAGAAGTATAATACAATATTGAGCTGAGAAGTATAATACAATATTGAGCTGAGAAGTATAATACAATATTGAGCTGAGAAGTATAATACTATATTGAGCTGAGAAGTATAATACTATATTGAGCTGAGAAGTATAATACTATATTGAGCTGAGAAGTATAATACAATATTGAGCTGAGAAGTATAATACAATATTGAGCTGAGAAGTATAATACTATATTGAGCTGAGAAGTATAATACAATATTGAGCTGAGAAGTATAATACTATATTGAGCTGAGAAGTATAATACAATATTGAGCTGAGAAGTATAATACTATATTGAGCTGAGAAGTATAATACAATATTGAGCTGAGAAGTATAATACAATATTGAGCTGAGAAGTATAATACAATATTGAGCTGAGAAGTATAATACAATATTGAGCTGAGAAGTATAATACAATATTGAGCTGAGAAGTATAATACAATATTGAGCTGAGAAGTATAATACTATATTGAGCTGAGAAGTATAATACAATATTGAGCTGAGAAGTATAATACAATATTGAGCTGAGAAGTATAATACAATATTGAGCTGAGAAGTATAATACAATATTGAGCTGAGAAGTATAATACAATATTGAACTGAGAAGTATAATACAATATTGAGCTGAGAAGTATAATACTATATTGAGCTGAGAAGTATAATACAATATTGAGCTGAGAAGTATAATACAATATTGAGCTGAGAAGTATAATACAATATTGAGCTGAGAAGTATAATACAATATTGAGCTGAGAAGTATAATACTATATTGAGCTGAGAAGTATAATACTATATTGAGCTGAGAAGTATAATACTATATTGAGCTGAGAAGTATAATACAATATTGAGCTGAGAAGTATAATACAATATTGAGCTGAGAAGTATAATACTATATTGAGCTGAGAAGTATAATACAATATTGAGCTGAGAAGTATAATACTATATTGAGCTGAGAAGTATAATACAATATTGAGCTGAGAAGTATAATACTATATTGAGCTGAGAAGTATAATACAATATTGAGCTGAGAAGTATAATACTATATTGAGCTGAGAAGTATAATACAATATTGAGCTGAGAAGTATAATACAATATTGGTATTTCCTGATACAAAACAGACCAGAATCAATATTTCTCAGTGTATTGAGTGAAATAAAAGTGCATTATTTTTATATTTTTTGTCTTGTGATTTAAAATATCAATTTAAGACCATTGTATCTTTTTTGCAGTGCAGTAAAACCATGTATTAAACTCTTCAAAGTCCTGTATCTTTTGAAACAATGGCTGTAGTTGTTTTACTGCTTTCATACCATGATAAAACAATGTACCATTAGGAGTGCAATATCTTGTTTTCCAGAAATTATTTGTTGTTTTTGATCTTGTGGGTGTAACACCATTTTTCAGCACATGATAGACTACTATACAAGGCAGCCAGTACGTCTTGTGGATGAAGAACTCAGGGAGGGGAACCCAGTAGGAATTAGTGACCGAAGGAAAGATGCTGTCAAGCTTTCTGGCATACCTACTTTATCTAAGCCTGGGACTGAAACCCATGTAGACAGGTGAGACAGCAGTGATCTGTAAAGGTGAACACCTAAGATAACTCTGCCACACTCTCAGAGATGACATCACTGTGCAGACACTAATATATTGTATAGCATTTGACCAGTTCAACCAATCAGAATCCAAATTATGTTTTTCTCCTTATGAGAGTAATCAAATTTGTTATGGTTACCTGAATGAGAAGTTTTAGAAGATGATTGACTTTCAGACAGTCCTTGAATTCTTATTCATGAGTTGTTTTAATTCATCAATTTTATAATTTAGTCCATCTTAACCTGAGAAAAGCTGGAAAATGACTGCAGACTGCATTCTGCTTCAACAGGCCTAATGCTTCTACATGATACAACATGTCCAGTCTTTCTACATGATACAACATGTCAAGTGTTTCTACATGATACAACATGTCCAGTGTTTCTACATGATACAACATACCCAATGTTTTCTTCAAGTTACACCATACCAAATGGTTCTACATCATATAACATACCCAGTATTTCAACATGATACAACATACCAAAGGTTTCTACATGTTACAACATACCCAATGTTTCTACATGATACAACATGTCCAGTGTTTCTACATGATACAACATGTCAAGTGTTTCTACATGATACAACATGTCCAGTGTTTCTACATGATACATGTCCAGTGTTTCTACATGATACAACATGTCAAGTATTTCTACATGATATAACATACCCAATGTTTTCTACAAGTTACAACATACCAAATGGTTCTACATGATATAACATACCCAGTATTTCAACATGATAAACATACCAAAGGTTTCTACATGTTACAACATACCCAATGTTTCTACATGATACAACATGTCCAGTGTTTCTACATGATACAACATGTCAAGTATTTCTACATGATATAACATACCCAATGTTTTCTACAAGTTACAACATACCAAATGGTTCTACATGATACAACATACCAAAGGTTTCTACATGCTACAACATACCCAATGTTTCTACATGATACAACATGTCCAATGTTTCTACATGATACAACATGTCAAGTGTTTCTACATGAAACAACATGTCCAGTGTTTCTACATGATACAACATGTCCAGTGTTTCTACATGATACAACATACCAAAGGTTTCTACATGTTACAACATACCCAATGTTTCTACATGATACAACATGTCCAGTGTTTCTACATGATACAACATGTCCAGTATTTCTACATGATATAACATACCCAATGTTTTCTACAAGTTACAACATACGAAATGGTTCTACATGATATAACATATCCGGTATTTCAACATGATACAACATACCAAAGGTTTCTACATGTTACAACATACCCAATGTTTCTACATGATAAACAACGAATGTTTCTTCATGATACAGTATACCCAATGTTTCTTCATGATACAGCATACCCAGTGTTTCTTCATAATGCAACATGCCCAGTATTTCTACATGATACAACATACCCAGTATTTTTCTACATGATTAACAACCAATGTTTCTACATGATACAAAATGTCCGTTGTTTCTGTGATACAACATGCCCAGTGTTTCTATGTGATACAACATACCCAGTATTTCTACATGATACAACATGCCCAGTGTTTCTACATGGTAAACATACTCATTGTTAATGATAAACATACCAGTATTACTGCATGATACAACATTGACAATGGGTCTACATAACACAGTATACCCAGTGTCGCTACATGATAAACATAACCAATGTTTCTATATGACACAATCTAAAAACAGCTTGTTTCATTTAGTAAGCAGAATATTTTGATCAAGAATATAATATGCATAGTATTTAGCATTTCAGTGCTTTTGTATACACCTTTAAATTTATTTCATGAAATATGAAGTATAACAAAAGTTGCAATTAAAGTTTTTCTTGCTTGTTTTCTGAAAATATTTGTTACATATTAACAGTTTTACATAAGCTGTTAAGAGTTTAACGGTTTTATGTAAACTGTAAAGAGTTTAACAGTTTCATGTAAGCTGTTAAGAGTTTAACAGTTTCATGTAAGCTGTTAAGAGTTTAACAGTTTCATGTAAGCTCTTAAGAGTTTTAACAGTTTATGTAGGCTGTTCAGAGTTTAACAGTTTTATGTAAGCTGTAACAGTTTAATGTCAGCTGTTAAGAGTTTTAAGTTTTATGTAAGCTGTTAAGAGTTTTAACAGTTTTATGTAAGCTGTAACAGTTTAATGTCAGCTGTTAAGAGTTTTAAGTTTTATGTAAGCTGTTAAGAGTTTTAACAGTTTTATGTAGGTTATTAAGAGTTTAACAGTTTTGTGTAAGCTGTAACAGTTTAATGTCAGCTGTTAAGAGTTTTAAGTTTTATGTAAGCTGTTAAGAGTTTTAACAGTTTTATGTAAGCTGTTAAGAATTTTAAGTTCTTTCTAAGAAAGAGATCAAAATTTATGATTTAGAAATGTTCTTCAGCTGTAACTGGGTCCAAGGTGACCAAGTGGTCTAAATTGCTTGCCTTAATCACTGCCATCTCACCTGTCTGCATGGGTTTTGAGTCTCAGATTCGGCCAATGTGGGTATGTGAGGAAGTTGCAAGTAGCTTCTAGTTGGCTGGTGGTTCTTACCTGGGTATTGCCAGGTTCTTCTTCAACCAATTATACTGGCTGATATATCTTGTGCTGAGAAATGGTGTTAATCCCAAAACAACAATAGCATTAATAACTGTATTAATGAAGTTCCTTATGTGTTACTTTCATACTTCTTCATTATTGATCAAATCCAATGCATTTTTTATAAGTCCAAAAACACCCATTTTTTCACAGACTTGGACAGATTATAAAAATGTCAGCAAATAATGTTTGCTGGAAATAGTTTCATTTCAATAAACTAACTTCAATTTTTAGAGCAGTTGGCCTTTGCAGAACTGGCTGAATCATGTTTACTTTGTTACTCTAAAGAAAAGCCAAGAGGCAAAATTCCATACATGTTTTTTTCCGTTTAGGCTTAAATGCTGCTTTCTGTTCAGTACGGTTCATATTCTTCACTTGACAGAAAATCTTAAAGTATAATCAGAAGAAATAAAAGACAATTGGTTTTCTTGGGGACAAGAACTGAAAGCAGTAAAAGCTAGTTCTCTATATTATTCTTGCTATAGATTGAATGTGATCTTGGTAGAAATACTTTGAAGGGTTCTGGTTTAATCAACTTTTTAAAAAAAACAACACTCCATTGTCTGACTTCATGTATGCTGCCATTCTTATTTATTATTTAAGTGCATTCAGGCCATGGAAATCCAGTCACAAATAGTTTGTATTTTGAACTCTTATCATCTAAAATGATTTTGTCAAGTCATCTAAAATGATTTTGTCAAGTCATCTAAAATGATTTTGTCAATATGATAATGTTTGACATTACTTTTATGTTTGTTTTTCAATATTTCCTTTTCATGTATATGTGATATACTTACCAGTACATCCTTTTGGTTTAGAATCTTTCTTCTGACTGAAACTTGTGCATTTATTTCTGCTTTCATTGCACAATTGAATTATGTTAGTGCAAAGTACATTTATATTTATTGTTTATGTATGTAGATTTTTGTAGTTTTTTGTAATTTTTTTGCATGAAGCATTCAAATGAATTTGTTTTTTTTTTAAAAACACAGGGTGTGAAGTTTGAGTAAATTAAATTTAAAAAAACAAATTGCTTTAATTGTTGTTGTCTTTACTACCTGTATCTAATGGTCTTTCGAGATGTAGTGATTGTGTTCCATAAGCTGACCTCATTATTTACTCTTGATCCCTTGCATGCTTATGATCAATGTAGTATAAATCAATGCTTCTTTGACACATGAATATTACCAATCAAATAAATATATATTTTCTTCTGTATTTCAAAGGTTCAGCATCACCCTCCATTTGTAAGGTCATGGTCTACTCAAACTTCACACCCTATGCAATATTGCCATTATTTTGAAGGTCATGGTCTACTCAAACTTCACACCCTATGCTATATTGCCATTATTTTGAAGGTCATGGTCTACTCAAACTTCACACCCTATGCTATATTGCCATTATTTTGAAGGTCATGGTCTATTCAAACTTCACACCCTATGCTATATTGCCATTACTTTGAAGGTCATGGTCTACTCAAACTTCACACCCTGTGCCATATTGCCCTTATTTTGAAGGTCTTGGTCTACTCAAACTTCACACCCTATGCTATATTGCCATTATTTTGAAGGTCATGGTCTACTCAAACTTCACACCCTGTGCCATATTGCCCTTATTTTGAAGGTCATGGTCTACTCAGACTTCACACCCTATGCCATATTGCCCTCATTTATAAGGCCATGGTTTACTCAGACTTATACCCTGTGCCATATCACCCTCATTTGCTTTGCGGCTCTGTTTATAGATTGGCTAGATTTTAGTGATTATTTGTAAGATTACAGGGAGTTTGCATTTGGGAAGATATTTCTCAAAGTGAGTGTTTAGCAAGTTATTAGGTGCAGACATCATAATCTCTATTAGGTTTGTTTTTTTCTTTGCTGCTCTATGAAATAACGACATGGTGTGACCCAGGATCTGTTTTGTTTCAGTCGTTAGTTAAATGTGTTCCAGTATTTGACAAATTGGGGGGGTTATTTGACTCCAACAACTTTAAAGACTTGCAGGATCAAATGACTTACATACGTAAAGAGGATGAGAGGATGTCCCAAGAATGGATACCCAAGGTAACCCTCAGATGGACACTAGCTGTCAAGCCTAAATGACTTGGATACATAAAGAGGATGCCCCAAGAACGGATACCCAAGGTAACCCTCAGATGGACACTAGCTGTCAAGCCTAAATAACTTGGATATGTAAAGAGGAAGCCCCAAGAACGGATACCCAACGTAACCCTCAGATGGACACTAGCTGTCAAGCCTAAATGTGGACTGCCAAAGATAACCTTGTGAAGGACAATAATGACCAAGCTGGAAGAGATGGGAGTTTCCTGGTGCGAGGTACAACAGGGCATGTTCAGAACTGAACAAGAGTCCCATACGAGATAAAGAGGACTAACTAAAACATAAGTGTATCTCCAGGATTTGACAACTTTGGACTTAATTTGCTCTTGATAAAGACCTGCTTGCTCTGATTGGAGTCGCTATGAGATCATCCACATGTTCAAGATTGAATGTAATATTTTGAGTTTTGATTCCGAAGCATGAGTACATTATGTGCCACTATTCTAAAAATTATTTCCCTGCATAGCTCCATCATCCTGTGTTGACATGAAAATAATATACATTTTAACTCGTGGCTTGACCACTCATAAAAAATACCACTTTTTATTTTACCACACGAGACAATCTATCCATAATTGACTTATGAAAAGAAAATATCCTGTATATGACAGTGATGTAGACCCAACGCGTGTCTAGAGGTCTGCTCTATCCGCAACGGGCTGTATTTATTTATTTCGGCTGTCCGACCATATGCTCAAGATACTAAAAAACGACGCAATACCTAATCCAGTTTGATCTGAGTGGATTAAAAACGAGCGTTGTCCTAGAATCATGAAATATAGTATTTTTCTCTTGTGTTTACGACTTATTTAATCTTTTCTCTTTTTAAATACATTTTCATGTTATTTGTACAAGTGGGACATGCAAGAAATCAGGATGGATAAAGTGACATATTGTTTCAGAGTTTATTTATTCCTTAAATTTATTTCTAAGATGTGATCTAACATACTTATGTTTCTCTGGGTAAATTAAAATAAAATATAAACCGTGCCCTATCATTTCAGATGGACGAAGCTTCATGTTACTTGTTTGCGTTATATTGGCGTTTTAGACTGAGACGCACCTTACGAAACCGACCCCATGTCCAAAAGTAACAAAACTGTAGAATCGCACACATTAATCTCTTACTCAAATTTGATAGATTCTCTTTAGAAAATTCGAGCATGATCTTATTATTAATATCTCGGTTCACAGTCGAGCGGCAATACTATCAAGACATTCTAAATATGTTTCTATAATTTCGTTGCCAACAGAATTGTTAAATGATTAGTAACGAGGTTGTATTTCCTTTATTTGTTCTTTCTTCCCCGTCAATTTATTGATTCTGTCATTTATTATACATTCATCAAATCGTGCATATAGTTGACTCTGTTTCACGTACATTCATGTTTTTTCGTCACACGTTTGATAAATTGTTCCCGCTGATCAGGTTTGTTATATGGATACACTCCAGTAACATGAATTCAGGTAAATCAAATATAAAGTAATGTAACATATATTTCAATCTGGATCAGCTTAGTCAAACGACATTGTACCTCATATATTTGACGCTAGAAGCAAATAGCATACATTAACTACACTTAAGCGCCAAAAAATGCTGCAGAAAATGTCCCTGACCTGCAAAATGTTTTCAACGAGTATGCATTGTCAAACATTCATTTAGCAGCGGGGGGGGGGGGGGCGAATCGGACATTTGCTCCAGATATCATTTGCTCTAAATCTGACAAACATCTCGAGAGAATTAATTCGAATCCTTCTTTTTCAACCAAAAAAAAGATTACTTGCTCGAAACATAAGTTTTTCGCAAAATCATACTCCAAGACCGTTTTCATCGTTTAGTCAAAATACGGTCTCGTCGTGATGTCATCGCCCCGCCCCCCCCCCCCCCCCCCCCCGCTGCTATGGGTTAATAATTTATTTCAACCGAATATTTGATCAAGTTCGATACGATATCGTGTCCGAGGATCATGTAAATTTATTGTTATAAATCCATAAGGGGTTGACTGAGCATGACTAAAGAAATTTTTAAATTGATTGAAGTCCATATCAGAACACCATGCCTGCCAAATATTTCGTAGCGTATGTGTATCAACGCCGTTGAATACAGCAAGAATATTACAGTTATCTCTGATCACTTTTGGAATCTGAGTGTATCGTTGAGTGACATATATCACGTCGGTGTTTTTATGCCTGCCTCGGGAAAATATTCTATCTGGTTTTTTTTGATTGTCTAACATCACATCGTCGTATACGACTAAATTGTTAATGCTCCCATCAAGGTCATCCACGGATGGTGCCTCGTCAAAATCGGTTATAAATTCAATGACGTTTTCACCTTTAATTTCTGATGCATTTTCATTAAAATCTTTTAACACTTCATAGCATCGTTGATCATCATTTAGCAGGAGCAACTAAATACAACTTATTCCACTTCATCCATCTCACTATTAAATTGAGCAACAATTGCGTCTTGCCGGATCCAGATGGCCCGATTATAATTGCGCGGATAGAGTTTGGTAGCGCTGCATGATGCTTAACTGGTTCTCTTGTTTTAGTCGCTGAAAAATCAGTTATATTCATATCTATACATAAATTATGGATCTATATTGTGTGAAGTATAAAACGCGTACTAACACAAATGATGTGACGACGATTACAACTAAAAATAACAGATCAGCACTAACTGGTAGATGTGCAACATGTGGTATAAAAAAGTTTAGATTTATTTCTATGAAATCTGGAGATGTTCTAAAAAAAACGAGGAGGTGATATCGCAGCCAAATTGGCAAAGCTCCCTGGAACCCCATGGGCAAAGTACCCCGGAGAAAAGCACCTTCCAGGATATAGCTATTGTGGTCCCGGAACACGATTAGATATCAGACTTGATGATCAAAATCAACCTCGACCCGGCGAGTATCCGATAAACGCTATTGATAATGCGTGTCATGCTCATGATGTTGCATATTATAAAAGCAGCAATCTGCAACACAGGCATCTCGCGGATGTGAAATTAATTCATGCGTTAAATGCTATTCCTGATAAATCTTTCAAAGAAAAGTTGGCTTCGTGGTTGGTAGAATCAGCTATGAAAGGCAAATTGATGATGGGCGCTGGTAATTAATAATATGGAATCTATTTATTATTCTCCAAGGGGATACTGGAGGGGTAACGCTGCAATCAATAAACTCGCCAACGCCGCAAAAGTGAAAAAGGCCACTGCGGCTAATTGGTTATCCAAACAGGCTATATGGCAAATTTATCTACCGCGTCCTAAACAAATCAATTTCTCGCATTTTGATGTTACCGGACCCAATGAAGTTCATCAAGCTGATTTATTGTTTTTACCACATGATAACGGTTACAAATACGCTCTAACCGTAGTTGACGTTGCGAGTCGATACAAACAAGCAGAACCGCTAAAAACAAATTCATCACCTGAAGTTGCTTCTGCATTTGAAAAGATTTATCGACGAGGCCCTCTATGCTGGCCAAATCTGTTACAAGTTGATCCTAGCATGGAATTTCAAGGCGCTGTTTTATCAGCGATGAAAGATCACAATGTCACCATCAGACGGGGGCATACTGCACTACATCGCGATCAGGCAATTGTAGAACGATTTAATCGGACTCTTGCTGAGCGGTTATTTGGATATCAGTACGCAAAAGAATTCATCCAAGAAAAGCGATCCCGTGAATGGGTCAAAAGGTTACCAGGGGTAGTTGCGGCGCTAAATAACGAGATTACCAGAGCAATCAATATGAAACCTAACAACGCAAAAAAGAAAAAGTATATACCACAACCACAGCGGGATAGCGTTTCTCAGCCAATTCTCAGCAATGTCACCGTGAGATATTTATATGAACCAGGAGAACTCGAAGGTGGTAAAAAAAAGGGCTACTGATCCTATTTGGAGCGTCACTACGCATAGCATATCTACTATAACACGATCAACTGGTAGACCTCCAATCTATAAATTGGATTCAACTGCACCTCAGAGGGGTTTTACACGCGAACAACTACAAGTGATTCCTGATGATACTCAATTGCCACCGCATGGTCTTAACTAGCGCCATTGCGTCTGTTGCACTCAAGACAAGTCAACATCACATTGTTTCTGACATGACCGAGACTGTTATTTTTCTGTCTACGGTAAATTGGCGAGGATCTTTATCCGAATACTGCCAACTCATTATACAATTCCAACTCGCGCAATGATTATTTTGTTGTTGCTTCAATGCGATTATTAATTCAGCATCAATATCAAATTCTCGTTGTTTTTTTTTTATCTTGTTGTTTGTAACCGGAGAGTTTTTTTTATTAATGATGCTAACATCAATATCATCCATTGTGGTGTCCTCATCGAAAACAATTCTTCGAAGTTGATTTAGTCGCCGTACTCTAGACACTGCAAGATAGACTAAATTTGACCACTCAATGCGATTATCGACTATCCAAACAATTGTATCAGTGATGGTTAATCCCAGCGAGGAATGTATCGTCGTTACATAACCCAGTGTCCATGGCGATGATTTAGCGTTCATCAACGCATACAATATCATTTAGCACAAGTATTTGTTTGCCTCCGCCGGGTATTTCCACCTCGATGTTTTGCTTGCGGGTGTCAGCTGGTCTGTAACACAATGGAACCTGTAACATCGGATATTTTTGTTTGTGTAGCTCAAATAATTGCCGCTGAATTGTATATCTATCTTTCTACTCGCCACTACAAAATCGTTTGGTCTCCATGCTTCCCAAAATTCCTCCATGGGAGTTTCAGAAATTATTTCTCTGATTATTTCACATTGGATTCTATCCGGTTGTAATCTAATTCAATTCTTAAGTGTACGTAATTGTTGATCAAGTGCTCTATAGTCAGTATCGATTTCTTCATAATAGTCGACAAACCCTTTTAACCAATCATGTGGACCCGCGCCGACAAATGGTGGTGGTTGATTATGATCGCCGCACATTATCACCGCTGTATTCTTTTGCAGCAACCAATCTAGAAACATTTTTAATACATCTACTGAAACCATACATATCTCATCCCAAATAATTACCGCAGGGATGAATTTATCCCCCATTCGTTCAGGGGTCCATTCATCGCCCTTGTATCGAAAAAAGCTGTGATAAGTACAAGCGGAAACGCCTCGTTGTTTCATCTCTGGCAAGTCTGTGTGTTTGTGTTAGCACAATCATGTTTGTGAAATCCGTAGGATTTTTCCCACGAAATAACTCACTCGCGCGAGTCGTCTTTCCTGACCCGCCACAGCCGTTTAAATAAACTGTTTTATATCTACAAATTGGATCTGATATCGATGGTGCATTAGAACGCTCTGATAAATTATCACCGCGTAAGTAATTACTTTTACTTTCAACGTCTGCTGATTCAGAATACTCGCGCAGCATTTCTTTTTTAATTCTCCATGATCCCCAACTTTCATCCAAATTAGTGAATTCAGCAACTGCGCAACTGTACTTGCTGTTAATGTAAAATGAATCAACGGCAACTCTAACCGCAGTGTCAGGAAATCTATTTATCATTGAAAATAAATTAATACAAGCATAACCCAGCATCGACGACCTCAAATGTGTATACGGGGATCTGTAACCGTCGCTATAAGTAACGACTGTACCCAATTTTGTTCCATCGGACAAAAAAGCATCTTTACGATCCACATATATGTTTTTAGATACTGCATCCGCGATTACAAAGTCATATTCGGTGTTATCCATAATCAGCCGTGAACAATATCGTCTATAGTCACATTTTTTTCCTCCCTGAGTGAATTTTCCGATTATTCTTCTACCGAGATCTTTTGCTTCGATGTTTCGTTGATTAGATATCTGTTTGGACCACTCAATGATATATTCTTCGCCGGCATCAATATGTTTTCTGAATTCGTCAATTATACTATCAAGACGTTCCGGTGTTGGTAACCAGACATTGGTTTGTTTCCGATATGATATAATTGCTTCACTGACCGTCAGCGAAATTAACATCTTTGTATCAATCATGAATCGTAATAGCGCTATTGGCAGCCACTTCTTTTCAGACATGTGTCTACCAATCCAAATATAACAACAGCGATGAAGTCCTGTTGCAAATTCAAATGATACTACACGAGCGAATCCAGTTAAATCAAAATCAGGCAGCGGCCCATTAATTGCAACACGAGTCATTTCATACGGGGTGGGTGGGTGTCCAAATCGTTTAAAATACTCAGTACACTCTCCATAACCAAGAAAACTCGCTGGATAACAAGCAACCAAATCAACTGAAATGATATTATCATGGTCGTATTTGTTATTCCATAAACCGCAATGATTAAATTCTAAACAACTAGCCTCAATGTCTGGCAAGAATTCTACGCGTGTTGGTTTCCATGCGTTTTTGATTCTCGCAAAATGAGCTGCAACCGACGGAATTGTAAAACAGTTTGTCAATAATTGTTCATCATCGTTGATGATTTCATCGGTGCCTTCGCCACACGCCGTTAAAAACCCACTAGCTGTTTTTTTCATTTTGTTGTGAAATGCTTCAGTGCGGTATAATTCATCGTTTGGTCTTACAAACTGATCAAACGTATCCATGTCGTTTTCAGTGCTGCGAAGTAACCACACCGACACGGGGTCGTTTTTACTCAAATGCGCAATAGTATCGAATAGTTTCTTTTCAACGAGAAAACCATCCCTGGAAAATTCTTCTCGTAAGAATTCGTCAGGTATATACTTTATTGTTCTGTTTCGTGGAAATATTGTGACCGCGGACGTCCATGCGTGTTCGTTATGATCAATAATTTTGATTGGAGCTCCCTTTGATTTATATTTTGATTCGTATAAAACTTCTCCGGTTATCGTTGTAATGGTTATTGGAAATCTCAGCGACGTTTCTAATTTTGCTATATCGCTAATAGTTGCTCCGCGGTCTTTCACCGTTAACTCCCATTGAGCTATTTTGCTACGCCGTAGATCGGTAAGTTTGTTCCCTCGGGATGCATTTGTAAAATGTTCTGTTATTCGTGCTGCTACACAATTGAGTGGCAAAGCTACTGACGACGAAGTCGCCGGCGACGACTGTTTCATTGGTTTAAGTTTTCTTATATCGGGTTTTTCATTTAACGGATATATCCCATACACAACTGCTGTTTCAGGATGTGCTCGTTCATAGTATGGTTTGTCAATTCCAGTTAACAGACCCGGCTTAGAATCACGGCTAACAACGACTGTTTTCTTGTCTTTGAGAATCGGTTCAAATTTGTCTCGTATAATCCAACCGCCTGATTCTACACGGATAATGAATTTCACTCTAAAAAAATACTTTTTGTTGCCAAGTTGTGATAACATCAACGCTGCTTTGCTGTCGTTCATGGTGGCATCGACAACGCCATCAATTCGAAATGTTGACCAGCTATGAGATGCACCGTCGTGCTCGAATTCATTAATACAATCGCGTATTTTATTTATCAGGGCTCTATCCGTTATTGCCCGTTTTGGCACATCTTTGAGGGTTCTATCGAGATTGAATTTAACGTTTTTGAAAGGCTTAATTACTGATAATCTCTCGAATTCATCATTCATATAATTAAAACAAGTATTTAAATAGAAAAATATAGTATAATGAATCACTGCAAGTGGCTAATGATTGGATCAACAACCCCGTGCAACAAATCATGCAGAAGCGAATTCTGTGGGTATCATGTACAAAGTGTTCGCAACGGTTCCTTTGGCCCCCTTCCGTGCGTACGATGTGGGGCTGGAGTAAGGGGAAAATCGCAGTTGTGTCTCAGTTGTGGCGGCAAACGATACAGAGAACTAAAACGCTATTATGACAAACGAATAAAAAATGCAGTCATTGATCCTACCGATGACTCCGTCAGCGACAAAATCATAAAAACTCCTCAAGATTATATCCAGAGGTTTATAATTAAAGCAGATAATAAATTAGACAAGTAGTATTATTATACAAATGAGCCAAGATTTCAGACCCCATCCAGTGCTTGTTAATTATGAAACATCCCGTGATGGTGTTGTTAGAAATTGCAGACTAAAGAAACCGGTTGGACAGGTAAATAATATGGGAAACTTGATGTTTACAGCTGGGAAGAAGAAATATCTCTGTCACAGAATTATTTTTGAAGCATTTTACGGATTAATCAAAGACGGCCTTGTTATTGATCACAAAAATGGCGTGAAGACTGATAATTGTCTTGAGAATCTTCAAGCCATCTCACAAAGTCAGAATGCAAAAAAGGGCAAGACAGGGACTTGTAAGTCAGTTGGAAAGAGATCTGTCAAATCATTTGATACATCAACTAACGTGGAGAAAATATTTCAGTCGATGAATGAAGCTAGTAGCTATTTTGACATTTGTATGCCTTCAGTACAAAGAGTAGCAGAAAATATAACTAAATCAGCTCTGTCAAAGAAAAACACACATAGGATACAATTTTCATATATCAAGGGGGATAAATCGTACAATAATAAAGTCGCATGACAGAGTTACGTCCCTTGAAGTTCAATTATTACTACGTGCACACAGGATACAATTTTCATATATCAAGGGAGATAAATCGTACAAGAATAAAGTCGCATGACAGAGTTACGCCCCTTGAAGTCCAATTAATTACGATTAATTAATCATTTTACGATAAAAACTAATGAAATACACGCTGTTATTTAACAACTGTATTTTATTTAGAGTTTTATTAAAATATTTTGTCTCATTTAAATGTTGTGAAACAGCATCAATAAGTAATTCAAGAAACTAAAATAACACACCCGTGAATCAACGCTGCTGTATTAGTCACCTTATAGTTATGACTCGTAATAAGCTTGGGGCTTTTGAAAGTCGATTCCGACCAATCAAAACTAACCCACACCATTTAACTCGGGCGTGTGGTTGTCTTTTTTTCACAATCATGCAACTTGGTTAATTTAATTGGGTTGCTTTTGATTGGTTGGATTGGCCGTAGAAAATCCGCCCCGTCTTTTCATGTTTGTGCTGTCTTGTGCCGTCCCACATCATTACATGACAAATTCCATCATCGTTTCATTGAATATAATTCATCCTTAATTAAGTTAATTAAGTAAATGTAGTGATGTCCCCCCAAGCATATCTTCTGAGCGGTCTAAGATGACGTTTGTCACCTTAGGCCTCCCTTTCGGAGATGTATGCTTTGGGTCCCCTTGGGCTTACTTGGATGTGAAGGCAACCAAGGAGTTCCAAGATGCGTGTTGTACTGTCCTTAATTAAGTTAATAAAGTAACCTCTGGGTCTCTCTGACGTCATAGGGCGCCAGCGAGATTGCCAAATGAGTGTTATTTTTTTTAAATTAAAGATAAAATGTATTATATTATATTTTTATAAATAATGGATATCAAAGATGTAAATTCTATAATTGCTGAAATCTCAATTTTAAAAAATCGAGGGATAGTATTATCTAAAGATCTCGACTGCGACAGGATTACCTCGGAATATGAAGACATTGAGTATCAGTCTAGTAAGGGTCGTTATGTTTTACCTAAGATGTACAGGCTCGTGAAAGGAATTCAAAAGTCCATCAATGCTTGTTTATACGGTAACGACATTAATGTATTTATAACGCTATTTAGCACCGTTGAAGCAATACGTCAAAAGCTCGACCAAGAGTATCAAAAACGAGCTGAAATTAGTTCTAAGGTTCGTGATCCTAGAAAAATATTAAACGAGGAAAAACCAGCATCCTAACCACGTGAGCGTTACTATAAAAAATAGGATTTCAGTAAATTTTCAGTAAAAATTTATTTTTTTTAGCGTTTTTTGTACACTCATATAAAATTTTCTCCTGAAAGAATACTCAGCAGTTTGGGCTTGCTCATGCAGTTATGTGCGTACTGAATGACCTGGCTGTGGTAGCAAGTAATCACCGCGACGCCTCCATTTTCACGTAGTTGTTGTTGTTGCCGCGTCGTTAACAAAAATCGTTCATCGCCGTTCTCAGATATTACAATTCTGAAACCCCCAGCGATGTTATTTCTGAAACATTCGCGGATAGCGTCGTACAGTTTAACCCTGTCGGAGATGGATACGTTAGCTTGATGGTACATTATTTAATAACTCAGCTTTTAATTGTGAAAGTTTCACATTTGAAAACTCAGTTCACAAACAATATATGGTAGGTGAATCGCTTACAACTAAATTAGCCCGAGAGCGGCTAGCAGCAATTAAAAAGTTTATACCGATTCGAGACAGACTTCGCGAGAAACTTCAACAACGACAACAAGCGCAGACTGAACTTTCTGTGTCAAGTGAACAACTGTTTACTCCGATAACAAGTGCGACCAAAGATGTGAAAAAGTTAACTGAAGCAGCGATATACGGAGATATTCCTGAACGAGAACGAGCAAAGAAGGCACCGCTGCTTGATACACTTGAAAAGATAGCAGCAGAGACCGAACAAACACGCACAGGGATACAACAGCTATCCAGTGATATAAAAACTCAACGCGAAATTAAAGAACGCGAAGAAGAACAACAAGGTGCAGCTGGAGGAAAAGACTATTAACCTGAGAATATATTTACAGTCGCAGCATTAAATGAAATTAAAGGAAACCATACGGATTCCGAATTAGCTGATTTTGCAAGAGACAATTTTCAAAAGGGTAAAAGAGAGAATTTATTAAAAGACGAGTTTAAAAGTTTTATAAAAAACAAAGACACTTGGGCATCAAAAATATATTTAGTGAAACGCGGCGGGAATAAAATCTCGGCGTTGCAGCACCCTGGTTGTGATGACTTTCTAGCTGCGGTTAAAGGCGGTCCACAACCACCACGTTATACGGAGTATCCAATCCCGGAAGAAATAGACATAAAAGCAGAAGCCGGTTCTAAGAAAACAAGCGGAAAAGGATATTCAATTAAAAATCCTTTGGATTTCAACGCAGCCGTGACATGTCCTGGTAACATCCTAAGTGATATATCACGGTTAGAAGTACTTATGGGTGGAAAGCGAGCCGGAAACAACTCCGTCGAGATAATTAATGAAGCAGCTGATATCTGTAGACGATTATTTGCCGGCGGTATCATGGACATTGATGTATATCGAGAACTCATTGCTGAATTAGTTGAAAATCACAGAGACGCCCATGGTTATGATGAAAATCCTATGGATTTTAGCGATTGAAATTCCTGGAAACGCTAGCGTTTCATAATTGAAAACACTAGTGTTTTTATAACAAGATGATCGTACACTACAACCATGATAAACCCGTAAGCGTCTACGTGGTGAACTCACGTTGCCTGTTTATAGAGCATATTACGGAGATGGTCTCGGCAATACCATTGCGGGGTTATTTACAAGAATGGCTCCCAAGGTGGCGCCGTTAGCTAAACAATTATCAATGAAAGCCATTGATATTATTCGTGATAAGGGAATCAGCGCTGTTGGAAATCTTGCCGGAAAGGCATTTTCTGCCGCGAAAGATAAAATAATATCATTGGTGCGACGACAAAAAAAGCATCCAGTTGTACTGCCATCTACAGCAGTGATGCATGCAAGTGTCAGCAAAGCAATAAATAGCGCAGTGGAAGAAAAATTAGCGTCGTTGGCTGCTTCTGTGACTCCGTCATCCGTGGCTGCGCCGCTGGCGAACAGTAACCAAGATGATATCGCAAACATGATAGCAGGAAGTGGTTTGAAACGAAAACAAAAACGACGATGATTACAAAGAATTTCACAATTGAAAATACTAGTATGTTAATATAATGTTTAAACGAACAGCTGATCCCACGTTAGATATGGAAGCCCAAGTACGCAAGGACGATTCTGTCGGCAATTATCAATTTTATTCCTATCATGCAATACAAGCAGATATTCGATCGCGAATTGAACTTCAAGTCCATGATACCAGCAAATACTTTCTACCCGCTGAAGCGTTTATCGAAGTAGAAGGAGAACTTTTACGACTTACTGATACTCCTGCTGTACCCGCACCGTATCCAGATGGTACCAAAGTCGGTTTAGTCAATAATGGTATCGTGGCGCTATTTGAATCCGCGAGACATCTCATTGACGGAAAAGAGATTGAGTCTATAGAACGTGATGTTGATGTGGCTACAACAATAATTGGGTTAGCAAGATATTCTGACGACTATACAAGATCAGCAGGTCCGTCTATGATGTTTGCAAAAGATAATAAAAACACTGCTGGACACACTCAATTTATTATACGACGACCAAATGATCGTGCTGGTCCTCCCGCCCCTGCTGCTATCGAGGATATGATTATAAATACTGATCCCCAGTACAATCTAGGAGCTGCAACACGAATAGCAATGTTGGCAGGACAACGTAGATCGTTTTCATGTGCGATTCCGTTGCATCATATATTTGGATTCTGTAGAAATGTAGGAAAAGTTATTTATGGAGCGAAGCATACAGTAGTACTCGTGCGAAAGGGTAGTGACAATGATGCAATCTGGAGAATTCCAGCGGATCCTGCAAATCCAAATGCTGACGCTGGTAAAGTCATTTTAACTAAATTGGTCTTGTGGATGCCAGTAATGACCCCATCAATTACCACAGAACAGCGACTACTATCATTTATGGATGCGGGTGGCAAATCATTGCTAAGTTGGCTAACAACAACAACAGATGTTAAGCAATCAAATATCAATGGTACATTTACATGGAACTTGGCATCACAACAAGGCGTTTCAGCTCCACGTCATATATTTATCACGTTGCATGATATGACAAGAGTGGAATCACAATTGCACAGTCATATGATATTTGATTAATTAGGAGTTACTGAGGTCTCGTTGAGAATAAATGGCCAGCAGGAACCATCCGAAGACATACAACTTAATTTCGGTCAAAACCATATTGCGCCCGTGTACCATCATATGCTGTCATATATGGGCCGTGATCAAAATGTTGATACTGGTTTGCAAATATCGCAACATGATTTTAAGAACTTGTATCCGATCTACTACTTTTCGCTGGAACATCTTGATTTAACAAGGCAATCCGTCGTTGATATACACTTCAGAGCCAATGTCCTTCGCGGCGCTATTGCTAATTATAGAGCGGTTGCTGTTATTCTCAGCGACAAATCAATGCTACTTGAAGGTGTTGGTGGACGAATGAGAATTGTTGATGCACCAGTGGAAAATATGTAAACGATTCACAATTAGATCAATTGAAAGTATAAATGTGTTTTACAATAAAATGACATATAGTGTTGTTAGTGTCAAACTGACATATGGTCAAGTCAAGAAATTGCGATCAAAATCCGCTAAAGAATGTGGAACAACAATAACGTTAAAACCAGCGCAGATGTCCGGCGGTACACATAAAATATCACTGACGGATCGTCAAATAAAACATTTCAATGATGCGCTAAAGAATAAGAGAGGGGTTCAAATTGTATTTTCAAAGGCTGCAGTCGCCAACATGATAAAATCAGGTGGTATATTTCCATTGTTAGCTGCAATACCAGCATTGATTGCAGCGGCTGCCCCAGCGGTGGCGAAAGCGGCTGCGTCGGGAGCCGTTGGGACTGCGGCAGGGATGGCGTTGAAAAAGGCAACTGGGAAAGGATATAAAAAAGGGAAAGGGTTTAAGACTACCAGGAACCCCGTATTCATGGTACAGCGGGAGATCCGTGAACGGATCCGGTCTGAGAATACCAGGAACGGTTTATTAGTTGAAAGCCCAATACTTCCCATGTCCAATTTTGATTTAATTGGTGCTGCTAAAAAACTAGCGATAAAAAACTTCAGAGGGTTTTTTATGAGAGATCAATTACCGAAACAACCTAAACGCGTTGAAACCGGTATCATCAATCTTGATAACAGCAGCGGATCGGGAACTCACTGGGTTGCATACGCGATTGATCCACGTGGAATTGTTTATTTCGATTCATATGGGTTGGCCCCACCGAACGAGTTTATGCGGTATATAAATTCTTCGATGAAACTCAAAGAGTTTCCGATTTTTTATTCCACGCTGCCAACACAACAATTAAATGATCCACCAATATGCGGCCGTGAAGTATTAAATGTCCTCGCGGAGATTTCATCGTCACAGAAACCACCTCATCTGGTTGTAAATAAATATACCAGTGGGAAATTACAAGGTAATTTTAGAGAATCAATAAATTGAAAATACAAGTTGCGCTAACAATAGTGATTGATATTTGGGGACGATCTCTTTCAATGTCGAAACCAACCACGAAAACATCTGCGGGTTCTATCGATGATGTAAAAAAAATAATTGAAGATGAAATCGCTGAGACGTTAAATTTAGCAAGTGTTGACCCGAACGAAATAGTTGTATTTCAAGATCGCCAGGGTAAATTGAAAAGCAGTAATATATCCGCGGATGACATTTTGATACGGCAGCGCGACGCCGCTGAAAACTCTATTGCGCTGTATTCCAACGGCTGACAACTTAAACCAGGCGCACTTGTGTCTACGATTACCGACAGGATTGCCGCCCACGACAGCATGATTGCTACCCACGACAACAAGATTGCCACCCACGGCCGTGATCTGGATGATTATATAAGAGGTTATAATTCTTTTCGCAAAAATGTCGTACATAAATTCTTTGGAACCCCGCTTGTGGTTGGCATGACTCTCGCTGAAATTAAATACTTTCTATCTTTTTTCTTTTTAACAAGGACGCGGGGAGGATGATGAATGAAAATGAAATCAAGGTAAATTATCTCGATATTTATACGGATATTTCTAAACTAATAGAAAATTTTGAAAAGGTACAAAAACCCACTAACGACGTCGTTGGTAAGTTTTTTGGAACCCCGCTTGTGGCAGGCATGACTCTCGCTGAAATTAGCGAGTTTATTGGCAAGCATACTCAAAATACCTACGTCGCTAATAGTTTCTTTGGTGTCCCAGCTACATCTACGATGACTCTCAAAGATATTAATATGTTTATGGTGAGACAAACAACACTTAATACCATCGTTGATAAATTTTTAGGGAGAACACCTGTGTCTGAAACCACATCTCTGACAGGCCCGACCCTGGCTAAAATTAAAAAAGCTATTGACGAACAAAAGCTCACCAGCGAAATTGTTAATACGTTCTTTAGGGATTATGGCCCCCAAGATCTCACGACAAAATTTTATCACATCGACCTGTATCTTAAAGACCAAGCACAGCTTAAAACCAGAGACCTTCTGACTTCATTCTTTTCTAACAGGGAGCCGAGGAGGGTAATAGATCCTACCAGAATCACGGTAAATTATCTCAATATTTACGATGATATTCTTAAACTAAAAGCAAACTCTGTTAAAGTAAAGATTCCACATCCAGGCATAGGCGTTAAAAATATCGTGTATACGGTCGATCATGGAACCATGGATTGGATAAAAGACGTTTATACTACATTGTCCATCGGTCTCTGGGCGGATGTCGAAGCGGGGGTCGATGGTACCTACAGGCCAAAGTGGGTCGATGGTATCTACAGGCTAACGTGGATCTCTATCGATCAATTTAATATGATCGCAGACGGTAAAACCTACTCTGGTGGCACCGCGACATTAATTATGAAGGGTCGCGGACAAGACTTTAATGTCGTCGCGGTTGATAGATCCACCATTAGATCAAGAATAACTTGGTGTTTAGAATTTTTAGATGATTTTTCCGGCTGAAGCTACCATACCTACGACATCCCAACCCATCTACCCACCTAACACCCGCTCCCCCTTAACGACGGCGAATAATTAAAAACACTAGCGGGTTTAAAATAGTAATGACATCGATGAAATCAATTGAACCGATAATAATCCCAGATGTATCACAATCGCATCGATATCGATATGATACCGTGAAAGAATTTTTCGCGAATTTGAAATCACTTTCTGAGCGTTATCGTGAAAAAATGAA
The DNA here is from genome assembly GCA_030141615.1 of Unio pictorum. NCBI lineage: Eukaryota > Metazoa > Mollusca > Bivalvia > Unionida > Unionidae > Unio > Unio pictorum. The sequence goes on along the minus strand of JARLTB010000169.1, from coordinate 5,386,049 downwards.
AAAATACTGACGCAGCGTAGCAATCATCGACATCACCGTGTACTCGGTATCCGGTGTGATGGCCAGCGCCGGGGTTATTTTGTCGACGGTGACCATGATGGCTCCGATTGCAGTTCCAATCGCTATCTCCGCGGCAACAACAATCGCGGCAGTCGCCACCGCCATAACTAAAAAGTTATCATCGTGTTCTCAGAAAAAACTCGCCGATTATACAGCTCGGTACCGGGTGGTATTTGACGCGTACTCGAAATTATCCGAGTTGATCTCGCTGTCGATAGATAATTCGTTCATATCCGATGTTGAATTTTCCGCGATGACCCAGTTGTATAACTCCGCGATGTTGAAATTGGAAATTGAAGACAGCGTTAACAATAATGTCACTCGAACTGCTTCAACGAATCGCGGAGAATACGACTCCGATACGAACAAGCATGATATCAATAGCATCAACAAACCCACAATTTAGTGTGAACTTCCCTTCTCCGATTCCAGTGCGTGAGATCGCGCTGGCAAAATTACGAGTATATCATAGCTGGCCTAATATCAGATCGGTTGCATCTGGCGGTCAGCAACCCAATAACGCACTGGTGTTCTCGTATTAGAATAAAACCGATGGTACTCCAGCGTGGGAAACTGTTTCGTTACCAACCGGATCGTACCAAATTGAGCAAATCGATGCTGAAATTCAGCGTAGAATAAAATCAATCACTGGAAAAGAATCAAAAATAGCTATTAAACTTCATGAACCGACGCTCTCGTCGTCGATCGAAATAAGCACAGAGGGATACGCTGTAGATATTTATAACAGCTCGTTAAGAACAGTGTTAGGATGGCCTGAAAAACCACCGAAAAAATCCACCACCGACTTAACCACAGACGTACAATCATATCATGAAATCAATCCCATGTATCGAGATTATTTATCTGATATAAAAAAAAAGGAAAAATCGCCGATAGATTTATATTTACCAACAATAACACTATGCAATGGGATTTTATTATTAAAAGAACAGCCGACTCATCTGTTACTATTTCATTTACGCTAACTGACATCACTGGTTATTTTAATGAAATTAATCAATTACATATAACACAACTAGAACAACTACGGCAAACAAATTCACAAAAACACGTTGAAATATCAAATCAGCTTATATCTGACATGGATTCCAGGAATATATAAATGAACTAATTATTCAAACAATAACCAATGACAACAGCGACAATAAACAACGATTCCTAACCGGTTACAATATCACAGAAGCCGATCTGCGTAATTTCAAGTTTCCTGGATATAACGCTGAGGAACTAAAAAAAACTGTTAAAAACTATTAAGCTTATTATCAAGGCGCTACAAAAACCAGATTTAACTATCCTCAAGTATAATAATGACCCAGATGGCGGCGGTAGGCATATTGCCCCGCACAATGTGAATAACGGTGATTGCGCTCAATTTAACATGTGATGCTATCGAAGGAAGCTATCAAATTAATCTAGAGCAATCAAATCAAGCTCAGCAGGGATATATTCTTTATTCATTTGCGCCAACAGCTCCTCCGGGATTCCTAATTATTGAAAACCCAATTAATCCTGTCTATATGCGATGCCATAATAATTCGCTAACGAGAATTAATTTCCGACTCACCGACCAGTTAAATAATTTGATTGATCTACAAGATGAGGTGTTAGCGATTAGTTTGTTTGTAAAGTCCTAAAGACTTGATCAAATATTCGGTTGAAATAAATTATTAACCCATAGCAGCAGGGGGGGGGGGCGATGACATCACGACGAGACCGTATTTTGACTAAACGATGAAAACGGTCTTGGAGTATGATTTTGCGAAAAACTTATGTTTCGAGCAAGTAATCTTTTTTTTTTGGTTGAAAAAGAAGGATTCGAATTAATTCTCTCGAGATGTTTGTTAGATTTAGAGCAAATGATGTCTGGAGCAAATGTCCGATTCGCACACCCCCCCCCCCCTGCTGCTCATTTTAAATAAATATTTTCTCTTCATAAGCATACGCATGCTCATAGAGTATATACTGAAAATATAACACGGTTATCAAATGCTCATAGAATATATACTGAAAATATAACACGGTTATCAAATGCTCATTGAGTACATGGTGCAAATATTGTACGTTATAAAATGGAATACTTACATTTTCAGACAGACTCTAAAAACGTAATCAGCAAGTGCAGGAAAGGAGAAATACAAACATTCATCCTAACAAGTTTATGTAGAAATAATAATCTCTTATTTGACGCGCATCATAAACAAATTTACTTCGCAATCATATTGTATTCTTATTAATAGAAGTTCACAACTGGATGTACACATGCATGGATGGTTAATTCCTGAAGTAGTTTTTAACTAAGGATGTTTTTTCTTCTCATGGAGTACGTTTTAATTAAGCATACACATACGTTAATATATAGTAAACTCGCTAAAAGAAAATTATATTCATCTTCAATATCATGGTTGTCACAAAGCATTCAATATCTTTCAGTTTTATTTATTTTTCTTTCCAGGCCGAGTCATCCCAAAAATGGTACTAAGAGCTGCCTCGCTACGTTAAAGGTCTAAATCACACACACACACACACACACACACACACACACACACACACACACACACATATATATATATTTATATATATATATATATATATATATATATATATATATATATATATATATATATATATATATATATATATATATATATATATATATATATATATATATCACAATTTCCATTCTCCAACTCTCTGTGTGTGTGTGTGTGTGTGATTGTATGTGTGCAGGCCCGCACCTAAGGGGGGGGGGGGGCAACCATGGCACTTGTAAGGGGCCCGAGCTAGATAGGCACATATACGCACATATTTGAAACACGAAAGATGCCCGAACTCTATCAGCTGCCTGGGGCCCAGAATTTCCTAGGTGCGGGCCTGGTGTGTGTTGGATTTTTAACGTAGCTTTAACAATTTTTCATTCATATCGCTAATATGTCTGCAGTGTGTCAGTTTATAGTGATGTCTGATACTGGGGCCTCATGCCGCAAACATGATGCATGATGTCATACCCAGTCACATTATCCTGACACCAGGCCGACCAGTCATAACACTAACCTCTTTTTGCTGAGAGCCAAGCGAGGCAGCTGTTAGCACCATTTTTGCACTTCTTTGGTATGACTCGGTCAATGATTGAATACACGACCTCCCGCATCTGATGCTGACGCTCTAACAGTTCTAACCATTAGGCAGAGGCGTAGCGATGATATTTTGCGCCCGGGGACAAACTATAAAATTGGCGCCCCAGCGATCTTGTGACAGATTTTATACCCTTGTTTTCTTATTATAATGTAACGTTGCAAGCCTCATTTTGGCGCCCCTGTACCTTGGCGCCCGGGGACATATGTACCCCCCCCCCTCGCTACGCCTCTGCCATTAGGCCACCGTATCGGTATCGAATTATGAGAAGACGCTCCGAGTTTTGTTGAAGCTGGTTTATAATTATGGTTACACTAGAATTTGAAATCACTTTCGAGGCCAAATTCAGTTTTAGTATGTTTTTATAAAGATATTCTATGAGATATTTGTCATTTTATTATTTGAACAGCCTTTTGTTCAAAATTTGGTCGAATATTGGAGCAATTTTCAGAATCAGAATCTAAACATCAATCAAAACAAATCAGTTGAAAGTATATTTTACTAGATTAACACAAGTAATATTTTTTTTTAATTCAAATTTCAATATATAACTGCCTATATGCAGTACTCGTTACAGTATTTGTATAATTTTAATTTTAAACCAATATTTAAACTAACTTAACCTTAATTATTTCAGTTGGATGCTGTCACTGTTCAGTGACGTCAGTAATAGACAATTTTTATATGTAACAAATATTTTGAAACCTTTGTGAACAGTAGTTGTGTGTTTCTGACGTACATCAATATTTTTTTAGCACAATTATGTGAAATTCGTGATTTAACTACATTGTACGTACAACCAAAAACAAGTAACATTTTGCAATTTACACCTAATGTGAAACCCGTGATCATACATATAACATTCTGATATGTATACCTTTCAAAACAAAAACAAAAACAAATAAAAAAAAAACAAATATTCACCATAATCTTCCCCTAACTACAACGGCCAGACATCACGTAGCCTAAAATTAGCGTATCGCCGCCAGATGTCACTCAAACCCTTACACGTGCGAATACATATTTATCACCGACCAAAACCATCAGTGTGAAAGGCGTGAGCATCGCGTGATTTTCAGGCCTGCTAGCAGCTTGTCAGACTTTGATGCTTAATGTTTAAAATCGTCAGAACGTAAGCATTTTTTAAAAACGGTTTTTCATAACATTGTCAGTTTTCATAAAAATGAGTACTAATTCATAAGGGATAAATATAAAAATACTCTGATTTAATATGGCATGACGTGCTAATTAGTAGACGTGACTACCTCTGCTCTAGCAATTGGTCATTTACCGATTTGATAAAAGCAGATCTCCACTGTCCTAAGTGAAGATCTGACAGCGACCGCTTTGGGGTCATGTTCTGATGAACTATGCTATTATCAGCCAGTCAGGTGAAATCTTACACCTTCGCGCGAGATTGAGGGGTAGTAATGTGGGATACTTTAGCGACAATGGGAAAATAGTTTACAGACACCACCACCCCTGGAACGTTTTGCGACAAGGTTTGAAAAATCACCCTGGGAACGTTTAGCGACAAAAAATAATTGAACATGGGGAATATTGTGACAGTAAAGGGACAAGGGAAAGTGGGTTGAATAGGAATGGAACAGGTGATGTCACGGTACTGAAGATTGGCAGACATGTTGCAAAGGACTAACCTGACCTAATTCATGTTGGAGTTTTATGATTTTCCTTACTTGCACTGCAAAATCATTGTTACTAAACTTTGAATCACTTTACGTGAAGTACTGACCTTAGATCGTCTTTAGACTCGGGGACGAAACATGAATATTATAGTATACAAAGGAAAGAAAGAAAAACAAAAACCCATCGGATCCTAAAACACCCCCAAATATAGCTTCACTGCCATGACACCATCTTCAATATTGACTAAGATGCATTTATCTTTATAAGACGTTTATAACTCCGGGTTAAAACCGGCTGAAATATAATAAATTTTGCTTTTAGTTAATTAGTTACTGTCTTAGTGACTACGTTATTTTTAATTTAGGTTAGTTAGTAAACTTATTATGATGAAAACTAAATCGATTATAAGGCGGTAATTAAAAGAAATAGTCTGGTTTTGTGTCTTTCACTTTTCTGCTTCGTAGTCAACACACCATTTAGACAAAACGAGTGTGACGCATGAATAATGTTCAATTCATTCCATTTTTAAAAGTTACGAACATTTTCATATTTTTCTCACTATGCTTTTTAATTTATTTAACACATACCGCACAGAGAGAGAGAGAGAGAGAGAGAGAGAGAGAGAGAGAGAGAGAGAGAGGGGGGGGGGCAACACCGACTTATCACGAATAGTGATGGTGATGGAAAACACAGGAAGCAACCACGTGGTGATGACATGCCGACAATCTAAGTTCGATCAGTCACTCGATTATTTGATGAAATTTTATTTATAAATGTAACAGGATGGCTAATTGAATTCCGCATATAGTTTGTCACTCTAAATTTAACTGAAAATGAGATAGTCAAATGTCATCTCAATTTCATTTATGTAATTGATTAAACTTTATATTTACATACGGGGACTCGTGTTGTATCTATTCTTTATCTCTGTCTAGATAACTTATTCCATTCAATAATTTCATATTTTATTGTTTACGCAATCACGGCAATAACACAGTGATCGATCATCTATGATAATCAAACATCATAATGAGTTGCGAGTCACACCTCATACCACTAAGTGACAAATCTTTGGTTAGTACCAGTGGCCATATAAATGACTACATGTTTCACATACATTTTGCCATGTTAGTTGTAACCGAGTGGTCGATGAGAGAGAGAGAGAGAGAGAGAGAGAGAGAGAGAGAGAGAGAGAGAGAGAGAGAGAGAGAGAGAAGAGAGAGAGAGAGAGAGAGAGAGAGAGAGAGAGAGAGAGAGAGAGAGAGAGATGGTTCGCCTGTTGTCCAAGTGCATGATAAATCATAATAATAATAATTCACTCGGATCGAGGTAAATAATTAATGAAATGCCCCGACCTCTCACAAGTAAGAGTATTTTGCCCACGGAAGACTCACAGTCGCAATTCTGGGTCAGTAACATATATAACATTTACCTATTTTCAACGTTATTTATAATTGTCAACGTCATTTACCAACACGCCACATCTTTCAGGACTTGCAATAAGGACAACAGATGTTGAAACCGTATTATGGATTACGATGCCAAAGTGTTCATACATTTATAATTTTCTTAGTATGTATCTGTGTCTATGCTTTATTTTGACTGCAATAATATAAAACCCCAAGTTAGTTACCACTAGTTTGTCCCTCATTCTACATTATTCAACCGTGTTGCCGGAGTCAAGTGTAAAATGCTTATGCGCTTACTTACGTTTGTATAAAGTAATTTTCCATGTATAGTTTAGGTTCTGAGCATTTTTATATTTAAACTAAGTACAATGGCCATTAAAACAAGTTGTATCTCTGCCTGGACATGCAGGTTGTCATGATCTAGTTTCCATATATTTGTAACCAACATAAAAAGTGAACCTGCTTACTTTTGCCATAAATTTAGTTTCTGCGTAGGGGTAAGATTTCATGGGGGAAAATAGCCACGTTTTTATTCATACCTGATACATTGTAGGTTATATCAAAGATCATTAGGTAATAAAGAACGTTTTTATTCGTACATGATACATTGTAGGTTATTTCAAAGATCATTAGGTAGTAAAGAACGTTTTTATTCATACATGATACATTGTAGGTTATATCAAAGATCATTAGGTAGTAAAGAACGTTTTTATTCATACATGATACATTGTAGGTTATTTCAAAGATCATTAGGTAGTAAAGAACGTTTTTATTCATACATGATACATTGTAGGTTATTTCAAAGATCATTAGGTAGTAAAGAACGTTTTTATTCATACTTGATACATTGTAGGTTATATCAAAGACCATTAGGTAGTAAAGAACATTTTTATTCATACATGATAGATTGTAGGTTATATCAAAGATCATTAGGTAGTAAACAACGTTTTTTTTATACATGATACATTGTAGGTTATATCAAAGATCATTAGGTAGTAAAGAACGTTTTAATTCATATATGATACATTGTAGGTTATATCAAAGATCATTAGGCTGTAAAGGACGTTTTTATTCATACATGATACATTGTAGGTTATATCAAAGATCATTAGGTAGTAAAGAACATTTTTATTCATACATGATACATTGTAGGTTATATCAAAGATCATTAGGTAGTAAACAACGTTTTTTTATACATGATACATTGTAGGTTATATCAAAGATCATTAGGTAGTAAAGAACGTTTTTATTCATATATGATACATTGTAGGTTATATCAAAGATCATTAGGCTGTAAAGGACGTTTTTATTCATACATGATACATTGTAGGTTATTTCAAAGATCATTAGGTAGTAAAGAACGTTTTTATTCATACATGATACATTGTAGGTTATATCAAAGATCATTAGGCAGTAAAGAACGTTTTTATTCATACATGATACATTGTAGGTTATATCAAAGATCATTAGGTAGTAAACAACGTTTTTTTCCATACATGATACATTGCAGGTTATATCAAAGATCATTAGGTAGTAAAGAACGTTTTTATTCATATATGATACATTACAGGATATATCAAAGATTATTAGGCTGTAAAGGACGTTTTTATTCATACAGAATACATTGTAGGTTATATCAAAGCTCATTAGGCTGTAAAGAACGTTTCTATTCATACATGATACATTGTAGGTTATATCAAAGATCATTAGGTAGTAAACAACGTTTTTTTATACATGATATATTGTAGGTTATATCAAAGATTATTAGGTAGTAAAGAACGTTTTTATTCATAAATGATACATTGTAGGTTATATCAAAGATCATTAGGCAGTAAAGAACGTTTTTATTCATACATGATACATTGTAGGTTATATCAAAGATCATTAGGTAGTAAACAACGTTCTTTTTTCATACATGATACATTGTAGGTTATATCAAAGATCATTAGGTAGTAAAGAACGTTTATATTCATATATGATACATTGTAGGTTATATCAAAGATCATTAGGTAGTAAAGAACGTTTATATTCATATATGATACATTGTAGGTTATATCAAAGATTATTAGGCTGTAAAGAACGTTTTTATTCATACATGATACATTGTAGGTTATATCAAAGCTCATTAGGCTGTAAAGAACGTTTTTATTCATATATGATACATTGTAGGTTATATCAAAGACCATAGGGCTATAAAGAACGTTTTAATTCATACATGATACATTGTAGGTTATTGCAAGGATCATTAGGTAGTAAATAACGTTTTTATTCATACATGATACATTGTAGGTTATATCAAAGATCATTAAGCAGTAAAGAACGTTTTTATTCATACATGATACATTGTAGGTTATATCAAAGATCATTAGGTAGTAAAGAACATTTTTATTCATACATGATACATTGTAGGTTATATCAAAGATCATTAGGTAGTAAAGAACGTTTTTATTCATATATGATACATTGTAGGTTATTTCAAAGATCATTAGGCTGTAAAGGACGTTTTTATTCATACATGATACATTGTAGGTTATATCAAAGACCATAGGGCTATAAAGAACGTTTTAATTCATACATAATACATTGTAGGTTATTGCAAAGATCATTAGGTAGTAAATAACGTTTTTATTCATACATGATACGTTGTAGGTTATATCAAAGATCATTAAGCAGTAAAGAACGTTTTTATTCATACATGATACATTGTAGGTTATTTCAAAGATCATTAGGTAGTAAAGAACGTTTTTATTCATACATGATACGTTATAGGTTATATCAAAGATCATTAAGTAGTAAAGAACGTTTTTATTCATACATGATACATTGTAGGTTATATCAAAGATCATTAGGCTGTAAAGAACGTTTTTATTCATACATGATACATTGTAGGTTATTGCAAAGATCATTAGGCAGTAAAGAACGTTTTTATTCATACATGATACATTGTAGGTTATTTCAAAGATCATTAGGCAGTAAAGAACGTTTATATTCATACATGATACATTGTAGGTTATTTCAAAGATCATTAGGCAGTAAAGAACGTTTTTATTCATACATGATACATTGTATGTTATATCAAAGATCATTAGGTAGTAAAAAACATTTTTATTCATGCATGATACATTGTAGGTTATATCAAAGATCATTAGGTAGTAAAGAACGTTTTTATTCATACATGATTCATTGTATGTTATATCAAAGATCATTAGGTAGTAAAGAACGTTTTTTTTATACATTATATATTGTAGGTTATATCAAAGATCATTAGGTAGTAAACAACGTTTTTTTATACATGATATATTGTAGGTTATATCAAAGATCATTAGGTAGTAAACAACGTTGCATCAGTTGGTTGAGATTAGGACTCGTAGGATTTGCTCGTGAGAATGATTACCACCTTGGTCGGTAAACTTGGTGTGATTTTTTTTTAAAGGTCACTTAGCTATGGCCTATCTTGTGCTGAAACTGAAGCTGAAAACCAACTACCTAGACGATTCATCTTGATGACGGCCATACTGTTTTCTCATTACGATAAAAGATAATTCGTGAAAACAATACACACGTAAAATGACAGTGAAACAAAAATCAGACCAACACGGTGTCAATTTAATAGCAACAACTAGGGCATAACCGACTTTTGATCCGGAAATCGGATTCTACCGGATAGTATGAACTTCCGATTAATCGGAGTCGGACAAGGCAGGAACGACCGATTCGGATAATAAAAATAATAAAGTTGAATTTCTATAGCACCGTGTCTAACACTGCGTGTCATTCGATAGTGCGTTAATAAAAATAAATAAGAAGTCAGAAAAATCCAGTATGGTCAACACAACCACGCTGTGAGACAGTCTATTTAAACTGGCGGGTAAAAACCGGAAATGAAGCCGGATATGGTAAAGTACTAAGTACCATGCTAGACACGGCAAAACCAGATACCAGAAACCCGGAAACGGAAGATGAAATTTGTTAGAAAAAAAATACGGATTTAGCATTTCCGATTAATTGAATCGTATCCGGAATCGGAAAAATTTCATGCCCAAAATCCGGAATCGGAAATCGGTAGAAAAATGCTAATCGGTTATGCCCTAGCAACAACTACATACAAAACCTCTGAATGTTATGATCTTTTTTAAGAAAAGAACGAAAGAGACAAGGTCATATTCCGGTTTTTAAACAATGGCAGTCTGCATGGAAAGAGAAAACAACGGTGTGTTTTTGGTTGCATGCATATTTGGCTTCCATAAAACTGTTTGAGTATTGTAAAGCAAAGCAAAAAAAAAAAAAATACTTCAAATTTTCCGCCATTGTGCCACTAAGACACAAAGAATTAGAATAAATAATATTGTGTTTGCTTGCTTTTAAATAATTATGTTTGACCATATAAAAATTTGTGTCAACTAAGCAAAACTCATCAAAATTTTAGCATAATCATGGATTCATACAATTAGTTTAATTTATGTCCGTTATGACAGTTGGCACAATTGACTGATCTAAGTCTATTTGTAATGTATGTTGTTCAATTGACTGATATTGTGCCTATAAGTCATCTGACTGATTTGAAGGCTCTTTGTACTGTTTGACTGATAGGAAGTCTGTTTCTTACTTTACATAAAATGTATCAGACTGAGATCTATTTTATATTGTATGTCACATACTTGACTGATATGAAGTTATTAATAAAGATGGACTGGAGAAGATTATTCTGACTTCGATGGTAGTGCTAAAATGTTCGCGGTTGGAGCTAGTAATCATGATTGACTAAGTTTAACGAGGAGGTTTGTTTCCCCAAACGGATTTCAAGGTTTTAAAGTAATCTCTCTTTTGCGATATTAGTCAGTCTACATTTTCTGCCGAGGGGAAACGTTTGAAGGACTCCCAGAAAAAGTAATAATTTATGTCTCTCGTTAAATAAATAGTTAGAGTCGGTGACTGGAAATTTGGATGACCAGTAGCTAGAGAAGAGATAGAGGCAATTCTCTGATGATAAGCGAATGAGGGCTTTGGAAAGTACGAAGGCATGGTCTTAATCACATACACTTTCCACTGATGTACGTTTGTAAGTATTTGTAGAATTTATTAGTTTAAATTCATACTTCAATTTTCCTTGATTTCAAAAGTTAACTGGTATACATATCTTGTATCGAATGCTATTTGATTCATGTATTGTAGGAATGCCATACAGTATATAATTGACACGAATGTGTTCGGATTTAATGGTTTTGTATTTATATAAATCGTACATCGTTTGAATTCCATGAATTTCGTCTGATACGAACTGTGAGAAGTAAATTATCCGTCTTAAATTATTTGTATCATGTACTTGAGAATTCATTTCCTATGTCTGGAAATGTATGTCACTAAATCGCTAATTGGCAACGTAATGTAGTTAGGACAATGAGTGAGGCCCATTAATTTGTATAATAGAGTTGTTAATGTTTTTCCACCGAGAATTAATGGTGTTAGAATTGAGAACATATGTTTATTGATATAGCTGGTAAGTTGCAGCCCACAGCTAGATATGATGGTTTATTTAAGAGGGCTAAATAATTATGTCATAGTTCTAATTGAAAGGGTTCCACCGACGTGGGTATGTGAGAAAACTTGCCAATAGTTGATCGTGGGTCGGTGGTTCTTTGAAATGGTTTTACCCGGGCTCTTTCTCCACCATTTATACTGGCCGCTATGTGTAGCCTATTCCATATCTTCTGCTCAAAAATGACGTTGAACCCTACAACACCATCACCAGTTAGAAATGCAAATAGCCGCTAGAAAGACAATAATTTATGATGGTACGATGTGCATATCAGTACCAGGGTGCGAAATGACCACAGCTGGAATTTGATTTATCGGAGTAACGGAACGACTGGTTGAATTTCTCATAAATTTTGAAACTCTACTTCTAACAGAAAGTGAATCAGTCACATGTCATGCTCAGTTTCATTTTTATTTTGTAATTGACTAAACAGTTATATTTTTAGATACGGGGGCTCGTGTTTATCTATTCTAAATCTCTGCTAAGATCTATCATTTTTCATTAATTCATTCATTCATTCATTCATTCATTCATTCATTCATTCATTCATTTGTTCGTTCATTCATTCGTTCGTTCGTTCGTTCATTCATTCATTCATTCATTCATTCATTCATTCATTCATTCATTCATTCATTCATTCATTCATTCATTCATTCATTCAGTATTTTATCTTATTGTTTACTCAATCGGAGCAATAACACCGTTGTCAATCACGTTCTACATAATGATAAACGAAACTACCATAAGGAGTTGGGGTGGGGGTGTACATAATGATAAACCAAACTATCATAAGGAGTTGGGGTGGGGTGGGGGTGTAACACACCATCCCACTTTGCAACAAATGCCTTGTGCAATACTAGCGGCAACATAAACATCACATAGTCCCATTTTAGATGAAACTGAGAGGCACGGTACAAAATTATTTCGAATCCCAGTGGTCGTAGATTTGAGCTCAAATATTAATGTCTTCAAAAAGAATAAATTAAATTATACCGTTTGCGTTGGTGTTACATTCAATTGCCACAATTACTGTCCCTTCAATATAAATGTCACATTGTTTCAGAAAAAGGTGGTTTTCGATTGTTGGGTTTCTCTCTCTCTCTCTCTCTCTCTCTCTCTCTCTCTCTCTCTCTCTCTCTCTCTCTCTCTCTCTCTCTCTCTCTCTCTCTCAGGATTTGTGTGTACACATGTTTTTATCTCCATTACTCATTCATTTATTCGTTGATTTAAGAAACACTATATTGTATTTAAAATGTACTGTTTGCACACGTACGTCATATCAATAAAGTTCTGTCCTATTCTTTACTGTATTGATTTTGTTTTCTGTAAGGATATGTCGCCAGTAAATCTCACAACGTGAAAGTTACCCGTGACTCGGCATGCAGTGTTACCGTTAAAAGTCACGTGATATTGAGTTGTGTTACTGACCTTGATTGGTTCTGCAGATTGTAACAGTTGACCGCACTTTAAAAAAAAAATAAAAAAAAAACAAAAAAAAACAACAAAACATTATGCCGACAAGCGACATGTATTACAGTTAAAAAACATGTCTATTCCTAAAGAGCCATAAAGATTATGTTTCTTTGGATCAAGCTTTATTGCCATTGGATGGGATGTTAGAGACACACCAAGCTTTATTGCCATTGGATGGGATGTTAGAGACACACCAAGCTTTATTGCCATTGGATGGGATGTTAGAGACATACCAAGCTATATTGCCATTGGATGGGTTGTTAGAGACACACCAAGCTATATTGCCATTGGATGGGATGTTAGAGACACACCAAGCTTTATTGCCATTGGATGGGATGTTAGAGACATACCAAGCTATATTGCCATTGGATGGGATGTTAGAGACACACCAAGCTATATTGCCATTGGATGGGATGTTAGAGACACACCAAGCTATATTGCCATTGGATGGGATGTTAGAGACACACCAAGCTATATTGCCATTGGATGGGATGTTAGAGACATACCAAGCTATATTGCCATTGGATGGGATGTTAGAGACACACCAAGCTATATTGCCATTGGATGGGATGTTAGAGACACACCAAGCTATATTGCCATTGGATGGGATGTTAGAGACACACCAAGCTATATTGCCATTGGATGGGATGTTAGAGACACACCAAGCTATATTGCCATTGGATGGGATGTTAGAGACACACCAAGCTATATTGCCATTGGATGGGATGTTAGAGACATACCAAGCTATATTGCCATTGGATGGGATGTTAGAGACACACCAAGCTATATTGCCATTGGATGGGATGTTAGAGACACACCAAGCTATATTGCCATTGGATGGGATGTTAGAGACACACCAAGCTATATTGCCATTGGATGGGATGTTAGAGACACACCAAGCTATATTGCCATTGGATGGGATGTTAGAGACACACCAAGCCATATTGCCATTGGATGGGATGTTAGAGACATACCAAGCTTTATTGCCATTGGATGGGATGTTAGAGACATACCAAGCTATATTGCCATTGGATGGGATGTTAGAGACACACCAAGCTGAATCTAACTTGATTGTTGTTTTAGGGCTTAACGCCATTTTTCAGCACACGATAGGCTATACATGGCGGCCAGTATTATTTGTGGAGAAATAACCCGATAAAATCCCCGGAAAGAACCACCGACCCACGAGAAGCTACTGGCAAGCTTTCTCACATAACTACATTAGCCGAATCTTAGACTCGAACCCACGCAGACAGAGGTGAGACGGCAGTGATCTGTAACGGAACGCGCTTTATACAACTCGGCCACTCGGAGCCCCTGAATCTAACTTGACATTGGAACCACTGATTCAGGTCACCCATTGTTATTTCATACGAATCACTCATATTTTTAGTTGACATTTGCTGAGAGTTTAAAATATTACTTGTATTCATGAAAACTACAATCAGAACTTGATGTTACAGAACATGAATAGCAGATTTATAGAGATTTGAATTGTGTCCATTTGTGTACGGTGACAAAACTTTGAATGAAAAGAACGGCTCCGTCCATTTTTTAAATACAATCATCTTTAGATTAAAAAATAATAATTTATACTCGATATTTTTTTCTAATCTATTTCATTTGGTTAAGGTAGTCCACTATTATAAAATCAGTGCTTATTAATAACGCAGCCCGTAACTATGTTATCAGCAACGTTCCCTCTAAGCGAATGGTAGATGTGCGCTCAGTGCTCGCTGCACTGCGCAAGCATTACGGAGACGAGCAAAATTTAACGTTGGACTGAGCAAAAATTGACAATTCAGCTGCGCGGGGATGCCTGAGCAACTGCGCGCTCAGCTTAGAGGGAACGTTGGCTATCAGTATACTACTGCGTCATCAATACGAAAACACTTTTTCTTACGTATATCGTAGACTGCACCCCTGCCGTACTTATACGTCTAAATATATAAGATTCAGAGATACAAAATGAGTGTCACTTATTGGCGGTATGCACATAGGGTCCAGGAACCAGACTAGGTTTACGTAGCAATATGAACTCTGGGCAAGATTGTACGTAAAATGACGTAAGTGTTCTTTATTATATTAAATGGCACTACGAAAATGGCAATAATAAATCAAAGCAAATGGCTGTAAGAAATCATAGCAGTAATAGGTGTTACCTTGATCTCAATGGGAAAATAAATTACACACACACACACACACACACACACACACACACACACACAGACCTGGAACGTTTAGACTCAAGGTTTTAAAAATGACCCTGGGAACGTTAAAATTACCTCCCTTAGCTTCAATGCGCATGCCCACAAAAAATCTCCAGTTCCGGATAGTTTACTGTTCTACACTTGATAGCGAAACATAAAGTCAACAAAGGAAAACCAATGAATCAATTATATATGTCAAACTTATTTTGTTCATACTAGGAGAATAATTATAGATAATAAATCAGATAATTAGATTCAGTGTCCATACTTACATTATATCAGATAATTAAATATTTCCTTTCCATACTTTAAGAATGTCAATTAATTAAATTAAATACACTGTCCATATTTATATTATACCTGATAATATAGATTCACTATCCATAATTTCAGACACATTTGTAGGAACGTTTCACCTTCTTTAAGAATGTCAATTAATTAAATTAAATACACTGTCCATATTTATATTTTACCTGATAATATAGATTCACTATCCATAATTTCAGACACATTTGTAGGAACGTTTCACCTTCTTTAAGAATGTCAATTAATTAAATTAAATACACTGTCCATATTTATATTATACCTGATAATATAGATTCACTAACCATAATTTCAGACACATTTGTAGGAACGTTTCACCTTCTTTAAGAATGTCAATTAATTAAATTAAATACACTGTCCATATTTATATTATACCTGATAATATAGATTCACTATCCATAATTTCAGACACATTTGTAGGAACGTTTCACCTTCTTTAAGAATGTCAATTAATTAAATTAAATACACTGTCCATATTTATATTATACCTGATAATATAGATTTACTATCCATAATTTCAGAGACATTTGTAGGAACGTTTCACCTTTTTTTCCGATTTGAAACATATATTGCACATGTTTGGCTACATAACTTTAAAGAAAAATAATCTCAACAATTTGCATTTTTTATATCTTGATATATCCTTCTTTCACAGTTACTTTCGCAAGGTTAATAGTTAAGAAAGTTATAACACAAGTTCGGTAAGAAAATTACAAAACGAATTCAATCCAGCAGCTGATATGTAATGCTAAATATTTTAATTAAAAAATATTGTTTTTTTTTTTTAATTTTAAAAATGGAACAGTATATTGATGTATTCAGATGAATTTGACAATGCAATAATTACATTAGCTATCGATAAAGGGTGTAATTAATGCTGATGGAATATTGTTTCATATATGGGTGTAAAAATTGTGCAATTTTCAGATTAATGACGTTTTATCTTGTTTCATTTTCGTTTATAATTTTGAACATCAAGTATCGGACGGTACATGCAATAACTTTCAAATCTGCTAGGGTCTTTAACAAGATTTCTGATTGACACCTGCAAATTCATTTAGAACAGCCTTATTAAAATTAGCTTAATTCTGTTTAGTTTTCCTTGCATTAAAGATGTAAGTTTTAAAAATACATTTATTTTATAGATTTCGTCCTACTACTTTGGTTCGTCTTTTAAATCAATATTAATCCACGTGACCGGATGTAAAATTGCAAACAGTATTATTTGTAAGAAAGAGACTACTTGTAAGAAAAAGCCCTACAAGTCAATAATAAATAAATACTCACAAATATTCATCTTTGTTTTTTTTGTTTTTTTTGTATCGGTCACTCGTTCTTTCTTAGCATCAAATTATACTCATTTTTCACCTGAAGTATGTTCATTTAATATACGTATGCGAACACATTAATTCGAGGATATACATACCCAATGCACCAGATGAAATGTGACAGACACACATAGAGACAGACAGGCAGATAGGCGAGAACCATAAATATCCTTTAGATGCATAATGGGTCTAACATAGATATTTCTCCACATTATCAACTCTAAAATTTCCATCCGTTCCAGGAAATAAAATTAGAATAATCATCAAGGAGACTCGTACGTGCGCCTGCCTGTTCAAGCACGGACGACATTTGTGCATTTTGAAAGAATCTCAAGTTATTTCATTTAAACTATAATTAACATTAATAGAAATGCAACAGTCTAAATCAATAATAAAGGAACCTTAAAAAGAGTTTTTTTTTGTTGTCCTTCAACATAAATTTACTGCTATGATTAAAACTGTAAAAAAAAAAAATAAACATCTTTTCAATATTGTTCAAGCGAGATAAATTGCAAGAACTTTTTACGCAGCGATACACTTTTGCACAATCAAACAACACAAACTAGTACATAATGTAGTAATGGAAAGATAATGAAGATCTGAAACGGGCAGAAAATATTTTTGTTAAAAGCTGGCTGCAGCGCAAGTTAGTGAAAAAAAATTAAAGATGTAACAAAAATTTATCAAATATTGATATAATTTCATTTTAAGATAGTGAGATATCGATCATGTTTGCAAAATGTCTTGATCTTTATTGAACTATCCGAAAGTAAGCTGCACCGATACGCCCTCTGGTGAGCTAGTAACCGTGAAACCCCCTATACAGCATCATAGGGTTGAATGTGGACAATAGGAATATAACAGGTGAGGTGAAGTCATGGTTGCTCATGATACCAATGATTAAACGTTTGGGTAACTGTCCATGGAACAGATGATCTTCGATCTTGGATAGCTGGATGGTGAAAGTGTTCACTATAACGCGTCGTATAGGATACTTGGCGGTCGTTCTGCACAAAGTGTGACTGATGAAGTTTCCCACATTAGGTAACACTTTCACACGACACACATAATGTCGGGCTTCTACTGTCACAGTGACCCCTTTTACCAAGTCATGAACTCCTATGCAACTCGTAGGATGGGCTGGGTCTCCATTTTTGTTAATAAGTCACGCACTCTTCAATGATGCGACTCTTTATCGTGTTATATGTTCTTGGCTTTTAATGCTTTGCGTGTCTGGCAAGCGATATGTATCGTGGAGTAGGATGTCTGAGCTTATGTGTTCACCATCCTTTCCTCTTCTATGGAAGAAGATGTGGCCATTATCTTTTTAATCCATCCAATTCTGGATGAAGTTTGATATCAATATCTACTCCAGAAACTTTAAAATGTTCAAAGCAAAGCTGCTCGAATCATCCTTAGAGTATCACGATCAGAGCACACCACCATGATGCTCTGTACCATATACTGACTATTCATTCGATCCAGAATCAAACACAAAAGTTTTTCTCTGTTCTATATTTCACTGTCAGACTCCAGTCCAATATAACTATCAGGCCTCACCCATGTGTACACACCACCAACATTCTTACCCTCCTCTTCTAACAATAGTATACTCATTATTTCCACTATGAAAACGAAGTCATATGGACAAAGTTCTTTTGCATACCAGGGACCAGCAACGTAGAACGAACTGCCCATTGAAATTAGACATAAAAGGCATAGTGATCTCTTTCAAGAGTGCTCTTAAAACTCACCTTTTTTCGACTGCAAAAACAAACTTAAAGACACAATAATGTTTCCTACCTTAAATAGTTTCAGCATGTGTTGATGTTTTCTAATTCCATGATGATTTTTGTTTGTTTTTGTTTTGTTGTTGTAGTCATTATGTATGCCCATAAACGCTTAGAGCTTCTAAAGATTAGGCGCTACACAAAGTCCTCATTATTATTATTATTATTATTATTATTATTATTATTATTAGTAGTAGTAGTAGTAGTAGTAGTAGTAGTAGTAGTAGTAGTAGTAGTAGTAGTAGTAGTAGTATGTGTGTGTGTGTGTGTGTGTGTGTGTGTGTGTGTGTGCGTGCGTGCGTGCGTGCATGCATGTATGTATGTATGTATGTATGTATGTATGTATGTATGTATGTATGTATGTATGTATGTATCACTAAAGTTACGCCACTAAAATATCCCATTGAAAAGACAGTCCCTGATGTTTCGCCCGAATAATGTTTGACCCTTGCAACATTGTTGCCAATCTTCAGTACCATGACGTTACCTCATCTGTCCCATTCATATTGTCCCTAAACAACCCTATGACGCTATACAGTCCAAATATTCCCCATGTCTAAACGTTTCCAGGGTGATGTTTTAAACCTTGAGGGTGAATGTTCCTGGGTTGGGGTGTCTGTAATGTTTGATCCAGTGAGGTTAATGTATCCCTTATTAGTAATCACGTGAAAGTAAACAAATAAAGTCAACAATCTTATGCATATTTAATTTGCATTGTGTTATCATTTTTTCATTATTATATGTTATGCATATTTAATTTGATAGTGTAATTGACCTTTTGTCCATAGCTGTGGATTGGAATTTGGTCCTACCTGACTAATGTCTTTTTTGTATAAACAACATATTGCAAAGCTAATTTTGGTCTATGATTGTGGATTATGTATTGAGATTAGTATTTGTGGTTGAACTTGTTTACTTGGCTTTGAGTTCTATATACATTCTTGTTTCAGACACTAGAAGATTCCAAAACTGAATTTTGTTTACAGTGGATAGAAAAGTCCAGTGTGATGACCCCCTCTTTACTCCTCTAATCGTGTCTTAGGCTTTTATAGTAGGATTCCTTATATTAGAATTATTCATTCCAGCCTGAACATTCGAAGTGGATTTAGTCTTTTGGTTGTGTATCAATTTTTAATTGTAAAGGATTTTTAACAAAAAAAATTATTCTTTGGAATTAAAAAGTGATCATTAATAATTTCGGTCTAAATCACTATTTCGGATTATTGTGAATTCATTTAGAGACTATTTTGGGTTGTATCAACCTTATGCATCAGGATTGTTAGCAAATAAAAAAATGTTGATGCTATTAGACTATTTCACTTTTTATCATTGGGAAATAAATTATTTGCTGAATTTGACAAAACTTGCTGGTTTTCTCTTTTTTCTGTTACTTGTTTAATGTCCGTGAATTTTGCTGAAAACCAATCGCTATCAAATATCATACTGAAGGAGAAGAAATAAAAAACGTTACTCACCACCATACCATTTTCGCATTGTATGTTTTATGAAGAACCCATGATATTCGACTTTTTTAAGTTGGTACATTCTTAAATATTCATTCATCTGTCATTTTATGAGCAATTGGTGATTCTATATTTGCCCATACCTTTCTGCTTAATAACGCAAGAAAATGCAAACTGATCAACTCTTTTTGTGACATTCTAAGTCCCTGTCTCTATGCTATGTTCATATAACACATTTTTAAAAATATCTCTCTCTCTCTCTCTCTCTCTCTCTCTCTCTCTCTCTCTCTCTCTCTCTCTCTCTCTCTCTCTCTCTCTCTCTCTGTCTCTCTCTCTCTCTCTCCATTTATAAGCCACTTTTTACAACTTTACATCAAATGCTAATGCTAATGGGTCATATTACTAGGAAAATTAAGATCGAAATTCTATGAGATACTCCCCAAAATAAAATTTGAACATTATTAGTAATTCATGGAGAATGATGATAACAAACGTATTTTAGGAGAGTGGTAAGGAGACGAACGAAAAGAAGAAAGGGAGTAAGACGTGATTGTAGTTGTGGTGGCGAAGGAAAGAAGAAAAACATTTTCATTTGCATCAGGAATTTAGTTGGGATATCAGAAATTTAAAAAAAAAGTTCTTCTAAATTTTGAGTTAGTAATTCTCCAGCAACATCTGCATGTATATGATAGCATATGACGGCAATTTTATGGAACTACGCAGACAGCTTATCTCTGTAAACTAATTACATCCATGCGTAACACCATCTGCATCTGAAGTTAGTTTTCACTTTTCAGCTCTGTATGTTTCGTCTCGTGATCTGCATACTGCAGAGATAGCATTTCGTGATTACAGGGCCTGTCAATAAATGTGAACTTGAATTGTTTTGACAGGAATAATTATACATCGTACATGTCACTTGTAGCTGACATTCCTACATAATACACAGGCACTCGTCCTCGCCAAAACTCTAACTGGTCCATCTTTTATTGAAGTTTATGGGGGTTGGGGGATGAAGTTATGATAAAATTTATGTTACGACGACTATTACTAAATTACTGACTCGGGTTATGGGGGTGGGGTGATAGGGATCAAACTGCATTGAAAGACCCAAGGTACTAATTTAGTACCCATAGTAATCCAATGTAAACATAATATTAAAAATTAAATAGCTTTGCATTTATAAATGCTGTGAATAAAAATCCTTGATGACAGCTTCTGTGTAGAAAAAAAACATGAGCATTTTGGGGGATCTACATGTATTTGAAACAATGGTTCTCAATTCCGAACTAAAAGAGTCGGGTGTTATTTTAGGATTGAGTTTTCCAAACTCAAGTCTGAAAAGAACTAAAATTCCATCTACAAAACAATGTCTCTGATTTTATTTCATTTGCAACTAGGAGAAAAATTCCTTTCACTAAAATATCACATTCATCATCAACCTATCATGAACTGTCAAACCCATATATACTGTATTTATGTTCACCTATTTTAGACATGTTCCTTTTCTTCCAAATCATTAATACCGTAAATCTTTAATACATACTCTTTCATGTGTCAATGTGCCGTGCACCCCACCCCCACCCCACTCCAACTCGATCGACCGCCGCTTATCCACCATTGATGAAATTGGCAATGAAATTTCAACCTTCATTAAGTATGTGTACTTTGATTATCTTAACCATAATTTCGGGGATGTCACATTTTAAAGTACTTATTTCAATCACTAACCCGTCATAAATTGAACATTCCGCAGCTCGGACATTTACTTAGACCAGATCGTATGACAACTCTTAGACGGCCGTTAAAGTTGTTATGTACATATTGGCACCAGAAAATTTTAAGAGGCTTGAGAAAGTGTAGTATCTTCAATAAAAGACGGGCAATATTTTATATACATATTTTCATTTTTATCGTCTAATTTAAATCATACGTAGATAACACACGTATAGACAATATCAAAGGGCGACACAATGCAAACGCAATTGCATACTTTAGGATAAACAAAGAATTCATTAAAATGTTTCAGACACGCACGAACGCACACAACGAATATATATATATATATATATATATATATATATATATATATATATATATATATATATATAATTATTTGCTTCCTTTGAGAAAATGACGGGTAATTTATAAATTCAAAAAGCGATACATTCCAAATTCTTTTTCAGATATTTGTTTCTGACCTGCTCGATTTTAAATATATGTTTGACAAGCTAAATGTTCATAAACCGTTAATTACAGCATCATAACATTAATTTGAGTCATTCAAATTTTCAGCAACAATATACTTAATATACAAGGCTCGTTTCACCCGTACGGCTTCGATAACGTTTATTAAATGTACAGGTTAAGTTCACGTATACATTAAAACCTGTCTACATATTTAACTATCAGGGCCTTTCCTTTGTCAATGAAGTTGTAAGCTATATTTGACCATAAATAGTTAATATAATTTAGATTAAAACAACTATTCTCTCACCCTTAAACAGCCTGTGTCTCATAACTTTTATTAATGTTGACCTTCTTCGCCGTAAACAATCGCCAATTAGCATAATACCGCGCCCTTCTTTTTTCACCAACTTCCACAGAGGCTCTAGTAGAGAGAGAGAGAGAGAGAGAGAGAGAGAGAGAGAGAGAGAGAGAGAGAGAGAGAGAGAGAGAGAGAGAGAGAGAGAGAGTTGTCGGTATGTAATTTTTGTCCTCGTGCATGCAGTCCAATGATGTTTTTCTTTCTCTTGTATTTTTATTTTCTACCTGTCCCAATCAGTAAGAGTAAGGTTTTGTTTTAACCACATGCATATTTCATATCTACCCATCTACTTACATATTTATAACACTTATACTTCTGTACGTACCATGCCAAGTAACTCAATACCAATCTACTTTGACCAATCCAGTGGAATAGTGGTTAGAGCGTCCGCTTCGGATACGAAGGTCGTGGGTTCGAGTCATAACAAAGACCAATACAAATGGTACAGCTGCCTCGCTTGGCATTAAGAAGTTAGTGTTATGAATGGTCTGCCTGGTGTGAGAATAATGTGTCTGGGTGGGACATCATGCTACATGTCTGCGGAATGATGCCCCATTGTTAGACATCACTATAAACTGCCACACTACAAACATTGTAGCGATACGACCGAAAAATTGCTAAAGCTAAAAATCCAAATCCAAATCACACACATCAATCTATGATATTGCTTGACTGCCTGCCTTGCAAATGAATGACTATTAGACGTCCGCTATATATAACATGATCCTTTCCTTCAATAGGAATTACTACATTTTTGTTTTGTTTCACCCTTTTCCAATTAGTGGAGGCTTTATTTTTCCTTCTCTATATTTCCTTGTTGTCTTTCCCTGCCTTTCTTGCATTATTATGTTTATGGATATTTCTTTCATGATCTTAAAGAAAAACTACATGTACTTAAGATTTTCCTGGTCAAAATAAACAAGATATCACAGAAGGTATGATGCATTCATTCTCACCGTTCTTCTTTTCTTCACAATAACGATTACAGTGCAGCAGAATGGACCAATTTCAATCCCATAAGCTTTTTTTGTGTGCCTCTTTCAACAAGACTAGTCTCTTTAATTCTTGACACTTTTTGAGTATGAGCTAAAACACAAACTTACAACCCGTTATTCATTAATTGTATTTTGCATATTTTCACGTCAATCACTTTTAGTATTCCACGCAGCAGAGACAAAAGATACGAAGATAACGAAAATTGGACGATTCTAGTTTAATTTATGCAAGAGGTCGTCAAAGTCGAAGATTTCATGCATTGATTTTCAACTTGTATTTCCTGTTAAAAATGTTTCGAGAATAAAGAATTAGAAATTGAAGATATGTACTGTTTTACATGCTCATAAGACTAGTCCAAACTCAACCTTCACAAACTCAGATCAGCTCTTGCATAATGCGACAAAAGATCTGGGTTTGTGTAGTTTTTACGAGTAATCAGTAGAACAAACAGGATACACCCTGAGATTTAGGATACACCCTGAGATTTAGGCTCATTGTGCTGCGTCAGATCAGGGTCTTTGACGTTTGCTGTTTGACTCTACTTCTATGCGTGTATAGAAGGTATGATGCATTCGTGCACTTCACTATCCCCACTTCACTATCCCCACTTCACTATCCCCACTTCACTATCCCCACTTCACTATCCCCACTTCATCAACTTTGCCTTTCCAACATATGTATACCGAGTCGAAAGCTTTGTAATTTTCATCACGTCAATAATATTTTCTACATTTACTATTTTTTTCAGTTTTCCAGAATTTTTTCTTCTTCAAATAATGGCATGTATTGTTGCTTCAATGATGTAGAAGTAGAAGTCTCATATATTTATATATATATATATATATATATATATATATATATATATATATATATATATATATATATATATATATATATATATATTGTTTTCAAGTCTTTCTTTTAAATAATTGCATGTGATGTTACTCTAAAGTGGAAATCGCTTGTACCTAGCACTCTCATATAGAGAGAGCCCCATGATTTTTGAACTTCAGTTCTAACCCTCGTTCCGAAATTGTCCCCGTATCGTATAATGCTTGCAGTCACACGGTCACACACTCCCTAACTGCAACCTGTTTCCCGCACCAGAGTCGGCATAATGTGACCATATGGGAACTTAAATTTCTAACTGTTAACATGTGTTATTTGCTTACAAATTTGGGCGTAGCGAGAAATCGTTTTTTTTTTTTCTTTCTCCCTTTTCAATTCTTTCTGCAGTTGAAATTGTGGATGTGAATTTTCTTGCCTACAGTGCCATGTTATCGAAGCTGGTAATGATGTAATTTTTTTCAAATTAAGATTAAATGTACCATGTTTGAGGAAATTACGAATGAGTCTCAGATACGCGAGGAGAAGAACTTAATATGTACCGAAATAGCAGCAGTTAATGAACGGGCTAGCGTCACAGCCTTATCCGTTGGGTCTTATCTGCCAACTGATTTCATACCAAACCATTCACATGTGCCTGGAAAAATAAATGACAGTGAAACGGCTTAATGAGACATGTTGGGATAAATCACTGACTGACTAAGGAGACTGTTACCATATTGTTCCAATCCGAACCGTTTGGAGCAACTAACTAGATGTATCTTTCTAGTGTGATATAAAGCACCAGGTATAAATCCAACTTCTGACGATAGCGGTATTTTTTATTTTATTTTTACGAATCAGGGGAAATATTCCACAACTGCTGTATAAATGGTATACATGGTGTATTTAAATATGGACAAAAGCAGTTTGACAAACTGTGAAACATTTTGTAACAAAACACCGTGGAAAGTGAGAGATACAATTATGTGCGGATGCTAAAATTCATTGATCATTCTGGACATACTTATCATATGTATATTACTTCCGGTCGCAAATAGTTCAGTTCTTTCTGGTTACTGCAGCAATGTAATATATGTGTAAATCGTGAACGGAGACGACACCGCTGACTTTCAACGGCTTTCGCAGTTTACACTGAAAACAAGAGCGGCATCAGCATTAAAATAAAAAGACAAAAGGCAACATCAGGGCAGTTACACACAGTAAAAATGTCCAGCAGTAAAAAATACCGGCTTGTAAAACGTTCTATGACGATGCAAGAGAGACTTCCTCAGGGAAAGTACAGGAAACTTTCAGAGGAAGAAATAACTTTGGATTGGTTACGTTTCAGCCGACAGTCATTTCTGGGCGATGGCCGTAATACGAGTCCGAAGCTAACGTCAAGTGTCGTACGTCTAGATCCCGTAGACACAGTATTGATGAAAAATCAACCAGACTGGTCCCAGCTAGGTACTACCCGAAGCATGCCTGAAAATGTGGAGTCCACGTCGATCCTGAAGAAAAGGCAGCCGAATTTTTTGAAAGTCTTTTCACATCGCCTTTCCAGAAAATCTCCATCTATAGAGGACGTACGTTTGAGTGTTACTGAAGAGGTTTGTGATTCTACCGAACCAGGAAAAAAAGTTGATAATGAAAGATCAGTGTCTACAGAGGAATCACATCACGAACAAATTCAACCAACTGTGTCCATCAAAGAGGAACATAAGCAAACTAGATATTCGAAAGAGAAGAGGAAAGACTCAAGATCGTCGTCATCGTCATCTTCTTCATCGTCATCTTTGTCATCAAAAGACAAGGGGAGCGTCACTAGGATAAACAGAGACAGTGTCCCTATTGACGAGTATCTATTGAAGTATGGGTTGGTACCTAAGAGTGTAAATTCTAATAGTGTACTGTCAGACAGAAGCCATTATAGGATAAATGGCATTGCTGATGGGAACGGAAATAAATTATCTCTTGAAGGCGACGAAAAGCGAACAAATATATATATTGGCAAGACCCAAAGTAATACCATCCGAAGTGCACCAGTCGTAGAATCTGATATAAAAATTGAATCGAGAAAAAAGATAAAAAGCTCTTCTATAACGTCGACATCGTCGGCGTCATCTGATTCAACGTCAGAGAGCAATATCAAATTGACACCCACGAAAATAGGAATAGTTCCCATCGACCAACATTTGAACCCTCATGGTGTAAGTAGATCTGCTCGCAATGTTTCGACAGAGTGTGCCAGAGGAAAAAGTTCTGATGGAAGAAACGGTTTGGATTCTAACAAGGGCAATGTCCCTGGAATGGAAAGGAAAAACTTAGAATATGTGGCCCTTATAAGCAAAAGTGATCTTGACCTTGCTCAGAAAAGGAAACAAAAATATAAGAGAAAATCCTACGACCCTACTCGGCATTCATGTATTTCAGTGGGAATCCAGGCTCCCGATGACAATGCAATTACGTTTAGGGACGCAAGGTCCGATGCACTAGATTTCGGGTCAGATACAAAGACTTTCAAAATGCACGCTTTGGTCACTGCTGCAACTGACGAAATGAAATTGAAAGCGGACGATATGGGAACTGATACCATTAACATGCGCATGAAATCAAAGATACCGTTAATGGTAAGAGAGATTCCAGAGCCAAGCTTAAGCACAGTTCACATAGGAAAGGAAACGTTGACAGCAAGAGAAGTTGAAGATATGCACACTAAAGGACCGATATTGCAGCGGAGACATAAAGTTGACAATTCGGCACAAAATATCGACCTTAGTACATATGACATGCCAGACGATAAAGAAATCGAAAATAACAGACACAATATTCAAGGCTACGATTATAACACTGTATCATTCCACGAGAAACTGCCATTTTTGGATGACGCTACATTAGATAGTTTACAGGAATCTTGTGTTGATGACGCAGCGTGCCTGTCACCAGCTAATACCATCGAGCCTAACAATGAGCAGATGCCATCTGGGGGCACAGCGGTCCAGATAGCACAGGGAGGGGGCTATTATAGAGCAATAGCAAACGATAATACTATCAGACCCGGGAGGTCATCAACCTCGTCGAATTCTTCCAGTTCTTCTAGCAGTTCTAAGAGTTCTGAAGGATCGTCGTTAATAATGGACCTCGCAAATATGAGAGAAAAAGCTTACCAAGAGCACAATCGAGGACATGCAAAGACATGCGAAAAGGCAGGTAATGGAAAGATTGATGCTGTAAACAGTGTGCATTATCAAAAGAAAACATGTGAGCATTTCAGGTACGAACATCTTAACTCTGAAAGGGAAACCGGTAAAAGCGAACTTGGTCACCAATTAGAAGGGGTCAAAAAACCATTTATATCTGGAGTTTTCCCTCGTATTGGTGATGATGGAATAGAAAAAGAAAAACTGAAATCTTCACCAGCAACTGCTTTCTATGACGGCCACTGTATGGGCGAAAAGAGGAAATTTCAGTTTGATTCTGCGGCAAGTTTTGAAGAGGACAACAAAGAATGTAAAGAAGTACCACAACAATCTCAATCTGCAACTAATATTGAAAAGGACCATTTAAATGAGGCAAGCGAAAACAAACCTGACACTGACACCAGCGCATTAGAAACAAGTCATTCAGAGAGTGAAGGATCCAGTACGGGGCACGCCAAAGAAGGGAAAGTTAAAATCAAAACAAGAATGGACGAGGGCGATAATCACGGAACGGGGGCCGTTAATGAAACAGATGACCGGAACATTAGTATTGAAACGGAGATTGCATGCGGGGACATGGCAGACGTTGTAACCCAATCCACCTTCATTCGCTCGGAATCGCCAGCTAGCAGTGACATTAGCAGAGAAATAGCCCGAGTTAGTGACCCCTGTGAATCTGATCATTCAACTTCATCAAGCTCATCATTCAATTCCTCTTCCCCTTCAACTTCTTCAGGGTCGAAAAATGGTAATCGATCGAGCCACAAACTAGAGAAAGCTTCTCTTAAAAAGAGCCAAGATAGACAGAGACAGGTTACGTACAATGGCCCAGTTTTCTTGAGTGTGAACAACCAAGATGAAAAGCTGCAGAGTGATTTGACGGGTAATTCATCTCTGAAAAGCAAAGATGGTAATGGTAAGTGTTCATTTCAATGTCAGTATAAGTAATATCTATCTATCTATCTATCTATCTATCTATCTATCTATCTATCTATCTATCTATCTATCTATCTATCTATCTATCTATCTATCTGCATGTCTATTTATCTATCTATTTATCTATCTGCGTTTGTCTTTGCGACTGTTTTTTCTATCAATATCTCGAGACATCTATCTGCCTGATTAATTTCGTTCTTTATTTTTTGGTCTGTCAGCTAACTAAACAATATACATGTGTCGATCAATAAGTTGATGGGTCATGAACAGAAAGTTTCCGACACCAAAACGTTTAATTTTTAAACAACGTTTTGTTAAGCATACCTTGTTTAGGAGCTTTCAAGACCAATTTTATTTTTATGTTTGATTTCACTACGCGTTTTTCTTGTGAGCATGCCGGAGTAAGTCATTAACGTTTTTGAACATGTCTAATATAACGTAACCATTATGCACTTTATATGTTTTGTGGGAGTGTGTATGAAATGGTAGTGTTTCCCTTTACCCTTATTTGCCGCAAATTGCGCTTCAGATACTCCCACATTTTTAATTTGACCCCAGTTTTTATACCAAAGTTTTTTTTACTCAGTATGACCTCAGTTTTGAAACCAAGGAGATTTTTGACTCTCAGTCTTGCACACCTAGGGGATACACTGATGCTTTCTCGTATACTATCCTTAAATGTCATTTTATCCAATGAGCAAAATTGGCATTATATCAGTCTCACTGTTTTTCCCTTCTGTCTATCTGTATGTCTGTCTGTGTATCTGCATGCATGGTTGTATGTATGTATGTTTGTATGTATGTATGTATGTATGTATGTATGTATGTATGTATGTATGTATGTATGTATGTATGTATGTATGTATGTATGTATGTATGTATGTATGTATGTATGTATGTATGTATGTCCTATTGGATACTGTGAAATTTATCTGGCCGTCTGTATGTGAGTCTTTGAATTAGTCCTCAGTGAATGATTTATTTCGTCTGAATTAGTCTTATTTGAAGTGTTTAAATCCACTTCAAGCTTTTTTTCTTTGAGCGTGTATGCACGTTGTTATCAGACTGCACCCTGTCGTTCACAATATATCGTGTGTGTGTGTGTGTGTGTGTGTGTGTGTGTGTGTGTGTGTGTGTGTGTGAAATAGTATTGATGCACGTAATAGTATCAAGTGAGCTACATTTTTCCTTTATGTAAAAATTGGTTGATATATAGCCGAGATGATGTTGAATGTTTATGTGGGTTTTTTTAATGCACTTTAATGGACACTTAACCAGACACGAAATTAACAGACCTCTCATGTGACCTAGTGGTTACAGCGTATGCTTCAGATACGTAAAGTCGTTGGTTCAAACCCCCTCTGACTCGTACCAAAGACTAAACATGGTACTAGCAGCTGCCTCTCTTGGCGCTCAGCATTAAGAGGTTAGTGTTAGGACTGGTCGTCCTGGTGTCTGGATAATGTGACTGGGTAGGACATAATGTTACATGTCTGTCGGAATTGTGCGCATGTGCTAGACATGACTATAAACTGTCACACTGCAGACATCTTAGCGATATTACTAAAATTATGAAGCTTGACTAAAAAATAAAAAGTTAAAAACAAAACACCCACCCACCCAAAACGCATACGAAATGGATATTAGTATACACATAGTTCCAGTAAACGTACACAAGTTCCAACCTTAGACGGGGTAAATATCAATTACACGTTATTGATGCTGTTTGTTTAAAGAACAAATTGGGAAATGTTGAATCAAAAGAAATTTAAAACAAAACAGCCTCATTGACATGATTATCGATTACTTTCGCATAGGTTATTATGCTGCTGATGTCTCTCTCTCTCTCTCTCTCTCTCTCTCTCTCTCTCTCTCTCTCTCTCTCTCTCTCTCTCTCTCTGCGGGGTACTATCGTCAACATTGTATGCATGTATTGTCTGTCGGTATATGCTACATATTTCTAGTTAGCATATTCTCTTTCGCATGTTCTATATGTGTATTCTGTACATTCTATATATCTACGACTATTACTTTTTAATTTTAAACGATATTGGAATAATGTAAGTTGTATCTTCGAATTCCATGAGAGTATTTTCAGTAGTACTTCTACGTTGCGTCGTTCCATTTCTAAGTTTTCTCATTTCAATTGATTACATGTTAATCAGCTTAACGATAAAAAAAAACATAACATCTTAGAAGTTTGGGGTATAGGCATTCGGAAGATTGGAATATGCCAACCGTAAGAAGTTCCAAAGTAGCACTTTTGCAGTCTCGCCAAAACTCCGATATGCTTTAGAATTAGAGACTCGCATTGCTATACATGTATAGCCTGATCTAGACCATGCTTCAGTGTCTAGGGATTAAGCAATTCCCTCTTTCTGTACGTCTGTCTGTCGTAAATATTGCTATATAGCTTATTCTAAAGTATTTGTTGCAAATTCACCAAACTTATTTTTATAAGCTGTTGATTTTACAAAATTATTTTAGAGGGGTATATTTTCTCTCTGTCTCTCTCTCTCTCTCTCTCTCTCTGTCTCTCTCTCTCTCTCTCTCTCTCTCTCTCTCTCTCTCTCTCTCTCTGTCTCTCTCTCTGTGTCTCTCTTACACACGCATGTATGCTCAGAATTGTATGCTTACATCCATCCTCCGTGAGGCAAATTATATACATGAGTTTATTTAATTTCATTATATTAAGTTTATCTTGGCATTTCATGTCACCACAGTGATAAAATAAAATTGTTTTGACTAGCAGTTGTTTACAGTTCATTTTACTTATCTTCAACAATAACACCAATGAACTTAGTTCTTGTTTTATGGTTTTGTGAAACAATTAGAACAGTGATGATTCCTCGATGAAACAGTAGTTTGGAAATTAATTTGTCTAGTTATATTTACGTGTCAAAATATCGTAAAAATAATCCAAACTTTTTAAACATTATTTGACAAATATAAAACGTTTATAAATTATATATCAGTATAGACTCATCCTAATCACAGTATAGACTCATCCTAATCACAGTATAGACTCATCCTAATCACAGTATAGACTCATCCTAATCACAGTATAGACTCATCCTGATCATCGTATTACCAGAGGCGTAGGAAGAGTTTTAAGGAGCCCGGGAACAAGATTCATTTTTACGCCCAACCCCCCCCCCCCCCGAAATCCATTTTTGTCATCAATAAAATCACCGTCACCCAATGTAACGCCAACGGCTATTAAAGAGAAGAAAACACTAATGCATAGTTGCAGCAAAAATTCCACATACAACCTATTTAAAGGCCCATTGTGGTGCTCCCACTAGTCTGGCGCCCAGGAACACTTGTCCCCCCCCCCTCTGCCCCCTGCCCCAGCTACGCTTCTGAGTATTACTGAGTAAGGCCTTAAGACGTAACGTTTGTAAATAGCTTTGAACAAAGAATGAAAACTGCATGAACAATAATGAGTGTTCATTTATTCTCATCAAGCAGTTAAACATATATGTTATAAATCTATCGTATTATGTTCTTTTGTAAAGTTTATAATGCAATAAGTCCCACAGGAATTCGACGAATTTTTGGGATTGAAATGGATGGTTTAAAATGTGTATAGGTTAAATGTCTGTTTGGCAAGGCTATCAAAAATTTATAGAAATAAAATCGTACATTTCTGACCAACCCATGAATCAAATGCATTTTATCAGTATCCTTGTCTGGCTGACCATTTATTTCAGCAATGGCTTAACTTGCTAAGTTTTGTTTCTGATTTTATTCATATTTATATATAGTAACCAGCATATGTGTGGCGAGTCGGTAGCGTGCCCATCCTTTTCTGAATTGGCGCAAAAGATGAATTTAAACAAAGAAAGAGTCAAAACTAAATAAAAGATTAAAAAAATGAGTTCGTGCCATCTCAGAAATATGACAAAATACGTGCATTTTATCTGGTTGTGCCAATTGCAGGAGGCCGTTTAAACGTTCTGCATAATTGGGGAACGTGGAACTCATGAAGAATTCTAATGTTGGTATTTTTAAGGATCGGGCTGGTAGTTCAACTCGGCATGCGTGTGATGAGCTTGCTCACCTGCTGACAAAATTAATGTGCGACAAAGCCAATGTCACATATGAGATGCCTTTCTCTCATGCTTATCACCTAAATGAAAACTCGCATCATTTATTCTCTCTCTCTCTCTCTCTCTCTCTCTCTCTCTCTCTCTCTCTCTCTCTCTCTCTCTCTCTCATATATATATATATATATATATATATATATATATATATATATATATATATATATATAATATATATATATATATATATATATAATATATATATATATATATAAACTTTTGTTGCATAACGCGCCTGCAGATCATTGTCTGTGTTGTTTGTTCTATTGATTACTCCTTACAAACTGCACCGACCTAGATCTGCTTGCGCATTATGCACCTGCAGGTTTGGGTCGGTGCAGTTTGCAGTTGGAGTGTTCTTATAAATGAGTACATACGGTAGGTAAGATGTTGTATTATGTTTCATGTAGCAGTTTTATCTCCCACTAATAAATATCCCTGACAAACGATAGGATATAAAATCATAACAATATAATGGTTTGTAAACGAGGGGTGTCTGGGTTAAGAGGGTCATGCTCCTTGATTAGTCTTATCATGTCAAAAGCGAACTCTGTGTATGAGGATCGGGGTGTCGCTGATATAGACTTCTAGTATGTGGTTTGGACAAAGATACTTTTTGTTGAGAGAGAGAGAGAGAGAGAGAGAGAGAGAGAGAGAGAGAGAGAGAGAGAGAGAGAGAGAGAGAGAGAGAGAGAGAGAGAGAGAAAGAGAGAGAGAGAGAGAGAGAGAGAGAGAGAGAGAGAGAGGGGGGGGGGAAAGCAGGAATGCATGCATCATAGTGTGTGTTGCACTAATGAAGTCTTGATTTAATAATCATTTCTCTTCTCTCAGCTTGTAGTATATGTTGAATATGGGGGCCCCGAGTGGCCGAGTGTCTAAAGCGCTCTCCGTTACGTATCACTGTCATCTCAACTCTGCTTGGGTTCGAGTCTCAGATTCGGCCAATGTGGGTATCTGAGAAAGCTTGCCAGTAGCTTCTCGTGGGTCGGTGGTTATTATTTTTTTTCTAGTTCTTCTCCACCATTAATACAGGCCGCCATGTATAGTCTATAGTGTGCATAAAAATGGCGTTAAACCATAAAAGAACAACAACAACGTGTTGAATACATCAATTTAGCCACAGGACACGTGCAATTCGAAAGTTCAGAAAGCATGAATTGC
This sequence comes from Unio pictorum, assembly GCA_030141615.1. Taxonomy (NCBI): domain Eukaryota; kingdom Metazoa; phylum Mollusca; class Bivalvia; order Unionida; family Unionidae; genus Unio; species Unio pictorum. Next base: position 5,351,881 of record JARLTB010000169.1, on the reverse strand, counting down.
GAATTTATTCTATTAAAGTAACTTAATGTTAAAGATGTAAAAGACAGACCAAGCGCCTTCACAGACTATTTATTCTGCACTGGCGCATAATGCAGCTTGTTTCCACAAACTTTGAATACTTGAGTTTTAGACTTGTATTAGATTGGACCAACCAGTGCCATGCTTTTTTATGTCTCTACTTGTCATAGACCAGAAGTTCTTATCGAATTGTCTTTCGTCCCCGTCTGTCGTCAGTCGTTCCACGGTTAGCACGTTTTTCTTTTTAAATCGCTACTCTTCCTAAACTACTTGGAGTCATGAAACGTTACAAACACATTCATTCCATGGTTGAGTTTGTCCTAAATGATGTTGCTCGGACATCCAATATGCCGCCCCAGCTGTTCATTTGAAAATATTGTTATTGCTACTCCTCCTGAATGTATGGTCATAGCCTAGGTGATTTTAAACGAAAATGGTGCCAAGCTGCGTTTCCTGTTTTAACCGCTATAGCGACCATTTTGAAAATCTTGTTATCTCTACTCACCATGTATGGATGGTTATATTTTGCACAAGGTTATCAAATAGGGACTTCTAATAAAGGCTAATTGACTCTAAATACGAATTGCCAAATATATCGTCCTTATGACCAGCTTAAAAGCCTTGCTATCGAAACTTGAAAGTGACATTGACGTGTGCTTCTCAACAACAAACAAAAACTTCTTATAATATCCCGTTGGTCTTGAAATGAAAATGGTGCGGACCTGGCATTCGATAGGACCGTCACACAACGGACATCTTACAAATCTTTTTATTGCTAGTTCTATCAGCAGGAGGTTTTCACCAAAAGACGTATGATGTCTAGTCGATCGTAAAGGAAGAAGTATTCTGATTCGACGTCCAATATGGCAGCCACACCATTGAAACTCTTTGTTATTGTGATCGCTATTCGTCCTGGATAGATTGTACGTATCAACAAGAGATTTTCACTATATATATATATATATATATATATATATATATATATATATATATATATATATATATATATATATATATATATATATATATATATATATATATATATATATATATATATATATAATCCTAATTGAAATTAGAATATAGCTTCCACTATAGCTAGATTAAAAGTCTCGCTATCACTACTTCTGGCTACAGCTGACTTCTTATAATGTTTTGTGGACCCAAAATTAGAATGGTACCAATGTGATGTCCAGTATGTGACCATCGTATATTTTAAATGGAAAATCATATTGGGGGATTAGTATGATGCCTAGAAAGTCCTAAATGAAACTGACTAACCCTCAGCATGGTCACCAAGAGGTCTATCTTAAACATTTTGCTTTTTCTGCTCATACCACATGAATGGCTTTCTTAACTCGGGGTTTTAACAGCCAGTCGTGCATCCAATATGGCTGCCAGGGTGTCTTAACAATTATTTTGTCCCCAAGAATGGATGATTATTTTGATAGTCCGATGTCCAATATATGTGCACCATAGCTGCTAATTTGGAAATCTTGTTATCACTAAAGAATGTCAGAGATTAGTTCAATATCAAGATTTTAAGCATTGGTATTCTCTTGAGTTCCTGTAAATTATGTTTGGCCAGTAGATGGTCAGTCCAGTCGAGGGACTAATGGTTTGTTTTACAGGAGTGGAAATGGAGTGGTTCCTTTACCAGCATATCATTAATGAAAATGTTTTGTCCTGCAAATTGAGTATACTACATACTTTATCTGGCGTGTTCTTAGCATGAAATCGAACCCGCGACCCTTCTGGCAGCAAGTCCAAACGCTAATGATAACAATTAAGCCAGCACGTTTCCACTATGCCGCAAAGATATTTGAGTAAAATGCCATGTTATTGGACACGAATGTACAAAGAAAGACATCAAAGGAACAGCAAGAAGAATTGAATTAAAAGTTATCGATTATAAATTGAGAGTGAATGGGGGTAAGCAACTGAGAATGATCCCCAGCCTAAAATTTATTGACACCACATAAGCAGTTATGAATCCCTGACTAACATATACCTGCAAGTCATCCTCGTGTGTTGCACAAACTGGCTTAGACAGATAAATAGCAGTAAATATATTTAAATTACGTGATGACTCTGGGGTCTTAAACAAATGAACAGAAAGAAGAGAAATCGAGTTTAGTAAAATCAACATATAGACTTATTTTCCTAAGTGAAAATTTTAAAGGAACTTACAGTATTGAGAAATAAACATTAAATAATCCTAAATGTTCTATCATAATTCTAATTGTATAGTGTTTCAAATAAAATCCAATGTGAATGTGCTGATGTATAAGTAGTCTGAAATAAATTTAATGGGTCGACAGTCTTGACTAATATAATCCAAAATGTCTTTGAATGAATTCACAATATTCAAAAAAAAGTGACTTAGTCCTATGTGTCAGTGAGTACTTTGTAATTCCAATGAATAATGTTCAAAAAATTGATTCCGTTCAAACTATTTGTGAATACAGCAGTAATGATTCCTTGGACTAATCTTAAGATAGGAATAAATTAATTTTGTTTATCTCAGCTTTATATAACAATATATGACTTAATAAAAGATATGGGTCAAAAGTTCTCTTCCAGAACATACTAAGTCGTGGACAAAGGTTAAGCACATAATTCTAACTATATACATTTCAATTATGAATTTGCGTATTGTATAATACTTCATCATTTTCAGTTGCTGAAAAGCTACCAAATAAGCTTCAAAGTGGACATGACGAGAAAAAGCTTCTCAAGCGAGGAAATTGTGGGAAAGATGACTCCTTCTCGAATTCTTCTGTCTCTTCATCTGATAAGTCTTCGGAAAAGCCACACAGGAGGAGACAGTCGAACTCTTCCAGTAGTTTTCAAAACTCGCGCCATACCGACGAACATAGTCCCACACTCATTCAATCGGACCTGCAGGGAAATTCATACGCTAAAGCTATCCATGCTGAATACTCTGGTGGCAAAGAATTGGATGAATTTGGTGAGGCAGAGATTGGAGATGGGATAGAACAGCTAGCAATAAAGCAAGAGGACGCGATGCCAAGTTCGTCTACATACAATTTTTCAGACATACACAGTGCATTGAATACACTTGATAACGTGATCCATACAAGTGGTGTACGTGTCAGGACACATAGTGAAAACGCAGAAACATTAGGAGCATCTGGAGGACACTTTGTGGTGGTTGCCATAGATTTCGGTACCACTTACAGTGGCTACGCTTTCAGTTTCACGCGGGACCCAGACAGCATTTACATGATGAGGAAATGGGAGGGCGGCGATCCAGGAGTCATCAACCAGAAGACTCTCACCACCCTTCTCTTGACTCCAGACGAAAAGTTTCACTCTTTTGGCTATACTGCAAGAGATTTCTTTCACGACCTTGATCCCGATGAAGCAACAAATTGGCTGTATTTTGAGAAGTTCAAGATGATGCTCCACTACAATGCTGTAAGTATAAGAAAGTGTTTTTCGAATACAAAATGTTTGTTTGTTTGATTAAGATTTTTAACGTAGCTTTTAAAAAATTCAGTTATATCGCTAAGATATCTGCAGTCAGGCAGTTTATAGTGATAACTAGTACTGGGGCATCATGCCGTAGACATGTAACATGATGTCCCACCCAGTCACATTATCCTGACACCAGACCGACCAGTCCTCACACTAACCTCTTAATGCTGAGCGTCAAGCGAGGCAGCTGTTAGTACTATTTTTGTATGTCTTTGGTATCACTCGGCCGGGGATCGAACCCACAACCTTCCGCTTCTGCAGCGGACGCTCTAACCACTAGGCCACCGGAGCGGTTGAATACAAAATGTAGGGGGTCCTACGTCCGTCTGTAACTTTACTCATTTCCGCACATTAACTTCAGTTTTACACCATCTACCTTTACGAAACTTTGTAGATAGCTTGTAGTTTGGGGTAAGGAGGGCACTTACTGATTTTGTGGTCAGACGGTCAAAGCTAAAAGTTACTATGCATGTAATAAGAATTGTTTGCAAAATCATTGACCTATATTAAATTGAATGTATAACTTTCAACTCTGAGTAAAGAAGAAGTCTACTAATTTGGAGTTCAAACGGTCAAAGGTCAAAGTCAATGTTGTAGTTTATGCATTCATCTTCAGTCCTCGTCCATGTATCATTATCGGAGTTTGTAGATTGCTTACTCTTTATGTAATAAATAAAGGTCGAAGGTCAAGGTGAAAGTCACTGTGATTTGAAAATAAGATTTGCTGTCATAATGAGATCATTTCTAGACCATGTACCTCTACCAACGTTTGTGGAGGGCTTACATTTATTGTGATGAAAAGGTCTATTGATCTGCAGGTCAAAATATACTAGTAGTAGTCATTTTGACTTCAAGATAAATAAAGTTCCTTGACCATTTTTGATGAATGACTTGTAATTTGGGCATGAAACAAACCAGATAAAAAATTTCGATCGTGGGTGTCTAATGGTTCAAAAATCGGAAATTAGTGTTATGGTTAGTCAAATTAAAAATTAGTGCTTTGGTTAGTCTAATTAAAAATTAGTGTTATGGTTAGTCTAATTAAAAATTAGTGCCATTGTTAGTCTAATTAGAAATTAGTGTTATGGTTAGTCTAATTAAAAATTAGTGTTATGGTTAGTCTAATTAGAAATTAGTGTTATGGTTAGTTGAATTAGAAATTAGTGTTATGGTTAGTCTAATTAAAAATTAGTCTTATGGTTAGTCTAATTAGAAATTAGTGTTATGGTTAGTCGAATTAGAAATTAGTGTTATGGTTAGTCTAATTAGAAATTAGTGTTGTGGTTAGTCGAATTAGAAATTAGTGTTATGGTTAGTCGAATTAGAAATTAGTGTTATGGTTAGTTGAATTAGAAATTAGTGTTATGGTTAGTCTAATTAGAAATTAGTGTTATGGTTAGTCGAATTAGAAATTAGTGTTATGGTTAGTCTAATTAGAAATTAGTGTTATGGTTAGTCGAATTAGAAATTAGTGCTGTGGTTAGTTGAATTAGAAATTAGTGTTATGGTTAGTCTAATTAAAAATTAGTGTTATGGTTAGTCTAATAAAAAATTAGTGTTATGGTTAGTCTAATTAGAAATTAGTGCTATGGTTAGTTGAATTAGAAATTAGTGTTATGGTTAGTTGAATTAGAAATTAGTGTTATGGTTAGTCGAATTAGAAATTAGTGCTGTGGTTAGTTGAATTAGAAATTAGTGCTGTGGTTGGTCTAATTGAAAATTAGTGTTTTGGTTAGTCTAATTAGAAATTAGTGTTATGGTTAGTTGAATTAGAAATTAGTGCTGTGGTTAGTCTAATTAAAAATTAGTGTTATGGTTAGTCTAATTAGAAATTAGTGTTATGGTTAGTTGAATTAGAAATTAGTGTTATGGTTAGTCTAATTAGAAATTAGTGCTGTGGTTAGTTGAATTAGAAATTAGTGTTATGGTTAGTCTAATTAGAAATTAGTGCTGTGGTTAGTTGAATTAGAAATTAGTGCTGTGGTTAGTCTAATTAAAAATTAGTGTTATGGTTACTCTAATTAGAAATTAGTGCTGTGGTTAGTTGAATTAGAAATTAGTGCTGTGGTTAGTTGAATTAGAAATTAGTGCTATGGTTAGTCGAATTAGAAATTAGTGCTGTGGTTAGTTGAATTAGAAATTAGTGCTGTGGTTAGTTGAATTAGAAATTAGTGTTATGGTTAGTCGAATTAGAAATTAGTGCTGTGGTTAGTTGAATTAGAAATTAGTGCTGTGGTTAGTCTAATTAGAAATTAGTGCTGTGGTTAGTCTAATTAGAAGTTAGTGTTATGGTTAGTTGAATTAGAAATTAGTGTTATGGTTAGTTGAATTAGAAATTAGTGTAATGGTTAGTCGAATTAGAAATTAGTGTTATGGTTAGTTGAATTAGAAATTAGTGTTATGGTTAGTCTAATTAGAAATTAGTGCTGTGGTTAGTTGAATTAGAAATTAGTGTTATGGTTAGTCGAATTAGAAATTAGTGCTGTGGGTAGTTGAATTAGAAATTAGTGCTTTGGTTAGTCTAATTAAAAATTAGTGCTTTGGTTAGTCTAATTAAAAATTAGTGTTATGGTTAGTCTAATTAGAAATTAGTGTTATGGTTAGTCTAATTAGAAATTAGTGTTATGGTTAGTTGAATTAGAAATTAGTGTTATGGTTAGTCTAATTAGAAATTAGTGCTGTGGTTAGTCTAATTAGAAATTAGTGTTATGGTTAGTCTAATTAGAAATTAGTGCTATGGTTAGTTGAATTAGAAATTAGTGTTATGGTTAGTTGAATTAGAAATTAGTGTTATGGTTAGTCGAATTAGAAATTAGTGCTATGGTTAGTCTAATTAGAAATTAGTGTTATGGTTAGTCTAATTAGAAATTAGTGCTATGGTTAGTCGAATTAGAAATTAGTGTTATGGTTAGTCTAATTAGAAATTAGTGCTTTGGTTAGTCTAATTAGAAATTAGTGCTATGGTTAGTCTAATTAGAAATTAGTGCTATGGTTAGTCTAATTAGAAATTAGTGTTATGGTTAGTCTAATTAGAAATTAGTGCTATGGTTTGTCTAATTAGAAATTAGTGCTATGGTTAGTCTAATTAGAAATTAGTGCTTTGGTTAGTCTAATTAGAAATTAGTGCTATGGTTAGTCTAATTAGAAATTAGTGTTATGGTTAGTCTAATTAGAAATTAGTGCTATGGTTAGTCTAATTAGAAATTAGTGTTATGGTTAGTCTAATTAGAAATTAGTGCTATGGTTAGTCTAATTAGAAATTAGTGCTTTGGTTAGTCTAATTAGAAATTAGTGCTATGGTTAGTCTAATTAGAAATTAGTGTTATGGTTAGTCTAATTAGAAATTAGTGCTATGGTTAGTCTAATTAGAAATTAGTGCTATGGTTAGTCTAATTAGAAATTAGTGCTATGGTTAGTCTAATTAGAAATTAGTGCTTTGGTTAGTCTAATTAGAAATTAGTGCTATGGTTAGTCTAATTAGAAATTAGTGTTATGGTTAGTCTAATTAGAAATTAGTGCTATGGTTAGTCTAATTAGAAATTAGTGTTATGGTTAGTCTAATTAGAAATTAGTGCTATGGTTAGTCTAATTAGAAATTAGTGCTTTGGTTAGTCTAATTAGAAATTAGTGCTATGGTTAGTCTAATTAGAAATTAGTGTTATGGTTAGTCTAATTAGAAATTAGTGTTATGGTTAGTCTAATTAGAAATTAGTGCTATGGTTAGTTGAATTAGAAATTAGTGTTATGGTTAGTTGAATTAGAAATTAGTGTTATGGTTAGTCGAATTAGAAATTAGTGCTGTGGTTAGTTGAATTAGAAATTAGTGCTGTGGTTAGTCTAATTAAAAATTAGTGCTTTGGTTAGTCTAATTAAAAATTAGTGTTATGGTTAGTCTAATTAAAAATTAGTGTTATGGTTAGTCTAATTAAAAATTAGTGTTATGGTTAGTCTAATTAGAAATTAGTGTTATGGTTAGTCTAATTAGAAATTAGTGCTATGGTTAGTTGAATTAGAAATTAGTGTTATGGTTAGTCTAATTAGAAATTAGTGCTATGGTTAGTTGAATTAGAAATTAGTGTTATGGTTAGTTGAATTAGAAATTAGTGTTATGGTTAGTCGAATTAGAAATTAGTGCTGTGGTTAGTTGAATTAGAAATTAGTGCTGTGGTTAGTCTAATTAAAAATTAGTGTTATGGTTAGTCTAATTAGAAATTAGTGTTATGGTTAGTCTAATTAGAAATTAGTGCTGTGGTTAGTTGAATTAGAAATTAGTGCTGTGGTTAGTTGAATTAGAAATTAGTGCTATGGTTAGTCGAATTAGTAATTAGTGCTTTGGTTAGTTGAATTAGAAATTAGTGCTGTGGTTAGTTGAATTAGAAATTAGTGTTATGGTTAGTTGAATTAGAAATTAGTGCTGTGGTTAGTCTAATTAGAAATTAGTGCTGTGGTTAGTCTAATTAGAAATTAGTGTTATGGTTAGTTGAATTAGAAATTAGTGTTATGGTTAGTCTAATTAGAAATTAGTGTTATGGTTAGTTGAATTAGAAATTAGTGTTATGGTTAGTCTAATTAGAAATTAGTGTTATGGTTAGTTGAATTAGAAATTAGTGTTATGGTTAGTCTAATTAGAAATTAGTGTTATGGTTAGTTGAATTAGAAATTAGTGTTATGGTTAGTCGAATTAGAAATTAGTGTTATGGTTAGTTGAATTAGAAATTAGTGTTATGGTTAGTCTAATTAGAAATTAGTGTTATGGTTAGTCTAATTAGAAATTAGTGTTATGGTTAGTCTAATTAGAAATTAGTGTTATTTTTAGTCTAATTAGAAATTAGTGTTATGGTTAGTCTAATTAGAAATTAGTGCTATGGTTAGTTGAATTAGAAATTAGTGCTGTGGTTAGTCGAATTAGAAATTAGTGTTATGGTTAGTCTAATTAGAAATTAGTGCTATGGTTAGTTGAATTAGAAATCAGTGTTATGGTTAGTCTAATTAGAAATTAGTGTTATGGTTAGTTGAATTAGAAATTAGTGTTATGGTTAGTCTAATTAGAAATTAGTGTTGTGGTTAGTCGAATTAGAAATTAGTGTTATGGCTAGTCGAATTAGAAATTAGTGTTATGGTTAGTCGAATTAGAAATTAGTGTTATGGTTAGTTGAATTAGAAATTAGTGTTATGGTTAGTCGAATTAGAAATTAGTGTTATGGTTAGTTGAATTAGAAATTAGTGTTATGGTTAGTTGAATTAGAAATTAGTGTTATGGTTAGTCTAATTAGAAATTAGTGTTATGGTTAGTCTAATTAGAAATTAGTGTTATGGTTAGTCTAATTAGAAATTAGTGCTATGGTTAGTTGAATTAGAAATTAGTGTTATGGTTAGTCTAATTAGAAATTAGTGTTATGGTTAGTCTAATTAGAAATTAGTGTTATGGTTAGTTGAATTAGAATTTAGTGTTATGGTTAGTCTAATTAGAAATTAGTGTTATGGTTAGTTGAATTAGAAATTAGTGTTATGGTTAGTCTAATTAGAAATTAGTGCTGTGGTTAGTCGAATTAGAAATTAGTGTTATGGTTAGTCTAATTAGAAATTAGTGTTATGGTTGAATTAGAAATTAGTGTTATGGTTAGTTGAATTAGAAATTAGTGTTATGGTTAGTCTAATTAGAAATTAGTGCTGTGGTTAGTCGAATTAGAAATTAGTGTTATGGTTAGTCTAATTAGAAATTAGTGTTATGGTTGAATTAGAAATTAGTGTTATGGTTAGTTGAATTAGAAATTAGTGTTATGGTTAGTCGAATTAGAAATTAGTGTTATGGTTAGTCTAATTAGAAATTAGTGCTATGGTTAGTCTAATTAGAAATTAGTGTTATGGTTAGTCGAATTAGAAATTAGTGCTATGGTTAGTCTAATTAGAAATTAGTGCTATGGTTAGTTGAATTAGAAATTAGTGTTATGGTTAGTCTAATTAGAAATCAGTGCTATGGTTAGTCTAATTAGAAATTAGTGTTATGGTTAGTCGAATTAGAAATTAGTGCTATGGTTAGTCGAATTAGAAATTAGTGCTATGGTTAGTCGAATTAGAAATTAGTGCTGTGGTTAGTTGAATTAGAAATTAGTGCTATGGTTAGTCTAATTAGATATTAGTGCTATGGTTAGTTGAATTAGAAATTAGTGCTATGGTTAGTCTAATTAGAAATTAGTGCTGTGGTTAGTTGAATTAGAAATTAGTGTTATGGTTAGTCTAATTAGAAATTAGTGCTATGGTTAGTCTAATTAGAAATTAGTGCTATGGTTAGTTGAATTAGAAATTAGTGCTATGGTTAGTCTAATTAGAAATTAGTGTTATGGTTAGTCTAATTAGAAATTAGTGTTATGGTTGAATTAGAAATTAGTGTTATGGTTAGTTGAATTAGAAATTAGTGTTATGGTTAGTCGAATTAGAAATTAGTGTTATGGTTAGTCTAATTAGAAATTAGTGCTGTGGTTAGTTGAATTAGATATTAGTGCTATGGTTAGTCTAATTAGAAATTAGTGTTATGGTTAGTCTAATTAGAAATTAGTGTTATGGTTAGTCGAATTAGAAATCAGTGCTATGGTTAGTCTAATTAGAAATTAGTGTTATGGTTAGTCGAATTAGAAATTAGTGCTATGGTTAGTCTAATTAGAAATTAGTGTTGTGGTTAGTCGAATTAGAAATTAGTGTTATGGTTAGTCTAATTAGAAATTAGTGCTATGGTTAGTCGAATTAGAAATTAGTGCTGTGGTTAGTTGAATTAGATATTAGTGCTATGGTTAGTTGAATTAGAAATTAGTGCTATGGTTAGTCTAATTAGAAATTAGTGCTGTGGTTAGTTGAATTAGAAATTAGTGTTATGGTTAGTCTAATTAGAAATTAGTGCTATGGTTAGTCTAATTAGAAATTAGTGCTATGGTTAGTTGAATTAGAAATTAGTGCTATGGTTAGTCTAATTAGAAATTAGTGTTATGGTTAGTCTAATTAGAAATTAGTGTTATGGTTAGTTGAATTAGAAATTAGTGCTATGGTTAGTTGAATTAGAAATTAGTGCTATGGTTAGTTGAATTAGAAATTAGTGCTATGGTTAGTTGAATTAGAAATTAGTGCTATGGTTAGTCTAATTAGAAATTAGTGTTATGGTTAGTCTAATTAGAAATTAGTGTTATGGTTAGTTGAATTAGAAATTAGTGTTATGGTTAGTTGAATTAGAAATTAGTGCTATGGTTAGTTGAATTAGAAATTAGTGCTATGGTTAGTTGAATTAGAAATTAGTGCTATGGTTAGTTGAATTAGAAATTAGTGCTATGGTTAGTCTAATTAGAAATTAGTGTTATGGTTAGTCTAATTAGAAATTAGTGCTATGGTTAGTTGAATTAGAAATTAGTGTTATGGTTAGTTGAATTAGAAATTAGTGCTATGGTTAGTTGAATTAGAAATTAGTGCTATGGTTAGTTGAATTAGAAATTAGTGTTATGGTTAGTCTAATTAGAAATTAGTGTTATGGTTAGTCTAATTAGAAATTAGTGTTATGGTTAGTTGAATTAGAAATTAGTGCTATGGTTAGTTGAATTAGAAATTAGTGCTATGGTTAGTCTAATTAGAAATTAGTGCTATGGTTAGTCTAATTAGAAATTAGTGCTATGGTTAGTCTAATTAGAAATTAGTGCTATGGTTAGTTGAATTAGAAATTAGTGCTATGGTTAGTTGAATTAGAAATTAGTGCTATGGTTAGTTGAATTAGAAATTAGTGTTATGGTTAGTTGAATTAGAAATTAGTGCTATGGTTAGTTGAATTAGAAATGAGTGTTATGGTTAGTTGAATTAGAAATTAGTGCTATGGTTAGTTGAATTAGAAATTAGTGCTATGGTTAGTTGAATTAGAAATTAGTGTTATGGTTAGTCTAATTAGAAATTAGTGTTATGGTTAGTCTAATTAGAAATTAGTGCTATGGTTAGTTGAATTAGAAATTAGTGTTATGGTTAGTTGAATTAGAAATTAGTGCTATGGTTAGTTGAATTAGAAATTAGTGCTATGGTTAGTTGAATTAGAAATTAGTGTTATGGTTAGTCTAATTAGAAATTAGTGTTATGGTTAGTCTAATTAGAAATTAGTGTTATGGTTAGTTGAATTAGAAATTAGTGCTATGGTTAGTTGAATTAGAAATTAGTGCTATGGTTAGTCTAATTAGAAATTAGTGCTATGGTTAGTCTAATTAGAAATTAGTGCTATGGTTAGTCTAATTAGAAATTAGTGCTATGGTTAGTTGAATTAGAAATTAGTGCTATGGTTAGTCTAATTAGAAATTAGTGCTGTGGTTAGTTGAATTAGAAATTAGTGTTATGGTTAGTTGAATTAGAAATTAGTGCTATGGTTAGTCTAATTAGAAATTAGTGCTATGGTTAGTCGAATTAGAAATTAGTGCTGTGGTTAGTTGAATTAGAAATTAGTGCTATGGTTAGTCTAATTAGAAATTAGTGCTGTGGTTAGTTGAATTAGAAATTAGTGTTATGGTTAGTCTAATTAGAAATTAGTGCTATGGTTAGTCTAATTAGAAATTAGTGCTATGGTTAGTCTAATTAGAAATTAGTGCTGTGGTTAGTTGAATTAGAAATTAGTGCTATGGTTAGTCTAATTAGAAATTAGTGCTATGGTTAGTCTAATTAGAAATTAGTGCTATGGTTAGTCTAATTAGATATTAGTGCTATGGTTAGTCTAATTAGAAATTAGTGCTGTGGTTAGTCGAATTAGAAATTAGTGTTATGGTTAGTCTAATTAGAAATTAGTGCTATGGTTAGTCTAATTAGAAATTAGTGCTATGGTTAGTCGAATTAGAAATTAGTGTTATGGTTAGTCTAATTAGAAATTAGTGCTGTGGTTAGTTGAATTAGAAATTAGTGCTATGGTTAGTCTAATTAGAAATTAGTGCTGTGGTTAGTTGAATTAGAAATTAGTGCTATGGTTAGTTGAATTAGAAATTAGTGCTATGGTTAGTCTAATTAGAAATTAGTGCTGTGGTTAGTTGAATTAGAAATTAGTGCTATGGTTAGTCTAATTAGAAATTAGTGCTATGGTTAGTCTAATTAGAAATTAGTGCTATGGTTAGTCTAATTAGAAATTAGTACTATGGTTAGTTGAATTAGAAATTAGTGCTATGGTTAGTCTAATTAGAAATTAGTGCTGTGGTTAGTCGAATTAGAAATTAGTGTTATGGTTAGTCTAATTAGAAATTAGTGTTATGGTTGAATTAGAAATTAGTGTTATGGTTAGTTGAATTAGAAATTAGTGTTATGGTTAGTCGAATTAGAAATTAGTGCTGTGGTTAGTCTAATTAGAAATTAGTGCTATGGTTAGTTGAATTAGATATTAGTGCTATGGTTAGTTGAATTAAAAATTAGTGCTATGGTTAGTCGAATTAGAAATTAGTGCTATGGTTAGTCTAATTAGAAATTAGTGTTATGGTTAGTCGAATTAGAAATTAGTGCTATGGTTAGTCTAATTAGAAATTAGTGCTATGGTTAGTCTAATTAGAAATTAGTGCTATGGTTAGTCGAATTAGAAATTAGTACTGTGGTTAGTTGAATTAGATATTAGTGCTATGGTTAGTTGAATTAGAAATTAGTGCTATGGTTAGTCTAATTAGAAATTAGTGCTGTGGTTAGTTGAATTAGAAATTAGTGTTATGGTTAGTCTAATTAGAAATTAGTGCTATGGTTAGTCTAATTAGAAATTAGTGCTATGGTTAGTTGAATTAGAAATTAGTGCTATGGTTAGTCTAATTAGAAATTAGTGCTATGGTTAGTCTAATTAGAAATTAGTGCTATGGTTAGTTGAATTAGAAATTAGTGCTATGGTTAGTCTAATTAGAAATTAGTGCTGTGGTTAGTTGAATTAGAAATTAGTGTTATGGTTAGTCTAATTAGAAATTAGTGCTATGGTTAGTGTAATTAGAAATTAGTGCTATGGTTGGTCTAATTAGAAATTAGTGCTATGGTTAGTCTAATTAGAAATTAGTGTTATGGTTAGTCTAATTAGAAATTAGTGTTATGGTTAGTCTAATTAGAAATTAGTGCTATGGTTAGTTGAATTAGAAATTAGTGCTATGGTTAGTTGAATTAGAAATTAGTGTTATGGTTAGTTGAATTAGAAATTAGTGCTATGGTTAGTCTAATTAGAAATTAGTGCTATGGTTAGTCTAATTAGAAATTAGTGCTGTGGTTAGTTGAATTAGAAATTAGTGCTATGGTTAGTCTAATTAGAAATTAGTGCTATGGTTAGTCTAATTAGAAATTAGTGCTATGGTTAGTCTAATTAGAAATTAGTGCTATGGTTAGTCTAATTAGAAATTAGTGTTATGGTTAGTTGAATTAGAAATTAGTGCTATGGTTAGTTGAATTAGAAATTAGTGCTATGGTTAGTCTAATTAGAAATTAGTGCTGTGGTTAGTTGAATTAGAAATTAGTGCTATGGTTAGTTGAATTAGAAATTAGTGCTATGGTTAGTCGAATTAGAAATTAGTGCTATGGTTAGTTGAATTAGAAATTAGTGTTATGGTTAGTCTAATTAGAAATTAGTGTTATGGTTAGTCGAATTAGAAATTAGTGCTATGGTTAGTTGAATTAGAAATTAGTGTTATGGTTAGTCTAATTAGAAATTAGTGCTATGGTTAGTCGAATTAGAAATTAGTGCTATGGTTAGTTGAATTAGAAATTAGTGTTATGGTTAGTCTAATTAGAAATTAGTGTTATGGTTAGTCTAATTAGAAATTAGTGCTATGGTTAGTTGAATTAGAAATTAGTGCTATGGTTAGTCTAATTAGAAATTAGTGCTATGGTTAGTCTAATTAGAAATTAGTGCTATGGTTAGTTGAATTAGAAATTAGTGCTATGGTTAGTCTAATTAGAAATTAGTGCTGTGGTTAGTTGAATTAGAAATTAGTGCTATGGTTAGTTGAATTAGAAATTAGTGCTATGGTTAGTCGAATTAGAAATTAGTGCTATGGTTAGTTGAATTAGAAATTAGTGTTATGGTTAGTCTAATTAGAAATTAGTGTTATGGTTAGTCGAATTAGAAATTAGTGCTATGGTTAGTTGAATTAGAAATTAGTGTTATGGTTAGTCTAATTAGAAATTAGTGCTATGGTTAGTCGAATTAGAAATTAGTGCTATGGTTAGTTGAATTAGAAATTAGTGTTATGGTTAGTCTAATTAGAAATTAGTGTTATGGTTAGTCTAATTAGAAATTAGTGCTATGGTTAGTTGAATTAGAAATTAGTGCTATGGTTAGTCTAATTAGAAATTAGTGCTATGGTTAGTCTAATTAGAAATTAGTGCTATGGTTAGTTGAATTAGAAATTAGTGCTATGGTTAGTCTAATTAGAAATTAGTGCTGTGGTTAGTTGAATTAGAAATTAGTGTTATGGTTAGTCTAATTAGAAATTAGTGCTATGGTTAGTCTAATTAGAAATTAGTGCTATGGTTAGTTGAATTAGAAATTAGTGCTATGGTTAGTTGAATTAGAAATTAGTGCTATGGTTAGTCGAATTAGAAATTAGTGTTATGGTTAGTCTAATTAGAAATTAGTGCTATGGTTAGTCTAATTAGAAATTAGTGTTGTGGTTAGTCGAATTAGAAATTAGTGTTATGGTTAGTCGAATTAGAAATTAGTGTTATGGTTAGTTGAATTAGAAATTAGTGCTATGGTTAGTCTAATTAGAAATTAGTGCTATGGTTAGTTGAATTAGAAATTAGTGTTATGGTTAGTCTAATTAGAAATTAGTGCTATGGTTAGTCTAATTAGAAATTAGTGTTATGGTTAGTCTAATTAGAAATTAGTGCTATGGTTAGTCTAATTAGAAATTAGTGTTATGGTTAGTCTAATTAGAAATTAGTGTTATGGTTAGTTGAATTAGAAATTAGTGCTATGGTTAGTCTAATTAGAAATTAGTGCTATGGTTAGTTGAATTAGAAATTAGTGTTATGGTTAGTCTAATTAGAAATTAGTGCTATGGTTAGTCTAATTAGAAATTAGTGCTATGGTTAGTCGAATTAGAAATTAGTGTTATGGTTAGTTGAATTAGAAATTAGTGTTATGGTTAGTCGAATTAGAAATTAGTGCTATGGTTAGTCTAATTAGAAATTAGTGCTATGGTTAGTCGAATTAGAAATTAGTGCTATGGTTAGTCTAATTAGAAATTAGTGCTATGGTTAGTCGAATTAGAAATTAGTGCTATGGTTAGTCGAATTAGAAATTAGTGTTATGGTTAGTCGAATTAGAAATTAGTGTTATGGTTAGTCTAATTAGAAATTAGTGCTATGGTTAGTCTAATTAGAAATTAGTGTTATGGTTAGTCGAATTAGAAATTAGTGTTATGGTTAGTCTAATTAGAAATTAGTGCTATGGTTAGTCTAATTAAAAATTAGTGTTATGGTTAGTCTAATTAGAAATTAGTGTTATGGTTAGTCTAATTAGAAATTAGTGCTATGGTTAGTCTAATTAGAAATTAGTGTTATGGTTAGTCTAATTAGAAATTAGTGTTATGGTTAGTCTAATTAGAAATTAGTGCTATGGTTAGTCGAATTAGAAATTAGTGCTATGGTTAGTCTAATTAGAAATTAGTGCTATGGTTAGTCGAATTAGAAATTAGTGCTATGGTTAGTCGAATTAGAAATTAGTGTTATGGTTAGTCGAATTAGAAATTAGTGTTATGGTTAGTCTAATTAGAAATTAGTGCTATGGTTAGTCTAATTAGAAATTAGTGTTATGGTTAGTCGAATTAGAAATTAGTGTTATGGTTAGTCTAATTAGAAATTAGTGCTATGGTTAGTCTAATTAAAAATTAGTGTTATGGTTAGTCTAATTAGAAATTAGTGTTATGGTTAGTCTAATTAGAAATTAGTGCTGTGGTTAGTTGAATTAGAAATTAGTGCTATGGTTAGTCTAATTAGAAATTAGTGTTATGGTTAGTCTAATTAGAAATTAGTGTTATGGTTAGTCGAATTAGAAATTAGTGCTATGGTTAGTCTAATTAGAAATTAGTGCTATGGTTAGTCTAATTAAAAATTAGTGTTATGGTTAGTCTAATTAGAAATTAGTGTTATGGTTAGTTGAATTAGAAATTAGTGCTATGGTTAGTCGAATTAGAAATTAGTGCTATGGTTAGTCTAATTAGAAATTAGTGTTATGGTTAGTCTAATTAGAAATTAGTGTTATGGTTAGTCGAATTAGAAATTAGTGTTATGGTTAGTCGAATTAGAAATTAGTGCTATGGTTAGTCGAATTAGAAATTAGTGCTATGGTTAGTCGAATTAGAAATTAGTGCTATGGTTAGTCGAATTAGAAATTAGTGTTATGGTTAGTCGAATTAGAAATTAGTGTTATGGTTAGTCTAATTAGAAATTAGTGCTATGGTTAGTCTAATTAGAAATTAGTGCTATGGTTAGTCTAATTAGAAATTAGTGCTATGGTTAGTCGAATTAGAAATTAGTGTTATGGTTAGTCTAATTAGAAATTAGTGTTATGGTTAGTCTAATTAGAAATTAGTGTTATGGTTAGTCTAATTAGAAATTAGTGCTATGGTTAGTCGAATTAGAAATTAGTGTTATGGTTAGTCTAATTAGAAATTAGTGCTATGGTTAGTCGAATTAGAAATTAGTGTTATGGTTAGTCTAATTAGAAATTAGTGCTATGGTTAGTCTAATTAGAAATTAGTGCTATGGTTAGTCTAATTAGAAATTAGTGCTATGGTTAGTCGAATTAGAAATTAGTGCTATGGTTAGTCGAATTAGAAATTAGTGTTATGGTTAGTCGAATTAGAAATTAGTGTTATGGTTAGTCTAATTAGAAATTAGTGCTATGGTTAGTCTAATTAGAAATTAGTGCTGTGGTTAGTTGAATTAGAAATTAGTGCTATGGTTAGTCTAATTAGAAATTAGTGTTATGGTTAGTCTAATTAGAAATTAGTGTTATGGTTAGTTGAATTAAAAATTAGTGTTATGGTTAGTCTAATTAGATATTAGTGTTATGGTTAGTCTAATTAGAAATTAGTGTTATGGTTAGTTGAATTAGAAATTAGTGTTATGGTTAGTCTAATTAGAAATTAGTGCTATGGTTAGTCTAATTAGAAATTAGTGCTATGGTTAGTTGAATTAGAAATTAGTGCTATGGTTAGTCTAATTAGAAATTAGTGTTATGGTTAGTCTAATTAGAAATTAGTGCTATGGTTAGTCTAATTAGAAATTAGTGTTATGGTTAGTCTAATTAGAAATTAGTGTTATGGTTAGTCTAATTAGAAATTAGTGCTATGGTTAGTCTAATTAGAAATTAGTGCTATGGTTAGTTGAATTAGAAATTAGTGCTATGGTTAGTCTAATTAGAAATTAGTGTTATGGTTAGTCTAATTAGATATTAGTGTTATGGTTAGTCTAATTAGAAATTAGTGCTATGGTTAGTCTAATTAGAAATTAGTGCTATGGTTAGTCTAATTAGAAATTAGTGCTATGGTTAGTTGAATTAGAAATTAGTGTTATGGTTAGTTGAATTAGAAATTAGTGTTATGGTTAGTCTAATTAGAAATTAGTGTTATGGTTAGTTGAATTAGAAATTAGTGTTATGGTTAGTTGAATTAGAAATTAGTGTTATGGTTAGTCTAATTAGAAATTAGTGTTATGGTTAGTCTAATTAAAAATTAGTGTTATGGTTAGTCTAATTAGAAATTAGTGTTATGGTTAGTCTAATTAGAAATTAGTGTTATGGTTAGTCTAATTAGAAATTAGTGTTATGGTTAGTCTAATTAGAAATTAGTGTTATGGTTAGTCTAATTAAAAATTAGTGCTATGGTTAGTCTAATTAAAAATTAGTGTTATGGTTAGTCTAATTAGAAATTAGTGTTATGGTTAGTCTAATTAGAAATTAGTGTTATGGTTAGTCGAATTAGAAATTAGTGTTATGGTTAGTCTAATTAGAAATTAGTGTTATGGTTAGTCTAATTAGAAATTAGTGTTATGGTTAGTCTAATTAAAAATTAGTGTTATGGTTAGTCTAATTAGAAATTAGTGTTATGGTTAGTCTAATTAGAAATTAGTGCTATGGTTAGTCTAATTAGAAATTAGTGCTATGGTTAGTTGAATTAGAAATTAGTGCTATGGTTAGTCTAATTAGAAATTAGTGTTATGGTTAGTCTAATTAGATATTAGTGTTATGGTTAGTCTAATTAGAAATTAGTGTTATGGTTAGTCTAATTAAAAATTAGTGCTATGGTTAGTCTAATTAGAAATTAGTGTTATGGTTAGTCTAATTAGAAATTAGTGCTGTGGTTAGTTGAATTAGAAATTAGTGTTATGGTTAGTCTAATTAGAAATTAGTGCTATGGTTAGTTGAATTAGAAATTAGTGTTATGGTTAGTCTAATTAGAAATTAGTGATGTGGTTAGTTGAATTAGAAATTAGTGTTATGTTTAGTCTAATTAGAAATTAGTGTTATGGTTAGTCTAATTAGAAATTAGTGTTATGGTTAGTCTAATTAAAAATTAGTGCTATGGTTAGTCTAATTAAAAATTAGTGTTATGGTTAGTCTAATTAGAAATTAGTGTTATGGTTAGTCTAATTAGAAATTAGTGTTATGGTTAGTTGAATTAGAAATTAGTGTTATGGTTAGTCTAATTAGAAATTAGTGCTGTGGTTAGTCGAATTAGAAATTAGTGTTATGGTTAGTCTAATTAGAAATTAGTGCTATGGTTAGTCTAATTAAAAATTAGTGCTATGGTTAGTCGAATTAGAAATTAGTGTTATGGTTAGTCTAATTAGAAATTAGTGCTATGGTTAGTCTAATTAGAAATTAGTGCTATGGTTAGTCTAATTAAAAATTAGTGCTTTGGTTAGTCTAATTAAAAATTAGTGCTATGGTTAGTCTAATTAGAAATTAGTGCTATGGTTAGTCTAATTAGAAATTAGTGCTATGGTTAGTTGAATTAGAAATTAGTGCTATGGTTAGTTGAATTAGAAATTAGTGTTATGGTTAGTTGAATTAGAAATTAGTGTTATGGTTAGTCTAATTAAAAATTAGTGCTATGGTTAGTCTAATTAGAAATTAGTGTTATGGTTAGTCTAATTAGAAATTAGTGTTATGGTTAGTCTAATTAGAAATTAGTGTTATGGTTAGTCTAATTAAAAATTAGTGTTATGGTTAGTCTAATTAAAAATTAGTGCTATGGTTAGTCTAATTAGAAATTAGTGCTATGGTTAGTCTAATTAGAAATTAGTGCTATGGTTAGTCTAATTAAAAATTAGTGCTTTGGTTAGTCTAATTAAAAATTAGTGCTTTGGTTAGTCTAATTACAAATTAGTGCTATGGTTAGTCTAATTAAAAATTAGTGCTATGGTTAGTCTAATTAAAAATTAGTGTTATGGTTAGTCTAATTAGAAATTAGTGTTATGGTTAGTTGAATTAGAAATTAGTGTTATGGTTAGTCTAATTAGAAATTAGTGCTGTGGTTAGTCGAATTAGAAATTAGTGTTATGGTTAGTCTAATTAGAAATTAGTGCTATGGTTAGTCTAATTAAAAATTAGTGCTATGGTTAGTCTAATTAGAAATTAGTGTTATGGTTAGTCTAATTAGAAATTAGTGCTGTGGTTAGTTGAATTAGAAATTAGTGTTATGGTTAGTCTAATTAGAAATTAGTGCTATGGTTAGTCTAATTAGAAATTAGTGTTATGGTTAGTCTAATTAGAAATTAGTGATGTGGTTAGTTGAATTAGAACATACTGCTTTATAGACAGTGAATTTAATAAAGATCGCATACATTGGCCAGATGTCAGGGTTTTGAAACCCTTTGAAACCCTTTGGCTAAGAATCTTGAGAGTAAAGCATGCCGTACTAGTTCCTTAAAAGACTACATATTATTCTGTTTGAAACTAGATTGGACTGTTCACGATGTTACTTGAAAAATGTAATTGGCATGAAAGAATGTTTTTGTTCAAAACAGGATATATATCCGAGATCGCTAAAGTTTTTCCCCAAAACAATACTTTTAGCAGCCATATTGCCCTATTAAATTATCTAGGTCGATTTTTCAATTAATTAACGATAGCAATCAAGGTCAGTTACCAAATTTACTTCATCATGAAGTCTGCTCTATTTGTGGGATGTATGTTTTGCTTTAGTGCAACTCTTTCCCAAAATTTTTCCGTTCTGTTAAATTTATTCGATCCCTTCTCTGTTAGGCGTACTTTTCTTCAATTCATCTCCTGGATCCGATATAAAAATAAAACTAATTATTGGCGAGCACTGATAGATAACTCAACCCAGAATGTGACATGTATGCAAGGTCACATAATTTCTCCCTCATTGAATTCAGGCCTGTATCTGGGTGGGTATTGTTATGTTATGGTTGCTAATTAATTGTTGTGAGGTGACAGAGATCGCATTCCAAGACCGTTATACAAGATAAGCCAATTTTTAAAGTTCGGAACAACAATTGGGCAACATGGACCAATAGCATTAGCAAATAAACAAGAGCAGTGGCGTAGAACAGTTGTAAGGGTTACTTTAGCAAATTCTACGCCACTGAGAGAAAATGTTAATCTCAAAGAGCATAAGACAATCTTGTAGGAAAGAAAAGAACGTAATTGATACAATACGATCTGTATCAGGACTGTTCCCAGCTTAGTAGAGATGTGTTAACTGGACAAAGTACAAGCCTGTCATATATGTACAAAATATCAGAGTAAACAATGTAAATGTAAGTTATTACTGAAAATTGATTATTAAACTAAGACATAATGTGTTGTTCATTGCAATTAAGGATTTTTTTTTACCAGCACTGAACACACACACACACACAAACACACACACACACAAACACACACACACACACACACACACACTTATATTTGAGATTTTACTATTTTGCATACCAAACCGTATAACTCTTGCTACTAATGAGTATTGATTTATAACTGGATGAGTATCGATTTATATCTAGATGAGTATTGATTTATATCTGGATGAGTATCGATTTATATCTAGATGAGTATTGATTTATATCTGGATGAGTATCGATTTATATATTGATGAGTATTCATTTATATCTAGACGAGTACCGAGTTATATCTACATGAGTATTGATTTATATTTAGATGAGTATTGATTTATATCTCGATGAGTATTCATTTATATCTTGATGAGTAATAAGTTGTAACTTAATTTGAGTTACATGTATATCTTAACGAGTATGTATTTTTAATGAGTATTGATTTACATAGTCAGAATGTAAAGACAAGCTCGCAAGTTCCGAGAAGATAAAAAAACAAATTATGCACACTCCCTTTAGATTTTTTGTATAGATTTTCCAGAACATTCTGTGTAGTTTTTGACAAAGAATGATTTTATTGACATTATAAGTATGCATGGAATTTTTGTTGTGAAATTATATATTTTTCTGGTTAAATATGCAACATTTCAGCTCCATATAATAGAACAAGTTAATTGCATTTTTGAAAACTTTCAAGCTAACGCTTATACTGGGTAGGTGAATAAATAGACAAAATCAGTACCGTGTAACAGTATTGTGTACATTCTGTCAACACTGCTCACATAATGGCGTTTACATTTGTTATTCTATAAATATGGCAATATTTCCCATTTATTTTTCACTGTTATTGATTGCTTGTTGTCAAAAGATTTAACAACATCATTTGTTTTTTGTATAGTAACATGTTTTTATAATTTATGATCTTCATCGTTTGTAGGTCGCGTATAATTAATCTAACGTGGCAGATTTAACCCTAGCATATCTTTATAAATTCTTGCGGTACATTTAGGGAAACATGTGTCTTCATTCCTTTAAATCTATTTCAACCAGAATAATCATTTGAAAATAAGTTGAACAAGCTTTTTTGTGGGGTTTGTAAGTTGAGAACTCCTGCTTAGTTTACGATGACCTACAATTGGCCGATCTAATCTGGAAAATAAATCAGAACCATAAGCTTCGTCTTTGACTTCAAATCATTTCTCAATGTTTTTACCTGAAATGTTTGATCCTTCCAAAAAGTGCATGATGTTTTTTTCTTTTCTTCTTCTAATCTAAAAATGTACGACTCATTTATAAATCATAACCAAATTTGAGTTTTCAGTCAATTTCGTCTTTATATATAACTACGTTTGTACTGACTTGCGTTTATTTAATAATTATAAAAGAGGGCTGGGTTAGGTGGGTGCTTATTTTTGGGTGGTCGCTATGGCAGTATTAAATGATTACTGTCTTGTCTTCGTGTCGACCTTTATCTGTCAGCCTCAGATGATCAGGTGTTAGAGAGCAAATATATACAAGCATCTCGTGAAATAGTACCTAAATTGAATTTATTTTCTGACCGTGGGACATATGCTTTGAAGAAAAATAAAACATCCACCTCTTCCAGAATAAACAGTCTCTTATGTGAGAACTATATTCGAGTTTAGTATAAATATTTTCTTTTGCCAAAATATATACATTTTGTATGTGACGGAATCCAAATTCTCTATATATTATAATGTTCGTCATTTATTTGCAATGATCAACTGGCTTTATACAGTAAACTTCACTTAAAAAATAGCCTTTACTGGCATTGATTTTTCCTCCACCATTTATACTGGTCGTCATGTATAGCCTATTTGGAGCTGAAAAATGGCGTCAAAACCTACAACAACAACATGACTATATAAATGGAGCTGCTACAAAGTTACCATGCAGATGAAATTGTATGCAGGGGATGGGGGTGAGTTTGTGGTGGACGGGTTGGAAATATAGACATAAATATTAAAAATAGGTAATGATTTCAACGGAATTTATGAATTGTTTTCTTCGTATCGTCTGCAAACAGATGTTTTTTTTTATTTCCCGAACACACATACACCAGGGACGTCATTTTATTTTTTTCGGGGTGGGGGCGGGACGGCGTAAAACTTTACAAGCTTGTTAATTTTCGTAGGCTACATTAATTTTACAGCACATGCAAATTCTCTCTCTCGTACTTCATGGTGATATGCACATTTATATACACTAGGGCCACGCTAAAGATAACTACACTTTATTTGTAACACGATTTAGTAATAGATTCGTTTATTAGATTTTATTCAAACATTTAGTTTGGATTTACTTGCAGAACCTGTGCAGTACTACTCTTCTTACGGCCAGCAATGGACGACAGGTTCCCGCACTGACCGTGTTCTCGCACGCACTTCGATTCTTCAAAATGCGCGTGCTTGAAGAGTTAAGTGACCAATCGGGAATGAAAATAATTAACGAGGACATCCGTTGGGTTCTTACCGTCCCTGCAATATGGAAAGCACAGGCAAAGCAGTTCATGAGACAAGCGTCTTATGATGTAAGAAACGAAATATCCGCAACAAAAACTACTTAACATAACATCGTGTGCAATCACTTGCAATATTAACAAATTTAACACGAGGGGGAAAAAAGCCTTCATGTAAAAAATAAAGATGCACATACAAGTCACATTACGATTATATCAGTTAAAACTGCATGTTCTTTGAAGTCAGTTAATTATTACAAGTCACTTAAAATGCGACTTGAGAAATTTACATGGGAAATTCAGGTATGTATTCTTATGTACGTCTTTACAAATATTAAAGTATTTAAAAGAAGAATAACATGTCTTTTGAAAAGATTTATGACATATGTAATATGTTTGTTTCTTTTCTTTTACAAATTCAAGATTTGTTTTTCTTATTCAATCTCGAGATTATTGCACAAGAAAATGTTTAGAAAACATGTCACACTAACTACCATTTATTGATGTTAACATTTTTCTACAACATTTCAGGCTGGTCTTGTTTCCCCTGAGTTCCCTGACCAGCTACTTGTTGCTCTTGAACCTGAAGTGGCATCTATTTATTGCCGGAAGCTGCGAATGCATCAGTTGATCCCTGAAGGGCCCCCAATAAAGAGCCCTCTTAGGTCACCCAGAAAGAGTCAGCCTGAGATACCTCCTAACAAGGAGATGGCATGCAAGGACTTTGTCACAGGTAATAAGGTGGTTAATTTGTGTGTAGCATTTAACAACCTTACTTGGTCCATTCATCATGTGCCCATCTGTCTGTGTGATTGTATGTCTTACCTGTTTAGAATGAAACTCTTAATTTAATACACTTACATTATGGACAATTAATCCAAAACATTTTACATATTCTACCAAACCCAAGAGTGTAGATACATCTAATGATGAAAATGTGTTGTTCACCATGGTAAGAGTACTGTGACCTATTTTGTAGAGTTTATTGAACTTTATTTTTTTTTTAAATTGCCCAGGTTGAAATTATTTTTTCAACAGCCTTATGAAAAAAAACCAAGTTTGCTGTTTGAGAGCATCATAAGATAAATGTTTTGTGAACCAAATATGTTTTTTTATAACTTTATTCCGGTTTTTTGTGAGGGAGTTGATATGATCCTCCACTTGTAAGGATGCTTTGGTTATTATTATCTAGAAGATGATTGACCATGTTGTTATTGTCTGAACTGAGCAAACAAAAATAGAAACAAATATGAAATTAATGGATAGAATAACAGAGATCTGGGATTCAAAGATACAGAAACAAATATGAAATTAATGGATAGAATAACAGAGATCTGGGATTCAAAGATATAGAAACAAAAATGAAATTAATGGATAGAATAACAGAGATCTGGGATTCAAAGATCTATTTATAGAATAAAAGAGCATGGGCCACCACATGTACAATAAGATAATTTATTCATGTGACATTTGAATGATACAATAAGATAATTTATTCAATTACATAAATGAAATCAAATTGAATGTGACATTTGAATGATACAATAAGATAATTTATTCAATTACATAAATTAAATCAAATTGAATGTGACATTTGAATGATACAATAAGATAATTTATTCAATTACATAAATGAAATCAAATTGAATGTGACATTTGAATGATACAATTTTCATCAAAATAGAAATACAAAATTTTATGCAAAATGCAGTTAGCCATTATGTTATAGCAATAATTTCAACATAGTATCAAGTGAATGATTGAACTCAACTGCCGGCATGTCAGCATAACCTGGTTGCTTCCTATCCTTTTCAAATCACTGTTGGTGACATGTCAGTAATACCATATTTTTTTCCTTCTCCCTCTCCCTCTCCATCCTCTTTATGTCAGCCATAACTTGGTTGTAGTCTGCATTCCATCTCACAATGCAGCTCAGCTATGGAGCTATTTTTTCTCCCTCAGATAAAAAAAAGACACAACCTAAATATTTGTCAGGTTCTTCTTCTCCAGTGATTAAAAAATATTCCCACATTTGTTATGTCAGATATTGTCTTATTGTAAGTCAACAGTACCAAGCTAATATGGTCAATTCATAACTGATAGACAATCATATTAACATGAAATTACTGTTTTTCTTGTAGTTGCTCTCCACATTCCTAACTGGAACCATGATATAACTAGACCTCTTAGATTAACTATTACATCATCCTGTGGGCTGTAATTACTAGCTGAACAATGTTGGTCAACACACATTGATTTTCCTCAGTTAATTAAGAGAATTCTCAATTTAGCTACACAAATCAATTAATTTACTTCACATATTTTCTTTGATACTATACTTACTAGTTAGTAATTTCTAGTTAGTTCTCAAAATTTGTATTGAGAGTAAGGCACGAAATTCATACAAAACATGATTTCTGTTGCATACAAAACCACTAAATCTGAACTCATTCATATCAATGAAATGTATGAAATTCTTACAATACATGAGTGGTACAACATTCAAGACAATGTATGATTAACTTCAGTTAAAATAAATAAATTGGAAAAAAATTACAAAATTAAATCAATAAACATATTGTATGTTATTGAGACGATTCCTTAGTGCCTTTTCAAGACTTGCTTTTTCTTTTGAAGCCAAATCTTTGTCTCTGGTTCTGGGTCTCAGACTCTTCCAGATCCCTGTTCCTTGGATCCCTGTTCCTTGGATAACTTAATGAGAAATACTTGTTCTTACCCAGATCTGAA
The DNA here is from genome assembly GCA_030141615.1 of Unio pictorum. Classification (NCBI taxonomy): domain Eukaryota; kingdom Metazoa; phylum Mollusca; class Bivalvia; order Unionida; family Unionidae; genus Unio; species Unio pictorum. The sequence goes on along the minus strand of JARLTB010000169.1, from coordinate 5,325,315 downwards.
TTCTGGCTTCCCACAGAAAATTAGACTGGTTGATTTCATGACGGAGAATACATTAAATCTTTAATTTCTTCTGGGAACACTTCCTTATTTAGATTAGCCAATCAGGAGATTAATTTTCTAACTGTCAGAATTGTAACACTCCCATCACAACAAAACAAAAGACAATAACTGGGTACCTTATTTAATAATGCCTGTTCATCAAAATATTCAAAACTAAATTTTGGACTCAAAAGATACTTACATCTCTCAAAATCAAAACCTCAGTCACTGAAATCACATACAAATTGAGATATTTCTGGTTCCCAATGTCCCCTTTTTAAAAATATGAATACAGCAATACTAAAATCTATTAAAGTCTTAAAAAGAATTTCATCCCAAGGGCATGTAGACTTGATTGGTCCTAAGGGCTGATTGGGCCAAACGGTGTGTGGGCTTGATTGATCCTAACGGGTGATTGGGCCAAACACTGTGTGGGCTTGATTGATCCTAAGGGCTGATTGGGCCAAACGGTGTGTGGTTTGATTGGTCCAAAGGGCTGATTGGGCCAAACGGTGTGTGGGCTTGATTTGTCCTAAGGACTAATTGGGCCAAACGGTGTGTGGGCTTGATTGGTCTTGAGCTTATGGGAACTTGATACTTTAAAGCTGAACATGGGTTCCTCCCTCATGAGACTTGACTCTGACCCTTACAAAGAATATTATGAGAGCTCAAAAGGCCACTCTTGTCAATTCTGAGTAAGATTTCCAAGTCTTGTGTAATGTTTGTTAGTCCAGTGTTGTGTTGAGTCTTAAGATGGAGGAACTTGGTTACAGTAATTACTTTGAACTTATTTTATTAAGAGAAGAAATTGCTTCCAGTCAGTGTTTTGGCTCTACTGTGTCTATTTCATAAAACAAATATTTCATTTGGTGGGGGTTATGTTGTGAAATGTGGCATAACAGAAGGCATATATAGGAGAGAACTGAGCAGTCAGATTCGTTGCCATTTAAGGTGTCATTTTTATTTCTTGTGTTCCTGTTGTAAGTCTACAGATGTGTTTTATGGTTTACTTAGAAAATAATAGTTTTAAAAAACCCATTTGTTTGGAGTATTTACTTGAAATAGAAAGTGCTCGTTATTTGAACTTTACTATTATTCTGGAACTATTGTAAATTATTCAGATAAGTTCTGGATAATACTATTTTGACAAAATGGTGATTCTTGGTTCACTAGAACATCCAACTGCTTCTAAAAATTATAAATTGATCACTGAAATGACTTCAGTTTTGTGTATTGTTTATATTCTTGATACTTTACATTTTTAAATTTGGTAGGGGCAGGGGCACAAGCTGCTGGGAGGGTGGGTGAATAAACATATGCTACCATTTCTTTGGTATTTGTCTTATCATATGCTAAGCTAGAACTAGCGCTGCTTGTTTACGGTAATTTGTGTCTTTATTTGCAGCATGAATTCAGTTATACCAAATTATTATCATTTGAAGAGGGCTATTTAAATGTTTAGAAGCTAAGAGTTGTCCCAAAAGCAAGAAATTTACTAGCTGTTATGACCAAAATCAAAAGTTACTAGTCATTATGAATACCAAGTTTTCTGATTAGCATACTGCTTTAATGAATTCATATAGAATTCAAATGTTAAGTCAGTGTTTTTAAAAGTTTCAAATCTGTTTTCTTGTCTACTTTTATATTTATTGACACCCTGGCACTCCCTCCAAAACACCAATACTGTCGAGTCACATGGAAACATAGTCAATTGAGTCAGCTACATCAAATTAAATGACAGTGTAGGGCTCTTGATTAAGTTGTTTTGGACTCAGACTAAAAGTCCAAAGAATGTAGGGTTATTTCCCCATTTTATTTCTTTTCTAACTCTCTATGACCATAAATGTCCATTTAGTGCTGAAGATAGACTGGCAGAGAAGGCTGATAACTTTCAATTTCTTGTTATGTTAAATATGATGGACTAATTTAAAATAAAATTATGAAAGAAATGAATTATTCACGATGAAAATTGTACAAAGCACTTTAGTTCTACCTAGACCAGAATGCAAATATTTGAAGACAAATTCATATCCACGATTGATGACTTTATGCATTTTTTAAGCTGTGATCCAAATCGTACTCATTTATTTAAAACACATGTATCATAATTGTGAAAAGAAGGAAAAGTGAATTTTTATGTGTTGATTAATGCATAATGTCATTGTTGACCTTGATATAACCCCCATTTGATACCTTGTTTTTTATCAACTTCCCATACTACAAATTATCCTTTCATTTGCACCTGGATGCAAAAGTTAAGAGCAGTGTAATGAGGATTCAGAATTCTGACATTATGATTGCAGTGTGACTTTGAATTTAATGTGATTTAGTCGACTGGCAGTTGCTTCCCTTTAAAATAATTAAATGATGAACAGATTCCATTTTGCTTTGTGTGTTTCTTTTATAAAATGCTGCCACATAGCGACTGATGGCTAGTACTGACATTGACTGCTGGGTCTAGTCATGGATGTAAGTAAATTAACAAAGACATATCTGAATGCCAATTTTCTATTTTGGCAATAGCTATAAAGTATTCTGATTCAAATGGTCAGCCCTACTTGTCATTTAGTAATGTACTAGCCTTGAGCTGGTGGACTACTTCTGATTTCTTGCCATGAGCTCTAAATATGCATGGCAAATTATTTCAGATTCTAACCTCCAGAGGAGTCCTTGTTGCTCCTCCCTTGACACTGCCCTGTCACCCAGTGACACAGTGGACTCTCTTGTACAAGGTTGGTTGATTATGTCTTTTTTGTCCTTAGTTTTGCATGGTAGAGACCCAGAATTAGAGCAACACAAATAGCTAATTCTGCATGAATGAGATTTTACAGGATCAGGTAGAAAAGCATTGTGTATATGCCTTGTATGTGTCACACACTATAAGACCTATACAGTGCAGCCTTTATTGTATTGCATGTTGTATGTTGGATTTCATCATACTGGATTTATTTTATCTCTGCATCTTAATTAATTTCACTTGCTTTTATTTCCTGAATACAAGAAGACCAGTTACTGTATAATGTGGTATTACATAGTAAGAGTATTCAATTTTTATGCTTTAGTACCAGTATATAACATGGTCATGGTTGGTTAGCCAGAATGTGACATGGTCATGGTTGGTTAGCCAGAATGTGACATGGTCATGGTTGGTTAGCCAGAATGTGACATGGTCTTGGTGGGAAGTTTTAGTACCAGTTTATTGTTGTTGTTGTAGGGTTTAACGCCATTTTTTCAGCACATGATAGGCTATTATTGGTGGAGGAAGAACCCAGGAAAACCCCTGGAAAGTACCACTGACCCATGAGAAGCTACTGGCAAGTTTTCTCACATAACTACATTAGCCAAATCTTAGACTCGAACCCATGCAGACAGAAGTGAGATGGCAGTGATCCGTAACGGAAAGTGCTTTAGACCACTTGGCCACTTGGGGCCCCAGTACCAGTATATAACAGTTTTGGTGGGATCTTTCAGAACAAGTTTATAACATGTTTTGAGTGGGTAGCCAGTATGTGACATTGTTTTGATGGGAACTTTTAGAACATGTTTATAACATGGTTTGGGTGGGTAGCCAGTATGTGGCATAGTTTTGGTGGGAACTTTTAGAACAAGTTTAATATATGGTTTGGGTGGGATGTCTATATATGACATACCAATAGTCTTGCTGGGAAGTTTTAGTTCCAAAATAAATCATATTCATGGTGGGAAGCTTTCTTTGCAGCATATGACATAGTCTTAGTGGGAAAGTTTATTATCAGTATATGACATGGTCTTCATGGTTAGTTTTAATACATAGAAATAACATGGTCTTGGTGGAAAGTTTTAGTACCAGGATATGACATGGTCTTAATGGGATGTTTTAGTACCAGTTTAAGACATAGTCATGGAGGGAAGTTTTAGTACCAGTTTAAGACATAGTCATGGAGGGAAGTTTTAGTACCAGTATAGGACAGTCACAGAGGGAAGTTTTAGTACCAGTATATGACATAGTCATGGAGGGAAGTTTTGGTACCATTATAGGACATAGTCATGGAGGGAAGTTTTAGTACCAGTATATGACATAGTCATGGAGGGAAGTTTTAGAACCAGTATATGACATAGTAATGGAGGGAAGTTTTAGTACCAGTATATGAGTCATGGAGGGAAGTTTTAGTACCATTATAGGACATAGTCATGGAGGGAAGTTTTAGTACCAGTATATGACATAGTCATGGAGGGAAGTTTTAGTACCAGTATATGACATAGTCATGGAGGGACATTGTAGTACCAGTATATGACATAGTCATGGAGGGACATTGTAGTACCAGTATATGACATAGTCATGGAGGGAAGTTTTAGTACCAGTATATGACATAGTCTTTGTGTGAAATCCTTCACTTTAAAACTTGCTCACTTACAATGTGGACCATATGTATGGCTTCAGGGACGTGTTGTGTGAAGGGAACACAATATATTTTATTTATTCAGGATACATACTTACTCAAAATGGATACAGGGCTTCTACATGCATGCTGGATGACGGAGAATGTAACTGGGGGTTAAGGTTGTATTCCTGGTTGAGGACAAATCATAACTTTCTAACCTGTGTGATAGTGTGGTTTTTCTCTTTGTTTATGCACCTATCTGTCTATAGCAAAACCTAATTTTTATAATGAACTTAGATTTTATTTTAAAATTAGCAAAACACTAGTACATATTTATTTGATTATGTAATCAATATAATTTTTTATTTGGTTATAAGAAAATTTGTTTTTAATTAAACTATTTAATTGTATCCTTGGGGTTGATAAGAGCTCTCTCTCTCTCTCTCTCTCTCTCTCTCTCTCTCTCTCTCTCTCCGTATACATAGTGCAGTTATGTGCATGTATTTGTTTCAAAATGAGGTTGATTTTTATTGGAACAGTATAGAGCTTGAGACACTCAGTGAATTGTAAAATCAAAATGTATTGGTTCTAGTATTGTTAATGGATTGAGAATATGTATATCATTGTTCTTTTGCTTATTGTTATTGTAATTACTACATCATTGCACAACCACTTTGACATTGAAGTTATTTATATTTCTTTATTATCATCTGTATTTTAAAAATATTTTATGCATCTAGTGAAGTTTGTGTACCAGTGGTAGTGCTTGCACTTTCTGCTTCCAGCTGCTGCCACTGGCAAGACCTGAAACATCCAGTGATGAAAAGGGTAACTGAGTGTATATAATTAAAAACATCCAGTGATGAAAAGGGTAGCCGAGTGTATATGATTAAAAACATCCAGTGATGAAAAGGGTAGCCGAGTGTATATGATTAAAAACATCCAGTGATGAAAAGGGTAGCCGAGTGTATACAGTTAAAAACATCCAGTGATGAAAAGGGTAGCTGAGTGTATATAATTAAAAACATCCAGTGATGAAAAGGGTAGCCTAGTGTATACAATTAAAAACATCCAGTGATGAAAAGGGTAGTCGAGTGTATATAATTAAAAACATCCAGTGATGAAAAGGGTAGCCGAGTGTATACAATTAAAAACATCCAGTGATGAAAAGGGTAGTCGAGTGTATATAATTAAAAACATCCAGTGATGAAAAGGGTAGCCGAGTGTATACAATTAAAAACATCCAGTGATGAAAAGGGTAGCCTAGTGTATACAATTAAAAACATCCAGTGATGAAAAGGGTAGTCGAGTGTATACAATTGAAAACATCCAGTGATGAAAAGGGTAGCCGAGTGTATACAATTAAAAACATCCAGTGATGAAAAGGGTAGCCGAGTGTTTACAATTAAAAACATCCAGTGATGAAAAGGGTAGCCAAGTTTATATAATTAAAAACATCCAGTGATGAAAAGGGTAGCCGAGTGTATATAATTAAAAGTATCTATGTGAACTTCTAAATTGTTTGACACTTGCAAGGAAACAGAAAGTATTGCATTTCCAAAATGATTTCAATTTTTTTTTATTAGAGTTTATCAGATTTAGGCTAGGTTTGTGGCTTAAGTACAATAAATACATTTATTTACTTATTTTGAGAGAAAATGCTAATATTGTAATTACAAAGTCCCTCGTTATAATGCCATCCATGGGCAGATTATAGTATACTACCTTATGATGAAAGTGCTTATACATCAGTGGTCCCCAACCTTTTCATCGCCGCGGACCGGTCAACGTTTGATAATTTTACCGCGGCCCGCTGAGGGGGGGGAACGTTGATTGTTTATATTTTAGATTGTTTTGATTTAATAATTTTAATTTAATTGTATTTAAACGTGCTTTCAAAATAAAATACAGTTACACCAAAAAATGAATATAAAGTGATTTAACATTTTAACTCACTAGAACGTTAAATCAATGAGAACCCTGAGCTTGTTTATTTGCAACGAGACGGTGCCATCTGGGGGTAATAGGGGACGATGACACCCGAAGTGTGTTGCTTATTATTTCGTTGTTTTATTTTTGGTTGCTGTCACTGCAGAAAACCCTGCTTCACACAGATAGGATGTCGGAAATGGCAATAGGGATTTAAGTGCTGTGGTGGCAATCTCAGGGTATTACCCCATGACCGTCTCTCAGCTACCGGTTAACCTCTCGTCCATGGAAAGTCGCACAAACCCAAGAGAAATGCACCACAGTAAATAAAATGGAAATAATTTAATGTTCCTTGGGTGGCCCGGTACCATTTGATCCACGGACCGGTACCGGTCCGCGGCCCGGGGGTTGGGGACCACTGTTATACATGATACATATAAATTTCCTATGACTTAATCTAACAAGAGAAATGTCACTACTCTCCTTTTAATATGAATCACATTATAATGAAGGGCCACATAGTGAGGGAGTGATGTAATTGTACCAACAAAGTCTGACTTGTCATTTTTTATCATGGTTATCTTGCAAACAATACATTGTGATTTTTACATGTCATATCACAACATTAGTAGAGATACACAGACCTTGTGATGCATTCCTATAATATATTAACATTAGTAGGGATACACAGACCTTGTGATGCATTCCTATAATATATTAACATTAGTAGGGATACACAGACCTTGTGATCCATTCCTATAATATCACAACAATAGTAGGGATACACAGACCTTGTGATACATTCCTATCATATCACAACAATAGTAGGGATACACAGACCTTGTGATACATTCCTATCATATCACAACAATAGTAGAGATACACAGACCTTGTGATGCATTCCTATCATATTGCAACAATAGTAGAGATACACAGACCTTGTGATCCATTCCTATCATATCACAACAATAGTAGAGATACACAGGACTTGTGATGAATACCTATCGTATCAGAAAATTCATTGGGATATACAGACCTTGTGATACATTCCTATCATATCACAACATTAGTAGGGATACACATGCCTTCTGATGCATTCCTATAATATATTAACATTAGTAGAGATACACAGACCTTGTGATGCATTCCTATCATATCACAACATTAGTAGAAATACACAGGCCTTGTGATGCCTATATCACAACATTTTTAGGAATACACAGGCCTTGTAATGCATATCTATTGTATCACAACATTAGTGTGCATTCCCAGACCTTTTATTAGTTGTGTTCATCTTTAAAAACCAAAGGATATTGATCCACTGTGTGACCTCTGTATTGTGATGCATACCTATGATTATCACATTTAAACTTACAATACTCTAAACTGGTTTCTGTCATCTTTGCATGTCAAGAGTCATCCATTCACTTCACCGCACATGGAACCTTGACATACGCCAATATCCAAAATAGTACCTAATGATACCTATAGTACCTAATGATACCTAATGATACACTATTTGGATACATATGGATGAAACCGAGTCATTCAGATTGCATGTTGCATCTACATGGGAATAATCATTATGGCCATCAAAGACAGCGTCTCAGATTTTCTTTTTCACACACAAGTTTCTCTGTCAAGTAAAGACATAAGAGAAGTCACCATTTTGAATATCTGAGTGAGAGCTCACTTACTGAGTTCTGTCACTGGCTGACTAGGGTTGCTATGAGTAAAAAGATCCTTTTTCTACAAGAGGACACTTGTTCAAAACAGTGCTTCAGAAAGGAACATATGCCAGGAGTCAGTTTAGAATAAAGTGGGTCAGTGATCTATGACTAGCCAAGGTGAGTATCAAATGGCATGACCTTGACCTACTATCTTTTTATGAAAGCAAAACAGCAAGTTTTAAGATCTAGATGACAAAGTCTTGTCAAAGGAGACATTTCATTTTGCAAGGGGGACACCACTTGTTTATGAACACTAGTTTCAACATGTCAAGTTTCAAATCTCCATTAACATGAAATAACAAGAGGCTGTTTCTATCAGTAATGCCAGTAAAATAAAAAAAGATCTGGAAAAGACATGCTTTCTAATTTTATCTACAGGTGCTCTGCCTTACACTAAAATCAGTTGAGTGAGCTGCAGTTAATTCCATTAGAGAGATTTACCCAGATTGTAAGGGTTTTGCTGATAGCAGAAAGATTCTTTTTACAGATAGCATCAAAGCAGTTTTAACCTTATGTTAAAACATGGTCCTGTTTTTCCAGTGTATTCCTAATTGGATGACCTCAGCGTTTCATGCTTTAGCTTCAACATCTGTGTTTCAGGAGCTGTTTACTTGATGAAAAGCAAACTTTACCTTTCTTTTTTTTAAAAGTTTATCTGTGTTTCTTTTTTCTTATTTTCAAAAGATAAAAAGGAAATAATGTTCTGTTTTTTTTCTCACTCCATACAATGATTGAAAATGAAAGCTATGATATTTTAAGTGGTATACACGCCATGCATAATCTGAATGGTATGATATATGTAAACTTGCCTATATTTATTAGAAATCAAATCAATGCATTAGGTTGTCACAAAATGGCAATTTGCTTTTTTCTTACAGTTTTAAGAAGTTTTGAGTATATTTAGTATGAAATATGTTTTAGAAAACAGAATAAATTTTATTGTAGTCTTGGCTTAATGGAAGTTAAAATAATTACATCTTTCTTTTGAATATAAACAGCAGCAGAGAGGGTGAGCCGGACAACATTTTTAAACAAGTTTTCACTGAAATCAGGCTTCTACGGCCAAGATGTGGTGAATCGGATACAAGTTTTCAATGAAATCAGGCAAATAAATCATTGATTAGGCAAAAAAAAAATCAATGAAATCAGGCAAAAAAAATCAATGAAAAATCAATGAAATCAAAAACTTTTCAAGAGATTACAACGTCGTTGTCACTCACCCTCTCAACCGAATATTTGATCCAGTCCGATACGATATCGTGTCCCCCTTCAAGACTTTACAAACAGACTTATTTGTAAAACCTCCTCTTGTAAATCAATCAGATTATTAGACTGGTCAGTGAGTTTGAAATTAATTCTGGTTAATGAATTATTATGACATCGCATATAGACTGGATTCACCGGAGACTCGATTATTAAAAATCCTGGAGGAGCTATTGGTGCAAATGAATACAAAATATATCCTTGCTGAGCTTGATTTGATCGTTCTAAATTTATTTGATAGCTTCCTTCGATAACATCACATACTAAATTGAGCGCTATCACCGATGAAATATTCACATTGAACGGAGCAATATGCCTGCCGCCACCATCTGGGTCATTATTGTGTGTCAGGATAGTTGATGGTGTTTTTTTCCACGTATCATGGATTTTTTTGAAACCTTCATCGATGGAGTCACTGAGATGTTTTGTTAGTTGTGGTACGTTATATCCTGGTAGTTTGAATGTTGGAATATCTCCTATGCGGATCTTATAGTCTATTGCAAATACATCTCTTGTTTTAGGACTACTGTCACCTAATACCTCCTGAATAATTTGTGAATGAAATGTTTCCATGTCATTGATGATTTTGTTACATGTTTCTACGACACTGATAAATTCATCTCGGGTGAGAGTACCGGATTTAAGAGATATTAACAACAGTGAAATATCGTTATTGAAAGCTGTGAAATTTTCAGTGATTTTATCCCGGTTAGCAACTTGATGAATAAGTCGTATTCTTTCATCATATTCTACTCTAATGAAAAAATACGACTTATCATAATCTCTATAACTCCTTATTGGATTATCAGATTTTATCCTGTCGGTGATATAATCAGTTTTTTGTGGTTCTGGTAAATCAACGGTTTTTCCCCCGGGTGGTAATTCAGGCCAACCTAACACTGTTCTTATTGAGCTTTGATATATATCTATGACGTATTCTTCTGAGTTTATTTCAATGGCAGATGACAGTGTTGGCTCATGAACTGTTATAGCTATTTTTGATTCTTTTCCAGTAATCGATTTTATTCTACGCGCGAATTCATTATTGATTTGTTCAATTTGGTATGATCCGGTTGGTATCGAAACGACATTCCAGTCTGGAGTCCCGTCGGGTTTATTCTTATTTGCAAACACTAAAGAATTATTGGGTTGTTGACCACCAAATGATTTTGATCTGATATTTGGCCAACTATGGTATACTCGTAATTTTGCTAGCGCTATCTCCTTCACTGGGACCGGAGAGGGGAAATTCACACTGAATTCTGGATTCGTTGAGGTTATTGAGATCATGCTGGTTTGTACTGGGTTCGTGTTCTCCACTATTTGTTGAAGTAATTCCATCTGTGTTGTCATCGTTGCTATACTCATGATGTATTTCTAATTTTGATACTGCGGAATCATAGACACGTATCATCACTGAGAACTCATTATCTGATATCGTTGAGGTTATTGAGATCATTCTGTTTTTTTCCAATTCCATCGGTGTTGTCATTGTTATTATACTCATGTTTTTGTATTTCTAATTTTGACATTGCAGAATCATATATATCTACCATCGCTGAAAACTCACTCTCTGATATAATTGTATCATCGAGAGATGACGATATCAATGAGGATAATTGCGAGTATGCAGTGGACACAACATGAAATTGAATTATGTAGTCTTGTAGTTTCCGTTGGCTGCATGATGATATTTTTTTTGTGATTATTGAAATAATTCCAGCGATTGTTGTTGCCGCAGAAATGCAAATTGGAACAGCTATCGGAGCCATCATTGTCACTGAAGACAGTATAATACCAGCTCCGGTGATTACACCACTCACTGAATATACGGTAACATCAATTGCGGTAATTCTCCTGCGATATTTTTTAATTTTCATTGCATACTCCTCAGACAGGGTTTTGAGTCTAGTTTGATACTCTCTGACCTGATCATAGCGATATTGCGATGATGAAATCATTTTTATTTAAAATACGCTAGCGTTTTCAATTACGATTTACTTAAATCCGCTACGAATTCCACATACCACGTTGTTGAGACTCCAACCAAATTTTTATCAGTAGGTGTGATTGTGAACTTTTCAGTTGTATTCTTGTCGATGATCGTTGAAATCGTATTATTGACCCCGGATGAACTGGACGATGAAATATTAAATTGAGTCAATGGTGTTACTAGTGTTAATCGATAAATACCCTTGACGGTTGCAGTGATATCTAATTTGTTGTTTGTAGGTGTCCACTCAAATGATCCGTGTTGGATTGTGTATACTAAGTTGTTGGTTTTCGCATGAGGAATTTTTGTTTTTTCAATGACTGTTATCATCCTCGAAATATCACCTTTGACGTCTTCGATGAAGTTTTTGGTCTCATCGATGGATTTTTTAATATCAGGGAGTTTTAGTTCAATTTTATCTAACGGGGTTCCAATAAATTTATCAATGGCGTCGGTTGTTGTTTTTGTTGCTTCGTTGATAACCTTTTGATCATCAACAAACGTTTTAATTTCAGCAATAGATGGTGTAACTACAATTGGAGACCCAAAGAACTTTTGAACGACATTTCTACGGAAACTATTGTAGTTTTTTAAATGATCGTCAAATTCTTTATTGTATTCAGTGAATTTATCTGTAATAGTCGAGAAGAGTACACCCGGTTTGAGTTTACCCTGATCGGAAAATAACGCGATAGTATCCTCGATTGCGTTTTGTTGTTTAACTAAAATATCATCCAGAGAGACATCACTAGTTTTCAATTTACCCTGATTGGAAAATAACGCAACGGTGTTCTCGATTGCGTTTCGTTGTCGTGTTAAAATATCATCCAACGACACATCACTGGTTTTCAATTTACCCTGATCGGAAAATAACGCAACGGTGTTCTCGATTGCGTTTCGTTGTCGTGTTAAAATATCATCCAACGACACATCACTGGTTTTCAATTTACCCTGTTTGTCCTGAAATACAACTATTTCATTCGGGTCGACACTTGTTAAATTTAACGTCTCAGCTATTTCATCTTTGATTTTTTTTTTAATATCACCCGTTGCAGTGTCATCGGGTTTGGGTTTCAAAGATCTCCCCCAAATATCAATCATGTTATTGTAAAACTCTTTCTCTCTCTAAAATCGTTTCGATTTCCAGCGACTACTAGTGTAGTCATTTACGACAATATGAGGTGGTTTTCTAGATGCTGAAATAGCATCAAGGACATTTAATACTTCACTGCCGCATATTGGTGGGTCATTGATTTGTTGTGTTGGTAGCGTAGAATACCAAGTCTTCATTGGAAAATTTTTTATATAACGCAAAAACTCTTTTGGCGGGGCTAATCCATATGAATCGAAATAAACAATCCCACGTGGATCAATAGCGTATGCAACCCAGTGAGTACCAGGTCCAGTGCTGTTATCGAGATTAATAATACCTGTTTCAGTGTTGTTTGGTTGATGTGGTAATTGATCTTTCATAAAAACACCTCTGAAATTTTTAATCGCTAGGTTTTTAGCAGCATCCATTAAATCAAAATTGGACATGGGAACCATTAATAAACCGTTCCTGGTAGTCTCAGGCCTGATCCGTGAACGGATCTCCCGCTGTACCATGAATACGGGGTTCCTGGTAGTCTCAGGCCTTTTCCGCTGTACCATGAATACGGGGTTCCTGGTAGTCTTAGACCCTTTCCCCTTTTTTTATAACCCTGTCCAGTTGCTTTTTTCAACGCCATTCCTGCTGCAGTACCAACGGCTCCTAACGCTGCTGCTTTAGCTACTGCTGGGGCTGCTGCTGCAATCAATGCTGGTATTGCAGCTAACAATGGAAATATACCGCCTGTTTTCATCATATTTTTGATAGCAGCCGCAGAAAGAGTAATCTGAACACCTTTTTTGGCTGCAAGTGCATCATTGAAATGTTTTATTTGACGAGTTGTCAGTGATAATTTATTTGCACCACCAGTCATTTGGTTGGGTTTCAACGTGATTGTGGTTCCACATTTTTTAGCCGATTCTGATTGCAATTTTTTGATTTGACCAGGAGTTAACGCAACACTAATAACACTATATGACATTATACATAATAGATTGATTCTAATGGAAAAATCGTTCAAAGATTTTCTACAGGCGCATCTACCACTCTCATTTTTCCTCCAACACCTTCAAGTAGCATTGATTTATCACTGAGAATGACAGCAACCGCTCTATAACTAATACCACCAGGGGTTACACGGGCTCTAAAATGTATATCAACGACAGATTGTCTCATCAAATCGAGATGTTCCAGAGAAAAGTAATAAATCGGATATAGGCTTTTGAAATCCAATTGTGATATTTGTAGACCGGTATCCACATTTTGATCACGTGCCATAAATGACAACAATCTATGATAAACTCGTGCAATATGATTTTCTGTGTAATCAAGTTGTATATCCTCGGATGGTTCCTGCTGGCCGTTTATTCTCAGTGAGACCTCTCTAACACCTAACTGATCAAATATCATATGGCTGGAGAGTTGATTGCCAACTCGTGTGTTATCCTGTAACGCAATAAATATATGACGTGGCGCAGCAACACCTTGTTTTGATGCTAGGTTCCACGTGAATAACCCGTTCAGCTCTGATTGCTTCACATCTGTACTCACTGATAACCAACTCAACAACGACTTTCCCCCTTGGTCCATAAATGATAGTAATCGTTCTTCTGCGGTGAATGCTGGAGTCAACACTGGCATCCACAGTGATATTTTTGTTAAATTGACTTTACCGGCATCATCATTTATATGTGCTGCAGCTGGGTTTGCTGGAATCCTCCAAATTGCGTCATTATCATCACCCTTTCGTACAAGCGATACTGTATGCTTCGCTCCGTAGATAACTTTTCTGACATTTCTACAGAATCCAAAAATATGATGCAGTGGAATCGCGCATGAAAATGATTTACGCGCTCCTTGCAACATTGCGTTTCGTGTTGCAGCTCCTAGATTGAAATTATCATCTTTGTTTATAATCATATTCTCGACATCAGCATTAGCATTACCAGCATTATTCTTTGGTCGTCTTACAACAAATTGATTTCCACCAGCGGTATTTGTAACATCTTTTGCAAACATCATAGAAGGTCCTGCTGATCTTGTATAATCATCAGAATATCTCGCTAGCCCGATTATTGTTGTGGCCACATCAACATTGCGATCTATCGACTCAATTTCTTTTCCATCAATGAGATATCTAGCACTTTCAAATAGCGCCATAATACCATTATTGACAAAACCGACGTGAGTACCAGCTGGATACGGTGCTGGTACAGCAGTAGTATCAGCAGCTGTTACAATTTCTCCTTCGATTTCAATAAACGCTTCACAGGGCAAAAAGTATTTACTGGTATCATGGACTTGAAGATCAATTCTTGCTCGACTATTTGAGTCTATGGCATGATAGGCGTAATATTGATAATCGCGTACAGAATCATCCTTGCCAACTGGGGCGTCTATATCAAATGCTGGATCACGTGACTTTTTGAACATTTTATTCTATTTATCAGAGTCTAAATCGGATTTTCAACGCTAGCGTTTTCTAAAGCCACTTCCTGCTATCATATTTGGGTCGGGAGTTAAAGCCATTGACGCTAGTTTTTCATCTACTGCGTTATTTATAATTTTACTAACACTTGCAGGCATTTCTTCTGTGGACGGTAACGGTTTCTTTTTTCGCCTCACTAATGATGTTATTTTATTCTTTGCAGTTGAAAACGCCTTTCCTGCAAGATCTCCAACAGTACTAATACCCTTATCACGAATAACATCAATAGCTTTCATTGATAATTGTTTAGCTAACGGCATCACTTTTGGGGCCATTCTTGAAAAGAATCCTAAAATGGTATTGCCGAGGCCATCTCCATAGTATGCTCTATAAACTGGAAACCGTGAATTAACTACATAGACGAGGGTTGGTTTATCATGATTGTAGTGTACGATCATTATTATAAAAACACTAGTGTTTTCAATTGTTATTTAATCACTATGATACCCATCTGCTAACTCGTCAATGAAATCTCGATATGTTTTGATATCCATGATACCGCCGGCAAATAACCGTCTACAGATATCAGCTGCTTCATTAATTATTTCTGGAGAGTTATTTCCAGCTCGGAACCCTCCTACAAGAACTTCTAATCGTGATATATCATTGATAACACTATCAGGACAGAAACTAATCCTTGGATTTTGCAGTCCACTTCCGCTATAACCAGCTGCTTCATCTATTTTTTCTAAATCCGTTTCTTGTAAATAATCATCATTAGGTTCTTCTTGTTTTTTTTGTCTTCGTGTTGGTGTTTGACGTCGTTCTTCTAAATCATCATCATCATCATCAGGTGGTAGTTGTTGTTTTTTTTGTCTTCTTGTTTGTCTACGTGTTGGTGTTTGACGTCGTTCTTCTAATTCTCGTTGTCGCTCTTCTATTTGTTCTCTTTTATAATTACTAATTCCCCTTTGAAATTCCTTGTACCCCATCTCATCCTTATTCAAACGACCAATCCCTTTATTTAGTTTATACAAATTATCGGACCAATCATTACTTGATATTCTATCATTCTTATACTCGTCCTTTAAAAAATCTTTTTTTGAATTATAGCTTTGAGCAGCAAAATCACCAAAAGCTTGATAATCCTTTGGTTTGAATAAATTAAATTGTTTTATTACTATTTTAGCATGATCAGTAAATTTATTCAACAGAGAAACAGTCGTTTTTTTCGGATCAGTTTGTTCAGTTTGTTCAGTTTTCGCTGCTAGTTTTTCAAGTACAGAAATAAGACCCTCTTCTTTTCTCTTACCGTCAAGATCATCTCCCAGTATAGCACGCTCTACCCCTTTCGTTGCTGTGGTTACTGGTTTAAACAATTCTTCAGACCCTAAAGCAAAATCCGTTTGTAAACTCTGTCGTTGTTGCAGTTTATTCCGTACAGAGTCACGAATTGGTACAAATCTCCTGATTGCATCTAATCGTTCACGAGCCAATCGGGTTGTTAATGCTTCATTGACCATTATTTGAAATCGCAAACCATTTTTCAATTGCAAAACACTTGGCATGTCAGATGATTTTTAATATCACCATGGAAGTGTTATTTGATTGTTTTAAGGGCGTTATCAATGATGGAGAAAGTGTCCAAATTGTATATAAAATAAATAATACTGTCACTTCCTCCACTTTTTTGACATGTCGGATGATTTTTAACACCACCATGGAAGTGTTATTTGATTGTTTTAACAGCTCTATCAATGATGGGGAAAGTGTGGAATTTCATATAAAAATAATTAATATCACACTTTCCCCACTTTTCCATTGATCAATCTGACACATCGTCCATCGATTTTTGACATACTTCTTGAGGGTCGGCTAAAAAAAAATCATAATAGTCGGGCAATCAAAAAATGATAAGGGGTCAATGATAAAGGGTCGGGTAATCAATTTTCTTGAATTAACGCCCATAGGTTTCTAATTTTAGAGTTGACTTCTTTTTTCAATTCGTATTCGTTACCTAATTCTTTTCGTATCCCTTCTACGATAGTATACAACGGAACGAACACACTGATGTCACTGGAAAATGAAAGAGAGTCTTTAATAGAATTCTGAATTCTTTTGATGAGTGCATATTTCTTGGGTAGCATATATTTGTTAGTGCTAACTCCGTATTCTATATCCTGAAAATCAGACACAATTTGATCAGGATTTAACCCATCTGATAGTTTGATATCCTGATTTTTCAATTTTGCTATTTCAACTATGATGCTATTCATGTTTTCAGAATTCATTATTCTATAGCAATGACATATCTCTAATTGAAAAATACATAACTAAATCGAACTTTTTGTCCCGTCCCTTTTGAAATAGCCGATCGACAAACTCCCTCTGCAACTCTTTGAACAGAAGTTGGACAAATATCGAAGTGCCTACCGGCGCTGGTTATTGATTGAAATATTTTCTCTTCGTTAGTTATTGTATTCAAAGATTTCACAGGTCTCCTCCAAACCGTTTTGCATTTTCCAGTCTCTCCTCGTTTGGAATTCTCACTCAGTGTGATAGCCTGCAGATTTGATACAGAATTATTCTTTGGATTAGAATCCTTGTGATCAATAACAAAACCATTTTTGATTAATCCATTAAAACATTCATACACGAAACGATGATTGTGATAAGTTTTCTTTCCAGCGCTAAACCTCAAATACCCTTGATTACTCACAAAACCGACCGGTTTTTTCAGCCTACGGTTTCTTACAACACCATCACTGGATGCTTCATAATTTGTAATCACTGGATGTGGTCTGAATTCTTGGTTCATATATACTATTCTATTGTTTGTCTAATTCATTGTTTGGTTTAATGATTACATCACTGGAGAACCTTTCGATGTAGTCTTGCGGAGTTCTTATGATTTTGTCAGTGACGTTATCAGGGTCAAAGACTTTTTCAGGGTCATAATTTCTGATGGATTGTCCATTTTTGATTCTTTTATCATAATAACGCTTCAATTCCCTATATCGCTTACCACCGCAATCAATACACAATTGTGATCTTCCCTTAACCCCAACCCCACATCGAATACAGGGTAACGGACCAAGTCTCCCATGTCGAAAACTTTGTATATGATACCTACAGTACTCATTTTTTCTGCATGATTTGTTACACGGGGTTACATTTCCCATCATGAGCCATTTGCACTGGTTCATTATATATAAAACTTTCATTTAAATACTTGTTTTATGTATAGCATGAAGGAGTTCAAGAGATTGACTTCGAAAAATGCTAAATTCAATACCGATAGAGAGTTTAAGAGATTGTTGAAAATCAGTCCTAAATTTAATATCGATAGACCTAAAAAAACGTCCAATAGACAGAAACAACGTCCAAAACGTCCAAGAGACGGAAACATGAAAGAGTTTAAGAGATTGTTGAAAATCAGTCCTAAATTTAATATCGATAAACCCAAAAAACGTGTAGTAAACAGAAACAAACGTGACAAACGTCCAAAACGTCCAAGAGACGGAAACATGAAAGAGTTTAAGAGATTGTTGAAAATCAGTCTTAAATTTAATCGCGATAGACCCAAACAACGTCCAAAACGTCCAAGAGACGGAAACATGAAGGAGTTTAAGAGATTATTGAAAATCAGTCCTAAATTTAATCGCGATAGACCCAAACAACGTAACAAACGTCCAAGAGACGGACCCTGGAAGGATGCTCAATTCAATCTTGATATAGTTTCTAATACACCCAAGAATAAAATTCTTGATAAAGCCATCAGAGACTGTTTTAATGAATTCAAGCGTGATGGAGCATCTTATTGTTGGTCAACATTTCGAATTGATGGTGTTGTTGACGCTACCATGAATGATGAAAAAGCAGCAGTGATCATTTCACGTGTTGGAGAAAAAAGTCATTTTTTTCCGAATCAAATTCATTATCCGTGAGGATGGAAAATGGATCATTAGGGATAAATTTGAACCCATCTTGAAAGGCAAAAAAACTATCACTGTGAATCAGGATTCCAAACCGGGAATTTTGACCGGAATTGATAAACCCTACTACGAAAGATCTTATCCTGTCACAGCAGTTGTTTACGGGATCTATCCGCTCAATGAAAAACCTGATATTGCAAAACTAGCACCCATGAAATATTCGACAGGGCTTAATTGTGTAGCAGAACGAATAATAGAACACTTCACAAATGCGTCCCGGGGAAATAAACTCACTGATCTAAGACGAAAAAAAATAACCGAATGGGAACTGACAGTGAAACAGCATGGGGCAACAATTCAGGATATAACCAAATTAGAAACATCATTGAGATTTCCAATATCAGTAAGAACAATCACCGGTGAAGTATTAAAAGAACCGAAATATCAATCAAAAAAAGGAACCCCAATTGAAATTATTGATCATAATGAACACGCATGGTCATCTGCAGTAACAATATTCCCACGGGATAGAACCGTAAAATATCTATCCCAAACCGAAGAGTTTTTTTCAGAGCAGAAATTATTTGATGCTATTTACCATTTGAGTAAAAACGATCCTGTGTCAGTGTGGCTATTTCATAGTACTTCAGACGAAGAATGCAAATTTGATCAGTTTGTAAGGCCCAACGGAGAATTATATCGTACCGAAGAACTGCATAATCAAATGAAACAACTAGCTAGTGAGTTTTCTGAGGACGGGGAGGAAATCGAAGATCAATTATTAGCAAACTGTTTTACAGTACCATCCATTGCAGCACATTTTGCTAGAAAGAAAAACGCGTGGAAACCAACACGGAGTGAGTTCTTATCAGATGTCAAATTGTCCTGTCTTGAATACGGCCATGGAGGATTATGGAATACAAAATACACCGCTGATACCGTTATTTCAGTTGATATGATTGCGTGTTATCCAGGAAGTTTTCTTGGGTATGGAGAATGCAAGAAATATTTCAAACGATTTGGACACCCTACACACGAAATGACCCGTGTTGCTATTAATGGACCACTGCCTGATTTTGATTTAACCGGATTCGCTTGTGTGGTATCATTTGAAATGGCTGAAGGACTTCATCCGTGTAGTTATCTTTGGATTGGTAAACACATGTCTGAAAAACACTGGATGCCAATAGTGTTATTACGGTATATGATTGATTGTAAGATGTTAAAATCATTAATTGTCAGTGAAGCAATAATATCCTATCAAGCACAGAAATCAGTCTGGTTACCACAACCTGATCTAGAAAAAATAATTAGCGAAGAGCGAAAACTGTTTCCTGATTTTAATGAACAACAAATCATGGATTGGTCCCAACAGTTATTTGAAATCAGAAACAATGAAGCAAAAAATCTTGGACGAAGAATAATCGGTAAATTCACTCAGGGTGGCAAAGATGACAATACGAGATATTCTTCATGATTGATTATAGACAACGCTGAATACGATTTTGTAATGGCGGATTTAACGAATAAAGGCCTATATGTCAATCGTAAGGACGCATTTATGTCCGATGGAACCAAATTGGGTACAATTGTTACTTACAATGATGGATACAATCCGCAGTACACACATTTGAGAGCTTCTATGCTCGGTTATGCTTCTATTAATCTGTTTTCGATGATCAATAAATTTCCTAACACCGCAGTTAGAGTTGCCACTGACTCATTTTACATAAACAGCAAAATGGTTGATTTTAAGGCTACTGGCAACGAGAATTGGGGATCATGGAGAATTAAGAAAGAAATGATTCATGATTATATTCCATCAGCAGATGTTACCATTGAAAATAATTACTTAGAAAGCAATCAGTGTTCAGAATTTTCTAGTGCACCACCGATTTCTGATCCAATCTGTAGATATAAAACAGTTTATTTAAACGGTTGTGGTGGGTCAGGAAAAACAACCCGGGCAATTGAGTTATTTCGTAGAAACGCTAGCGTTTCTAACATGATTGTGCTAACACCGACTCACAGACTTGCAAGAGAAATGATACAGAGAGGGGTAAATGCCTGTACCTATCATAGTTTTTTCCGATGGAAAGGAGATAAATGGACTCCTGAGCGCATGGGAGAGAAATTTATTCCTGAAATTATCATTTGGGATGAAATAGACACAGTGCCATTAGATGTATTAAAAATATTTCTTGAGTGGTTGTTATTAAAAAATACAAAAGTCGTCATGTGCGGTGATCACGGCCAACCACCACCATTTGTCGGTGCATCTCCCCATGAATGGCTAAAGGGTTTTGTAGATTATTATGAAGAAATTGATACTGATCATAGATCACTTGATAATGAATTAAAAGAATTTAAGAAATTAATTAGATTACAACCGGATAGAATCCAATGTGAAATAGCCCGTGAAATAATTTCGGAAACTCCAATGAATGATTTCTGGGAAATGTGGAGACCAAATGATTTGATCATTGCAAGTAGAAAAATAGTCAGAGACACACTTCAGATGAAATTATTTGAATTGCATAAACAAAAATTTGCAACACTTCCAGTGCCCCTCTGTTATAGGCCATCGGATACACGAAAACAGAACATTGAAGTTGATATTCCAGGACAAAGTGAAAAGCAGATTCTCGTATTAAATGATATTGTGCTGGTTGATATCAATGTCGTTGAAGATGCATTGCGTGCTAATAAATCCCCATGGACGCTAGGATACGCAGCAACAATACACTCTTCACATGGATTGACTATATCGGATACAATTGTTTGGATGGTAGATAATCGCATCGAATGGTCGAATTTAGTCTATCTTTCAGTATCCAGAGTACGAAGAATAGATCAACTTCGAAGAATTGTCCTGGATGATGAAATCATTGGTGGCGATGATGAAATCATTGGTGGCGATAATGATATTATTGATAAAAAACTCTCCGGTTACAAACAACAGGACAAAAAAAACAACGAGAATTTGATATTGATGCTGAATTAATAATTGCGTTAAAGAAACAACAGAATAATCACTGCGCAAGTTGCAATTGTATAATGCGTTGGCAGTATTCGGATAAGGATCCTCGCCAATTTACCGTTGACAGAAAAAATAATAGTCTCGGTCATGTCAGAAACAATGTGATGTTGACTTGTCTTGAGTGCAATAGACGCAAGGGTGCTAGTTAAGCCCATGCGGTGGTAATTGAGTATCCTCAGGTATCACTTGTAATTGTTGTCTAGTAAACCCCCGTTGAGGGGCAGTTGAATCCAGTTTATAGATTGGAGGTCTACCCGTAGATCGTGTTATACTAGATATCTTGTGTGTAGTAACACTCCAAATAGGATCAGTAGCCCTTTTTCTACCCCCTTCAAGCTCTCCTGGTTCGTATAAATACCTCACAATGACATTACTACCAAGAATTGATTGGGAATCGCTATAATCTTTTTGTGGTTTTTCAGGTATTGACTTCTTTTTAATCGCGTTGATAGGTTTCATGTTGATGGTTCTAGTAATCTCGTTATTCAGTGCAGTAATCACAGCTGGTAACCTTTTAACCCATTCACGGGATCTTTTTTCTTGGATGAATTCTTTTGCGTATTGATATCCAAATAACCGCTCAGCAAGAGTCCGATTAAATCGTTCTACAATTGCCTGATCACGATGCAGTGCAGTATGCCCCCGTCTGATAGTGACATTGTGATCTTTCATTGTAGATAACACTGCACCCTGAAATTCTTTGCCAGGATCAATTTGTAATAGATTTGGCCAACGCAGAGGACCTCGTCGATAAATCCTTTCAAATGCAGAAGCTACTTCAGTGGCTGATTTTGTTTTTAACGGTTCTGCTTCTTTGTATCGACTTGCAATATCAACTACGGTTAATGCGTATTTGTAACCGTGGTCATGTGGCAGAAATAATAGATCAGCCTGATGAACTTCATTGAGTCCGGTCACATCAAAATGCGAGACATTAATTTGTTTAGGCGGTGGTAGATAAATTTGCCATAGTGCCTGTTTGGATAACCAATGAGCCGCAGTGGTTTTTTTCACCTTTGCAGCGCTAGCGAGTTTATGGATTGCTGATTTACCCCTCCAGTATCCTCTTGGGGAGTAATAAATAGATTCCATGTTGTTATTAATTACCAGCACCTAACATCAATTTACTTTTCATAGCCGATTTTATCAAAAATGAAGCCAATTTTTCTTTGAAGGATTTATCAGGGATGGCATTCAACGCATGAATTAATTTCACATCTGCTAGATGCCTGTGTTGCAAATTGCTGCTTTTATAAGCAACATCATGAAGGTGACAGGCTTTATCAATGGCGTTTATTGGTTCTTCACCGGGTCGGGGCTGATTTTGATCATTGAGTCTGATATCAAGTCTTGTTCCCGGTCCACAGTAGCTATATCCTGGAAGGTGTTTTTCTCCGGGGTATTTTGCCCATGGGGTTCCAGGGAGTTTTGCTAGCTTGGCTGCGATATCACCTCCTCGTTTTTTTTTAAAGGTTCCTTGGGCTTAGAAACAAATCTAAATTTCTTTGTACTACACTGTACGCATTTACCAGAAAGCGCTGATCGGTTATTTTTTGTTGTAATCGTCGTCAAGTCATCTGTGCCAGTACGCGCCTTACACTTCACACAATATAGATCCATAATTTATGTATAGAGATATGAATATAATTGATTTTTCAGCAACTAAAACAAGAGAACCAGTGAAGCATCATGCAGCGCTACCAAACTCTATCCGCGCAATTATAATCGGACCATCTGGATCCGGTAAAACGCAATTGTTGCTCAATTTAATAATGAGATGGATGAAGTGGGATAAGTTGTATTTAATTGCCCCTAGCGTAGACGACCAAAAATGCTATGAAGTGCTAAAAGATTTTAATGAAAACGCTTCAGAGATTGCTGGTGAGGATGTTATTGAATTTATAACCGATATTGACGAGGCACCATCAGTAGAAGATCTTGATGGAAGTATTAACAACATGGTAGTATATGACGATGTAATGTTAGATAAACAAAAAAATCCTGCTAGAATATTTTCCAGAGGCAGGCACAAAAACACGGATGTGATCTATGTCACTCAACGCTACACACAAATACCAAAAGTGATTCGCGATAATTGTAATGTGTTGTGTGTGTTTAATGGAGTTGATACACATACGCTACGAAATATTTGGCAGACATGGTGCTCCGATATGGACTTCAATCAATTTAGAAATTTCTTTAGTCATGCTCAGTCTGCCCCACACGGATTTGTAACAATAAATTTACATGACCCTCGGACACGATATCGTATCGGACTGGATCAAATATTCGGTTGAGAGGGTGAGTGACAACGACGTTGTAATCTCTTGAAAAGTTTTTGATTTCATTGATTTTTCATTATTATTTTTTGCCTGATTTCATTGATTTTTTTTTTGCCTAATCAATGATTTATTTGCCTGATTTCATTGAAAACTTGTATCCGATTCACCACATCTTGGCCATAGAAGCCTGATTTCAGTGAAAACTTGTCTAAAAATGTTGTCCGGCTCACCCTCTCTGCTGCTTAAACTTTTTTTATTAGGATCACTGTTGGTATGTGGCTAAAATGATCAGTTATTATTTAAAAGCACTTATCCTCTATACAGCATACCCTCAGTTGTACACCATTCGCTATAACATTTCCTGTTATAAGATATGGTTGTGGATCCCAATTTTTATGTAATACAACAAATTTTGTGCAGTCAAATTACAAAGTGACAAAACCGCTCCCATAGCCTAGTGGTTCAGGTGTCCGTCGCGGAAGCGGGAGGTCATGGGTTTGATCCCAAGTCATTCCAAAAACTTACAAAAATGGTACTAACAGCTGGCTCGCTTGACGCTCAGCATTAAGAGGTTAGTGTTAGGACTGGTTGGCCTGGTGTCAGGATAATGTGACTGGGTGGGACATCATGCTACATGTCTGTGGCATGATGCCCTGGTGCTAGACGTCAGTATAAACTGCCTCACTGCAGACATCATAGTGATATGACTGAAAAATTGTTAAAAGCTACATTAAAAATCCTAATCAAACAAACAAACAAAAGCAAAGGGACAAAACTCCCTGTCTGCAATGGACAGTGTTATAACTGCTGTAGTAAGAGGAAGTACTAAATTGTTATTATATTAGTCATTCTCTAAAGATTATTAGTTTTACTGGTCATCAACAAGAAGAGCTTATGGGATGCTGTTTTATCTACCAATTCATTTGCAAAAGAATCACTAATCATCCTAAATTATTTTGAGGCTTGCCAAGAAGCTTTACACACACTTTCATTGCATGGTGTAGTCTGTCCTAAATGAAAATGGTGTTACTTGGACATCCAATATGGCTGCCATGTGAGCCATCAACAAAATGCTGATCTCACATCCAATATGGCCACCACAGCAGCCGCCTTAAAAATCTTTTTGTTGCTACATCTCATGAAGGAATGGTCATATTAACATGGGGTTTACCCTAATTAATATGTCTAGTTGGTCCTGACTGAAACTATTGCTGATCTGACATCTAATATGGCTGCCATGTGAGCCATCAAAGACTTACTAAAATATCTGGTTGGTCCTAATTGATAATAGAGTACATCTGATAGCCATTATGGTCATAATATTAAGATTCATGTTATTCTTACTTTTCCACAATGGAATGTTGGGTCATTGTGTGGTTTTCATCAGAAGACTGGTTGGTCCTAAATTATTCTGATATGCAATATGTACACCTAGTTGAAACATTATTATTTTGGTTTCTTCCAAATTGGTGGATGTCTATGAGTGATGTTTTCACCTAGTTGAAACATTATTATCTTGGTTTCTCCCAAACTGGTGGATGTCTATGAGTGATGTTTTCACCTTGCTTAAACATTATTATTTTGGTTTCTCCCAAACTGGTGGATGTCTATGAGTGATGTTTTCACCTAGTTGAAACATTATTATTTTGGTTTCTCCCAAATTGGTGGATGTCTATGAGTGATGTTTTCACCTAGTTGAAACATTATTATCTTGGTTTCTCCCAAATTGGTGGATGTCTATGAGTGATGTTTTCACCTTGTTGACTTCTTATGGTAATTAGTTGTTCCTAAATTAAATGATACCATTATGTTTCATCCAGTATGGCTCCCAGAATGGCTTTCATAAAAATCCTGTTTTTTATTCTGCCTCTGAATGGACATATTGATATGGGTTTTTCACCCAAAGACTTATAATGATGCCTGCTTGCTTCTGAATGAAAATGGCATCAATCGGAGATCCAGTATGTTCATCACAGCAGCTAATTAAAAATTCTTAATATTGCTGAAGAATATCCAAAATAATTTCAACACTTAACAGATACAATTTAAAAAATGGTCTTATTTGGAATTCCTGGAAATTAATTTTGCCCGTTTGAGCATCAGCCATTTTAATGGACTCAATTGTTTTTCACATCTGTACTTGCTTACCTAAACCAGTAGTAAATTGTCAAGTATTCACATATAATTAATTGTGGCATACATTACATATTAGGTATTGACCATAAGTACGTAAGGAAAATATGCATGCATATATACAACTGCACTGATTGAATTCTTTCAAACTTAATGTTGCTGTATTATTTTCATTCATGTTTTTGTATTTTCCTTTTTAGGGATGAGGTACATGGTTGTGGATTGTGGCGGAGGAACAGTTGACATTACTGTGCATGAAATTGACACAGGTGGCAGACTTAATGAGTTACACAGGGCTACAGGGGGACCATATGGCTCAGTGGGTAAGAATAATTGTTTTTCTTACTGTTTAATATGTAGTTGCATTTTTTTAAAATGTGCCTTTCTGTAATTTTATTGTTTTCACAACTACAATAAAGAGAAGAATGTGATACATATTAATTACACAATGTCAAGATACAAGTTAGCTACACATTAGCTACATGCTGTCAGGATAAACATTACCTACATGCTGTCAGGATAAACATTACCTACATGCTGTCAGGATGCACATTAGCTACATGCTGTCAAAATGCACATTAGCTACATGCTGTCAGGATACACATTAACTACATGCTGTCAGGATACACATTAACTACATGCTGTCAGGATACACATTAACTACATGCTGTCAGGATACACATTAGCTACATGCTGTCAAAATGCACATTAGCTACATGCTGTCAGGATACACATTAGCTACATGCTGTCAAAATGCACATTAGCTACATGCTGTCAGGATACACATTAACTACATGCTGTCAATATACACATTACCTACATGCTGTCAGGATACACATTAGCTACATGCTGTCAAAATGCACATTAGCTACATGCTGTCAGGATACACATTAGCTACATGCTGTCAAAATGCACATTAGCTACATGCTGTCAGGATACACATTAACTACATGCTGTCAGGATACACATTAGCTACATGCTGTCAGGATACACATTAACTACATGAATCAAGATACATATTAGCTACATGTTCTCAGGATAAATATTAGCTACATGTTGTCAAGATACACATTAGCTATGAGCTGTCAGGATAAACATTAGCTATATGTTGTCAGGATCCACGCAAGCTTTTTATTATCAAGAAACACATAAACTATATGTCAAGATCCACATTAGCTACAAGCTGTCAGGATCCACATTAGCTACAAGCTGTCAGGATACACATTAGTTCTTTGCTGTCATGATCCACACAAGCTTTATATTATCAGAGTCTATTTTTTCTGTCTCTACCATCCTCCTCCTGGTAGAAAAAACAAGCTGACTGAATCTCTCTTTTTGGAGCAGTTTCCAAATCTTCTGGAGTATGGAAATTCGATAGGTGGTAACCTTTTTATTCTTTGCGATTTCAACTTTCACTTTGGCTGTCCTGGAAAACCATACACGTCAAAACTCCTAGATTCCATTCATGTTTTCAATCTTAAACAGTCAGTTAACCAACCTACCCATAAACTTGGTCACATTTTAGACTGGTTTCTTTATAGACCTGATGATAATATTCTGCAATCCACCCTTGTATCCCACGAACTTGCATCGGATCACCTCTGCATTGTATGCCATCTCGACGTATCAGTCCCTAACCCTCCACCTCTATTTGCTACTAAGAGAAACCTCAGTGTGATAAATAGAACCAAATTCATGCATGACATCCAAGAAAACCTAACAACTTTCTTACATCCAACAGCAGAACAACTTGATAACTGCCTGCGTTCATTTCTTGAAAAAACATGCCCCAGTCACCAAATGCAGAGTATCAATAAAACGTGTTCTCCATGGTATAGCAGTGTTAGGGACCAGCTTCTCACTGCTAAAAGACATCGCCAAAAAACAGAGGCTTTGGCTTTCCATCAGACTCACTATTCATAAACAAATCTATGAAGCCGCTAAGAAGAACGTCACAAACATAGTCCATTTTGCCAAATAATCCCACTACAGTACTAAAATCATGGAGAGTTCCAGCTGCAAAGAGCTCTTCGAAATAACTAACAAACTAATGTCAAGGAACAAATGTACACCACTTCCAACAACCTTCTCTCCACTAGACCTTCCAGACCAATTTGCAAATTTCTTCCGTGACAAAGTACAAACCATTAGAGATTCGCTTGACAGCGCAATTTCAACTGACTCGTCACCTTACAGTTATGATGCAGAATTTCAGTGACAACCATTGGAAGCATTTGAATCTGTTTCTATTGATTTAGTATGGACAATCATGATGAAAAGTGCACCAAAGTCTTGTGAACTTGATCTAATTCCGACATCACTGCTGCTTGAGTGCTTAGACCCAATATTGCCTTCACCAACTGATGTTATTAATATCTCTTTCTCATCGGGGGAATTCCCATCATTTTTCAAAACTGCCATCATAAAGCCACTGCTGAAGAAACCAACACTTGACCATAACGATTTAAAGAACTACCGGCTAGTTTCTAATCTCCCATTCATATCAAAAATCTTAGAAAGGTTGTTCTAACTCAACTTGTGTCTCATTTGAATTCAAACAGTCTTTTTAGCAATGTACAGTCTGCATATCACCTTTGCCACAGTATGGAAACTACTCTTCTGAAAGTATTTAATAACATTCTCTCTGCTTTGGATAGTGGAAAGATTACAGTCCTCATATATACTCCAGCCCAGTTGACATATGTTGTGGTGCTCCACAGGGATCTGTTCTCGGACCAGTTATCTTCATTATGTACACTCAGCCGCTCTCAAGTGTCATAGATCATCACCCAGTGTCGCACCAATTGTATGCTGATGACACCCAAATATACAAGACTAGCCACCCAACGGAAGTTGATGCTACCATCCATGTAGTAGAGAGGTGCATTTCTGATGTGAAATCATGGATGACATGTAACAAGCTGCAGATGAATGATGATAAAACTGAGGCTATTCTGATCACAACACAAAGACTTTCACATTCCCATCCTTTACCTCAGACAATAAATATCAGCAACACCAACATTAAATTCTCACAGTCATTACGAAACCTAGGCGTTACTCTAGACAGTACTCTCACATTGCACCAACATGTCATGAACATATGCAAGGCTGCATATCTTGAATTGAGACAGATCAGTTTCATTCGTAATTATCTTTCAGTTGATGCCACTAAAACACTTGTGTGTTCATTTTCAAGACTGGACTATTGTAACTCAATTCTTTCTGGTTCATCACAATATTTACTCCAGAAACTTCAAAAAGTTCAAAACACAGCTGCACAGATCATCTTTAGAGTACCTCAATCAGAGTACACCTCACGACTGCTCTGTACCCTACACTGGCTATCGATTCAATACAGAATCAAACACAAAATTTGTTCTCTGTGCTATGTTTCAATGACAGAGTACAGTCCAACATACCTATCCAGCCTCACCCATGTGTA
This sequence comes from Unio pictorum, assembly GCA_030141615.1. Lineage (NCBI taxonomy): Eukaryota > Metazoa > Mollusca > Bivalvia > Unionida > Unionidae > Unio > Unio pictorum. Next base: position 5,295,647 of record JARLTB010000169.1, on the reverse strand, counting down.
TATACCAGCTAGATACTTATACTCTTCTTCTGATAATCATATACTCATTGTTCCCACAGTGAAAACAAAGTCATATGGACAACATTCGTTTGCGTACCAGGGCCTGGCGACGTGGAACGAATTGCCCATTGAAATTAGACACAAAGACACAGTGGTCCCTTTTAAGAGTGCTCTTAAAACTCACCTTTTTCAACTGCAGGGACAAACTTAGAGACCTAATCATGTTTTGTATCTTATATGTTTTCAGCATGTTTTCATGTTTTCCAATTTCATTGTTTTTGTCATTGTTGTTCTGTAGTGTAGTCATATCATTATTGATGGTGTAAAGCACTTAGAGCTTCGAAAGATTAGGCGCTATACAAAGTCCTCATTATTATTATTATTATTATTATTATTATTATTATTATTATTATTATTATTATTATTATTATATACATTAGCTATGAGCTGTCAGGGTACACATAAGCTCCATGTTGTCAGGATCCATGCCACATGTCAGGATACACATTAGTTAGAATTCAAGATATGCATTGGCTACATGTTGTCAGGATCCACATTAGCTACATGTTGTCAGGATCCACACTAGCTACATCAGGATATATATCTTAGCTACAAGTTGTAATGTTACACACTAGTCACATGTCATGATACACATTAGTTCTATGTCAGGATATGCATTAGCTAGACTTTGTGAGGGTACACACTAGATACACATCATGATAAATAAAGTTATCATGTTTACAAATTAAGTATATGTTATGATACACATTAGATACATGATGTCAGTATGGTCATTGCTACATGTCAGCATTAGTACATGTTGTCATGATGCACACCATGATGTTTTCAGCATACATGATTGCTATATATGTTAGGATACATATTAGCTACATGTTATCAGGACACACAAAAGCCACATATTAGGAAATGCATTATCTACATGTCAAGATACACACTTTCAACAAATACTGGCTCTATGTGTAGATGTATATTAACTAATATGGTCTGGATACACATTAGCTATATGTTAGGATATGCAGCATTGACATGTTGTTGGGTTCATTTTAGCTATATGTTGTAAGGATACACATTAGCTATATGTTAGGATATGCAGTATTGACATGTTGTTGGGTTCATTTTAGCTATATGTTGTAAGGATACACATTAGCTATATGTTAGGATATGCAGTATTGACATGTTGTTGGTTTCATTTTAGCTATATGTTGTAAGGATATACATTAGCTATATGTTAGGATATGCAGTATTGACATGTTGTTGGGTTCATTTTAGCTATATGTTGTAAGGATACACATTAGCTATATGTTAGGATATGCAGTATTGACATGTTGTTGGGTTCATTTTAGCTATATGTTGTAAGGATATACATTAGCTATATGTTAGGATATGCAGTATTGACATGTTGTTGGGTTCATTTTAGCTATATGTTGTAAGGATACACATTAGCTATATGTTAGGATATGCAGTATTGACATGTTGGGTTCATTTTAGCTATATGTTGTAAGGATACACATTAGCTATATGTTAGGATATGCAGTATTGACATGTTGGGTTCATTTTAGCTATATGTTGTAAGGATACACATTAGCTATATGTTAGGATATGCAGTATTGACATGTTGGGTTCATTTTAGCTATATGTTGTAAGGATACACATTAGCTATATGTTAGGATATGCAGTATTGACATGTTGGGTTCATTTTAGCTATATGTTGTAAGGATACACATTAGCTATATGTTAGGATATGCAGTATTGACATGTTGGGTTCATTTTAGCTATATGTTGTAAGGATACACATTAGCTATATGTTAGGATATGCAGTATTGACATGTTGGGTTCATTTTAGCTATATGTTGTAAGGATACACATTAGCTATATGTTAGGATATGCAGTATTGACATGTTGGGTTCATTTTAGCTATATGTTGTAAGGATACACATTAGCTATATGTTAGGATATGCAGTATTGACATGTTGTTGGGTTCATTTTAACTATATGTTATAAGGATACACATTAGCTATATGTTAGGATATGCAGTATTGACATGTTGTTGGTTTCATTTTAGCTATATGTTGTAAGGATACACATTAGCTATATGTTAGGATATGCAGTATTGACATGTTGTTGGGTTCATTTTAACTATATGTTATAAGGATACACATTAGCTATATGTTAGGATATGCAGTATTGACATGTTGGGTTCATTTTAGCTATATGTTGTAAGGATACACATTAGCTATATGTTAGGATATGCAGTATTGACATGTTGGGTTCATTTTAGCTATATGTTGTAAGGATACACATTAGCTGTAGCATATCTTACACTAAAATACAAGTTACACGGGTCACATAGGTGTTCAATACCAGCTATTTCAGAAATGGGTGTAGTTTGCTCTGCAGTTTATACTCCAGAAGAGGTTATGTGATGATCTGTGGTCAGTTGTCTGTAATCTGTCATATGTAACATATAATAATATTATTGCTGCTTCTCCCATACTACTTGGATGATTACCTTGACACATTAGTTACTTGTTGTCAGGATACACATTAGTTACATGTTGTCAGGACACACATTAATAATATGTCAGGATGCACAATAGTTACATGTTGTCAGGACACACATTAATAATATGTCATGATACACATTAGTTGCATTCTGTCAGGATACACATTAGTTACCTGGTGTCAGGATACACATTAGTTACATGTTGTCAGAATATACATTAGTTACATTCTGTCAGGATACACATTAGTTACATGCTGTCAGGATACACCTTAGTTGCATTCTGTCAGGATGCACATTAGTTACCTGTTCTCAGGATACACATTATTTAAATATTGTAAGTGTACACATTAGTTAAATAATTTCAGGATACATATTAGGTAAATATTGAATACAAACCACGGATTGAAATTTCTTTGGAGAAAAAAAAGATTTTTGAAGAAGATATTATTATATAATTCTCGTTATTGTAACATTTAGGTACTGCTGACAATATCAATTAAACCCAAACCACAAAGAAACAATGACCAGCAATAATATGGACAATTAAATTTGTTGTAGGTACAATATATACTCACTTATAAGTCATATTTACCTGTATTTACCTAGATCTGGCATCACATAATGCACATGTAGATATAGCTCTGTGCAGTTTGCCATGGACCCGAACTATAAGCGAGTATATATTTTATCAGTTTTAAACAAAAAAAATAGTTAATGGTTGGTACAAACCAAAGATATTAAGATTAAATGAACATTGATCCTTCTTCTCATTCCCAATGCCACAATATTAAAGTAATGATGAAATATATATGCAAAAACAGAAAACATTTACACGTATGAGAATAGTAGAATTCACTATGATTGGAGTTTCAGAACAATCAGAAATGAATTCAACTAAAGTTTAGATGAGAAAAATGTCAGAGTTTTGTGGATCAAAAATATTGTTCTATATATTCTGTTCTATTGATGATTTATCAGATTTTTTTCTATGCCTGCCATATGGTGGGATAAGAAAGGAACCTACTGATTTCAGGTTGAAAAAGTCAAAGGTCAAGGTCACATTGACTTAAAGAAGAAAAACTGTTTTCTGACAACAACTTGAATATGGTATGTTGACCAAACTTTGTAGATAAGAAGCATTTGAAAAAAATTAAAACACCTAGATTGGTATTAAGGTACAAGGCCAAGGGTATGTGAATGGCTTGGATTTGAGACAAGAAGCAATTTATCTTGACATTAAACAGTCAAAGGTTTACGTTACTAAAAATGAAAGGACAAAAATTTCCACAAAACTACACAAGTTAAGTACAAAATACATTGACTAAACTTTGTATATGGCTTGCATTTGAGACAAAAGAGGACACCTATTTATTTGGAGGTTAAAAGATTAAAGTTCAAGGTCAGAGGAACTCAAAGAAGGAAAATGGATTCCACTAAACAAGTCAGGTTTCATGACAAGCCAATACTGAATTATGTGGATGACTTGGATTTGAGACAAGAAAGACAATTGTCAATAATGGGATCAATAGATCAAATGTCATTGTACCAGACTGAAGAAAGAGGAAATATTTTCATGAAATAATTTAAGTTCTTTGTCTTGTAATTTTTCAAGGTTTGTGCATGGTTTGTATTTTGGCTTGGAAGACACTATTGATATCAGATTCATTAGATCAATTATTTGACCAAAGTATGATGATACTAATTACCATACACTGGGTGTGTAATGTAGCGTTTAATTTACATGTGTCAAGCGTGCAAGTATTTTCAACTTTATCAGTTAATGTTACCATGTAAACTCACTTATAAGACATGTCCAACTACAAACTGCACAGACCCAGATCTGCTAGACCATAATGCGCTGGCAAATCTAGGTCAGTGAAGTTTGTTAGGAATAATCAGTAGAACAAACAGCACAGACCAAGATCTGCTAGACCATAATGTGCTGGCAAATCTAGGTCAGTGAAGTTTGTTAGGAATAATCAGTAGAACAAACAGCACAGATCCAGATCTGCTAGACCATAATGTGCTGGCAAATCTAGGTCAGTGAAGTTTGTTAGGAATAATCAGTAGAACAACTGCACAGACCCAGATCTGCTAGACCATAACGCACTGGCAAATCTAGGTCAGTGAAGTTTGTTAGGAATAATCAGTAGAACAAACAGCACAGACAATGATCTGCAGACACATGTCACAGCTGTTCAAGATCTTTGTTGTTTGCAGTTTACAAGTATGTACAGTATGCAGTTTACAAGTATGTACAGTATGCATATTATCTTCTGCATGCAACTATTAAAATAATACACTAATTAATATTCATCTATAAAACTATATTTTGTTGTCAATTATTACAATGTGATGTGTTCTCAAAAAATCAATACTTTAATATCAAGTTACAAATAAATTATTATTTCAATTCTTGTTTCATGCAGGTGTGGATTTGGAGTTTGAAAAGTTATTACATGGAATTTTTGGAGTGGAATTTATTGAGCAGTTTAAGCTGAAATGCCCAGCAGGATGGGTGGATCTAATGATCAACTTCGAGTCCCGCAAACGCTCAGCCAGTCCATACTCTGCCTCATCACTGAATGTTTCACTCCCATTCTCCTTTATCAACTACTACAAAAAGTCCAAGGTATCATGATGTTTTCAAATCTGTATTGTCTGTCACTAAAACACACAATTATTTCCATACAATTGAGTACCAGCTCCTATTTTCAATAAATCATATCATTGTTTCCTTACATTATCTTCACAATGAGTTGGGGCCCCGAGTGGCAGAGTGGTCTAAAGCACTGTCTGTTATGGATCACTTCCATTTAAAGGCCTTATTCAGTCATAACTGTACTGTACTTCATTGTTTCATCATTTTGAGTTTCGTCTCTTGCACAGCTTTGCACAATGGCAGAATCAGGACAGAGCCAAAGGTATCCTGTCAATACAGGGCTTAGACTATTGCAAGGCATTGCAGAAAAGAGCTGAGCAGGCCAAAGATTTCTCCATCATGGTTGCAACAAAATGCAATGATTCCCAAGGGGGGAACAACTATGCAAAATGATAGCCCTTTAGTAGCATCAAAATTGAGGACAAATCCTGCATCTACAGATAAGGGGACTATGCCATTACCAATGAATTCATCATGTGACTGTGAAATCTCAAGAGAGTCTGTGCCAGAAAATGTGACATCTGCACAAGAATGGCAGTGCCCAGATGACAGTCTTAGTGAATGACAAGCAACCCTCAATCAAGGGATCTGGGACCGTCAGCTTGAATTATTGACAAATATGTCAGCTTTGGTAACAACTTTAAAGTCACAAGTTGACAGTCTTAGCAAAAACCATGGTTGGTATGCTGGGATTTGATGGACTGGCACAGAAATGTGTGCGGACGGAAACAGTTCAGCATGATGAGGGAAATGAACTCTTTAACAACGATGTTGAAAACTTTGAGCATGGCCACAAAACTTATGCTAAGAACTGAAGGAAATGACATCTTGAAAGAACTCTCTGACTTTTATGAAGTGCATAAACATTATGGACCTCCCATTCAGGGGAGCTTGGTCCCAGTTGTTAATGCAGGATTCAGGGCCCAAATAGTACAGAAAAAATTTAGGTGTGCCGAAAGTAAAGCCAGAAATTTTAGCAAAATTAAACAAAAGTACTAATTAAATGGATGCCAAGCTCCAAAAGTTCCAAGGAACTGTTGCTAAAGCTAGTGTTTCACTTCTCAGACTCGTGGATGAATTACTACATAATAAGTTAGATGGTACACCTGCAAATGTAAATCAACTGCTTGCACATGCTGATCATGTAGTGTGGATGCTTTCTTTTGCATTTTGTGACATGTTTCATAAGAGGAAAGAACTTATCAAGCCAGATTTACTTTACAGTTATCAATCTCTCTATGCACCTCAAAATAAGGTAACTGACCTATTGTTTGGAAATGATCTGTCTACAAAAGTTAAAAATATTTCTGATGCTCAGCAGATGGGAAACAAATTGTTGGGAAAACATTCAGCTTCAAACACCGGAAGATACTCAGATTATAAAGGTGCTCAAGCAGGACCAAAGTATTTTTTATTCAAGATGGCGGTACCAGCCCTATCAGTGGCAGCCATAGGTATCACAGAACCTCAAAACGGGGAGACCTTCCAACCCACATCAAGATTTGTGAACAGGAATGCTACATCTTTAAAAAAAACTGCAAGTAACAGTTGTCTATTTCTTGAGAACACAGTTTCTTTCCCAGCCTTGTATAATACACCCAAAAATGTTGTTACTTGTGAAGTTAGTTGGTGTGCTAAAAAATGACAGACTGATAACCTCTGATGCATGGATTTGATTTAATCTGAAAAGTTTAGTTTTGAACTTGATAGCACCCCAGTCCAAACTTGTATTCCAAAACAGAAAATTCTCTGACAAAGAATCCATTGTAATTACAATAACAATTTATAAACTGCTGAGAAAGGGAGTAGTTGAGAGGATAAACTTTGCCTCAGTAAAGTATATGTCTAACATATTTACTAGAGAAAAGCATGATGGGAGAATAAAAATGGAGACATTACAAACAGCACTGACCATGGGTTGCAAAGACCCTTATTTTGCTTCTGTTGACCAGAAAGATGCATTTACTCTATTCCAGTTGACATTGCTTTTTGTAAATATTGATGTTTAACCGGAAAGTACAATTTTATCAGTACACCTGTTTACCAAACAAACTGGCATCTGCATCACAAGTATATACCAAAATAATGAGGCCCATTGGTTCTTCCACGCACAAGATAGGTTATCTCAATGTTGTCTATTTAGATGAGTCTTTCTTCATACTTTAGAACAATGTGTACCATACTGCTTCTCTATTGGATGATTACAGATTTACACCCGACTAAAATCCATTTTGCAACCACCACATACTATCCGCTTTGTGGGATTTCTCATTAATTCAGTAAATGTGATGGCTAGATTGACTGAGGACAAGTCACAGGCATTGATTGAGTTTTGTGAAACAACGTTGAAGTGGAAACATTTGACTATTCATGAATTAGCACAATTCATAGGCACAATGGTTGTTAATGAACCAGGCTAATAGAATATGTCCCTCTTTACTACAAACCTTTGGAAAGGGAGAAAGACAGATTACTGAAAATGCATAAGGGCAATTATGATGCATCAATTTCTCTTTCCATCAATGCTAAAGATATAGTTAAATGGTGAATCCAAAATGTGAAAATCAGTTTTAAGCCTATTTGCAGAGGTAACCCAGACATTTTTATCAAAAGTAAAAGTTCTCTTATAGTATGAGGAGGGGTAAATGAGACAGACAATATTAAAATTGGTGGTTGCTGGAGTAGTACTGAGAAAACAAGCCACATCAATGTTTTGGAATTACATGCCAACCAATATGCAAATTAATTATCTTCATGCATATCCCACCCTATGTGTGTTCTCTGAGACACCCAAGCTGATTATGCTCTAAAGACTGACTCGTCATGTGACCAATTCCATCTCATGTTATCCCTCAGGCACTTACAGATTCATAAAATCCGTATCAAACTGCAACTTTGGTAAGTCTTGTTTAATTGTGAAATTAGCAGTGAGGAGGATGAGCCCTTAAAATGGTGAGAACTAATCACTCTTTTCACTAAATATTATCAATGGTGAGAACTAATCACTCTTTTCACTAAATATTATCAATGGCATCTCAAGATGCTGAGAACCAGTCACAGTTTCCACTGAATCATATCATTATTTACTTCAAGATACTGAGAACCAGTCGCAGTTTTTTTCTAATGTATGGGTGAAAAAAAATGGTGAAGTCATCAATAAAGACATCCCAAAAACATTTATCATAAAAAAGTGCAATCTCAGTTAACAGTTTGACATAGCATTAACATTGCAGCAATGATTCACTAATGTTGTGGCAATGTTTCATATAATGTTGCTACAACATTACTGGAATGTTGCCACAACATACTTGTTCAATGTCACAATTCAACATTCCTACAACATTATCAAAACATTCAAAACCAATATTGAAAAGTGGAGAGTAAAAGCTGCTCGTGTTTGTGAATCCCATATGGCCTACTGCTATCAAAGTCCAAAACTTTAGTTATCCATTACAAAAATGTTGACATTACCATGCAGCTAAACGGATCTACAAGAAATTTGCCATTGTCACTATATTTGATGTCAGGTCTGCACCATTTTCATTTTGGATCAACTAAACATCATTAGTCATTTGACCATAATTGAAGAAGTAGATTTAAGAAGACAGGGCAAACAACTCTCACAGATTTGTGAAAGGAAGTGATGTGTGATAACTCCTGCAAATTAGTTAAAAATTGCCCATAAAATAACGCACTCTGCCCTGTACTTATTTTTTATTTTACTTTTTGTACTTATTTTTTATTTAACTTTTTGTACTTATTTTTTATTTAACTTTTTGTACTTATTTTTTATTTAACTTTTTGTACTTATTTTTTATTTTAACTTTTTTTGAGATAAATGAATAAGAATTGTAAAAGATTGAATAATAAGGATACATAAGAAGAGATGTGGTGTATGAAAAACAAAGACAATTCAACATACCTTTTACAGTCACTTTTTTAATGTTGATTTTCTGAATTTTATTAGGAGTAAAAATCAGCAAAGTCAGACCATATCTTGTTTTGTTATGGCTCTCAATACTTTATTTATTCACTTATAAAACTAAGTCCAACTGTACAGACCTAGATCTGTCATCACATAATGCACGGGCAGATCTTGTTCTTTGAATTTTATTAGAAGTATCAGTAGAACAATCAACACCCTGATATGCAGGTCTATTATGATATAGCAGTTCAGGATCTTTGTTGTTTGCAATTTGATTCAACTTGTAAGTGAGTATATATGGTAATTTACATTCATTCCATAAAGGTCCTTTTTCATCCTTACTTCCACATTTTGTACCAGATACCCAGCCCTATTGTGCCCTGTTTGTGGAAATTTGAATATGACGTGTAAAAATATAATTTAAATGGAATACACAAATTTATAATTTAATAATTGAATGACTTTTATTCAAAGGGAAGCCATATTGAGAGCATAATAAAGAAATATGGAGACAAGGAGATTCGCTGGTCCTCACAGGGAATGTTACGATTGTCCCCTGAGGCAATGAGACGACTTTTCCTCCCAACACTGGACCGCATCAAACAGATGATTGGTGATGTTCTGAATGATCCAGAAACCAGAGGTACAGTGTATATTAAACATTTTAACAAGCTCAGTGAACTTTTTTAACAATGGGGTGCAGGCTTTCTGTCAAAGATACTTTTATGACTATAATTTGCCAAATTCAACGTTTTGTTATTATGACTCTATGATTTTAAACTAAGTAAAAGAAAAGAGTGACAACCAACAAGGTTTGCCAAATTCAACGTTTTGTTATTATGACTCTATGGTTTTAAACTACGTAAAAGAAAAGAGTGACAACCAACAAGGTTTGCCAAATTCAACGTTTTGTTATTATGACTCTATAGTTTTAAACTAAGTAAAAGAAAAGAGTGACAACCAACAAGGTTTGCAAAATTCAACAAATTATTTATTTCCATAGCATACACTGTGACAATTTAAAAAGAACTTTTAAGTATTTTGAATGTAATCCCAAATAGTCTTAAAAGTTATACCAATTCCATAAGTATAGAGTATTCCAAATGAGTTTCGGTGGTGTTCCAAAATGAAGTTCAATGTTGAATGTGCTGATGCTTCTGTAGCCGTGAATAATGTTGATATGTTACAAGTACTGATGTATCACAAGTATATAATCCAAGATGCCTTTGTATGAATTCTCAATAATTCAAATATAGGTACTTAGTCCTAGAATCTAAGAGCACTTTGTAATTCAAATGAATAATTTAAATTAATAAATCCTTTCAAATAATAATTGAACACAAGTAAATGAAAGTCTCCACTACAGATGTTTTAAATAGGAATAATTAATTATGTTAATCATTACCTTGTAAGGTACACAATAACAGAACCAGGATGCAGTTCACAAGCTCAATTTCTAGAATACTCCAAGCTGTAAACCAGGTCAGATCCTTTAGCAGCCAACCAATCAAAAGTCAAGTAGTGGGGTTTTCCAAGGAAAATAAAAAAGATGAAATAAACTCAAATTCTACCAAATATGTAAACAAGATCTTTTCTAGAAACTTTCAAGATAAAAAAGTCCACATAAACATATTTACCCAAATTGAAAGAGCAACCCACCATGTAATGTAATGTCCCTGACATTCTTCAATTTTGAATAAAAAAATGAAATTCATAATATAGATATACATAACGTTGTAAACACATGAGCAAGATTATTCATCAACAATGACTTTTGTGTCATGTGACACTTGCTAATGATAAATGGGACACAGTATTTTATGTATCAATGGATGAACTTGTCTAATGGATGAACTTGTCTAAAGAAAACATATGAAACTTGCAGGCTAATTAAGAATGGGAGGATGTGAAATAATTTTTTTTATAGAAGAGTTAACAAAATTGTAATTTTTATAATCTGTCATATTCTTCATTTTGCTAACATGACTTAATCTGAAGTGATTATAAAATTAAAATTCCAGATATTAATGGTAGTTATGACTTAAGTACAATATATTTACTTGTAACTCTGTATGTACTATTATGAGATTTATGTTTTAGTTTTAAAATTGCAAATGTTGAACAAATAACTATTAGGAATGGCTGTTATATGAAAAGATACCAATGATGTCACTTATGCTTACTGGTTACTATTGGATTCAACCAATTGACAGTGCATTGATGATGTTCATTGAGTATTAGTAAAAGAAACACAGTGCATTGATGATGTTCATTGAGTATTAGTATTAGTAAAAGAAACACACCAATCAAGCCAGATCTTGGTTTTTCCAAGAACATTGCGAAGACAGGGTTTAATGCAAGAAGCTGCAAATAATGCATGATGGGAAGGTCTAATAGAGAATTGAAATTGTAGAATGTGGATCTGGTTGGAATAAAGATGATAGAATGTTGCAAAACATGAAAATAGAATGTTTTTTTAAAATAGATATTACTTTGGGTGAAATGAACAAATTAGTTATTGAATCATCACACAAATCCATGGGCACACATCTGTATATATGTATGGAGGCCTACATAGGACGGATTTTTTTTTTACCTGAAAAATATTTGTGGATAAATATATTATATAATTATGGTCATATTATACATACATATACTACATGCACTAATCCTTTTCAAAAGTAAAATGGTTGGATAAATGACAGTTCAATTTTCATTGTTGATATAAAAAGGTACCATGAACCCACACTCAGGTTTTACACATCACCTGTCATTTTAATTATGTATGAGAAAATTAATATTGCTCTATTAATACCTTTCATGTTAGTTTTCCTTATTCTTATTCCTTTTTTTAAAAAAGTGCAACCATATTGATTCTGTAGCTTTAAATATAATAACAGTAGATTTACTTTATTTTTCTTACAATGACCAGCATTATTTTGTACCCGTGAGCATTATGTAATGTTGGACCATCTTCTTTTATAATAAGTCATTAAGAAGCTTTCTTTACATACAAAAAGTATATAATGTTTCCAACTATGGGCAATATATAGTAGTATAAGTTAGCTGGTTATCTGATTACTATTTTTAAAAAATGTGCATCATCATCAGTAAATAAGGACACTGAAGCAGTCAGCATGCTTGGACATAGTGCAGCCATAACAACTCAGTTACCTTAAATCATAATTAAATGGTTATAGATTTTCTATATTCTTTACGTCAGAAACAACTTTAGAAAAACAATTATAAAATAATATTTGTTATCTTTTAAAGCACAAATAATCAGCTTATAAAGTTTATTTCCAGGTGTCAAGTACTTGTTCCTTGTTGGTGGTTTTGCTGAGTCTGCATTTTTGCAAACAGAGGTTCGACAGGAATTTAGTCATATCCTGCAGGTCATCATTCCACAGGAAGTTAGTCTGACAATTGTCAAGGGTAGGTTTTGTGTACAATGAAAATAATAACCAGGCCACTTGATTATAAATCTCTCAAGTTTGAGATTTGTGATCAACCAATTGCAAAGACTTTATTTTTGTACACCATTTATGATTGGCTGATGGTAAAACTCGGGGTCAGACTCAAGCTCAATTGTTTTATGATCTCCAGTTAAAGTCAAAAGTTAAATATATTTTTGATTATCAGTATTTATGATTCATTGCCTGTTATCATTGATATGGATTAACTGTTATCATTGACATGGATTAACTGTTATCATTGATATGGATTAACTGTTATCATTGATATGGATTAACTGTTATCATTAATATGGATTAACTCAAGTATCATTGATATGGATTAACTCAAGTATCATTGATATGGATTAACTCAAGTATCATTGATATGGATTAACTCAAGTATAGTTCTGACATTTGAAATACCGGGGTTTAAATGCATGTGCTCTGGTATTCCAACATTTTGATGCACACACTTGGACACCTTGTTTGTATACCTGAACACATAATGTTTGCAGTTATCAAGGAGATAGAAAGGCTGCCAACACTAACCAACAAACGTTTGTAAGGGACCATCCATTTAGTATGTACGAAAAAGTGTGGCAAATTTTGACCTCTCACCATAATCTGCCCCCACCGAATTCTATTGAATAGCCTCTTTTTAATCCACAGGGAAACAATGAAGGATTAATAATAAAACAGATAGTCCACCAATGTTAAATGTCTGACTGCATGAAAGAAAAAAGCTGTGTAACTTAAAAAAGTTTGTATAGTGTCTGCTAGAATTCAAATGCTGACTGAACCCAGTCAAACAGGTTATGTATTAGATAAATTATTATCGAAGTTTCACCCCTACCCCCGTTTCCTATGCATTGCATTCATTATCAATAAATACAGACACCAATATGCAAGCATATGCATTTGAGTTAACTCCCCCTCCATGCATACATACTAAATGGATGGCGCCTAAGCATAACCATAATGGCCATTGCAGGCATGACAAATACTCGTGACAGATACTCATGACAAATACTTGTGACAGATACTCATGACAAATACTCATGACAGATACTCATGACAAATACTCATGACAGATACTCATGACAGATACTCATGACAAATACTTGTGACAGATACTCATGACAGATACTTGTTACAGATAACAATTGACAAATACTTGACAGATACCCATGACAAATACTCATGACAGATACTCATGACAAATACTTGTGACAGATACTCATGACAGATACTCATGACAAATACTCGTGACAGATACTAAGATATAAACATTTTGTTTTTATTAATCTTGCTGTCATCTTGACAGGACTTTGAAAATTTATTTGCCCATTTTAAAATGTTTATCTTTTGCATGAGAAATGTGAACATTTATTAAAAAATACATATATATATATATATATATATATATATATATATATATATATATATATATATATATATATATATATATATAAGAATATAGATTATTTAAGAACAAAATTGTTATTCACCATTTATAAAAGAAAATAGTGTTTGCCTTTAACTCGTTAACCTGTAAGGCAAACAGCTAGGCATTCCCCTACAGCGTACCTGCATTCGGATCACCTAGAGCAGTGTTAGCCTTACCAGAGCCGACATCCTTGAGAATCATTCTCAGCACTGATAATTTTTACAGAGGTGGCTACTTGCAATAAATTAATTATTTTTTGCTTTGTATTCCTTCAGTTAAGCTGACATTTGTCAAAGATGTTCCCAATAAAATTATGTACATTATGTTACAAATTTCATGCAACATGCAGAAAAAGACTCAGGCATAAACTTTTTTAAGGTAACTATCTATTCCTAGTGGCCAATTCTCATCATTGTATACCATTTTCAAATCTAAATAATTCCACTATTTCTGGCATCATCAAAGTCTAATTTTTTTCCTTTTGTGTTTTAGTATTTTCTGTATCTATGTTGGCTAAAATTTGATTGGTTAAACTGCCTGTATAATGAGGAAATGTCTTCTTTACCGCTCCGGTGGCCTAGTGGTTAGAGCGTCCACCGCGGAAGCGGGAGGTTGTGGGTTCGATCCCTGGCCTAGTCATACCAAAGACTTACAAAAATGGTACTAACAGCTGCCTCGCTTGACGTTCAGTATTAAGAGGTTAGTGTTAGGACTGGTCGGCCTGGTGTCAGGATAATGTGACTGGGTGGGACATCATGCTACATGTCTGCGGCATGATGCCCCAGTGGTAGACATCACTATAAACTGCCTCACTGCAGACATCATAGCGATATGACTGAAAAATTGTTAAAGCTACGTTAAAAATCCTAATCAGACAAACAAACAAACAAAGGAAATGTCTTGAAATCAACCAATGTTGTGCCACTAGAGGCATAGGCTAATACTGCCACTCTAAAGTGGTGCTTAGGATACAAGGAAACTAAACTGTACCACATTATCATGGCACTCAGGAGGTGAGAGAGGTAAAGTATAATGTGTTATTGTGATGGCAATGTGTTATTGTGATGGCAATGTGTGATTGTGATGGCAATGTGTGATTGTGATGGCAATGTGTGATTGTGATGGCAATGTGTGATTGTGATGGCAGTGTGTTATTGTGATGGCAATGGTTAATGAGTCTTCAGCCAAAAGCCTATGTGCCTCAGAGTTTTTATCTGAAAGTAGCTTTCTGCATTCCTTTTATGTGTATGCCTGAGCGTTATATGAAGTGAGTGAAAAGTGAATGCTAGTTTTTTATCTTTGTTGATCTTCAGCTCCATTTAATTTAGTAAGTTTTCATGAAGGTTCTTTTTTGTTCTTTTGTCCGAAAGAGGGTTGATTGAATCGGTACAGCAGGACAATGCGATTACTCATTAAAATTATAATTAGCATACCTTTGGCACTGTGTTGGGATTTGGGACGGTGTTGGGATTTGGGACAGTGTTGGGGTTTTAGTTCACTTCAGAAAGTGTTTTTTGAGGTCCCAAATGAAAAGTGGGTCAGTGTGCACAGCCCAAATATGATGTTGCACAATTCAGAACAAATTTATCTACATATAAAAGTCTACAAAAGTGACTGGAAATTCAAATTTTAAATGCAAAATAATAAATATCTTTCTCTGAAGCATTTAATACACTTTCAAACTGAAATAGTTGGTAGACCTAGAAACCAGTTTTTAATTTTCAGGGTATTTTCTTCTTGAAATAAGGATACCTCAAGAAAATGCATTTTTTAACTTATGTAATGGATTTTATTACTTGTGTTTTTCTACAAATCATAACAAGAACAAATGTTTTCCAGATATTGAGAGCGCCTAACTTGTTCTTTCCAAAAAGCCCAGTTCTCCCTACAATCTGTGATCCAATAGAGAAGAGTACCTTGGCATTGGCAAATATCATAGCAACATAATAAATACACATGAGCACATATGCATTAAATACACATTCAACCACCTTACCCCAGTTTCTGTTTTTAAAATCCACTGAACAGGGTAATATTGTCTTAAGTAAATGCAGTCTTTACTGCTGTTAGTAGTTCATTGGAGGATTTGGGGGTGATGCATGTGTCATTAGATCTAATCATTTTACTGACTAAAGACTGGAGGTACTGTATTTCAGACTTGCATTAAGATCTTGCTGAATTTGTCTCAGCATCGGAAATGATTTTCTGCATCTTCAGTCATGTGAGGAAGTATAATGCACTCCATGGATAGAGTTCTTTTATTTTTTCGGTGCTAAATAAAAATAGTGCCAATCTGACATCCAACATGGCCACCATGGCAGCCATTTTTAAAATCTTGTTATTGCTGCCCTCCTGAATGGACGGACCATCATATCAACAGTTTTCTTGAACACCTCATAAGTGTCTAGTTAGTCCTATATAAAAATGTTAATGATCTGGGGTCAATATGGCCACCACAGTGGCCATCTTAAAATTCTAATCAATAATTCTCTTACATGGATGGTCTTATCAATATGGGTTTTCACATGATGTCCAGTTGTTCATAAATAAAAATGTTGTCAATCTGAAATTCAGTTTGGCAGCCATTGCAGTCATCTTGAAAAAATTCTAATCCAACTCCTCCTGAACAGAGAGTTTTTCAACAAAAGACTTGATATCCAGTTGGGCTTAAATGAGCATGGTACTTATCTGACATCCAATATGGCCACTGACATCCAATATGGCCTCTGACATCCAATATGGTCTCCACACAGTGGCAAACCTGAAAATCGCATGATCATTATTTTATTTAAATGTACATGTGTTTGTCATGGACAGCTAAATAAATATATGCATTTTAAGAATGAAATTAATGGTAAATTGTGTGTAGCAATTGCATTTACTACATTGACAACATGAACTTATTTTTTTGAGGTCCAGCTGTTTGGGATATTTAGAAAGTCATTCATGTAATTTACAGTACCATTTCTAAATCAATAGCACCATTTCTAAATCAATAGCACCATTTCTAAATCAATAGCACCATTTCTAAATCAATAGCACCATTTCTAAATCAATAGCACCTCTTGCCATTATTATCATAACTATTAGATATAAAAATATAGATGCAATTTAACTTGTTATAATTTAATATGTATAATTTACCTGTAATACTAAAAAATATAGATGCAATTTAACTTGTTATAATTTAATATGTATAATTTACCTGTAATACTAAAAAATATAGATGCAATTTAACTTGTTATAATTTCATATGTATAATTTACCTGTAATACTAAAAAATATAGATGCAATTTAACTTGTTATAATTTCATATGTATAATTTACCTGTAATACTAAAAAATATAGATGCAATTTAACTTGTTATAATTTCACATGTATAATTTACCTGTAATACTAAAAAATATAGATGCAATTTAACTTGTTATAATTTCATATGTATAATTTACCTGTAATACTAAAAAATATAGATGCAATTTAACTTGTTATAATTTCATATGTATAATTTACCTGTAATACCTGCATATCACTGAGAGACAAGTGTTTATACAAATAATTTGAAACTCTTTTCTAATTTTATATGATGAATCAAATTTAATTTTGAAATATTTTTCTATATCCTGAAGACTGGTCAGAGAAAACTTTTTACATTGGTAGATAAAAATAATTCAGTTCCAACAGACTGTAATGTCAATTTGGGTCAAGCTACTTCTTTGAATTGTGGTAAAACTGGCAGATCATGCTAACATTCTATTGAAGATGTATCTAAGAGAAAACTTTAAGAATGACGACAGTTATATAAGGCATAGTGCTGTTAGAGAAAACTTTAAGAATGATAACAGTTATTATTGGCATGGTGCTGTTAGAGAAAACTTTAAGAATGATAACAGTTATTATTGGCATGGTGCTGTTAGAGAAAACTTTAAGAATGATAACAGTTATTATTGGCATGGTGCTGTTAGAGAAAACTTTAAGAATGATAACGGTTATATATGACATGGTTCTGTTAGAGAAAGATTCTGATAAGAAGCATTACTTTAAAAACCTGGCCTTGCGAGATCTCTCTAGTTACATCCAGTAGTATATGATGACAGTAGGACTGCTTTGGTGTCCTAAGTGGTACAACATCTACCTCGGATGTTGGACATTGTGGGTTCAAACCCTGGCTGTGTCCTACCAAAGACTTCATAAAATGGTACTAACAGCTGCCTTGCTTGGCATTCAGCATTAAGAAGTTATTGTTAGGACTGGTCGGTCTGGTGTCAGGATAATGTGACTGGGTGGGACATGATACTACAAGTCTGTAGCATGATACCCCAGTGCTAGACATCACTATAAACTGCCACACTGCAGACATCGTAGCAAAATTATTGAAATGCTTTAAAGTCTCATTCAATATTTAAATCACATACATACACTATTATACATCAAAAATGGAAATTCAAGTCTTCTTGTGCATCCAATGTACTCGTATATGCATTAATTTTTTCAGGAATTATTTTTGGACAATCAATAAACACCCTTCTTTTAAATATAGTATTTAATATTGTGCTCCATTTGGACTGCTTCCTTTGCTAATAAAATAATTACTTGCCTATGACTGTATATTAACATTATAGTTTATTCAATTGAATATTACAATAAAATTTTTCATAAATTTCTCTATTTTTATTAAAAGAAACATTTCTTCTTGGGTATTCTACTTATTTTTTTTTTCCATTTCAGGTGCTGTATTGTTTGCACTTGATCCAACAGTTGTCAACTTGAGACGTTCTAGACTGACTTATGGTGTTGGAGTTCTCAATCGCTTTGACCCCAATAAGCATCCAATAGAAAAGAAAGTCACAAAAGATGGAATAGACTGGTGCACTGATGTATTTGATAAATTTGTCATGATTGATCAACCAATAGCCCAGGGTGATGTTGTTGTCCGTAGCTACACGCCTGCTCGTCCCGGTCAAAAGACCAGTCAGATCAATGTTTACTGTACAGAGGAGGTAGACGTAATGTTCATCACGGATATTGGTGTCAAGAAATGTGGTACTCTTGCACTAGATCTGGAACCATTGTCTCTTGAGGCCAGGGAATCCCCCATCAGGAGAGAGATTCAAACCAGGATGATGTTTGGTGAAACCGAAATAAAAGTCAGTGCCATTGACATGTCAACAGGAAAGAATGTATATTGCAGTATTGATTTCATGAATAGATAAGCTTTGACTGACATGTCGTTTTGTTGTGAAATTTATACGTAAATTACTGAATACTGTTTGCTTTTAATTTGTTGAAAAACTATCCTGTATTATTTACTATTTAGCATTTTGTGATAACTGTTTGCATTTTTTCAAACATTTGCATGTTTTTGTTTCTTTTTGCATTACTATACCTTAATCACCCAAAAGCTGACCTTTTCAAGGCAATGTCTGTTTTAAATTTACATAAACCATAAATCAGTAGCACATGTTTTTATTAGTTATTTCATAGCAACAAAAATTATTAGCTTTATTGGACATAAACAAGAGAAGCTTATTGTTGATCTGGTGTCCATTGTCCATCTGTCAACAATCCGTTCATTATCATAAATTAATTATCGCTACTTTTATTGAACTCCTTGCTTGGAGGATTGCCATGAAACTTTTCACACATGGTATAATTGGTCCTAAATAAAAATCAAACCACATGTACATTGAATATAGCAACTACAGTGGCCATCTTGAAAATCTCACCCTCCAGAATGATTTGTCATATCAACACGAGTTTTCATTTAAAGACTTCTCATAAAGTCTACTGGGCCTTAAATGAAAATGGGTCAGATCTCGTACTTAATATGGCCACCACAGCACCATCTTTAAAATCTTGTTATCATTAATCCTCCTGAATGGAAAGTGATTTTGACATGGGTTTTGAACTTATGGACTCTTCCCATGTCTATCTAGTCTTAAATGAAAATGGTGCCAATATGGTATATAATGTATAACGGTACCAATTGACAATCTAACATTGTTCTCTATGACTGTGTGTGACAGGCATGCTGAAATAGGATAGAAAGTATATTTATTTCACAAAACATTAGCATTGAGGTCTATGGAAAAACAATTGGTACCGTGATACCATAAAGGTGACTGCCAGTGGCCATCTTGAAAATCTTTTATTTTACTAATCCGGAATGAAAAGTAATCTTGCCATGGAGTTTGACCAGACTCATGATTCATAGTAGTCTTAGAAATTGGAAACATGCTTACTTTTTATTAAACCTACCAGTAAGTCCCAAAAAATGGCTTACTTATAAACATATAAACTTATGGCTTACTTATAAACTAAAGGCCGGATCTTTTATTTTTGTAATTTGTTTGTTGGGAAAATTAGCTTCATTGTGACAGTTACTAACAGATCATCTGTTAATTGAACAATAAACAAAGAACTCACTGGAAAAAGAAAACTGAAATCAGTATACCAATAGACACACCTCAAAAGAATTTGTAGACTCTTTCAGTACAGAGGTGTGAAACCAAATATGATTTGACAATATTTGGTCCTAATATAAAGTATTACAAGTCTTTTAAAGTCCTTAACTCATTCAGCCCCAGCACAGTTAATAGTGCCTCAGCTGCACTGTATATCTAGCTACTTGTGTCCCATATAGTTTTACCTGTTTTGACAATTTTGTAAATATCATGCACATGCATTCACTCTGACCTTAATTTCGCTTCTTATATCCAAATAAATCCACATAATTTTCACCAATTATTCCAAATGAATTTGTCTACACCGTAATATATTTTTACAAAATTCTATTTGTCCAAGTCTTTCACAACTTATTTATACACTATTTAAAATTTAACATGATCACTACAATCTGCTAGATCCGTAAGAACTCTATCATCATCCTCTTCTTCTGACAATTCAGTCTCAAAAACTTGCAGGTCAGAATCTAAATCTCACACAATAGCCAACTGCTGAATATATCTTTTGCTTGCTCAATAATTTCAAGATTAAACCTGAGACACTCCTGATTATTGCTCTCACTGTCACCAAATGTTATGTCTGCCATCATTTAAGATTTTTCATGAACAGAACACATGTAGTGAAACTGCCCTCCATTAGTAACCCTTGGTTTCTGAACAATTCAAATTTGCACAAAGATAGTAAAATCATTTCTGATTGGTTAATATTGGTCTGATTCTTGGGGGTGAAAAAACCCATTTGTAACCAATCAGAGATGTTGTGTCTAACACATATTCAAAACGACAAAAGACAGGACTGGCTGTTAAATGCAGTCAACAGCTATAATATAAGCATGTATTGTTATGTAAGTTCCACACTGTATATTGCAGTTTTATATGTATTCATTTCATTTAGCCATAGCCAAATATATATATATATATATATATATATATATATATATATATATATATATATATATATATATATATATTACAGAGGTTTGATTTTGTTATTTTTGTCCATTGTATTTGGAGTTTTGATTTGATTTAGTTTCAAGTTTGACGTGAAAAAAAATATAAGAATAAGTCAAATGGTAGGAATTGTTTTGATTACAGTTAATTTGCTATTACAAGAAAGTAATATGGAAAGTAAGCTATTTTATCAACACTTTAACACAATATTTATAAATCAGTTTGATAAATTTTTATTTCTGATTGGCTAATGAATTCAGAAATGAGTTTGAATGTTAGAACTTTTCTTCATTTATGGCCTGGAGGCATTCTAAATTCTCAAATGTTTTCATCCAAAAAAGTAAATTATGACATTGTGGGATATTAATAGTATTTTTATAGTAGATAGAATAATATATAACTAGCCATTGTGTCCCTGTTTGTTGTAAAGAACTGTATTTAGCGACATGAAACCATTACACTGTACAAGGTATTACATTTCAAATTCAATGACATCATTTGCATGAGTTTGTAACAAAGGTGAAGTATGCTGCAACATCTCTATAGCGTAAATTCACTATTATTTGCATGCAGTCAGTTAACATACATCTCATTACATTACATTATGATTTTAAAGACAAGACAAACAAAACACATTTCTCATAATAATCAACAAAAAAAATCCTCCAGAAAATAAATGAATGCACAATATAATTTTTTGAACCCTACTCTCCTTTCTTAATTGGTTTTGTACAATGGGTCTGATATGCCCATTGGTTATGTAAAATAGGCTGATATACCCATTTGGGATGTACAATAGGTTGATATGCCATTTGGGGATGTAAAATAGGCTGATATGCCCATTTGGGATGTACAATAGGTTGATATGCCCATTGGAGATGTATAATAGGTTGATATGCACTTTAGGGATGTATAATAGGCTAATATACCCATTGGAGATGTAAAATAGGATGATATGCACTGTAGGGATGTATAATAGGCTAATATACCCATTGGAGATGTATAATAGGTTGATATGCCCTTTAGGGATGTATAATAGGCTAATATACCCATTGGAGATGTAAAAATAGGTTGATATGCTCTTTGGGAATATATAATAGGTTGATATGCTCTTTGGGAATATATAATAGGCTGATCTGCCATTCTACATGCTGAATAAGAAGTAATCTAACAGAAGACAGATGCAACCTTTTTGTTCTGTCTGGGATACTTCCTGGATGGGAGGCTTCCTACTTCCTTGATAATGTTCAAGTAGAGATGGGTTTTGATTGTTGAAAAGAGTGGTGTGCATATAAAAAAATTCAACTTGTTTTTTTTAAAGAAATTCACCATTTTTTCCTTTTCTGTTTTGTTTGCTTTTTCTTTATTGTGTATGCCTTTTCTTTGTTTTGTTTGCATTTTGTGTTGTATGCCTTTTCTTGTTTTATGTCTTTTCTGTTTTATATGCTTTTTTGTGTTGTGTACCTTTTCTGTTTTGTATGCCTTTTCTTTGTGTTGCAGGACTTTTCATTCTGTTGTATGTGCTTTTCATTCTGTTGTATGCCTTTTTGTCATGTTGTATGACTTTTCTTTGTGTTGTATGCCTTTTCTTTGTGTTGTATGACTTTTCTTTGTGTTGTATGCCTTTCTTTCTGTTGTATGACTTTTCTTTGTGTTGTATGACTTTTTTTGTGCTGTATGACTTTTCTTTGTGTTGTATGACTTTTCTTTGTGTTGTATACCTATTCTTTGTGTTGTATACCTTTTCTTTGTGTTGTATGCCTTTCTTTCTGTTGTATGACTTTTTGTGCTGTATGACTTTTTCTTTGTGTTGTATGACTTTTCTTTGTGCTGTATGCCTTTTCTTTGTGTTTTATGCCTTTTCTTTGTGTTGTATGACTTTTATTTGTTGTGTATGCCTTTTTTTGTGCTGTATGACTTTTTCTTTGTATTGTATGACTTTTCTTTGTGTTGTATGACTTTTCTTTGTGCTGTATGCCTTTTCTTTGTGTTGTATGACTTTTCTTTGTGTTGTATGCCTTTCTTTCTGTTGTATGACTTTTCTTTGTTGTGTATGCCTTTTTTTGTGCTGTATGACTTTTTCTTTGTATTGTATGACTTTTCTTTGTGTTGTATGACTTTTCTTTGTGCTGTATGCCTTTTCTTTGTGTTTTATGCCTTTTATTTGTGTTGTATGACTTTCCTTTGTGTTGTATGCCTTTTCTTTGTGTTGTATACCTTTTCTTTGTGTTGTATGCCATTTCTTTTTGTTTTATGCCATTTCTTTGTGTTTTATGCCTTTTCTTTGTGTTGTATGACTTTTCTTAGTGTTGTATACCTTTTCTTTGTGTTTTATGCCTTTTCTTTGTGTTGTATACCTTTTCTTTGTGTTGTATGACTTTTAGGGATACCTAAACTGACTCAGCACTAGAGAGTCAAGGTTATGCTGATATGTCATTAAACCCCATACATACATAGATACATACTTTCTGTTGTGTAACCAATATGCTAGGCTGGAAAGGTGAATGTTTATAATCATTGCAAATATACATACAAACACTGGCACATGTATTGTATCAACATAGTTTTGTCTTTTAAGACTTGAGTCTGATGCAGAAAAAAGTTGCAAATTAATTTGTCTGCAAAGAGACATAATCATGGAAGTTAAATTATTTCAATTAATTTTTAAATTTCATTCTTAACATTGTTGTCCAATATTTTGTCTTGCAAAATAAAATCCAACACTAAATTTGTTTCTTTTTGTTTCCATAATAATGTTTGATTAATAATTTTGTATCTGAATGACTTGTTTACAAAATATTTATGAACAAACTGGAACTGAATGTGATAAACTATGGAGAATATTTGTAAGGATGTTGAAACATTATTGATATACACATATAGAGCTTGATATGGGTGTTGAGACATTATTTTACACACAAACATATAGAGCTTGAAATGTGTGTTGAAATCGTTACACACACATGCCGAGCATGCATGGATGTTGAGACATTAAGTTACACACATACAGGGCTTGAAATGGGTGTTGATGTATTATGTTACACACATACATAGCTTGCAGTGGGTGCTGAGACATTGTTACACACACACCAATGCAGAGCTTGCAGTGGGTGCTGAGACATTGTTACACACACATTCAGAGTTTGCATTGGGTGTTGATATTGTTACACACACACTTGCAGAGCTTGTAATGGGTGCTGAAATATTGTTACACATAGAGCCTTGCAATGGGTGTTGAGACATAATGTTAAACACCTGTATAGAATTTGCAATGGGTGTTGAGACATAATGTTAAACACCTGTACAGAATTTGCAATGGGTGTTGAGACATAATGTTAAACACCTGTACAGAATTTGCAATGGGTGTTGAGACATAATGTTAAACACCTGTACAGAATTTGCAAATGGTGTTGAAACATCATTACACATGCACAGCTTGAAATGGGTAATGTTGTCTGTGCTTCACTTGCATTTCATCTGCATTCCATTTGTATTTGCAGATATGCATTTTATATACCATCTTATCATTTTTCATCAGTAGTTTTAAAATGCATCCTGATTTATGGATATTTTAACTTACATTTATTATTTTTTAATGATGCAACTTGGAATTTCAAAATGGCTACATCAGCAACTATCTTGAAAATATTACAGCTATTCTGTTTGAAAGGATGGGATTTTCACTAAATGACGTTTTGTGATGTCCAGTTGGTTCTAAATGAAATTCGGTGTCAATTGACAGTTAAAAAGGGATAAATGGTCTTGTCTTGAATTCATGGAAATTGTTTTCACTCAGTAGTCCTTTCAAGGGGTTCTGGTTCAACTAAATATAGTACAGATATATTTGCTGGAGAAAAGATATATCTTGTAAGTTAGTGAAAAATTGCCCCTCATTGTAAAAGATAAAGAATCTCATCCCAGCTCACCATGCAAAAAGGATTTTATGCATTCATGTTTCATTAATATTTTATCAACCATATTGCATTCACCATTTAATTTACATTAATTCTGCATTTTGTTGGCATTCCATTTTCATTTCTCTATTAACATAACCTATTTCACAGGTAACATTACCTATTTCACAGGTAACATTATCTATTTGACTGGTATCATGCCAATTTCACTGGTAATGTGATCTGTTTCACTGGTAACAAGCTATAATATTTAAGCTTGGTTCTGATTTACAAGGATGTGACTTTTCTTGAATGCTTATTTTCTGTATATTCAATGTCAATGTTAGAAGTGTATTGGATGCCACTGTGCATGTACCATATCAGGTATTTCATTTTAGTTCATATCTACAATATCCAGAATTCCACATTGCATAGACTATATAAAGATGTACCTAAAGATCTGATTTTCACAAATGAATAAAATCATAATTATTCATGATCATGTAAAAGTAAATAAAATAAAACTTGCCTATTTTTGTCAATTCCTTAAATCCCCATTATTACATTAGAAATGCGAACTAGACCAGAAAAGCTCATGCACTTTCCTCTTTCCATTTTTTAGCATTTGCTGACTGTGCTTCATCTGACATTCATAAGCACAAGTTGTTATTGCTACTCAAAAAAACAACTGGGCAGATTGCCACAAGTTGTTATTGCAGATCATAAACTTCTAGAAGAATTGCCAAAAGTTGTTATTGCTACTCCTAAAATCAACTGCAAAGATTGCCAAAAGTTGTGACTGATACTTCTAAACTACTGGGAAGATTGCCACAATTTGCTATTGCTACTCCTAATTTACTGGGAAGATTGCCACAATTTGCTATTGCTACTCCTAATTTACTGGGAAGATTGCCACAATTTGCTATTGCTACTCCTAATTTACTGGGAAGATTGCCACAATTTGCTATTGCTACTCCTAATTTACTGGGAAGATCGCCACAATTTGCTATTGCTACTCCAAAACTACTGGGAAGATTGCCACAATTTGCTATTGCTACTCCTAATTTACTGGGAAGATTGCCACAATTTGCTATTGCTACTCCAAAACTACTGGGAAGATTGCCACAATTTGCTATTGCTACTCCTAATTTACTGGGAAGATTGCCACAATTTGCTATTGCTACTCCAAAACTACTGGGAAGATTGCCACAATTTGCTATTGCTACTCCTAATTTACTGGGAAGATTGCCACAATTTGCTATTGCTACTCCAAAACTACTGGGAAGATTGCCACAATTTGCTATTGCTACTCCAAAACTACTGGGAAGATTGCCACAATTTGCTATTGCTACTCCTAAACTACTGGGAAGATTGCCACAAGTTGTTATTGCTACTCCTAATTTACTGGGAAGATTGCCACAATTTGCTATTGCTACTCCAAAACTACTGGGAAGATTGCCACAATTTGCTATTGCTACTCCTAATTTACTGGGAAGATTGCCACAATTTGCTATTGCTACTCCTAATTTACTGGGAAGATTGCCACAATTTGCTATTGCTACTCCAAAACTACTGGGAAGATTGCCACAATTTGCTATTGCTACTCCTAATTTACTGGGAAGATTGCCACAATTTGCTATTGCTACTCCTAATTTACTGGGAAGATTGCCACAATTTGCTATTGCTACTCCAAAACTACTGGGAAGATTGCCACAATTTGCTATTGCTACTCCAAAACTACTGGGAAGATTGCCACAATTTGCTATTGCTACTCCTAATTTACTGGGAAGATTGCCACAATTTGCTATTGCTACTCCAAAACTACTGGGAAGATTGCCACAATTTGCTATTGCTACTCCTAATTTACTGGGAAGATTGCCACAATTTGCTATTGCTACTCCTAATTTACTAGGAAGATTGCCACAATTTGCTATTGCTACTCCAAAACTACTGGGAAGATTGCCACAATTTGCTATTGCTACTCCTAATTTACTGGGAAGATTGCCACAATTTGCTATTGCTACTCCAAAACTACTGGGAAGATTGCCACAATTTGCTATTGCTACTCCTAATTTACTGGGAAGATTGCCACAATTTGCTATTGCTACTCCAAAACTACTGGGAAGATTGCCACAATTTGCTATTGCTACTCCTAATTTACTGGGAAGATTGCCACAATTTGCTATTGCTACTCCAAAACTACTGGGAAGATTGCCACAATTTGCTATTGCTACTCCTAATTTACTGGGAAGATTGCCACAATTTGCTATTGCTACTCCAAAACTACTGGGAAGATTGCCACAATTTGCTATTGCTACTCCAAAACTACTGGGAAGATTGCCACAATTTGCTATTGCTACTCCTAAACTACTGGGAAGATTGCCACAAGTTGTTATTGCTACTCCTAATTTACTGGGAAGATTGCCACAATTTGCTATTGCTACTCCAAAACTACTGGGAAGATTGCCACAATTTGCTATTGCTACTCCTAATTTACTGGGAAGATTGCCACAATTTGCTATTGCTACTCCTAATTTACTGGGAAGATTGCCACAATTTGCTATTGCTACTCCAAAACTACTGGGAAGATTGCCACAATTTGCTATTGCTACTCCTAATTTACTGGGAAGATTGCCACAATTTGCTATTGCTACTCCTAATTTACTGGGAAGATTGCCACAATTTGCTATTGCTACTCCAAAACTACTGGGAAGATTGCCACAATTTGCTATTGCTACTCCAAAACTACTGGGAAGATTGCCACAATTTGCTATTGCTACTCCTAATTTACTGGGAAGATTGCCACAATTTGCTATTGCTACTCCAAAACTACTGGGAAGATTGCCACAATTTGCTATTGCTACTCCTAATTTACTGGGAAGATTGCCACAATTTGCTATTGCTACTCCTAATTTACTAGGAAGATTGCCACAATTTGCTATTGCTACTCCAAAACTACTGGGAAGATTGCCACAATTTGCTATTGCTACTCCTAATTTACTGGGAAGATTGCCACAATTTGCTATTGCTACTCCAAAACTACTGGGAAGATTGCCACAATTTGCTATTGCTACTCCTAATTTACTGGGAAGATTGCCACAATTTGCTATTGCTACTCCAAAACTACTGGGAAGATTGCCACAATTTGCTATTGCTACTCCTAATTTACTGGGAAGATTGCCACAATTTGCTATTGCTACTCCAAAACTACTGGGAAGATTGCCACAATTTGCTATTGCTACTCCTAATTTACTGGGAAGATTGCCACAATTTGCTATTGCTACTCCAAAACTACTGGGAAGATTGCCACAATTTGCTATTGCTACTCCAAAACTACTGGGAAGATTGCCACAATTTGCTATTGCTACTCCTAAACTACTGGGAAGATTGCCACAAGTTGTTATTGCTACTCCTAAAACCAACTGCAAAGATTGGCAAAAGTTGTTACTGATACTCCTAAACTACTGGGAAGATTGCCACAATTTGCTATTGCTACCCCTAAACTACTGGGAAGATTGCCACAATTTGCTATTGCTACCCCTAAACTACTGGGAAGATTGCCACAATTTGCTATTTCTACTCCTAAACTACTGGGAAGATTGAAATAAAACTTTACACACACTCATCATCAACATTATTTAGTTCCAAATGAAAACAATGCCCTATGGAATGTCGATACGACCTTCATTGCTACCATTTTTAAAATCATTGTTATCAATATAATTCCTCCTAAAAAGATGGCCATATTAGGATGTGGTTTTCATTACAAACCTTCCTATGATGTCTAGTGAATGCTAAATGAAAATGTCTTTGCTTTTTATTTGTTTGTCCAATGGCAAGGAAATTTGATTAAATGCTTTTTGAAGGACACAAAGAGGCAGTCGATTCAGGCTGGCCTGGTTAGGTATTGAACCTGCACTCTGAGTACGAGTCATTGCTTTACCAATTATATTACTGTGACGTCCAAATGAAAATGGTGCCAACCCGACAATATAGTTATCACAGTGACAATCTAGAAAATCTTGTTATTGCCACTCCTGAAAGGATATTTATTCAGTAATAGGGTTTTCTTCAGATGACTTCATATGGTGCCTATATGTCCCAAAATGTAAAAAGAGTCAAACTGAAATCCAATATTACCTCCATGACTGCCATTTTGCTATTGCTACTCCCTCTGAACAGATGGTCATATTGCTATGGGGTTAATTACACAAAATGACTTTGCATGACATCTGGTTGGTCCTAAATGGTCATATTGCTATGGGGTTAATTACACAAAATGACTTTGCATGACATCTGGTTGGTCCTAAATGAAGTTGGTATAGATTTAACTTTAACCTATCCCTCTGAACAGAAGATGTTCATATTGACTTCTTATCATGTATAGTTGGTCTTGAATGAAAATGGTGCAGATTTAATTTTCAAATTGGCCTCCACACTGGGTATTCTTGTTGCTACTCCATTTGAATGGATGAGGGTAATTCGAAATAAAGAAAATGCCAATATAGTTAACATGCCACCATTAAAAATATCTTGTCATCATGACCCCTGTGAATGGATAATCACAACAATGTGGAAATTTCACTAAAAGACTTCTTATGATGTCTAGTTGGTCATGGCTATCAGTGGCCATCTTGAAAAAAAATTGTCATTCCTACTCTTCTTAAACAGAGTTTTAACAACATGGGATTTTCACTACAAAGATTTGTAATGTCTAGCTGGTACTTAATGCAAATGATGCTGATCTGACCTCAAACTGTGAAATGTGACCATTAAATTGTGTTATGGCAACTTGAACTGAACAGATCTCCAAAACACTATTAAGTTTTCATTAAGAATTCTTATCACATCTGATGGATCTAAATAAAATAGAGCAAATCTGACATTCAGCATGACTGGCATAGTGACCATCTTGACAAATCTGACATTCAGCATGACTGACATAGTGACCATCTTGACAAATCTGACATTCAGCATGACTGACATAGTGACCATCTTGACAAATCTGACATTCAGCATGACTGACATAGTGACCATCTTGACAAATCTGACATTCAGCATGACTGGCATAGTGACCATCTTGACAAATCTGACATTCAGCATGACTGACATAGTGACCATCTTGACAAATCTGACATTCAGCATGACTGACATAGTGACCATCTTGACAAATCTGACATTCAGCATGACTGGCATAGTGACCATCTTGACAATGTCCTTACTGCTACTCCTCCTAAATGGATTGCAGTAGCTGCAAAAATATTCTTTAAGAGATGCAGTTGGTTTTAGAAGAAAATAGTGATTAGAACATCATACCGGTATCATCTTTAAATCTTATTAAGTCTCGTTGACAGGAAAATGTTGTGAGTTTCAGATAGACTTTATATAATATCAAGCCAGTCCTAAATTAAAATGGATCAGATCTCAAATTTGATGGCCATTATTGCCATTTTGAAAAATCTTATTAGGCCAAAATAATGTGTAGTTCCTATTGCATTAGTTTGAAAATTAGGGTCGCCACGATGAGTATTTTTTAAATTTTTTTAAACATAAATGTTTTTTATTTTGTACCAAGTGGGAAAAATTCTAATGTCAGAAACAAAGATGGCTGGTCAGCCAACCAGAAAGACATTTTTATTTAGTACCAAGTGGGAAAAATGCTAGGGTCAGAAATAGGGATGGATGGTCAGCCAACCAGAAAGACATTTTTATTTTGTACCAAGTGGGAAAAATGCTAGGGTCAGAAACAGGGATGGATGGTCAGCCAACCAGAAAGACATTTTTATTTTGTACCAAGTGGGAAAAATGCCAGGGTCAGAAACAGGGATGGATGGTCAGACAACCAGAAAGACATTTTTATTTTGTACCAAGTGGGAAAAATTTTAGGGTCAGAAACAGGGATGGATGCTCAGCCAACCAGAAAGACATTTTTATTTTGTACCAAGTGGGAAAAATGCATGGTCTAAACAGGGATGGATGGTCAGCCAACCAGAAAGACATTTTTATTTTGTACCAAGTGGGAAAAATGCTAGGGTCAGAAACAGGGATGGATGGTCAGACAACCAGAAAGACATTTTTATTTTGTACCAAGTGGGAAAAATTTTAGGGTCAGAAACAGGGATGGATGCTCAGCCAACCAGAAAGACATTTTTATTTTGTACCAAGTGGGAAAAATGCATGGTCAGAAACAGGGATGGATGGTCAGCCAACCAGAAAGACATTTTTTTGTTGCCTTGATGCAAATAATACATCCCTAGTCTATAAAGTTACAGCCTGAAAATAGATATAGTTACAAGTTTTTGATTTTAACTTTGTCAGTAAGCTTCAGCTATAATCTCACATGACTCTGACGAGCATCACAATTTTATCTATTTTCAGCTCTGCTAGTCATAGACCAAGCAACTTTGTCTTCCATCTGTTTGCACAAATTTGTTATTGCTACTCCTAATAAACTAGGTGAAGGACTGCAATGAAACACATTGGTACAGCTGGTCCAAAAAAATTGTGATGTTGATCTCATGCACAATATGGCTGCCACAGTAGCCATCTGAAAATCTTTTTATCAATACTCCTCCAACATGGATAGTCATGTCATGATGTTTGACTAAATTACTTCCTCTAATGTCTAGTTGCAGATTTTATGTCCAACATGGCCACCACTGCAGCCACGTTTAAAGTCTTGCTACGGAGTGGATGGTCACATAGCGTTTTCATGAAAAGCCTTCTTATGACATCTAGTTGGTACAGTATGAAAATCATGCCAATCTAACATGCAATATGACTGCCACAATAGTCATCAAAAAATCTAACATCCAATTTGACTCCCACAGTAGCCATAAAAAAAATCTAACATCCAATTTGACTCCCACAGTAGCCATCAAAAAATCTAACATCCAATTTGACTCCCACAGTAGCCATCAAAAAATCTAACATGCAATATGACTGCCACAGCAACCATCAAAAAATCTAACATCCAATATGACTGCCACAGAAGCCATCAAAAAATCTAACATCCAATATGACTGCCACAGCAACCATCAAAAAATCTAACATCCAATATGACTGCCACAGCAACCATCAAAAAATCTAACAGCCAATATGACTGCCATAGTAGCCATCCAAAAATCTAACATCCAATATGACTGCCACAGTAGCCATCAAAAAATCTAACATCCAATATGACTGCCACGGTAGCCATAAAAAAATCTAACATCCAATTTGACTCCCACAGTAGCCATCAAAAAATCTAACATCCAATATGACTGCCATGGTAGCCATAAAAAAAATCTAACATCCAATTTGACTCCCACAGTAGCCATAAAAAAATCTAACATCCAATATGACTGCCACGGTAGCCATCAAAAAATCTAGCATCCAATATGACTGTCACAGCAACCATCAAAAAATCTAACATCCAATATGACTGCCACAGTAGCCATCCAAAAATCTAACAACCAATATGACTGGCATAGTAGCCATCCAAAAATCTATCATCCAATATGACTGCCACGGTAGCCATCAAAAAATCTAACATCCAATATGACTGCCACAGTAGCCATCAACAAATCTAACAACCAATATGACTGCCACAGAAGCCATCAAAAGACCTTGTAATTGCTCCTCCTGAACGGAAAGTTATGTTGATAAGGTTTTCATCCAATCACATTTTGTCTAGTTGATCCTAAAGAAAATGATGATGATACAAGTTTAATATTGCTGCCACTGTCACCATCTTAAAATTTTATCACTACCCCTGGATGGAAAGACATCTGACCCTTTTTCACCGTCTTATTATGCCTACTTGGTCCTAATTGTAAATGGTAATATGGAGTTGAATGTGTTTGCCCCATGGTCATCTTGAAAACTTTATCATTAGCCCTCAATGGAAAGACATTTGACCCTTTTTCACCGTCTTATTATGCCGACTTGGTCCTAAATGTAAATGGTGCTAATATGTAGTTTAATGTGTTTGCACAATTGCCAGCTTGAAAATCTTATCACTACTTTTTCCTTAATGTGCATACCATCATGGAGTTTTCACAAAAAGACATCTTTTAATGTTCATTCTAAATTAAAATAGTGCTATGATGTTCATTAAGTGTTTACTTGAAGCATCTTGACCGGAGTTGTGGTTCTACATCTTACTGGTCTGCAGATAATTAAGCATCAACAAGTTTTGCTTGGCATCAAGCTAATTTGCTCAAATAAATTCACCGATAACAGATTTTGACACATTTCAGCTATGATCGTCTTACAATTAGCTATTGTCATTTTTAATAAAGCATCCAATATTCCATTTCAGTTCAGATTTAATGTTTATTGCATACAAGATTTAGACATTGTACAGAGTTATTGCCCTTGATTGAGAAATACAATAGTATATGTGTAATTCACTTTTCTTTCTGAATCTTGTCAACTTCTTTGATCAGATGCATGGCTGAACGGAAAAGTGATAGTAGTGTCCTTGAGTCAAAGATTTATGGGCAATTTGTTTGATGTAGGTTTGGAAATTGTTTTAACCTCATTCTGATATGACCCTACTAATAGGATTTTACATTGTAAAAACTTTTTTTTAATCCATTCATCACGTCTTGATTTTTTAAATACTTTGTTCTGATAAAACTTTCAACATTAGATGAAAATTATAGGTTACCATGCTTTGAATAAAATGGGGAAGATTTGTAATGTAATAAAATGGGGAAGATTTGTAATGTATAATTTGAACAGTTGATGTGTTCCCTGCTTTGTGAATGTGAAGGTTTGTTTTCTGCCAAAACACAAACATATACTAGATTGATCTTTAATCAGTGGATTTTTGGGACACTTATTGTTGATGACTTATGTATTAATTGGTCTGTAGAAGAAATAGGCACATGTTTTTGAGCATGTGACAGTTTTCCTCCTGTCTCATTTTAGCTAAAAAGGAATATAGTATGTCTAACGAATCAATCACAACTATTGTTGTAGACTCGATTGGTTTGTTGGATAATGGCGAAACAAAAATCCCACATGGGTAATTTAAAGTTCTAGGACAGTTTCAATACAGGATTAATAGTGATGTCAATAGACAAGTCACCTAGCTGCTAGAAAACTGATGGGCAAGAAGACAGCCAAAAAAAAAAGAAGCTCTATGTAAATTTGTACAACAGTATTGATTACCAAGAAGCTCTATGTAAATTTGTACAACAGTATTGATTACCAAGAAGCTCTATGTAAATTTGTACAACAGTATTGATTACCAAGAAGCTCTATGTAAATTTGTACAACAGTATTGATTACCAGGACTGAGGGGGGAGTTACAAGTACTGAAAGCAATTAGGACTATAAATAGGACATGACGTTTTTTTATACCTTTCTGTAATGATTATTCATGGTTGAAAATTGTATAGAATATCTTTAGTTACATTTTGCCTATATGACCTAGGTCTAGTAAGAATGTAAAATTACATATTATCTAAAAAAAATATGTACATGTGATAACAATTACTATTAATAATCTTGATAAGAAGTTGTAATAGCGCCTTTAGATTAATTTCAGTTTGGTTGATGGGGTTTGGTTGGTTTTAGTAAAGTTCAGTAACTTCCCATTGCTAGGTCACATGAATAGGCAAGTTCAATATAAAATCTTAAGCAATATTCCTGATGTGGGATCAATTGTGAAATATAGTCACAATATATGATGTACATAAGAAGAGACTTGAGCAATCAGTTTCATTTCTAGTATGGAGTCATCCTCATTTCTCATGTTCCCGTTAAGCCTGCCATTTTATGTTGTACTTTGATATTATTTGAGAGAAAAAACATTTGTTTGGACTGTTTAGTGGAAACACGAAGTGATACTTGGACTAGGATATTATTCTGGAACTGTTGTGAATAATTGAAAGGAGTTCTGGACTACGCCATTTTGACATCAAGATTCTCGGTGGACCCGTTTGAAATTATAGGGAACCTTGATTTCATTTGTGCTTTCCTAGATCTTTGTCATGCTTATTTTGGATTCACTTCATAACTGTACAGTCCTCTCATTTTCCTTTTATAACTTTGATAGTTAAATTATTTGATAGTTAAATTATTTGTCAAGTTGTACAAAACGTGTTAGTTTTGCTACTTTCTGCTACTTACTTTGTGACCATAAAGTCATAACATTCTCTCTCTCTCTCTCTCTCTCTCTCTCTCTATATATATATATATATATATATATATATATTGATAACTCATGTCCAGATAACTTGCAAACCCATTTATAATTTTTTAAACCAGAAAATACCCCAAAAGTTGACCCCCATTTGTTTCACATGAAGAAGATCGCATTCAAAATTGGTAATGGAAACTAGATATATTGCTTGTTTTATTGTCAAAAACTGTAAAAAGGACCTGGAAATTTTAATCAACATTATGAAATATCAAATTTAAAGGTAGGTCATACAGTTAAGTTACTTACATTTTCTTCCCAAACAACATTCCTAGTACACAGCAATTAAAGAGAGATCTGTTAGGAAATTTTGATCAACGAAAATGCCACTTATGCCAAGTGGTGGCAGTACTTTAATAAATATAAATTAAATAATATTTTACCAATTGAAATTTGCATTCCATTTCTATCTTTTAGTTCCTTTTAAGTATAATTGTCATAAATGCAATATGACCTTTTGTAATTAAACATAAAATGTGTCAATCTACCCTAACAGCTATGTTCGTGAGCATTTTTCTGAGAACCTAATTAATAATAATAATAATGAGGACTTTGTATAGCGCCTATTCTATAAAAGCTCTAAGCGCTTTACACCATCAATAATGATATGACTACACTACAGAACAACAAATGACAAAAACAATGAAATTGGAAAACATAAAAACATGCTGAAAATATATAAGATATAAAACATGATTAGGTTGCTAAGTTTGTCCCTGAGGTCGAAATAGGTGAGTCTTGAGAGCACTCTTAAAAGGGACCACTGTCTTTGTGTCTAATTTCAATAGGCAATTCGTTCCACGTCGCCGGGCCCTGGTATGCAAACGAACGTTGTCCATATAACTTTGTTTTCACTGTGGGAACAATGAGTATACGATTATCAGAAGAGCGTAAGGATCTAGCTGGTGTATACACATGGGTGAGGCTGGATAGGTATGTAGGTATGTTGGACTGGAGTCTGTCATTGAAACATAGCACAGAGAACAAATTTTGTGCTTGATTCTGTATCGAATTGATAGCCAGTGTAGGGTACAGAGCAGTGGTAAGGTGTGCTCTGATCGAGGTACTCTAAAGATGATCCGTGCAGCTGTGTTCTGAACTTTTTGAAGTTTCTAGAGTAAATATTGTGATGAACCAGACAGAATTGAGTTACAATAGTAATTAAGTGCCGACTGTGTTTTGATAACTGACTTGCTGAAGTATTTGTCGCATTGTTGCACTGAATTAAAAGCTGGTTTTCTTTGTATTATCACGGTAATTATGTCTTTTGAATCAAATAAAGAAGGTGGAACAAAAGAGAAGTTAAAGGCATGAAATTCCTACAAACTTAAAATCTTGGGTGAACTCAACTTCATTTGATCACTCGAGCACTGTTATAAATGTTATTATGTATGTAACATAAACTACCTTAAATTAACTGACTCTTTCATAACTGTGAACAAAGCAAGGCAGCCAAGCAAGAAAAACTTCATAAAATAAAGAGCTTGATTTCACTGATACAGACCAAGAATCCTTGAACCCGATGTTAGAGATATCTTCAAGGATAACAAGTTTAATCATTACTTCCAATGAAATCACAACATCAATATTGTATTCATTGAACAATACAAAGTTTCGATGAAGGAAATTGTCTCACAAAATAATTGTCACAGGTTTTTGAAAAAAAAAGGAATTTTATTTGGTGGTGTATCAACTGTTAGTCTGGTTCCCTGTCCTGTGGCCTCTTGATATGGCAGGATACTATTAAACACCACAATGGGAACCAGACTCATCAAGAAAATAAAAAAGCAGAGATGTGATACACAAATTATTCATGTATAAGAGATGGTTGTTGAAACCAGTTGGAATGATCTTTAATGTTGGACATTTGAAATAAATGTTATTCAAACAGAATAACAAATATTTCATTAGAAATAGTGTGTTATTACAAATTATTATTCAAGTGATTATAAAATGATTCAGTCATTAAACAGCACAGTTCCCTAATGCCACCCCACCCGAGATTACTTATGTCGAAGCAATTTTTAAATTTTTTCTTCTTCAATTTTTTAAGTTTTCTTAATAACTTGCATCCTCACTTATTATGCAGTTCTCTGTTTGTGGACACCATTGTGCACAAGTTTATATATATATATATATATATATATATATATATATATATATATATATATATATATATATATATATATATATATATATATATATATATATACTGTATATGACATGTTTTCTTAGATAAGTTTGAGTATGGCGTTCTTGCAGTAGTAATTTACTTGGCAAACATGCATTTTCACAAGTTTGTTCCAGACTACTAAAATAAAGTGCTTTGGTGAAAAGTTCTGCACATTCCTAACTACATTTAGTTACATAATACACACCAAATGTTGTCAGTGTAAAATGGATGAAATAAAGTTTACTGGCATATACACCCAAATTATCCATAGACTCCTGATCATCTCCCACTTGTGCTGGTGGAGTTTTATCTGATTTTATCTGATCTGCATCCCACAATAATCTAACATCCATGTGTTACTGGTGGAGTTTTATCTGATCTGCATCCAACATTAATGTAACATCCATGTGTTACTGGTGGAGTTTTATCTGATTTTATCTGCTCTGCATCCCACATTAATGTAACATCCATGTGTTACTGGTGGAGTTTTATCTGCTCTGCATCCCACATTAATGTAACATCAATGTGTTACTGGTGGAGTTTTATCTGATTTTATCCAATCTGCATCCCACATTAATGTAACATCCATGTGTTACTGGTGGAGTTTTATCTGATTTTATCCAATCTGCATCCCACATTAATGTAACATCCATGTGTTACTGGTGGAGTTTTATCTGATTTTATCCAATCTGCATCCCACATTAAAGTAACATCCATGTGTTACTGGTGGAGTTTTATCTGATTTTATCCAATCTGCATCCCACATTAATGTAACATTCATGTGTTACTGGTGGAGTTTTATCTGATTTTATCCAATCTGCATCCCACATTAATGTAACATCCATGTGTTACTGGTGGAGTTTTATCTGATTTAATCCAATCTGCATCCCACATTACAGTGTTACATCCATGTGTTACTGGTGGAGTTTTATCTGATTTTATCCAATCTGCATCCCACATTAATGTAACATCCATGTGTTACTGGTGGAGTTTTATCTGATTTTATCCAATCTGCATCCCACATTACAGTGTTACATCCATGTGTTACTGGTGGAATTTTATCTGATTTTATCCAATCTGCATCCCACATTAATGTAACATCTATGTGTTACTGGTGGAGTTTTATCTGCTCTGCATACCACATTAATGTAACATCCATGTGTTACTGGTGGAGTTTTATCTGATCTGCATCCCACATTAATGTAACATCCATGTGTTACTGGTGGAGTTTTATCTGATCTGCATCCCACATTAATGTAACATCCATGTGTTACTGGTGGAGTTTTATCTGATCTGCATCTCTCATTACAGTGTAACATCCATGTGTTACTGGTGGAGTTTTATCTGATCTGCATCGTACATTACAGCGTAACATCAATGTGTTACTGGTGGAGTTTTATCTGATTTTATCCAATCTGCATCCCACATTAATGTAACATCCATGTGTTACTGGTGGAGTTTAATCTGATTTTATCCAATCTGCATCCCACATTAATGTAACATCCATGTGTTACTGGTGGAGTTTTATCTGCTCTGCATACCACATTAATGTAACATCCATGTGTTACTGGTGGAGTTTTATCTGATTTTATCCAATCTGCATCCCACATTAATGTAACATCCATGTGTTACTGATGGAATTTTATCTGATTTTATCTGATCTGCATCCCACATCAATGTAACATCCATGTGTTACTGGTGGAGTTTTATCTGATCTGCATCCCACATTAATGTAACATCCATGTGATACTGGTGGAGTTTTATCTGATCTGCATCCCACATTGTAACATCAATGTGTTACTGGTGGAGTTTTATCTGATTTTATCTGATCTGCATCCCACATCAATGTAACATCCATGTGTTACTGGTGGAGTTTTATCTGATCTGCATCCCACATTAATGTAACATCAATGTGTTACTGGTGGAGTTTTATCTGATCTGCATCCCACATTAATGTAACATCCATGTGTTACTGGTGGAGTTTTATCTGATCTGCATCCCACATTAATGTAACATCCATGTGTTACTGGTGGAGTTTTATCTGATCTGCATCCCACATTAATGTAACATCCATGTGATACTGGTGGAGTTTTATCTGATCTGCATCCCATATTACAGTGTAACATCAATGTGTTACTGGTGGAGTTTTATCTGATTTTATCCAATCTGCATCCCACATTAATGTAACATACATGTGTTACTGGTGGAGTTTTATCTGATGTTATCCAATCTGCATCCCACATTAATGTAACATCCATGTGTTACTGGTGGAATTTTAACTGATTTTATCCAATCTGCATCCCACATTAATGTAACATCCATGTGTCACTGGTGGAGTTTTATCTGATTTTATCCAATCTGCATCCCACATTAATGTAACATACATGTGTTACTGGTGGAGTTTTATCTGATGTTATCCAATCTGCATCCCACATTAATGTAACATCCATGTGTTACTGGTGGAATTTTAACTGATTTTATCCAATCTGCATCCCACATTAATGTAACATCCATGTGTCACTGGTGGAGTTTTATCTGATTTTATCCAATCTGCATCCCACATTAATGTAACATCCATGTGTTACTGGTGGAGTTTTATCTGATTTTATCCAATCTGCATCCCACATTACAGTGTTACATCCATGTGTTACTGGTGGAATTTTATCTGATTTTATCAGATCTGCATCCCACATTAATGTAACATCCATGTGTTACTGGTGGAGTTTTATCTGATTTTATCCAATCTGCATCCCACATTACAGTGTTACATCAATGTGTTACCATAAGTCAGATCTAAGTTTCTTAGTGATACAGTATGTGTATTAACCTGGGACAGATGAAGATGCAGTCCAATGCATATGGTAATACACTAGTCAGATGCAGTCCAATGCATATGGCAATACACTAACTAGTCAGATGCAGTCAAATACATATGGCAATACCCTAACTAGTCAGATGCAGT
The DNA here is from genome assembly GCA_030141615.1 of Unio pictorum. NCBI lineage: Eukaryota > Metazoa > Mollusca > Bivalvia > Unionida > Unionidae > Unio > Unio pictorum. Next base: position 5,255,002 of record JARLTB010000169.1, on the reverse strand, counting down.
CCAATGCATATAGCAATACACTAAGTGGTCAGAAAGATCTGAATGTCAGTCCATAATGTAAAGGGGTAGAAGTACAGCTAACCACTGACTTACATGATAGTTGTGTTCCCAAGAGCGGTACCTCGGAATAATCCAACTCCAAATTTTTGGTTTTACTGCCATTAATTATTTTCTATAGAAAAATGCATATTGCAATTAACTCTATGTATATACTGATGTTGGATATTCATTTCACAGGATCTTCTGTAAATCAGAAATTACTGTAACCCAAACTTTCCAGGCATATGGAGATGGCCAAACAAAAAAGTTACATCATCATAAAACTAGTTTTAGAATATACTTTTTCGATACAAAATATGTGACCACATGGAATTTATGAGAATGAAGATATACGTGGCCCCGCTAAATAACAGACGGACTAAAGAAAGAAACTCACATCAAAAGAAAACCCCATTATATTTCAGATATTTCCAAGAAAACCCCATTATATATCAGATATTTCCAAGAAAACCCCATTATATTTCAGACATTTCCAAGAAAATCCCATTATATTTAAGATATTTCCAAGAAAACCCCATTATATTTCATATATTTCCAAGAAAGAAGTACCATTAAAAACAAAATGGTGACAGAATTTATTTCAATATTCACATCCGAAGAAAAACATGACTTGATTGAAATACTGAACAACACTAACCGTCAATTTGATTAAAATCAGGGTCTACTTTTCATATGTCGATCTGACATGTACAAAATAAAGGTCAATGTACTGGTTGGTGGTCATTGGAATTCCCAGGCCCATTTACTTCTAGTAACCTATCAAACACTTTATGTGAATTAGCATTGTTCAAAATGTTATAGCGTTAAGTTCTGATTGACATTTTTACTTTAAAAAAATATAACAGCTGTAATTTGATTGGTGAAGTGAAAGATCAACAGAACATGACCTTAAAGTGGTGTCAGATCTCCATTATGACAGAGATCTCAATTTAATCAGATTGCATCACAGTCTATTAGGGACCTATATATAATAAAGATTGATGAATAACAAATTGCTATGTAAAAATGATACATATTTATTGTCAGTTTCAATATATTTCATTGGTAAATGTCACCATCAAGTAACAAGCATATCACCTAAAACTATTTTTGAACAAGAAAAAGAAAACAAATTTACAGCAACAAAAAATATAAACAAAATTTTCCATTCATCATCCTAAAGATTTGCACTTATCATCTAGGAAATTTAAAGCAGTTGTCATTTGGGTTCGTTTTTGTTTCGAGAAGTTTACAAGGAAAATAACATAAGAAGAATATTTAACAATTAAACCAAATTTGTCTACAACTATCTCACCAAAAAACATGAAAAAAGATATGATGACAAATATCTCTTCAAGATAAAAAGGATATTTGTTATATGACAGAAAGTTGGTCATAAAATTGGTCAATCTGGTACACACCAAAAAATATAATGGGTGCTTTTTAAGAAAGAATTTCACAATATGCAAAAACTGACACTTTGCAAACAAAACCAATACAAACGTTTTTTGCTCTTGAAAAAAACATTTAATTTTATGCAAGTCTGTATAAACTGAATAATTTTTTATATTAAACATTCAAATATCAACATCTGACTATGGAAAACATAACAAAACACATTTTCTGTTCCTTTGTCTTCCTTCTTTTTGTCGTCTCTGAGTCACATACAGCTGTGTACAACACTTGTGAAAGTGAAATACATGAAGACATTGTTTCTGCATGGATATATCTTGGATTACATACAGTCCTTCTGAAAAAGAAATAGAAGCTATGATGAGAAGGAGAATATTTTATATTTAACCTTCAACATTCTTAAATAATGCATCAAAGATCTGAACATAATCGGAAATTTGGTCTTAATTTTAACTATTTAAACAAAATATACTAACACAAAAAGCACTAAAGCTCTATACTCATCCAACAGTTACCTCCCATTATACAGCCTTCTAATTTCCATACAATTATATTTGCCATATATTTACTCCCTTTCAACTGTCAATTCAAGTAACCTGCTATAGCATTTCCTCAAAGTGATGGAAGAACTACAGTTGTTCTGTTGGTAGAGCATTAGAATGGTAATTCAAGGGCTGTGGGTTCAATACCCAAAAAAAAATTAAGAAAAAGTCCATGCTTTGTGTGGATGCTAAAGAGAGGTTGCACTGAACTACATTAAAATATGTGTGTGTGTGTGTGTGTGTGTGTGTGTGTGTGTGTGAAGCATTGAATATAAAGTCAGCATAACAGTGTTTAAGAATGTCAAGTAAAGATAGTTTTAGAAAATGTAAAATAAAATTGCACACATATTTAAGAAGTTAAACATTTTCAAATAAATGCATAATAATGAACAAAAGAAACATTTTTTCCTGCATGTTTTGAACAAGTGGTTTAATAAAATTCATTTTTCCCAAAATTAAACTTTTCTTTAAATAAGATGTGATGTAAAGATACACACATTGATCCTTAATGACTCAAATTGTTCACTGCAAACACATTATTACATATGAACAATTGATCACCTGTTTAATTAATATAAAACTCATGTTATTTTATCACTTTATAAAGGAAATTGACATTCTTGTCGGTAAAGTGTTTTCTACTAAACTACCTTGATTTGATAGAGTGAAATCATAAGTAGATCTTTTTGTGGATATATAGGTTGATTAAACACAATGTATAAAGGTTGTCTGAAATGTACTTATCAGATTTTTTAAAAAAGAGTGTTTCTATTGGCTTATAATTCAGTTTAATAAATTCCAACATTAAATATCAATAATTCAGGACAGTGGTCTGTGAATCTTGTATCAGTGCTGAGTAAAACATACAAAATAATAATAATAATAATAATAATAATGAGGACTTTGTATAGCGCCTAATCTTTCTAAGCTCTAAGCGATTTACACCATCAATAATGATATGACTACACTACAGATCAACAAATGACAAAAACAATGAAATTGGAAAACATAAAAACATGCTGAAAACATATAAGATACAAAACATGATTAGGTCGCTAAGTTTGTCCCTGCAGTTGAAACAGTTGAGTCTTAAGAGCACTCTTAAAAGGGACCACTGTTTCTTTGTGTCTAATTTCAATGGGCAATTCGTTCCACGTCACCGGGCCCTGTTATGCAAACGAACGTTGTCCATATGACTTTGTTTTCACCTTGGGAACAATGAGTATACGATTATCAGAAGAAGAGCATAAGGATCTAGCTGGTGTATACCCATGGGTGAAGCTGGATAGGTATGTTGGACTGGAGTCTGTCATTGAAACATAGCACAGAGAACAAATTTTGTGTTTGATTCTGTATCAAATCAATAGCCAGTGTAGGGTACAGAGCAGTGGTGAGGTGTGCTCTGATCGAGGTACTCTAAAGATGATCCGTGCAGCTGTGTTTTGAACTTTTTTGAAGTTTATGGAGTAAATATTGTGACGAGCCAGACAAAATTGAGTTACAATAGTCCAGTCTTGAAAGTACTAATGAACACACAAGTGTTCTAGCAAAACTATTGGCACACATATCTAATTTTTATTACAATTATTAATTAAATTACAATCCTTCCATATTTCCTCATCATCATACACTTTACTTAAGAAAATCTCCACAACTATCTCTTTTAAGTTTAAGTGTTGGGTAGGTCCTGGAGAGTATGGAAATCTAAGAGGAACATGTCAGTTGGGATTATAGTTTTTTTATCATGCACACTATGACTGGATTGGTCTGGTTGTTATGGCAATGCCACAGCCATAGGTTATTTAGTGTTGATGACCCAATAAATATGTAAATAGTTACAGGGTGGGAATCACAAATGATTAACAGCTAAATCCATGGGGTAGGGCATGAACCCATGGGCAATTGTCAGTTGCATATTTACATTTTGTTGTCTTTTAATGACCAGTAAATATAAATATTGTTTTTGAGTGGGGATCTCGATAACTTTGATGTTGCGACCTCTTGTGGTACGTGTTGATAGATTGGTCATAGATCATATGTGCCAAGTATTTGAAATTTGCATAAAATGACACCCAACCCTACTCCAACCAGTCTAGATCAAAATTCCTAACTTGTTGGCACACTCTAAGCCCAAGTTGTGTTTGTCTAGCAGGGTAAACATGTATGTATGCATATGGTTGTATGTGTGTGTGTGTGCTGTATGCAGATAATAAACTGAGAGATTAAGGGACCTGATATTGGAGGCCTGAAATCAATTGCTAATTCCAGTACGAGATTTACCTCCCTAAACAGAAAATGTGTCTTCCTTTGGATTACCATTGATGCTGACATTAATCAATTTATTACATAATTTATAGTGATACTAAAAAATGTATCAGTGGGAGAAAAATTATATGATCACAGTGGGAACACCACTTTTATCACAGTAGTGGCAATATCACGTTTGGAACCCTACTTATTCTAATTAGGAGGAATATCTACTGTATGCATTTTTTTCTACATTTTGCTTTAATTAATATCTCTTTCCGTTCCCCTTCTCTCTCACACTCTACTCTCAGGTCGAATGGATCTTAAAACATGTCAAGACAGCTGGCCCTCTAGTATACATTTATATAATCAATGAGGTGACTTCAGGAATGCCTGAATATGAACTCCAAACAACAAAAAGTAGTCTTCAAATTATAACATTTGTATAATTAGATTTTTTTTACATGAAGCATGAAAATTGTCAGTAATTGAACTTAAACGACCTGTTACTTTTTAATATTCTGTCATCCAGATAGCATCATATACCTGTTACATATGAGAACATCCAGATTGCATCATATACCTGTTACATATGAGAACATCCAGATAGCATCATATACCTGTTACATATGAGAACATCCAGATAGCATCATATACCTGTTACATATGAGAACAACCAGATAGCATCATATACCTGTTACATATGAGAACAACCAGATAGCATCATATACCTGTTACATATGAGAACATCCAGATAGCATCATATACCTGTTACATATGAGAATATCCAGATAGCATCATATACCTGTTACATATGAGAACATCCAGATAGCATCATATACCTGTTACATATGAGAACAACCAGATAGCATCATATACCTGTTACATATGAGAACATCCAGATAGCATCATATACCTGTTACATATGAGAACATCCAGATAGCATCATAGACCTGTTGCATATGAGAACATCCATATAGCATCATATACCTGTTACATATGAGAACATCCAGATAGTATCATAGACCTGTTACATATGAGAACATCCAGATAGCATCATATACCTGTTACATATGAGAACAACCAGAACAAATTGTAAGGAACAACTCCGGATTAATTAATTAATAATTGTTTATGTCGTGATTCAAACTGTCATCATAGGCATAATCATGGCTGAAAATGATGGCGAAAAAAGGCATTGCTAAATGTTGATTGCAAACCAAAATTAAGCGGGTGCTCGTAATGGTTACCAAAATAGTGTGCAAGTTGAAAATACATAATTCACATCTAAATACAGAAATAAAATCAAATAGGAAATCTAAATACAGAAATTAAATCAAATAGGAAATCTAAATACAGAAATAACATGAAATAGGAACCATAATCCATAGAATTAAAGTCACAAGCATTACAATTAAAAATATTGCACTCTTAATTCTGTCATGTTTCTTCAGCAATGTTCACCGTATCAATCCATGCAATAACTAATCAAAACTGCTTTATTTTTATATGAAAACATTCAAGGATTTGACAAAATATACGTGAAGTATTACATGAACATTCTAAATATGAAATAAAATTCCTGTCCAAAAATTATTGTAAAATTCATGCAAATCAATATTTCTTGTCTTAAAAATATAAAGCAAAGAGAAACTCTATCCATACTCTGTTATGTGAGAAAGCTTGCCAGTAGCTTCTCGTGGGTTGGTGGTTCTCTCCCGGATTCTTCCTCCACCAATAATACTGGCCGCCATGTATATCCTATCATGTGCTGAAAAATGGTGTTAAACCCTACAACAACAGCAAATACCAAACACAAGTCAGACAAATGTGAAATGTAGGTCACAATTAACTTCTGAAGTACATGGATGTGGTCATAATTGAGTCATCATCTATTAATGATGATTTTAGCATTAACAGACCTTCAGGAATTAACTTTAACACACAATGTCATTGAGTATTACCCATGAAGATGCATCATATGTCTTAGTTTTGTAATATTACGTATATAGGGTGCAAATAAACAAATGTACAAGTACAAAATGTACATAATTATTACACTTAGCCCCTTCCTCAGGGGGTAAGTTTAATGAAGCACACTCCAAACTGCTGCCTAGAACCTAAGAAGAAAACATGGTTGAGATACGGGATATTGTGTATATGTATTCTTTTACATTTACAGATGCTGATGTTGAAATTATCAAGTCGAAAAATCGTAACTGAAAGCTCAGTGTGTTAGCTTTCTAAATCACTGAAATTCACGCATGTACCTGGATCTCTGTTGAACTTACGTCAGAGGCCTAGCCAAGTCCATTATTAAGGACAGTAATTATGGGATTAACCTATTTAAAATCAATGTCATCAATGCACAATGAAAGATGAAGAGGACTTAACTTTTCCATGTTAATGTAAAAGTTATTTTTCTCACAACTTAAAATATTCAGTGTCAAACAAAGAGGCCTTAGATAAAGTACCTATGCATACATTGTTCCCTATGGTGATGTTCCCCATTCATACTGTATGAATCGTATGAATTCTGATTTTAACTGTGGTCCCAGGAGAGGATTCAGTTGGAACAAAAACCCACAGAGCCAGCTGTGAATAAAAAGTTAAAATAGCATAAATTAATGAATTAAAATCAGAAAAGTTTCACATTTATCTATACTGATAACAGTAATTAAGTTCCATAACAAATATCCTTAATCACTAGTTATAATTTAGTTCGGGGAACTAAGTTTTACGATCCGAGCTAATCAGCATATTTTAGGCAAACAAATCAACAATAAATTCATAAAGAAATTGTTTCATGTATTCAAATGATACACAAATAATTTGGTTTTAAACACTTAGTCCAACATGAGAGTATTATTCCACATTTATGATGGTACATTCTTTTAATAAAAACTATGGCAAGGTCTATCTAGATGTACATCTGAAATGACTGCATGTATTTGATTAGTGTAACAACAACAAAACTGAGATACAGAATCCAATGCAACCTGAATTAAGCCTCAGCCTCTTAGCTAGCTGACACATTCTAAAAGTTATGATTAACTAAGACTCAGTTGGGTGGGTATTGCAAATGTACAATTCTTGCAGTGTTCACAAAAATAAAATATTCAAGTTTAAAAACCAAAATTATGTTCTGGACCAGGGTGTAAAATACCCAATTTACTGAAATCTTATCTTGAGCTCTGAGCAGAGCAAAACAGAACTGACACTGATCTGCCAGCACACAGTAAAACAGAACTGACACTGATCTGCCAGCACACATTAAAACAGAACTGACAATGATCTGCCAGCACACAGTAAAACAGCAGATCTGGGTTTATACTTTCATGGCTTGGCATACATTACATACGCATGAGTAAATATTGTGGATCCTTACTGCATTACAAAACATACTGTCTATATTAACTTCAAGACAAACTGAAAACAACAAAGATCCTGATTTGTCATCACATAATGTACCTGCAAACTAGGATCTATGTTGTGTTATCTATGTTGTGTATTCTACTGATTACTCTGGTTTCATACAGAAATCTGAATGACAAACTCAAAGGCTTTTCCCAAACTTTCAAAGACCACACAGATTTCCAAGACCTATTTTCACTAACATTTTGTATACAAGTTATATGAGAAAACATCAAAATACTACAATATCTTTTCATTTCCTAATTTCAGAAAAAAGAAACCAGGAAAACTAGACATCTGAATCTAATAACCATGGACAATTTTATTTTGTGATTATGGAAAGAAAATTAAAATGTTTGGGTTCATTTCAATTTTAAAAGACTTTTAAAGGCCTCATGGTAATCTGCTAGATTTTTTCCCAAACTTTCAAGGCCATGAAAACGCTGCTTCAATTACCCAAAACTATCAAAGACCTTCAAAGACTAAGAACACTGTTACTCCTAACAAACTGCACAGACAACTGATCTGCATTATGCAAGCAAGATAGATCCCAATCTGCCATTGCAGATCTGTCTGTGCAGTTTACGGTTGGGCTTAACTTCAAGCTTAGTAAGTACACATTGATACCAAGATACTTAACAGTGCTCAAGAATAACAATGATGCAGTTCATAATATTTATTTGTAAAGTCTGTTTAAACAAAACAAAGGGTTTTTATGAAATATGTTACCACATAAAAAATTATATTCAAATATCGTTATGTACAAATTTATCTGATGAATATACTCAGTTTATAATCATGTGATCACCATTACACTTTAAAGGCCTCAAACAGTTTTAGCCATGTCATCATCATTACACTTGAAAGGCATAAAACATGTTAAAGACCTAGTTTAAAAGAGCCTAAAAAATAACAACAAAATATAGACAACTGAGGTAAAACTACACTCACGTCATAAAGATATACTTACAAGAGGTAAAAATATACTGATAATTGGTAAAGATATACTTACAAGAGGTAAAAATATACTAATAATTGGTAAAAGATATACTTACAAGAGGTAACAGCAGACAGATGTCATGATAAGCATAATCTGTACAATTCTGGAAGAAAAAACAAAAACTAGTAAAGAAAATTGTAACCAGAAGATTGGTAACCACATATTGTTAATACATATGCAAAATGAACATAATGTTTGCTGAAAATAGCATGACCATTAAGGACTTGACTTGGTATCATTATGCAGAACAGTCAAATCCGAACTCCTGTAAAAAAAAAAAAAAAAAAAAAAAAAAAAAACGGCTGCTGTGTGCCTTGACAGTTGCTGAGTAACATACAATATTGGTGCTTTTGTGTCTGCCTTGTGAAAATATCCCAGTTGGATTGGATTGTTTGTCTAGCATCACATCATTGCTCATGTCCCCATTGAGATCATCAACCAACAGCACATCGTTAATGTGTTTTAAAATCAAGAATGTCATCGTCATCAATCATTCTTGCATTTTCATTACACTCTTTAAGCATGTCATAGCATCGCTGATCATCTACAGTGCCACTAAATATATCTTAAGCCATCTCAATATCATGCCAAGTAACAACTGCATCTTACCAGACCCAGAAAGCCCTATTATAATTGATGATAGAATTTCGTAATGCTGGATGTTCCTTGATTAGATCATTGCTCTAGTCACCGAGAAGTCAATCCCATTCATGCTGTAGAAATATAATAAATATATGGTTGTCAAATGAGCTCGCAGTTGTCCCAAGCTAAAATATTGGCGAAAATCGCACGTTTCGGAAGCCATAACTTCAGTTTGGTACAACGTAGAAAAATCAACGATGGCTTGATGAATAGAAGAATATCTCAGGAATAAAACAAGTCATAAAGAATGGTCGCGTGCTTTTAAATACGGAAATAGCAGAATGAAATCGAGGGTCATGGGTGGAACCAAGTATTCGGAAGTTACGAACCTTCTCTTTTTATAGAGTATGATAGAGAGGGTCCTATGTCTGAATGGATCATGGTCAATCTAAGGTATTTTTATCACTCTATGATTTTTTTCCTTTATATTTTTGTTTTGTTCATATCGAGCTCGCGTCGAGCACCTGTGGCTAATTGGAGGAAAATTTCTCTAACAAAATCAACATCTTACCCTTTATTCTGTGATCCCCTCATGAAGAATTGGACCAATAAAGGTCCGAAAATGCCTACTGCACCCCAAAAAATTGTTATAACCGCAATAGTGATGCTTCCTCGAGATCCTGGTTCCATGATTTTATTTTGTTACTTTGCAGGAACCTAGAGAAAATTCATATGACAATTACTTCCGGTTAAATCCTAGTAATAAAGGAAGCCTGATGTTATGCTTGTTTCTGGGACTAAAAGTGAGCAATGAGATACTATAAATACTACATGTTGTGTATCAGTCTGATAACTCGCATATCGTCACATGATCTAAAATATCTGTATCTTCTTTATTGTGTTCAAACTTAGAAAAGTCCATTTCTCGAAAATTATATGCAAAAACTTGGAATTCCAAATTATTGCGCCCTTTGTCGAGAAAATGCATGGTCGTTGGCTCCAACTTTGAACCGCCGTTTCCCAAGAAATTGCGCGCAACAACTTGTAATTCCAAATTAATCGGTGTGTATGTTTTGGATTTATTTGTCGTGTTATTATTCACGAATTTTTCCTTGCAAAAATAAAAATTAAAACTAGCAGCAGCATCCTCCTAGTAGAAAAAAACAAGCTGACTGAATCTCTCATTTTAGAGCAGTTTCCGAATCTTCTTAATTATGGAAATTTAATAGGTGGCAACCCAGTTATTCTTGGAGATTTCAACTTTCACTTTGACTGTCCTGGAAACCCAATCACGTAAAAAATTCTAGATTCCATTCATGTTTTCAACCTTAAACAGTCTGTTAAGAAACCCACCCATAAACGTGGTCACGTTTTAGACTTGATTTTTCATAGACCTTATGACAATATTCTAGAATCCACCCTTGTATCCCACGAACTTGCATCAGATCACCTTTGCATTATATGCCAGCATGACATCCAAGAAAACCTAACAACTTGCTTACCTCCTACAGCAGAACAACTCGATAACTACCTGCGTTCATTGCTTGAAAAACATGACCCAACCACCAAATGCAGATCATCAATTTAAAAAGGTGTTTTCCATGGTATAGCAGTGTTTGGGGACCTGTTTCGCACTGCTAAAAGAGACCGCCGTAAAGCAGAGAGGCTTTTGGCTTTCCACCAGACTCGGTATTCATAAACAAATCTATGAAGCCGCTAAGAAGAACGTCACAAACATAGTCCATAACTGCTTCATGAGTGCTTCGACCCAATATTGCCTTCACTAAATGATGTTATTAATATCTATCTCTCGTCCAGGAAATTACCATCATTTAAAAAAAAACTGCCATCGTAAAGCTGCTGCTGAAGAAACCAACACTCGACCATAAAGATTTAAAGAACTACCGCCCAGTTTCTAATCTCCCGTTCATATATATATATATATATATATATATATATATATATATATATATATATATATATATATATATATATATATATATATATATATATATATATAATCTTAGCAAAGTTGTTCTAACCCAACTTGTATCTCATTTGAATTCAAACAATTTTTTTTTTTTTTTTTAGCAATGTACAGTCTGCATATCGCCTTTGGCACAGTAATGAAACTAGTCTTCTGAAATTATTTAATGACATTCTCGCTGCTTTGGATAGCGGAAATATTACAGTCCACACCCTCCTTGAATTGTCTGTAGCATTTGACATAATAGACCATGATATATTATTTCACCGTCTCCAGCATTTATTTGACATTCAGAATACAGTCTTACAGTGGTTCAAGTGCTACTTAGTCAACAGGGCACAAATTGTATATGCAAACGGAATAAACTCTAGCCCAGTTGATCTATGTTGTCTGTTCTTGGACTTGTTCACTTTATTCTATACATTCAGCCACTCTCAAGTGTCATAGATCATCAACCAGTGTCTCACCAACTGTACGCAAATGACATCCAAATATACAAGTCTAGCCACCCAACGGAAGTTGATGATACCATCCAAGGAGTAGAGACGTGCATTTCTGATGTGAAATCATGGATGACATGTAACAAGCTGCAGATGAATGATGATAAACTGAGCCATTCTGATCACAACACAAAAACTTTCTCAATCCCATCCTTTACCTCAGACAATAAATATCAGTAACACCAACATTAAAATCACAGTCAGTACGTAACATAGATGTTACTCTATACAGTACTCTCACAATGAACCAATATGTCATGAACATATGCAAGGCTGCATATCCTGAGCTGAGACGCATCAGCTCCATTCGTAAATATCTTTCAGTTGATGCCACTAAAACACTTGACTGTCCATTCGATCCAGAATCAAACACAACATTTGTTCTCTGTGCTACATTTCACTGACAGACTCCAGTCTAACATACCTATCCGGCCTCACCCATGTGTATGCACCAGCAAGATACTAACACTCCTCTTCTGATAATGGTATACTCATTGTTCCCACCATGAAAACCTTTTTTCGGGGGGGGGGGGGGGGGGGGCACAAGACAGATCCCACTCCCATTTTTAAAAAAAACCTAGAAAATGTATTCATGTGTGAGTGTATTCCCGCTGATGTATTGTTTATGGTTTTTTTTAAATTTTCCAATTAATTTCTTCTAACTTTTATTTTTCCCATCGGGATTATAAAGTATTTTGAAAGGGGTATTTTTCTTTTCCCTATTGTTTCTATAGGGAGGTTTTCTCAAGGGTTTGTTTTATTCACCTTCTCTTTCATTCCTTTCCCTAAATGTTAATAGTTGACCCTAGGGGTCCCCTGTATCCTATGTTTGCTATATATATATATATATATATATATATATATATATATATATATATATATATATATATATATATATATTGTTTATGTGTTAGGATAGCCGTTTCTAACGTCAATTTTCCAATTTTCCTATTGGTGATCCGGACTGATCATCCATCACCTGTTTCCTTTTATAATGCGTTATTTTTCCATGAATTTTTAATTTTCCGGCAAAGTCCGATGTACTAATTCTTGTTTATATTTATAGTTTACAACAACAAAAAATATTAACAAAACTTTTAGTTTTGTTTCTGTGTCGTCTCTGCCCTTTTTTATATTTATTGATATTGAGATCGACTGTGTTCGAAGCGAGTTCTGTACGTTTTTTAAATTTAAATTGTTCATTCCCCCGCCTCGAGTTGTGATGTCTCTAATTATTTTATATTAACCTCCGTAGTAAAAGTTTCCAAATTGTTTATTGGCCCTATAAGTAGCGCTCTCTGTGTAGTACGGGAGCTATACACAGAGAAAAAATATTTAGTATATATAACTCACAAGTGATTTTTACCTTTCCCTGTGCAGGGCATGCGTTTTGGGAAACACTTCATTTGATTACTATGCTAATCCTTACTTCTTGTATTTTTGTGTTGAATGCTTCGTTTCCCTCTAAGTGGGATTTATTTCCCGACTCTTCCATGAACCTGTTCACTTTGCTTAGCGCCATGTGGCTTAGCCTCACGGCGTCCTAATCTCGTACTTTCCACTTGAGGGTCCCTGTCCCCCTCCCTTTAATTTCCTGTCTATTGTGTTTCCCTATGACTATTATTTGTCCGAATGCCCTCATATTCACTACAATAAATTCCGTTATTATATACAATAATGCTTTATTATAATTTCCATCTAAGAAACGGATGTTTCCTTGTTTGTAGAACTGAGTTTCCCTTATTTTCTGTATCAGGGCAACCCCTTGTATTATACTGGTTTCACACTCAACAATGACATGATTTTTGTTTGTTTGTTGTTGTTGTGAAAAGTGTTTTTTTTTTTGTTGTTGTTGTTTTTTTTTTACACAGTGAACATTTTGGCGATACCTTGATCATATGCCGTCTCACTGCAACCTCTCCCGTCAAAAACTCATATGTATGTATTTGAAGCAGAGGCTTTGTATTTTGATGGATCCTAACTTGATCCAGTGTCCCCAACCCCTACCCCAATATTTTTGTTTTCCTGTTATACTTTGCTTTTTGATCTATTTATTGTATAATCTGTTACCCATTTGTATGTTGATTTTGTGCCTATTTCACATAGTTCCTTGTTGTCCCCATATTTGTTAAGTAGTTCCTCTATTGATCTTAATTTACGTGGCACTTCTATCAATTTTATCAGCTTATTATTATATAGGTATTTTCTCTGCTTCGTGGAGAATCCTAAATAGTATATATAGAGACCATGCCAAGGTATAATTGGCTCTGCTTTAATTTGCTTAAATGGGTTATGAATGTTGGTGTATTTAATAAAGACAGGGTTTGGGAGGGCGAGACCCCCCCCCCCCTTTCCCGGCCTTGTATGATGTTTCTTTGTTATGTAATGCGTTTTAAAACCCCATAAGTATTTAATAATTTCGTTATCTATTGTGTCTAAATATTCATTTTTAAGTCTAGCGATTTTATAGTGTAGTTTAAGTGTACATACATATAGTTTTTAGCTACTTGTGCCCGTTCCATCAGGCACAGTGGTGTAGGGCCCAGATTTTCACATTTTCATTAATTTGTTCCCTGCTTTTTTATATATAGTTTTTTTCCCCTCATCTTTTCCAAGCAAGACCCATAATGCCTTGACTTTGTCCTTAATCAATGGGAGTGGTAAACCGTGATGTATACCTCTCAAGTTTCCTATTAGTAATAATTCAGTTTTCTCGGTGTTTATTTTTTACCCGATACTTTTCCAAATCTTTCAAATTCCTGTACGATTTTCATATAGGATTTTTTTATATCTTGAACAAAGTTCGTGCAATCATCTGCATGTTGTAGCATTTTAATCTCTTTTCTCTAATATTTAAAACTTTAATCCCTTTTATTTCTTTGTTCAGTTTTATTTTTATACTCAGATTTTTTGTCGCTATTATGTATAATAGCATAGATAATGGACACCCCTGTCTCACCAATCTCTTTATGTAAATTTTGTCTGTCTTAGCTCTATTTACCTGTACATACGATTTTATGTCTCTGTACAAAATTTTAGTCCAGTTTTAATTTTTGTTCCCCCAAATCCGATTTGTTAAAAATGTTTTGTATAGGTAGTTTTGTTCGAATTTGTCGAAAGCTTTCTCTTGATCGATGAGTACCATAGCAATTCTCTGTCCGGTAATATTAATGTGTTCTTGTATTGCTCTAATGCTAAGTATGTTATTTTGTATGTTCCTACATTTTGCCCCACTTGTCTGGTCTATGTTTATTATCCTATCTAGTCCTTTCTTTACCCCTTCAGCTAAGATTTTGCTAATGATTTTGTAATCTATATTAAGGAGGGAGATGGGTCTCTAGTTTTTAAGATCCTCCCTATCTCCTTTCCCTTTGTATATTAATGTTATCATCCCTTCCCTCATGCTTTTTTTCACACACACACACACACATATATATATATATATATATATATATATATATATATATATATATATATATATATATATATATATATATATATATATATAATTTTGCGAAATGCCCATCACTTCCTGGTGAATTATTATTTTCTAAGTTCCCCATTATTTTTAAAATTTCTTCTTGCGTGACGAAATCCTCACATAAATTTTTATATTTTGATGATATCGTCTCGCATTCTGTCTCTTGTATGTATTCATTAATTTGTATGTCGTCTATGTCCTGCGATGTGTACAGTTCCTCTTCTAGCAATCTCTCACCCATGTGTATACACCAGCTAGATCCTTACGCTCTTCTTCTGATAATGGTATACTCATTGTTCCCAAGGTGAAAACAAAGTCATATGGACAACGTTCATTTGCACACCAGGGCCCGGCGACGTGGAACGAATTGCCCATTGAAATTAGACACAAAGACACAATGGTCCCTTTTAAGATTGCTCTTATGACTCACATGTTTCGACTGCAGGGACAAACTTAGCGACTTAATCATGTTTTGTATCTTATATGTTTTCAGCATGTTTGTTATGTTTTCCAATTTCATTGTTTTTGTCATTTGTTGTTCTGTAGTGTAGTCATATCATTATTGATCGTGTAAAGCGCTTAGAGCTTCGAAAGATTAGGCGCTATACAAAGTCTTCATTATTATTAGTATTGTTCCCAGTATGAAAACGAAGTCATATGGACAATGTTCTTTTGCATACCAGGGCCCGCGATGTGGAGCGAATTACCCATTGAAATTAGACACAAAGGTACAGTGATTCCTTTTAAGTGTGCTCTTAAAACACACCTTTTTCGACTGCAGAACAAACTTAGAAACCTAATCATGTTTTGTACCTTAAATGTATTCAGCATTTTTGTTTGTTTTCCAATTTCATGTTTTTCCCCTCTGTTGTCATATCATTATATATGTTGTAAAGCGCTTAGAGTTTCTCAAGATTAGGCGCTATACAATGTCGCTATTATTATTATTATTATTATTATTATTATTATTATTATTATTGTTAACAGCAACCGCTCCGGTGGCCTTGTGGTTAGAGCGTCTGCCGCGGAAGCGGTAGGTCGTGGGTTCGATACCTGACCGAGTCATACCAAATTCTTACAAAAATGGTACTAACAGCTGCCTCGCTTGTCGCTCAGCATTAAGAGGTTAGTATCAGTACTGGTTGGCCTGGTGTCAGGATAATGTGACTGGGTGAGACATCATGCTACATGACTGCGGCATGATGCCCCTGTGCTAGACATCACTATAAACTGCCTAACTGCAGACATCGTAGCGATATGACTGAAAAATTGTTAAAGTTACGTCAAAAATCCTAATCAATCAATCAAACAAACACATCTCTTAACGCAAATATCTTAACACTCTAAAAAAAATAATGCCAAACCATCCGCTCGGTCCATTTAGATCAGTTCTCATAGTCACGCAATTTCTGGAGCAAGAGCGTACCAAATAGGATTCCGAATTGTTGCATTATTGCAAGTTCGAGCCCAACAGACATATTACATAAGATACGCCGTTTGCATTTACATAATAAGAAACAGCTACACGTTACCTATGTTTATAAATTCTTACGACTTTTCTTGGATTTGGTTATTGATCAACTCACTTTGCTTTACGCCACCATCAAAATGAACTCTTTATTTACGAAGCACATACGGTATTTCAGCTTCTCAAAGACAGCTCCTAGCATCTTACTTGCAAAAGAGAGGAAACCGAAGACGCTGTATGATGCAGTAGTTGTTGGAGCTGGTATACATTCTTTATCGATATTTTAATGTCTCATTTCCATAAAAGTTGTAATTGGACACAGTATAGTGTATTAACAGGTGCCAATCGAGTGTAACATTCTCTCTCAAAATGGTAAACTTATAATAGCTATACCCAAGGTATTTGGAAATGCACACTTTTTAAAATGTGTAACATTAACTTTTTTAATTTACATCGGTCTCATTAGTACATATATATGCCCCTCCACCCACACCCCGATAGTATGCCAGTCGCTGAACAAGCTTTCCGATATTTGGAGATAAGCAGTTTCTTGTCAAGAAAGGGGAATTTCCAAACGTATCCAAGTTTCAATCATTTTGTGTCATATCTGAAACATAGTAAACGCTATATTCCTATCATTTTGTGTCATATCTGAAACATAGTAAATGCTATATTCCTATCATTTTGTGTCATATCTGAAACATAGTAAACGCTATATTCCTATCATTTTGTGTCGTATCTGAAACGTAGTAAATGCTATATTCCTATCATTTTGTGTCATATCTGAAACATATTAAACGCTATATTCCTATCATTTTGTGTCATATCTGAAACATAGTAAACGCTATATTCCTATCATTTCGTGTCGTATCTGAAACATAGTAAATGCTATATTCCTATCATTTTGTGTCATATCTGAAACATAGTAAACGCTATATTCCTGTCAAGTGAATTTAATTGCCTGCAAAGTATCCCCATGTGTTTTTCAGTCTAGGATAATTTTGTGTAAATCATCCCAGATTGTATATTAGAATTCACCTCTGTGATTTACTCCAAAATAAAACATAATGCAGGCGATTCTTATATTAACAATGCATGGTGCTATTCAAAGTTTCATGCAAACATTCATGTACCTGAAATGTAAGTTGAAAATTATATGTTTAGACAATAGTTAACATCACTTCTGAAGAATATGAATGGCTTAAAATGTTATCATTTATATTGATTTGTTTGTTTGTTTTTAATATTTTTATCAGTGAGAGATTTAGTAAACAACATTTATTTTTTATATTGTATCTTTCTCTAGAGTAAGAATCATTAAGTTGAGTTAAGGTCATACCTCAACTACATGATATTTATCATGCGCTAATTAGTAACAAACTTCAATTTTTTCAGAGGAAGAATGAACTTTTAACCCTCATCTTGGGATCAGTTTTGCATCTTAATTTGTAGTATAACATGTTTTTACAAAGGTTTGTCTCAGTTAGGCTTTAACATGCTGAGTTATGTTAAGTATTGTTGTGACCTGTTTGGGCTAATTTTCTTTTCTTCAAGTTATTGAATTCAAGTGATTATTTTCTCTGGAAATACAAAAGTGTTCGGATATAAATTCTTGGACAAAGACATTCAATGGAATTTATACTGAATTCAAACCTGGAATAATATTTTTTGTGATTCAACAAGAGATTGTTGACATATCTGCATTTAGTAGGTTATTACCAACATCACCTTCCATCTAGAATTTCATAGGGATTCAAGCTGAGATTCACTTAGAACTTTTCATTGGTAGAACTTGTGTTTATAATTCTTGGATTTAATTTGCAATACCATCAGTTCTTTTTTCTTAGTTTTTACTTACTAATTTAGGGAGATAGATTTTTTGTTCAATTTTACAAAGCTTGTTTTCACTCTGTTCTATAACTTATTTTAAGAGCATAAACTAAAAGCAAATTAAAAAAAAGTCATTTAAGCCTTGTATGCTTTTAATACCAACTATTTCATTAAACTATGGTATTTTTAATGAATTTTGTTACCCATAATATTAAATGGTGATTCACATAATCTGGATACTTGTACATCCATATTTTTGGGGTTGTTCATTATTTACATGCCATGAGAAACACATGGTCATTTTAGGGATTATACTGGTATAAAGTGGTTTGAATGTTGCACACTGTGATGTCACAGTAAAATTGGTGATTTGAAAAAATTTGTGAACTTCTGGTTTTAAAACCAGCATCTAATTTCAGATTGTCTATGACTGAAGAACATAGTATTTCATTCATAAATTTTACGGGGGTGCTTGATAAAAAGGCATAAGTAAATTTTTCCTTAAAGCTGAATGTCTGCAAAACAGTCTACATACCCATACATAAGAGATACACAAATTTCAGCATGAAATGACATGAGGTCAAGAATGTGCAAAAAATGACACTTAAGATCAATATTAAATATGGTGGACAGTTCATATGTCTGATTACTTCTGTGAATTTATTTGAAAAGATATGATAAAAATGAGTTCATTTTTGAATTCTGAACACTTAGATTATGCAGAAAACATTACCTTTGACCTCTTATGTATAAATTAGCATTTTGACACTTGCTTGAGATGCATTCAACTATAAATGAACTTCTGTCCAATCTTTAAAGATGAATACAATCATGTGCCACCAACTATAAAAGAACTGCTGTCCATACTTCAGGTTGTATTTCACTTTGTGCTAATGAGAGGTGGTATGTATACTGAATATTTTAAACCACATGGTCAGTATTTTGTTGAGTTTCAAAATAGATGACAAAATTTTCTATGTATTGCATTTTTTTCTGTGTATTATATTGTTGATGCTTGTACTAAATTAGCCAATCTTCAAATGCTATTCAGGTCAATTTATAACATACCTTGGCACAGTGATATAAATTATAAATGGTTTGATGCAATACTGTCCCTCAAACCTTTTGACTCCAAGATGTCAGACTTTGGGGGGTTCAGTACTGTAAGCACTGTTGCTAATACTACTACTACTACTACTACTACTACTACTACTACTACTACTACTACTACTACTAATAATAACAATAGTAATAATAATAATAATAATAATAATAATAATAATAACAAAAATACTACTACTACTACTACTACTACTAATAATAAAAAAAAAATAATAACAAAAATACTATTACTACTACTACTACTAATAATAGTAATAATAATAATAATATAATAATAACAAAAATACTACTACTACTACTACTAATAATACTAATAATAATAATAATAATAATAATAATAATAATAATAACACTAATAAAAATAATAATAATAATAATGATGATAATAATAATAATAATACTAATACTAATAATGATAATAATAATAATAATACAAATTATGAGAACTTTGTATTGTACCTAATCTTTAGAAGCTCTAAGCGCTTTACAACATCTATAACGATATTACTACACTACAGAGAAACAAAAAACAAAAACCATGAAATTGGAAAACAAAAAAACATGCTGAAAACATATAAGATACAAAAGATTAGGTCTCTAAGCTTGTTCTTGCAGTCCAAAAAGGTGAGTTTTAAGAGCACTCTTAAAAGGGACCACTGTGTCTTTGTGTCTAATTTCAATGGGCAATTCATTCCACATCGCTGGGCCCAAGTATGCAAAAGAACATTGTCCATATGACTTCGTTTTCATAGTGGGAACAATGAGTATACGATTATCAGAAGAGGAGCATAAGGATCTTACTGGTGTATACACATGGGTGAGGCTGGATAGGTATGTTGGATATATCCTCCATGAATATGGATGACATGGATATACCCTCCATGAATATGGATGACATGGATATATCCTCCATGAATATGGATGACATGGATATACCCTCCATGAATATGGATGACATGGATATGTCCTCCATGAATATGGATAACATGGATATATCCTCCATGAATATGGATGACATGGATATATCCTCCATGAATATGGATGACATGGATATATCCACCATGAATATGGATGACATGGATATGCCCTCCATGAATATGGATGACATGGATATATCCTCCATGAATATGGATGACATGGATATATCCTCCATGAATATGGATAACATGGATATATCCTCCATGAATATGGATGACATGGATATATCCTCCATGAATATGGATGACATGGATATATCCTCCATGAATATGGATGACATGGATATATCCTCCATGAATATGGATGACATGGATATGTCTTCCATGAATATGGATAACATGGATATATCCATGAATATGGATGACATGGATATATCCTCCATGAATATGGATGACATGGATATATCCACCATGAATATGGATGACATGGATGTATCCACCATGAATATGGATGACATGGATATGTCCTCCATGAATATGGATAACATGGATATATCCTCCATGAATATGGATAACATGGATATATCCTCAATGAATATGGATGACATGGAAATGTCCTCCATGAATATGGATAACATGGATATATCCACCATGAATATGGATGACATGATATATCCTCCATGAATATGGATAACATGGATATATCCACCATGAATATGGATGACATGGATATATCCTCCATGAATATGGATGACATTGATGTATCCTCCATGAATATGGATGACATGGATATATCCACCATGAATATGGATAACATGGATATATCCTCCATGAATATGGATGACATGGATATATCCACCATAAATATGGATGACATGGATATGTCCTCCATGAATATGGATAACATGGATATATTCTCCATGAATATGGATGACATGGATATATCCACCATGAATATGGATGACATGGATATATCCTCCATGAATATGGATGACATGGATATGTCTTCCATGAATATGGATAACATGGATATATCCATGAATATGGATGACATGGATATATCCTCCATGAATATGGATTACATGGATATATCCACCATGAATATGGATGACATGGATGTATCCACCATGAATATGGATGACATGGATATGTCCTCCATGAATATGGATAACATGGATATATCCTCCATGAATATGGATAACATGGATATATCCTCAATGAATATGGATGACATGGAAATGTCCTCCATGAATATGGATAACATGGATATATCCACCATGAATATGGATGACATGTTTATGTCCTCCACGAATATGGATAACATGGATATATCCTCCATGAATATGGATGACATGGAAATGTCCTCCATGAATATGGATAACATGGATATATCCACCATGAATATGGATGACATGGATATATCCTCCATGAATATGGATAACATGGATATATCCACCATGAATATGGATGACATGGATATATCCTCCATGAATATGGATGACATTGATATATCCTCCATGAATATGGATGACATGGATATATCCACCATGAATATGGATAACATGGATATATCCTCCATGAATATGGATGACATGGATATATCCACCATGAATATGGATGACATGGATATATCCTCCATGAATATGGATAACATGGATATATCCACCATGAATATGGATAACATGGATATATCCTCCATGAATATGGATAACATGGATATATCCTCCATGAATATGGATGACATGAATATATCCACCATGAATATGGATGACATGGATATGTCCTCCATGAATATGGATGACATGGATATGTCCTCCATGAATATTAATGACATGTATATATCCACCATGAATATGGATGACATGGATATATCCACCATGAATATGGATGACATGGATATGCCCTCCATGAATATGGATGACATGGATATATCCTCCATGAATATGGATAACATGGATATATCCACCATGAATATGGATGACATGGATATATCCTCCATGAATATGGATGACATGGATATATCCTCCATGAATATGGATAACATGGATATATCCTCCATGAATATGGATGACATGGATATATCCTCCATGAATATGGATGACATGGATATATCCTCCATGAATATGGATGTGATGGATATGTCCTCCATGAAGAAGAACAATGCACAGATTGAAAGTAAAGTCAACTTAAACATTTGCATAGGCAAGGATCTCTTTTATTCATAATATTGTATTATACAGCCTGTCAGATAACAAGGTTGGTTTAAGTTTAGCAACCAGAAAAAGGCTGGAAAAGACTGAACTTTATTGAACTGGAAAATTGAACCTTGGAAATACTGGTAATGCACCTTTGTATGCGTTATTGGGTATTTTCCCTCAAAAAATTGATGACAAATGATGTGCATGCTTTTGTAGAGAGTTATTGTTGACAAATAACTGTATGACATGAGGCCCCCCCCACCCCTTGAGTCAGGATTTGAGCTTAGGGAAGAAAACATTAACTGCCCAATCCAGTACTCCACTAGGGGTTGCCAAAAAATTTAGACTTGACTTGAAGTCTGTTTTGATGTATATTGTACAGGGAAAGTTCTTCCACACAGGGATGCAATGGATTTGTTTTAGCTTTATGGACACTCAACACCCTTTTCCAGGGAAAGATACAGTCAATATAATGTGCTAAAAGTGTTGATTTTTAAAAAATGATATGGACATAACTAAGGGACAGAAAAAACCCCAACAAGAACATGTTAATTATCAAAGTTAAAAATTTAAAAGGACTCCACCATTCAACGAGATATTACCCCAAAATTGTCAGCAGGCTTTATTGTTTGAAACTTGACATCTATTAATAGTTCCTTTGGGATCTACAGGCATTATCATACCTTAAAAATAGAATCTATACCCATGTATAGCTATGTAATGTCTATACAGATAATCACTATGATTTACAGTCATGAACAAAAAATACAGACACTATTAATACCGTCATCTATCCCATTATAAAGATGTATGCAGTAAAGCTTTCCTTTTTCATATCAGTCTAAAGATACTTATGACAATAAAATCACATAAAAGACTTTTGAATAACACCAAAAATATATACAAATTAAAGCAATGCAGATGCATCAAGGACTAGGTTGTCGTTTCTCATGATGTGCTTAATGTTGATATTGTATTCTTGCAAAATGACTCCACCTCAACAATCACAGATTTTGTTTTTCATTTTGTTGATTAACTTGAGGAGGTTGTGATTACTAAATACTGCAATTGGGGAAGAGCTGAATTACTGGTACTTTACACTTAAGAGAATTGTAAAGCAATCAAGTAAAGTCAAGCACTACATGTTTGTGGAATTATTTCTCTGGTCCTTCTTTAATTTGTTAGCTCACCAGATGACCTACACCATCTTTGTCTTCATGAATTAGTAGCCACTAACATTATTTTTGTCTTCATGAATTAGTAGCCGCTAACCCATTTATTATTTTTGTCTTCATGAATTAGTAGCTGCTTACCCATTCATTATTTTTGTCTTCATGAAAAAGTAGCCACTAACCCATTCATTATTTTTGTCTTCATGAATTAGTAGCAGCTAACCCATTCATTATTTTTGTCTTCATGAATTAGTAGCCGCTAACCCATTCATTATTTTTGTCTTCATGAATTAGTAGCAGCTAACCCATTCATTATTTTTGTCTTCATGAATTAGTAGCAGCTAACCCATTCATTATTTTTGTCTTCATGAATTAGTAGCCGCTAACCCATTCATTATTTTTGTCTTCATGAATTAGTAGCCGCTAACCCATTCATTACTTTTGTCTTCATGAATTAGTAGCCGTTAACCCATTCATTTTTTTTGTCTTCATGATTTAGTAGCCGCTAACCCATTCATTATTTTTGTCTTCATGAATTAGTAGCCGCTAACCCATTCATTACTTTTGTCTTCATGAATTAGTAGCCGTTAACCCATTCATTATTTTTGTCTTCATGAATTAGTAGCCACTAACCCATTCATTATTTGCTATAACAGATATCTTAAATAATTGCTTGAAATCTGAAGCTGAAGGAACTGGTGCAAAGTATGGCCTTTAATTTATTGAATGCCTCTTTACAATTTTCAGACCAAAAAAAACCTTTGTTTTCAAACTCGACAAATTGGCCAGGACTCAACAATTATGAAAAATTCTAGCAGAATTTCCAATAATATCCAGCCATACCACAAAAATCACATTAATTTTCTTTTACTGATAGGCAGTGAGGATTTATAGATTGCCTTGACCTTGGCTCCTACAAGTTTAACTTGACCATGTCCTACAGTGTTCTAAATTTGTAACACGAGATCAGCAAATCTCACTTTAACTTATTTTGTGAATTTGCCTCACTCAGATAAACAGAATTTCTGGATAGTGATCATTCTACGGGTCACTGTATATAATAACATGATTGTATGCATCAAGCTGTATATACTTGGTGTTGCCATGTTACACTGGAATGTTTTAAATCTTCACTGTATGGGACAGGTACAACTACATCAACTGAATGATTAACAGGGATATCTATATGAATAGTGATCAAGTTTTGGTAAATGTGGAAGGAATAAATAGTTTTAAAATATGTCTTGGTCCAAACAATCAATGAGAATGCTAATCCACAGCAATGCACACATAAATGATGTCATGTGATCTCACTCAGCCTGCTCTTGTTTACTGAGTTTTACCTATTTCACATTGGACTCTAAGTAAGGATTGTTTTAATTGTATATTTATATTACATCATAATTGGATTAGAAATTTACTAATAACTCGAGAGCATATAATTGATTTTGATGATATATTGAGAGATAGAGAAAGAGAGATGAACATCTCAACATTTCTTGTAATTTTTTTTCTAATCACTTGCTATTACTGTTTGGATTGTCATTTATTACAGGTCATAATGGACTCGTTTCGGTAAGTTCATGTTAAATTTATCACAGTAAGGGTCACCAGCCATGCCTACCAATTTGTATCGTGCTCCGTTCTTAAGTGATAATTTTCTCTGGCTTGCTGCCTGTGTACCCTTTGTGCTCAAAGATATTTTAGTGTAAACACAGTACACACAAAGTGGGTTGACAGTTCTTTACTTGAACTGCTGAAGAAATGAAGATGCGCTACTTTCACGTGATATTGCAGTCTTAAATTGGGGTCTATTTGCCCAAGTAGTAACTTGCCTTTGATTCCATCTTCATTATCCTCAGTTTATAACATTGCCTGTTGCAAATCTCTCATAAGTATATACCCACATCATGTCACCTGCTTTTCACCTGGATGTTGCATTTTAAAGTGGTGTGTATATTGGTAAAAAATTACACCAGCAAATGTGAAAAATGTCAATTCACTCTGTGAATACTGCAGGTTGAAAAGATTGTAGTTACGTATTGATTAAAATACAGTGGTAACTGTGATTTAATTCCAATTGTTATTATTTACTATGTTTTTTGCTGTGATTTCCTGTAATTGTTCATGTGTTGCTTGTCCAGAATTTTTTGCAGTACTATTCCTGTCAAGCTTTGCCTGTATTAACTCTTGATGATAACAACAAAACTCTGCTCTCTCCTCACCCACTATGACCACAGATAAAACAATAGTCAAAATCTGATTAAAATACATTACATTGCAATTGCACAGCCTTCCCATGCTCAAACACATACTGCTGTTACCAAAGAAAGCCTATTTTATTGCTTTAAGAGCAAGTATACCTTGCAAATGACTGAATTCTTGCTTACGGTCATTTGGTCCTGCTGTGGTTATCCCAGGTTTTTTCTCCACCAGCTATTCTGGCAGCCATATAGAGTCTATTGTGTGCTGAAATTGGTATTCAGACCTCAAAAACAACATTTTTGCTTAATGCAGGAATAATAATAATAATAATAATAATAATAATAATAATAATAATAATAATAGCAGTGTTTCCCTTTACCCTCATTTGCGTTTCAGAGGCCCCCAAATTTTTAATTTGACCCCCAGTTTTGATACCAACATTTGTTTTTATACTCAGTCTGACCCCCAGTTTTGACACCAAGGAAACTTTGACTCTCAGCCTTGGACCCCTAGGGGATACACTGGATTAATAATAATAATAATAATAATAATAATAATAATAATAATAATAATAACAATGACTTTATCCTCCTTGTGATCCTCATATTATATACATATTTACAGTCAAAGCACACACACACACACACACACACAGAGCATTCAATATATATGATTATATATAGACATTAACAGAAAATTTAAATGAACATGCTCCAGTTAGTTACAATGTGTATATATGGTACAAAAGTTGTAAAATAATATCCTTTAATTTGTAATATATTTGTCAAATTGAATAGGCTCCACTTTCATCCATTGAATAAGATTATAATTAAATGTGTGAATATTTTTTTCTAAGTTTCTCTTGGATACTGTTTCAGATTAGTGATCCTGAATATTGAAAATTTGTTTTTGGGCTGAAAAGTGGTTGACTAGATCTTAAATTTGCAGTACTACCTTGTTTTCAAGGTTTTCAATATGATGGCACTTATGGTTTGAAACTAACCTTACTGTTAACATCTTAATAGCATTCATTGGGATGTTTACAGCATTATCTAAAATGAGCCTGCAAGGGTTTGTTAGCAAGCAGAATAAATTGTAAATATTTTTGTAAGAAATATTTCCCCAGATAACATTAATGTAGTCTAGCTATGGTTGTATACAGCATTTGTACTATATAACCCTTGTACTGAAATCCGCTAAAAATAACCATGCTGTCACTTTGCCCAGCTAACTCCATATTGTTTTCAGACAAAGCACAAAGACTCGCTTAAGAACACTCATGACGTGTATGCAAAAATAAAGTAGTTTTTATTTGCATTTGCTGGGGCTCTTGATGGCTGAGTGGTCTAAAGCGCTCACCATTCTGGATCTATTCATCTCACCTCTGTCTGTGTGGGTTCAAGTCTCTGGATTGGCTAACATTGGTATGTGAGAAAGCTTGCCAGTAGCTTCTTGTATCTGTGTGGTTCTTCACAGGGTTTTTCGTTGGAGTTTTACGCTACCATTAATACTGTCCACCATGTATAACCTGTGCTGAAAAATTGTGTTAAACCTTACAACAGCAACTTTGCACTTCCCTCACTATGTAATATTTTGATATAAGCAACTGAAAAACATCACCCTTTTATTAGGGGTAGTTAATTGGATTTAGCTGTGTTATTAGAGAACGACTTAACTCGATATTATGACCCAGTGTGAGTGAAATATAGAACATCAACAGAGAACAAGAAGAAATAATGCAATACGAGCCCCCCTCAGACAAGAAAAAAACCCATAATTTAAACAAACAAATTATAAGTGGTAATTTCAATTCAACTTAAATTTTATAAATAGGATTTAATAGCAATGTCTAATTTGGATTTATTACATCATCATCATAACGAGTGGTGAAAGAGTGCAATGTCCATGACTGATTGCATCAGCTTCCTCTCGACTGTTCAACATTTCCTATTTCCTTGAATCTTCCCTCTCCGACTGCCTCGTCTTTCTAGGACTTCCATGATGTTACAATCTACTCGTCACCTTCCCGTTTCGGATCTGACTCGTCACTTCTTTCTTTTTCTTCCGACTCCATCTCTAGACTCTCGAGTCCCTTTTCCCTTGGGAAACTGTTTTTTTAAAGGACAAAATTATCTTAAATCGCTCTATGTACCACTTTCTCTCTCTCTCTCTCTCTCTCTCTCTCTCTCTCTCTCTCTCTCTCTCTCTATATATATATATATATATATATATATATATATATATATATATATATATATATATATATATATATATATATATATAAATATAAATATAAAAGTCCCTAAAGTTAGGTTACTCAGAATACACTCCATTCAGACACTGTGCTACCATCTCATCTGTCTGTGTGGGTTCGAGGCTCAGTTTCGGGTATGTGAGCAAGCTTTGTCAGTAGCTTCTCGTTGGTTGTTGGTTCTTTCCGGGGGATTTCCCCAGGTTCTTCCTCCACCATTAATACTTGCCGCCATGTATAGCCTATTGTGTGCTGAAAAATGGCATTAAACCTTACAACAACAACAACAATTACTATTCCATAATATTCACTGATCCTTAATCCCAGATTATTTAAACATTACAACAAAAATGATAGGTAGTTATCTTTAACTCATGATAATCAGATAAAGGAAATTATTTATATTTATCTCTATAAATCTTGGACATATAAACATTTGCATTGCAGGTAATCAATTTTGCTAATAAACTAATAACTATAAAATTGACAGATAAATTGCAGGTAATCAATTTTGCTAATAAACTAATTAAAATTGAAAGATAAATTGCAGGTAATCAATTTTGCTAATAAACTAATAACTGTAAAATTGAAAGATAAATTGCAGGTAATCAATTTTGCTAATAAACTAATAACTATGAAATTGAAAGATAAATTGCAGGTAATCAATTTTGCTAATAAACTAATAACTGTAAAATTGAAAGATAAATTGCAGGTAATCAATTTTGCTAATAAACTAATAACTGTAAAATTGAAAGATAAATTGCAGGTAATCAATTTTGCTAATAAACTAATAACTGTAAAATTGAAAGATAAATTGCAGGTAATCAATTTTGCTAATAAGCTAATAACTGTAAAATTGAAAGATAAATTGCAGGTAATTAATTTTGCTAATAAACTAATAACTGTAAAATTGAAAGATAAATTGCAGGTAATCAATTTTGCTAATAAACTAATAACTGTAAAATTGAAAGATAAATTGCAGGTAATCAATTTTGCTAATAAACTAATAACTGTAAAATTGAAAGATAAATTGCAGGTAATCAATTTTACTAATAAACTAATAACTGTAAAATTGAAAGCATCAACAGATTTCCATGAAATTGAATAAACGATAGATACATAATATGGAACCTAATCATATCAACAAACCAAAAAATAGAATATTATGTGAAATTAAAAAATGCATAAGTTAATGCTGTTAACTTTAGAACATTTGCCTCCAACACTAAACCTTGTCTTTCTCGCAAGTCAAACCTGGTCCCTCCCTTGTTTAACAAGGAAAGCACTATTCTTTCTTAGGTTTTCCCCCTAGCCAACCCCCCTCCCTCTCTCTCTCAGAAAATTTCCAACTAATGAATTTCAATCAAGGCTGTCACTTTAAATTCACATTACTTCCATGGTGTATGCCTTAATTTCACACAGTCAATCATAAGCAGTGGTTTCTAAACAAAAATACCAAAACAAACATTTGTTTCATCAGTCAGGATCTCTGAACTACAGTACGTTATAATTTTTCCTTTTGAAGAATAACTATCTGACATTGATTGGAAGTTCAACTGTCTCTTTCTCAAAACTGTGTTATGATATCTGGTCAATTTCATTGAATTGGAACACTGGCCCCTTTGAAGTTTAAACACTGATATGGAAGAAGTTAATAATAAAGATCAAAGTGAACCTACACAAAGACTCCCCATGTCAAAATTTGATAAAATCTTTAAGCTCGGCACATTCAGCTTTAAGGTTCACTGCTTTTTCGAAATTTCATACTTCAAATCAACTATAATATGAATGTGTACAGTAATTTTCTTCATTTTATTTGTTTGTCATCCATTTGTATTGTTTTCAAATCAATGTTGGGTAAAACATTTATGTACACATTAAAGGAATATATTATGTGTGTGTGTCCCAAATGAATGTGTTGAAACCATTAATATTTATTTATATCTGCCTTGTATCCTTCTCAGTTTTTTGTGTAAAATGTGTATCATTTTAAGGGTGATTGTCATCATTAGTGATGGAAATTTTTGTAATGCAAATTTTATTTTCATAAATACATGCATACAATTATACTTCACGACAAAATGTAATTGTATATATCTTTTAATCATTCCATTACAAACTGTTGACAATCACATTTGTAGGCCAATTTCATTCAACTTGAGATTGATTTCCTTGTTGCAGTAGTTTGCAATTTTTTTTATCACCTTTTCATTTGGTACTGCAGAGAAATTATTTTGTGTCAGATGAAATTTAAAAATAAAAAAAATTTCTTAGTTCATTGTGATTTTAGTTGACAATGGATACCTTAACTCTGGAGGCTATTCTGACAAAATTTCTTGAATGTATTGGCTATTTCAGTAATCTGACTTTGGATGACCTTGCAGATCACTTACCCACACCTAGTTTGTAAAAACTTTTCATTCTTATTGCAAATATTTTCTAAAACCAGCTGAAAGTAATTCTTCTTTGCCTGACTGATTAGATTGGCTACTTTATTTCCCCATGTTTTGTAAGGTGGTTAATGACAGACAGATCTGAAAGAATAATTTTTTTTCATATTTACAATGCCTGGAGACAACCAATCAGGTTGGACGTCCAATTTGGCACTTTATCTAGTTTCTTTTCAAAATACTCAGTCTTTCAACATTGGCAGAAGAGGACCTCTAGATAAAGCTCACTAGGAATGGCTTTGTGTTGGATTGATTTATCTGCATCCATTTTGCATCATTTTCATCTAATTGTAGATCATTGATCCTTTCAACTGATAAACCATTACTACATATACAACGACACATGCACTCTCCCACATATGATTGGTGTGTCATAACCAACAATAAACAACATATAGTCATAACCAACAATAAACAACATATAGTCATAACCAACAATAAACAACATGATTATCATTTAACTTTGTTCCTTTAAAATCCAGAATATGGACATCATTAACTTTAGATAATAATAAATTCAATTGGTCAGACTTATTATCCATACTTTATATATTTATATGCTGGATGTGTAGACCTTTCTCTTTAATTCCTCGGTCTAATATGTCCTTAAAGTAAATATTAGTAGGGGGTCCAGAGAAGGAGTTTTATTCCACAGTGGTATTTTATTCCACAGTTATATTTTATTCCACAGTAATATTTTATTCCACAGTGATATTTTATTCCACAGTGATATTTTTACTCGAAGAATGCAAGTAATCTTTTGCAGAACATTTACAAACACAGAATTGATAATTGTTATGTATATTTAATTTGCACTGTTAAATGTTAGGTACATTTAATTTGCATTGTTACTTAGTTATTGTTAAAAACAATTAAATTCAATATATGATATTGTATGTTGAACTTGACCTTATCCAAAATCAAGTTGTTGTTTTTTCACTTGACCAGAAGTATTGATTTTTAAAAAAATTATGTAAACAACTAATACGTTGGGAAAATATTCTCTGTGTATTTAGTTTAATATCAGAACCAATATTAATAGAAGTATACATGTTTATATAGGTCTAGGTTGTTGGAATTTCCCTTAAGTTATATATTTTAATTTTAGTAACAGACTTTATAATAATATTAACATGTTGTTTTGTAAACAATAAAGCATTTCTAGAAGGTAGGTAATTTATATATATATATATATATATATATATATATATATATATATATATATATATATATATATATATATTGTATATAGAAAATGCTTATTATGACCTGAGATCAAGTAGGTGACTTTATTATATTGTCACTGGAACAATTCTTCATTCATGCTTTATGATCTAGCAGAATCAGTTTTATATTATATGTCCAGAAGTTAATTTGGGCTAGAATTTATTTCTTTAAATTCTTTAATTCAGTGATTTTTTTCAATATAAACAGAATGCTCAATAAGAAATAATATTTTTAGACAGAGACATTTACTGGAATTTATAGTGAATTCAAACCTGGAATTATATTACTGTGCTTCGACAAAAGACTGTTGGTACAATGACACTTTACAATCATCAACGTCACATCAACACTTCAGCATTATAATTAAGTTGGATTTCTACCAAAGCTTATTCAGAACTTTTATTATTAGGTAGTTGTGTCAGAAATTCTAGGATTCTTAGGGAGGTTTAATTTCGATACCGTAAGTTCTTTATTTTCATTTTAACTTTGTAGTCTAGAGATATAAATTATTTATTGGATTTTACAAAGCTTGTTGTTTTTTAAACTCTTTCTGTTACATATGTTAAGAGCATAGACTCAGAAGATACTTCCACTTTAAATATATCCATCACAGTTGTCAGTTTAAAATGTTAAGCTGAGGTCCCAAATGAAACAAAGTGAAGTTCCCAAGGCATGTCTTGAGACAATAGAGAAATTATGTCGCATTAACAGGGCACTGTCTTCATAGCTGTAGAACCTGTTGATAATGTGAAACATTTCACAGTGTATGGCCTTGCATCCATATTTCAGACAATCATGGGATTGAAGTTTCATAGTATGTCTGCAAAGCCATGCCCAGGTTCAAAGCAATTGTAACACCTTGTCTAGTTTTATGAAAATGTTATCGTTGTCCCTGAAATATCCTTGGCTACTGTATATGCCACTGAGTGTTGTAACCTGTTCTTTTATTGCAGAAGAGTGTTTAAATTGGTTATGTCCTTAGCCATGAGGTGTTCAGACTTTGTAACAAATGCATTTTCATTGTCAAACAGTTTGTAGTCCCATTCATTATATGTGGCATTCATATATTGAACTTCAGTGTCAATTTCGGTGCAAATGAATACCTTACAATCTGAGTTGTCCATGTAGATATTATTCAGAATATGGAAACATTCATGTGAGACTTCCTTGATCTCTCTAACTGATAAATGGCTTCAAGCACTTGACCAAGGTAAAATAATAGGCTCTATATTTGTAGATCTCAGGAAAGCTTTTAACATGGTGGATCATGAAATCCCTTTGAAGTAACTGAAAATGTACCAATGTAATGAAAGCACAGTTAGATGGTTTATATAAATAATGTTCTGTCTGAACCTGGAACTGTTAAAAGTGGAGTACTACAAGGCTCAATTATAGGTCCATTAATATTTTTTAAAATTTAAAAACCTATCACTTTTACTAAGGGACTCGATATCATCTACAGATCTCTATGCAGATGACACAACATTGTCAGACATCCAAAACATAAAGCATGACCTCAAAATTTCTTTACAGGATTCCCTAAACAAATGACAACTGGTGCACATGCAGTAGTACCATTGTAAATACCGGTAAAACTAAAATATTACTTATCTCAACACAGCAAAAAAGGACAATTCCTTAACAGTGATGAACTTTGTCTAACATGGAAGGATGCAAATTTAGGCCTGGTGTCAGGACAATGTGACTGGGTGGGACATCAAGCTACATGCCTGCGGCAGGATGCCCCAGTGCTAGACATCACTATAATCTGCCACATTGCAGACATCATAGTGATATGATTGAAAAATTGTTAAAGCCATGTTAAAAATCTAAATCACACATCACACATTCTGTCATAGGAATCTGGAATGACTGTATGTAGATGAGAATTACTTACTAGGTTGACATGTTAGTGTTTCTGCTATGATGAATTTATTGGCATAGTAAATCGAATTGGAAATTATTTTACAGTGCATTCATTCTTCCTCTTTTGGACTAATGCTGAATAATTGGGAGTAAATACAACTGATAGTTATATTAATAAAAATTATAAAAGTTAAAACAAGGGCAATAAGAATTATCCTTAATTTACTGTTTGATTCACCATCCAGAAATCTATTTCATTTTTCTAAACGGCTTAAATTTGAATTCCGATTAGCCTACCAAAAGTACATATTAATGTTCAAAGTAAAAAATAAGGATCTTTATCTATGGTATTTGAATGGTTGATTTCATTTAAAATCAGAAAAACAGTACCAAGGATGTAAATTGAGGTTAATTACATATGATCATTGTAAAACAGCATTTCCAGAAACAAATACTAAGTTATTATTTTTGCTTGCTTTACGATTGTGTGGAATAAACTCACTGTGGAATAAACTCGCCAAAGCGATTAGTTCAGAAACAAATCTCAATATGTTCATAGCAAAACATATGACTGCTATGTTGAAAGACAGTTTTCATTGTAAATATTGAAACACATGCAGTCCAGTTTATTCTGTTAATTCATTTCATATACACATTGTGGTTTTATACTTAGTGAATTGAAGCATGCTTTTTTATAATTTAATGTTTTCTTCTTGTATTCAATGTTCCCTCTAAGCAAATGGTAGATGTGCGCGCAGTGCTCACTGCACTGTGCATGCATTACAGAGACGAGCAAAATTTTACGTTGGATTGAGCAAAAATTGACAATTCAGCTGTGCGGGGATACCTCAGTAGCAGCGCACGCGTGCACAGCTTAGAGGGAATGTTGCTTGTATTTACCATAGTTTATTCATCTTGATGGCCTGTGGGGAGAACAGTGTATTATACAAATTGAGTTACCTGTATCAAATAAATAAAGCACTGAATTTTGTCATTAACCCTTTGAACCCGACAGGCCAGTTTACCGGCCTGTTGTAACGGTGTATATACCCGAAAGGCCGGTATACCGGCCTCGCTATCTACCGTCATAACCCGACAGGCCGGTATACTGGCCTGTGTTATGTTATTTGCTAGATTCCCTATAAAAGTGTCAAAATTTGCCGGGGAGGCTCGGGTTAGAGTGCCAAAATATGGGGGAGATTAGGGTTCAAAGGGTTAATAAAGAAAAAGAAAGGAAAACTATATGAACTTAGTTACTGTGGTAATACCTACATCTGTATATAAACCATGCCTGTACAACAAAATATGATCGTGGTAACCTATATTTCCAGTTCTTGCTTTTAGCCCATGATAACGTTGTATTGTTTTTTTTTTATATGTTGTTGTTATCCTGGGAATAATGAAATATGGTTGGTTAAAAGCTGCATCTTTATGAGTTCCTTACCCATGTCTGTCGCTTTGGTTATATTTTATGTTTCAAGTTTATTTTTTTAGTGAGAATTGTCAAACATGTTAATGACCATGCATGTGGCTGTCGTTGATGCATGGACTATACATTCCAACACAATTCTTTATTTTCACATGATTGTAAAGTTTTGAGAATGCAGAGCCAGAGCAGGTCTTGAGAAGACAGCAAATGTAAACAGCTTTTATTAGTTCAAGGCATGCAGATGTTCACAGAATTGTCAAACATGTTAATGACCATGCATGTGGCTGTCATTGATGCATGGACTACACATTCCAACAGAATTCTTTATTTTCACATGATTGTAAAGTTTTGAGAATGCAGAGCCAGATCAGGTCTTGAGAAGACAGAGCCTGGCTGGGCCTTGAAAATACAGAGCCAGGCCAGGTCAGGCCTTGAGAAAACAGTGAGGTCATGTCATGCCCCCCATATTTTCAAACTAATTTAAACAATAAGTTCAAATTTAAATAGTCAATAACTTTTAACAGAATAAAGACAGAATCAGAGAACTATTACATTTTTCTTGACTATAGTTCATCTGCTAAATTTACATATTGATATATTTTAAAAATATTTGGGTGACCTAGTGTCAGTGAAATGAGTTGTCATTTTCAAATATTGAATTTTTGATAATCAAGGCTTGCTGTGTGCAAATTCTTTATAAACATACTGTATACAGTAAAACCTGTCTTGAGTGACCATTGCTATGAGAGACTACCTGTCTTGAGATACCAGGTTCTCCTTATACAGATGTATTGATTATTTTGTGTTGTGACCTGTCATGAGGAACCACCTACCATGAGAGACCATTTTGTTTTGGCAGAAGTGGTGGTCTTTCAAAACAGGTTCCACTGTAAATGCATTTTCATTTTTAAAAATGTATTAACATATGCCACTTGCATTTATCTTGAGAAAAGTCGTTTAATAATAGTTCTGGTCATTCATTGACTTTACAGTGAAGTATTTAGGCAAGTGCTAAAATGTATAAAACTTAGGAATGGTGATTTTTCTTCTATGTTGTCTCATTAAAATGATTGGAAACAAAAGAAAAATAACTCATGGTAACCTAAATCAGAATTGATTAATTCTAGCTTAATTAATTAAGACTTAGGTACCCAGTGATACAAGTGTTTTATTTCTTTTCCAGGCTGCATACTTACAGAAAGCAGGTTGGAATGTATGTGTATTGGAGAGGAGACATTTAATAGGGGGTGCTGCAGTCACTGAAGAGATAATACCAGGTACCTTTAGTCTGGTCCAGCTAATTTTTTTTGGTCACCTGACACTCTGCTTGGAATGGAATGTATTTAGCTCTCCTGGTATTAATACCAGGAGAGTTTATGGTGTGACCCTGCACCTGCTGTGTGCTCCATAATGCATAATCCATCGTCAGTCAATCAAAAGGTTTAAACTTGTCAATAAACACTGGACATATTTAATGAGATTTGTCAGAGAGCAACCTACTTATCAAAAAAGGTACTATTTTAAATTTGTTAATAAACACTGGACATATTGACCGGTAATGAGATTTGTCAAAGAGCAAACTACCAGGAAGAGCTTTCAAATCGTTAAAAATGGTGCAGATCTGCCATGAGACATGCCTTCAGTTTATATTAAATGACTTCATAATGAGTGCTGAATAGAATTTGATAAAAAATTTTAGAATGCAAGATATGATCAAATATGATGCAAATCCATCTTCAGTATGGCCAAAGATACTTAAAATATGTTAAGCCACTTCACTGAAAATTAAACAAAACTTCAAAAAGATCAATCTAACAGAAAGCATCCTAAGATTTCAAATTTTAACATTTCATGATAGTCTGCCATCAAATATGGCCACACTTACCAAACATAGATACATATTTAAATGGCAGTTTGTCTTGTTATAGAGGGGTTTCAGATTTATATGAATGATGCTCCTCTTTCCCAGATTTTAAAAATTAAAAATACGGTATTAATTCAGGCAATAAAACTAACTTTTGCTTTGATTTTGGGTTGTAATAAGTTGTCCCATGTGCAGAGGTGTCTTAAATAAATTTAAAACTATAATTTTTTTGCTATAGGATTTACAAAATTGCCCTACTCAGCAGAATCAAGAAATATATACCTATTGAAATGCGCAATCTATACTACAAGTCATATATTCTTCCAACAATATTTATTATTATAAAATTCATAAACGAGCATCACACATACATTTAGATGCATCTATTGATCATCGCTCAAAAGCATTATTTACAGAACTCAGCTGGTTTTTCACGAGGAAGTTCTTGTATATAAATGTCTACATGGAACTAGACCAGAGTATCTTCATAACTTATTCAGGCTTTTTCAACACAATACCAGTTGAGATTATTATCAAAAGAAAACCAAGCACCAAAACCAAGAACAATAGCAATTTAAAAAGAGATTCCAATACTCTGGCTCAGTTCTGTCTACTAAGCTTCCACTACATGTAAAATCTGCTGAAAATATTACAGTAATTAAAAGAGATATCATGAACATGTATGTGTTTCTAATAGATAAATCTCAAATCGATTTTGGGAACTTATTTTATTCTTAAGTTCTTTTTTAACCATTGGGAGAAAAGGTGCTATGGTTGGCATTAAGAACAGGGATGGTTTGCCAACTGGAAACACACATATGCTTTTTGGGGCCAGATTTGATTAGATTTTCAGACCATTGCAGGAAATATTAGACCTTGAGATCTTATGAGATTGTTCATTGTCCAACTGTCAATTAGCACAAGTTTGTTATCACTAGTCTTGATCTCTTATTTTGAATCATTGCACACATCTAGTGGTCATAAATAAAAACTGTGCTACTCAGATATCCAGTATGGCCACCGTAGCAGCCATCTTAAAAATCTCTGTATTGCTGCTTCTGATGAATAGATGGTCATATCAACATAGGGTTTTTACTCAAAGATGTTTTATAATGTTTAGACAGTCTTAAGTTCTTGTAAGGTTTAATGCCATTTTTCAGCACACGATAGACTATATATGGCAGACAGTATTAATGGTGGAGGAAGAACCCGAGGAAACCCCCGGAAAGAACCACTGACCCACAAGAAGCTACTGGCAGGCATTCTCACACACCCACATTGGCAGAATCTGAGATGGGAACCCACGCAGATAGCAGTGAGATGGCAGTGATCCATAATGGAGAGCGCTTAATACCACTTGAGGCCCCTTGGACAGTCTTAAGTGAAAATGGTGCTGATCTGATGCCCAATATGACTCTTGTCCAGTCAACTTGAAAATTATTGTGTTATTGCTATTCCACCTGAAGTCATGTTAGCATGGGTGTTTACTATAAGACTTGTTATGATGTCTGGTTGGGCTCTAAATGAAGCTGCTGTTGCATGGACATCCATTATAGCTGCCACAGATTGAGACTCCAAATGAGTGGATGTTTGATTGAGATTGCATGAAACCAGTTCCATTCTGACATCCAATTTTGCCACCTTAACAGCATCTAGAAAATCTTTCTATTGCTATTCCTTCAGAACAGACAGTTCTGTCAGCTTGGCATTGTCGCAGTAAGACTTCTTATAGTGCCAACTTTGTCCATTGTGCTGATCATATCTTAAAAACTTACTGCTTTTTGACCTTGATATAAAGTCAGATTTACATGTGGTTTCCACCGGATGACATCTTACGATGAATTATCAGTGTTAAATGAATATGGTGTTGATTTGATGGCAATGATTTAATGTCGATTATGGCCACATTGACAGTCATCTTGAAAATTACGATATTTCTGCTCCTGCTCCTCCTAAATGGAAAGTCATATCAATATACGGCTTTCAACAGATAACTAAGGTTCATTATAAATGAAAATTGTGCTGATTTTACCCCAAAATATGGCTGCCACATCAATTATATTCATAATCATGTCACTATTTCTCCATAATGGACGGTCATACCTGTATGTTTTTTTTTTTTTTTCACAACTTGTCTCCTAATGGTATCTAGTTTGCCTTAAATGAAAATGGTACCAGTCTTAGATCCAGTATGGCTGATGATAATTTTGAGCACAAAAACATTGATAATAGTTTTGATACACATCATTTCTAAACAAAATGGTGTTAAATTCCTGAAATTCTTTTTCGCCAGTAGGGAATCAGCTCATTTGAGGGTTTTTTGTTCAGTTTTTTCTGATTTTTAAGTTTTGGATTTTTGTTAGGATGTTGATTAAACAAAAGCCACTTAGGTAAATCAAAACAGGTAGGCATATTTGTGTCCCCCTGTCGAAATGTACTGTATTTTTTTGTTTATACTTTTCTCATCTGTGATTTTATTTTGTTACACAGTTAGACTTGTCTTTAAAGGACATTCATAAAAATACAAAATGTTTTTTTTTGTGGACAGGTTCTTTATTGCGAGGGAAATAGCCTAAAAGTGCTGGTGTGCCGTTAAAATTATTGCGAGGGATCTTTGTTGCCATTATGAATGTGTGTCCTTTGGCACCCCGTCGTTAGCACACAGGTCAAAAGCGTGCCGACAATAGCATGCAGCGAAATATGCCCGTCAAATGCGCGCCGTCGAAAGCGCACAGCATAAACTCCATATGCCATTTTCTAGTGAGCACACATCAAAGAGTATATAATCTTTATATTTAGTAGAAATAAACTAAACGTTTGAATCAGTTTGAACATACATCAAAGTGTGTACACTCTTAATATTGAGTAGAAAAAAACTAAGTTTGAATCACTGTTTCCAGTGAGCAGACATCAAGATGCACATTTATGCAGTGTAAGCCTAGACAACTCTAAATTCAAAATTTATTTTGTGAAAATTTGAAAAGTAGTATATATAATAAATTGAAATTCATTTTAATTTTTTTTTTCCATTTTGTGCCTTTGTATTGATTATGCACATACCGTTGCAATTTGAACAGCGATAGATATACAAAATTTTAAAAATACTAAACCTTATTTAAATACCCGATTATTTTCTATTGTGTGAATTATTTATATGTTTGAATCTTTTTTATTTGACATACTGACTTAAAATGTTTGCCTTGCTTTTGACGGCACGCTTTTGTCTTGCACGCAATTGTCGGTGTGTGCTTTTGTCGGCGCACATTTGTCGGCGTGCTTTTGACCTGCATGCTAACGATGGGATGCCGTGTCCTTTATATCAAGGTTTCTGTAAGATTTTATCATGATACATACTAGATGCAGGGAAACTCCTTTGTTATATGTTCTCTTATGAAACAAAATTCAGGTACAGCAGTCGCATCATGGGTCCCAGTTTTAGTATCTTAGATAACCTTCATTCACTACACGAAATATTAGCCAAGCTGACAAGCAGATGTGCATAATTTAGTGACATTTTATATTCCTTACTGATCCAAATTAATGTTCTTACACAGCAGAGATCAATTTTCAAGTAGCATTGGGCTTTCTTGATGCTGATCTTATATATAAACACCCATATTTGTCTTTCTGTGTGTCACAGTTCCTAAACATGAGGTCCTTAGTTCGAAACTTGCAGAGGGATTTCAGTTTTTTAAATGATTACTTTCACATATTTGCATTCAAACTTTCTTTTAAACTCACTCATCATTGGGGTTTGAGTGGCCAAGTGGCCTAAAGTGCTTTCCATTATGTATCAATGCCATCTCGCCTCTGTCCGCGTGAGTTCGAGTATAAGATTCGGCTAAAGTATTTATGTGAGAAAGCTTGCCAGTAGCTTCTCGTAGGTCGTGGTTCTATCCGGGTTTTTTTCCCGGGTACTAGTAATTGATACATGTATATAAATTGGTAGGTAGTAAGTCATTATGGTGCTGTCTTTGTCGCATTTGATATGTACTAGTAATTGATATATAAATTGGTAGGTAGTAAGTCAGTATGGTGCTGTCTTTGTCGCATTTGATATGTACTAGTAATTGATATATAAATTGGTAGGTAGTAAGTCATTATGGTGCTGTCTTTGTCGCATTTGATATGTACTAGTAATTGACATATAAATTAGTAAGTAGTAAGTCAGTATGGTGCTATCTTTATCCCATTTGGTATATATTTGTAATTGATATATAAATTGATAAGTAGTAAGTCAGTATGGTGCTATCTTTGTCCCATTTGCTATATGCTAGTAATTGATATATAAATTGGTAGGTAGTAAGTCAGTATGGTGCTGTCTTTGTCCCATTTGGTATTGTTACATGCTTAGGCTCAAATAAGCAGCAACATAGAAAGAAGTGAAAATACATGTAACAAGCTTGTAAAAATTTATTAAACAATTTATTGAGTACAAATATTTTCATAAAAGAAAATAAATAAACTTACGGTTTTAGATAATCAAGTCCAAAAATTAATCCAAAAAGAATTCACAATATAATCCACTAGTGGAATTGCAAGAGTTCTGATAATAAAATGTCCTAATAGTTCCCGGTTCGAATCTTGACGATGTAATCCAATATGGACGACGATGTCACGTGATGAAGTCAGTTTTAGTTTTATAATAATTCAAATAAAAATCTATGAGCACATATTCTTTTCCAGATAAATAATAAAATAATTCCTCTTGCTCCAAACAAATTGACACAATTTCCAGTACACAGTAATTAAAAATAACTAAAAAAGAAGACATAACTTAATATTATAAAAGCCCAATTCTTCTACTAAATATCTCGCAACAAAACATCACTTATATACCTGTTTTTACGTAAACAAGAGAAGGGTCACGACCTTCCATAATCTCTCAGAACAATCTCACGTTCAAGAAATCACGCAAACATCGTATGACCCAACTAAATTAGAAAGATGTTTATACTTTACTTCATTTTGTCTTTGGAATCAACCAATCATTTTAAAAGTAAAGCTCTAATGTCCTTGGAATCAGCCAATCATTTTAGAAGCTTATTTACACTCAGAAGCTTGGTCAGAAAATGAGGTTAACATCTGTTGTTTACTTGTAGAGTGAAAATTTCTAGAAAGATTTCCCGATGAATGAATTTTTAATCCAAAATGTCAAATTTTAATCTGACAAACAAAATTAAATGATTTAAATCAAATATACGTAATTGATATATAAATTGGTAGGTAGTAAGTCATTATGGTGCTGTCTTTGTCCCATTTGATATGTACTAGTAATTGATATATAAATTGGTAGGTAGTAAGTCATTATGGTGCTGTCTTTGTCCCATTTGATATGTACTAGTAATTGATATATAAATTAGTAAGTAGTAAGTCATTATGGTGTTGTCTTTGTCCCATTTGATATATACTAGTAATTGATATATAAATTAGTAAGTAGTAAGTCATTATGGTGTTGTCTTTGTCCCATTTGATATATACTAGTAATTGATATATAAATTGGCAAGTAATAAGTCATTATGGTGTTGTCTTTGTCCCATTTGATATATACTAGTAATTGATATATAAATTGGCAAGTAATAAGTCATTATGGTGCTGTCTTTGTCCCATTTGATATATACTAGTAATTGATATATAAATTGGCAAGTAATAAGTCACTATAGCCCACTGAGCCCAACCATGTTGCAGCGTTCTCCTTTAACCTGATTGAAAGATGGGGCTAAATTATTAATTAGCCCAACTGATGTAAAAGAAAGCACATACTATGAGTTACGTCTAAATACTTTTACTTTTCCACAATTGCTTTTTTCATGGAATTATTCCAGCTACATATGACTTAGTATTTCTCATCAATCATGCAGGCTTCAAGTTCTCACGGGCCTCCTATGTACTGAGTCTACTGCGTCCACAAATTTACAAGGACCTGGAACTTAAGGTAATTCAGCTTCTTCCCATCATTCCACAGATAGTACTGGTTTGAATTACAACCACATTTGTTTCTTTCCTTTTATTAAATTTAAAATGTTTCATCTGAAATCTGTGGAACTTGCAATAAATTTACAATGTTTCATCTGAAAATCTGTGGAACTTAAGATGAAGACCTATTTTTTTCCAGTTTTGTTACTGATCTAATTTAGATTGTTCAACTTAATTGAGTTTTTTTTACCAACCCTCCCCAATGATTATAGCACTAATGTTGGTTGATGATGTTGCACATAAATGTGGTAAAAGAATAAGAAAATAATTTTTTTCTGACATGTTTATTTAATATACAAAATGCAAAAAAAAAAGACAAAATATAAGAAACTTTATTTAACATCAGTTGTCTGGGTAACGAAAATATACTAGCTGTAGACAAGATGTTTTATTGATACAACTTAATAAGATGATTTGATTATCCTAATTATTATATGGATTAATTAAAGGTGCTTTATCCTAATTATTATATGGATTATTTAAAGGTGCTTTATCCTAATTATTATATGGAATAATTAAAGGTGCTTTATCCTAATTATTATATGGAATAATTAAAGGTACTTTATCCTAATTATTATATGGATTATTTAAAGGTGCTTTATCCAAATTATTATATGGATTATTTAAAGGTACAACCTGTTTCAAATTATCCCACACCCTGTTTCTAATTGTCCCACAACCTGTTTCTAATTGTTCCACAACCTGTTTCTAATTGTCCCACAACCTGTTTCTAATTGTCCCACAACCTGTTTCAAATTGACCCACAACCTGTTTCTATTTGTCCCACATCCTGTTTCAAATTGACCCACAACCTGTTTCTATTTGTCTCACAACCTGTTTCTAATTGTCATACAACCTGTTTCAAATTGTCCCAAAACCTGTTTCCAATTGTCCCACTCCCTTTTTCAAATTGTCCCACACCCTGTTTCCAGTTGTCCCACAACCTGTTTCCAATTGTCCTATACTGTTTCCAATTGTCCCACACCCTTTTTCAAATTGTCCCACATTATGTTTCCAGTTGTCCCACAACCTGTTTCCAATTGTCCCACACCCTGTTTCAAATTGTCCCACACCATTTCTAATTTGAATTTGTCCAGGATCTTATCGTGGCTTAGTTCAGCAACAAATTTGAGCCATTTGTCTAGACATTACTGAAGCTGTTATCATACAAACCTATTTTCTGATAGTTTT
Source organism: Unio pictorum (assembly GCA_030141615.1). Classification (NCBI taxonomy): domain Eukaryota; kingdom Metazoa; phylum Mollusca; class Bivalvia; order Unionida; family Unionidae; genus Unio; species Unio pictorum. The sequence continues at coordinate 5,210,631 of JARLTB010000169.1, read as the reverse complement.
AGTTTCTGTGTACACATTGAGAGACCCACACAATCATCATATACAAGTACATTACACTCTAGAGTCATCATATACAAGCACATTACACTCTAGAGTCATCATATACAAGTACATTACACTCTAGAGTCATCATATACAAGTACATTACACTCTAGAGTCATCATATACAAGCACATTACACTCTAGAATCATCATATACAAGTACATTACACTCTAGAGTCATCATATACAAGCACATTACACTCTAGAGTCATCATATACAAGTACATTACACTCTAGAGTCATCATATACAAGCACATTACACTCTAGAGTCATCATATAATAGCACATTACACTCTAGAGTCATCATATACAAGCACATTACACTCTAGAGTCATCATATACAAGCACATTACACTCTAGAGTCATCATATACAAGTACATTACACTCTAGAGTCATCATATACAAGCACATTACACTCTAGAGTCATCATATACAAGCACATTACACTCTAGAGTCATCATATACAAGCACATTACACTCTAGAGTCATCATATACAAGCACATTACACTCTAGAGTCATCATATACAAGCACATTACACTCTAGAGTCATCATATACAAGTACATTACACTCTAGAGTCATCATATAATAGCACATTACACTCTAGAGTCATCATATAATAGCACATTACACTCTAGAGTCATCATATACAAGTACATTACACTCTAGAGTCATCATATACAAGCACATTACACTCTAGAGTCATCATATACAAGCACATTACACTCTAGAGTCATCATATACAAGCACATTACACTCTAGAGTCATCATATACAAGCACATTACACTCTAGAGTCATCATATACAAGCACATTACACTCTAGAGTCATCATATACAAGTACATTACACTCTAGAGTCATCATATAATAGCACATTACACTCTAGAGTCATCATATAATAGCACATTACACTCTAGAGTCATCATATACAAGTACATTACACTCTAGAGTCATCATATACAAGCACATTACACTCTAGAGTCATCATATACAAGCACATTACACTCTAGAGTCATCATATACAAGCACATTACACTCTAGAGTCATCATATACAAGCACATTACACTCTAGAGTCATCATATACAAGCACATTACACTCTAGAGTCATCATATACAAGCACATTACACTCCAGTCATCATATACAAGCACATTACACTCTAGAGTCATCATATAATAGCACATTACACTCTAGAGTCATCATATACAAGCACATTACACTCTAGAGTCATCATATACAAGCACATTACACTCTAGAGTCATCATATAATAGCACATTACACTCTAGAGTCATCATATACAAGCACATTACACTCTAGAGTCATCATATACAAGCACATTACACTCTAGAGTCATCATATACAAGCACATTACACTCTAGAGTCATCATATAATAGCACATTACACTCTAGAATCATCATATACAAGCACATTACACTCCAGTCATCATATACAAGTACATTACACTCCACAGTCATCACATATAAGCACATTACACTCCAGTCATCATATACAAGTACATTACACTCCACAGTCATCATATACAAGCACATTACACTCCACAGTCATCATCAGCAACAAATTTGAGCCATTTGTCTAGACATTACTGAAGCTGTTATCATACAAACCTATTTTCTGATAGTTTTAGTTTCTGTGTACACATTGAGAGACCCACACAATCATCATATACAAGTACATTACACTCTAGAGTCATCATATACAAGTACATTACACTCTAGAGTCATCATATACAAGCACATTACACTCTAGAGTCATCATATACAAGCACATTACACTCTAGAATCATCATATACAAGTACATTACACTCTAGAGTCATCATATACAAGCACATTACACTCTAGAATCATCATATACAAGCACATTACACTCTAGAGTCATCATATAATAGCACATTACACTCTAGAGTCATCATATACAAGTACATTACACTCTAGAGTCATCATATACAAGCACATTACACTCTAGAGTCATCATATACAAGCACATTACACTCTAGAGTCATCATATACAAGCACATTACACTCTAGAGTCATCATATACAAGCACATTACACTCTAGAGTCATCATATAATAGCACATTACACTCTAGAATCATCATATACAAGCACATTACACTCTAGAGTCATCATATACAAGTACATTACACTCTAGAGTCATCATATACAAGTACATTACACTCTAGAGTCATCATATACAAGCACATTACACTCTAGAGTCATCATATACAAGTACATTACACTCTAGAGTCATCATATACAAGTACATTACACTCTAGAGTCATCATATACAAGTACATTACACTCTAGAGTCATCATATACAAGCACATTACACTCTAGAGTCATCATATAATAGCACATTACACTCTAGAGTCATCATATACAAGTACATTACACTCTAGAGTCATCATATACAAGCACATTACACTCTAGAGTCATCATATACAAGCACATTACACTCTAGAGTCATCATATACAAGTACATTACACTCTAGAGTCATCATATACAAGCACATTACACTCTAGAGTCATCATATAATAGCACATTACACTCTAGAGTCATCATATACAAGCACATTACACTCTAGAGTCATCATATACAAGTACATTACACTCTAGAGTCATCATATACAAGCACATTACACTCTAGAGTCATCATATAATAGCACATTACACTCTAGAGTCATCATATACAAGTACATTACACTCTAGAGTCATCATATACAAGTACATTACACTCTAGAGTCATCATATAATAGCACATTACACTCTAGAGTCATCATATAATAGCACATTACACTCTAGAGTCATCATATACAAGCACATTACACTCTAGAGTCATCATATAATAGCACATTACACTCTAGAGTCATCATATACAAGTACATTACACTCTAGAGTCATCATATACAAGCACATTACACTCTAGAGTCATCATATAATAGCACATTACACTCTAGAATCATCATATACAAGCACATTACACTCCAGATTCATCATATACAAGTACATTACACTCCACAGTCATCATATACAAGTACATTACACTCCAGATTCATCATATACAAGTACATTACACTCTTCAGCCATTATCTACAAGCACATTACACTCCAGATTCATCATATACAAGTACATTACACTCCACAGCCATCATCTACAAGCACATTACACTCCAGATTCATCATATACAAGCAAATTACACTCTAGAGTCATCATTTAAAAGCACTTTACACTTTTGAAATTTCTAGCTAGTGTTATGATTGAATTTCCAGGTTTTAGGTGCTTAACTTTCAAATTTCAAACCATATATGTCCAGGACTTCCAAAAGATGAAAATTTTAATTGATCCACTGAAGCATGTGATATCCATAGTAGATGTCCGTTAGTTAATTTTTTTTATTGACATGATTGTTACTAAGTAGATTGAAAGCCAACTTTTCAATGGAGAAGAAGAATACAATCTTTATGTAGCTACAGTGATTAAAGCTTCCTGTCCAAACAGCACTCATACATGTGTGTTTGTGATACAGTTTAGAAACCATTATTAATATTAAATGTTCAGATGCCTTCCATAAGAGTTGTTTGTCTGTTACCAATTATATTTCTGTACAGTAGCTCCAGTTCTCCACTGTTTGCATTTATTAAACATGTAGTATGGAAGAAGATTGATTTTAGTGTGAAAAGGTCACAAGTCACTGTCATGGAGATTGAAAGAAGAAAAATGGTTTCTGCACAATAACATGAGTTCTGCATCACATACTTTGACCAAACTTTGTTTTATGTCTTGCACTTTGAGATAAGATCGAAGCTAGTCTGATAAATCAGACCTATAGATATATATCTGCACATACTGCAGACAAACTTGTCTGTAACACTCTAGTACAAATCTGATTTATTTTTATACACTTTATGTTATTTCTCATGACTCTTTGAATTATGGTCAGTTAAAGGTGCCAATTTACAAGTTATACAGCATATTTAAATATCAAGTCTGTTAAATGACAACTTGTAAATCCACATGGAATCCTAGTACTTGACCTCCCACAATGAACTTGATTCTGAATATTCCATGCATGTTGCTGAATGGACCCTTCAACCAATTATAACTCCAGAAGCACTAGAAATACTGGTGTCATTGTATGCAGACAAGAGTGTCTACATGGGAAAGCACATTTTAAAGAATAGGCAAGATTAGCTTCCAGACTGTTAATCATTATCAATGCAGGTTTGGGGGCTGATTTATCAGACTGGTTTGGAAGAAATCTGTCAATTGTGGATTAAAAAGGTCAAAGTCACTGTAGCCTAAACAGGAAAATATGGTTTCTGCACAGCAGTATTAGTGCGGCATCACATACCTGGACCAGACTATGTGAATGTCATGCACTTAGAGTAATGAGGAACTCAATTTAATTCAGTTCTAATATGTTACAGGGTCACTGACTGAAGGAGAAAAAAAGTATTTTGCATCGTAACATTAGTTCTACATCACAGACATAGACCAAACTTTGCACTTAGTGCATAGAAAAATCCAATTGATTTTGGAGACAAAAGGTCCAATATGATGGTTTTGTGATGGTAAGAAAAATGGTTTTTTAACAAAATTTTCTGTTCTGTAGTTTGTACCTTTACCAGAGTCTGCAGATAACATGTGTTGGGTAAGAATAATGTCTTTTGATTTCAGGGTTAAAAGATTTAGAGTCAAGATAAATGTGACTGAATGGACAAAAATGTTCTTTGCATAAATAATTTAATTTTAGCGGAAGGAACCAGACCATCAACTTTGGAAATTTAGTTTGGAAGAGGTCTATTGATTTTAGAACAAACAGTGAAAGGTCAAGGTCAAAGGTCATGTCTCAAAGAAAATGGTTTTTACAGAAAAACATTTGTCCTAGAGCAAGTTTCTTCACCAAATAATTTGGGTGGCATACACCTAGAGTAGTATAGAAACCTATAGGTTCTGGAGTCTAAAAGTCAGGAGTCTAAAAGTCAGGAGTCTAAAAGTCAGGAGTCTAAAAGTCTGGAGTCTAAAAGTCAGGAGTCTAAAAGTCAGGAGTCTAAAAGTCAGGAGTGAGGTTAAGAAAATGAAGGCTTGTACATAGTAACTAATTCAAAAACACATACCTTGCTTGAATGTACTGGTCATTGTTATCAATTGGTCAATAATCTACATTGCTGGACACAATTCCCTACTGGTGTTGGTATAGCAGACTGTTTAACACAGGGCAGACATTGAATACATTATTCTTATTCGTGTTCAAGTTATACATGAAATGTTATATTTTTTAAATGACAAAAAGCTTCTTACATTTCTTGGCTCTTTTCAGAAATATGGGCTGATGGTTTACCTGCGAGACATCAGTGCCTACACACCCCTACTGAAGCCAGGTGGTTTAGATGGGAAGGCCAGATCCCTGACATTGGGAATGGATTCTACACAAAATGCTAGACAAATTGCCAAGTTCTCACACAGGGATGCTGAGGTAATCCCAAGAATCAATTCCAATTACAAGTGGATAAGCTAAAAAAACTGGAGATAAACTTTGAAAAATCGTGTTTTGGTTTTGTCTTGTGTGTAAGGGCAAATCAGCACAAGAAAGATTACAACTTGCTGAGGTATTTCAAATAAAGTGCTTTGTTCTGAGATATACCATGTTGGCTACCCTGGTTTGATCTTTGCAGAATATGTACCAACACTCTTAGAAGTTTGGCATGGTGACATTTGAGCCATTGCTACTAAATTTTGAAATCTCATGGAAAAAATTTATTTTAAACATGCTGGAGATTTCTGCTATTAAGAAATCAGTTGTCATATCCAGAATGCACTTAAGTTGGAAGTGTATTATAGTTAATTGGTCTCCATTTTGAAAGATGAGAAAAAGCACAAATTGGAAAGCTTTAAAAACTCAAGAACAGACTTATTTTTGGATGAATGACACAGAATATCATCATTTTGATTGCCTGTCTTTCTCAGTTTAACCCATTTTATCCAGAATACAACTAGGGTCGTAAAACCTCATTCTATCTTGAATACTCCTATATTCATAATATCCCATTTTATCATGAATATGACTATGGTCTTACTCTAGTTTGTATGTGTGTAATGTCTAGTGTCTCTAGAAACAAGTGTTATACATCACAGATATTTGTGTACTTCTTCACCAACACTGGAAGTGGTTAAAACATGCATGTGCAGTGAAATTTAAACAAAATGTGTTTGGAAAAGAAATAGTTGGCTTGAAAATAGATCAATAAAAATGATGGACGACAACTCAGATGTAAAACACGGATGTTGACAGCAAGGGTAGCGACACTAAAGTTGACGATTTGGATGATTCTGATGATAATATTTAAATGATAAGTTAGAATTGAATCAAGTTCATGAAAGAGATGATGCATGGCTTCATGCACTTTTTGAGAATAAAGCTGACTTTGAAGGTTTTCAGGAGGAATGGAATCCAGGCAATTTTTCGCCTCAGGACATTTTTATTCACCATTCAAGTAATAATGTTATTACTGACAAAGTTATGATGTAGACTTCAAATTTTGGACAAAAATTGTACTGATTAATTTCCTTTATCTTATTTATAGGATTATTTTGTGACAAGTTTTCATGAGAAACTGCAATGTGAAGTATACAAATTCTTCCAGGTGTTTTTTTGTCCAATTTTAGTAATTATTATAATATTTTAACTAACAGTGCTAGACACATCAAATTTGGACCAAAATACTAGATAGAATTATTTTTATTGTATTTGCATATTATTAGGAAAATTCCATTCATCATCATGGACAAAAGATTCATTGAACATCATGGTAAGTATTTTAATGGGTTTTTTCTTCTTCTTTCAAGTCATATTTCAAAATAACAGTTGTGAGCATGTACCTTGGTAAATACCTTGGTAACTGATAACAAAACATATATCACTTTATTTCAAATTGTATTACCTTTTCAGAGATACATAGTTTTACCTACTTTTAAAGAGAAATAACAACATTATGACATTTTTAGTAAACATGGTGGAAGTCATCATGATTTCTGCTGCTGCTGCTGGATGATGCTCCATTTTATCAGAATGAATTTAGAATTGTTTCTCAGGAATCAGGCATTGCAGACATCTTAGCAGTATGACCAGAAAATTGTTAAAGCTGACTTAAAAATCCAAATCACGTATAATCGTCATGAATGTCACATGCCTTCTGTTAAGTGTGAAAGAACCATTTGACTGTCCCAATGATGCGTCAGAGTGATTCCATGAGAATTTAATTTAAGTACATATCCAGAGTTTAAGCTAGATTTATTTTAACAAGTGTTGAAACCTTGATGGTCTTTAGCATGATCATAGAAGCAGATTTAGAACCACTGACCCACGAGAAGCTAATGGCAAGCTTTCTCACATACCCACATTGGCCAAATGTGAGACTCGAACCCACGCAGAAAGCGGTGAGATGGCAGTGATCCATAACGGAGAGCGCTTTAGACCACTCAGCTACTTGGGGCCACAGAAACAAACTGGAATATGAATTGAACTGGGAAACCTTGCTGAAATTATTGTCATAAAATGTCCAGGAATTTTTATAGTAAGAGATAAACTTAATTTTGCTTGAGAAAATATGTTATTTACTTTGCAGTGAATGATTTTGCAATGATCAGTAAATAAGAGATTTTTCCACACATGCCCTCAACTGGATTATTGTGTCTTTGATCAAATTATTTGAGTGACAGCACATGGCATCAACACTGGCATGAAAACGAGCACAATAGCAGAAATTAAATGCTATTTGTTTAGTAGAAATTGCATTAAAAATGAAAGTGCAAATTGAATTGGCATATAGCAAGTGTCACTTGTACTTATTAAATTCCTATCAATTTTCCATAAAGAACCATAATTTGACTGCTATTTCTTATAGGAAAATGATAGTATTGTTTTTTGATACTGTTTCACCATACTCTCATGCTATTTTATCCTTGAGGTTTCTTGGTTTTAATAGTAGCATTGATGAAATGCCAACACTAGTAGCAAACAAAGCTTTCAATGTTAAAAAATCTTTGTGTTCTGTGTCAAATGTAGGAAGCTTTCACACCAATGTTAAAAAATCTTTGTGTTCTGTGTCAAATGTAGGAAGCTTTCACACCAATGTTAAAAAATCTTTGTGTTCTGTGTCAAATGTAGGATGGTTCAAAAACCACGATTTTGTCAATACAGCAGTTTTTTTTTTGTTTTTAAGTTGATAATGTAGCCAAAAAGTCATCTGAAACAAAATCACACCTGGATATCACATACCAAAATATTATTGTACAGTACAACTCATTTATGTAAGTTCATAATTTATAATATTAGTTAGTTTCCTGTATATTAAATTGAAATTATACACCTTATAATTATCTTAAAATATATATATATAATTATACACCTTATAATTATCTTAAAATATATATATATATATATATATATATATATATATATATATATATATATATATATATATATATATATATATAAAATATAAGTATCACAGTAATTGCAGTTTTGAATGCTACATCATGTATTCTTGTGAACATTAGAATTTATTTTATATTTATGCCGACAACTTAGTACGAATAGCAATCAAGATTACGATAATGTGATAATAAATATATGTATTGTCTTCTGCCAAGAAATCTGTGGCATTTGACTATTGCCTTTTGGCAGGAAATCTGGCATTTTACTGTTGCCTTTTGGCAGGAAATCTGGCATTTTACTGTATATCTTTATGGCAAGAAATCTGTGGCATTTGACTATTGCCTTTTGGCAGGAAATCTGGCATTTTACTGTATATCTTTATGGCAAGAAATCTGTTCACATTTCATTGAAAAAAAAATGATAATTAGATTGATAATTACTACTTACTTGTTTGAAAATTCAGTCTGTTATCTTTATTTCAGAGATATAGACAATATGAGGCTGAATTGGAGAGAATTATAGGAGCCATTGATCCCCTCATGGATTCAGCACCACTACATCTTCCCCACATGTGGAACTCTTCTTTCTCTAACAAACTCAGATTTCTGTTTGCTGTGAAGAGACTAGTAAAGTCAAGTAAGCATTATACAAATTAATTCATAGATATATTAAGTAGTACATAAGTGAAGGGGTGAGTTAGGGAAAGAGATTAAGATTTGGATTAAAAGTTATGGGGAAGTTACGGGTCAAGTAACTTGGTCTTTACCTGAGAATAGTAATCTCCTTTGTCAGACATTCCTCTAATGAATTTAATTTAAATTTATATGAGATCTTTTGAAGTAATTTAAATTCAGCAAATTGATTAGACTTTTAACTCAATAACCCTTGAGGTTTTTGTTGTTTTCGCTTGAAATGCGACTAGGAAACACATTTTGTGTGCTATTTCTGAATACATCCTAATATGTCGACTTCCAAGCGATTTTACATTAGCTTAATGCCTAGTTGTGTTAGAAACATTGTTTTCCATTGGTTATGTTGCTTGTACATGAGCAGAAGGGGAAAAGTTGGAGTTTTCTGTTGTTGTTGTTGCTCAACAGACACATCATTTTTGTTATCGTGACAACTCTTTATTCCAAATGCCCACCTTATCCTACTTTTTGTACATGTTCACCTGTCTGTGTGCAGTTTAGACTGCTCTGCCTTAGATTTGAGGCCAAAAGGTCTAAAATATGGACACAAAATCAGATTCTGACCACATGCAAATTTAGGGTGAAAAGAAGCAGGTCCAACAAATTGGTTTTTCCCTCTGTATTTTGTAGGGTAACTAAACCGTCCAGATTAATTGGTATCATTGTAGAGCTAAATCTGTCTACCTTTCTATAATACAACCCACTTTAGTGTATCATACATGACCATGACGCTACAGAGCTTGGCAGTAGGCTACTAACTCCTGCCCCATAGTTAATGCAGCGCCAGGGGTTAGTGAATGAATATCAGTCAGGTTGATGTGAAGTACTCTTGAATTTACATTTCTGTAATGTTGGGGTTGATTCTTGTCCGCAATCAGAGCATGTGATGCTGACCCAACACACCATTAGTACTAATGTTTGGCACCTTTCATATTTTGTTATAGGCTGAAAACAGTATGTTAAATAACTTGTGTCAGGATGTCCAATGACCATTAAGTCAATAACAGTTGTCCAATGACCATTAAGTCCATAACAGTTGTCCAATGACCATTAAGTCCATAATAGCTGTCCAATGACCGTTAAGTCCATAACAGATGTCCAATGACCATTAAGTCCTTAACATTTGTCCAGTGACCATTAAGTCCATAACAGACTAAACAGTCTTATGTCTATAAAATATTTGATTTACATTGAACTAGATTTGAGACTAAACAGTCTTCTGTCAATAAAATATTTGATTTACAGTGCCCTTGTCATGAGACTAAACATTCTTATGTCAATAAAATATTTGATTTACATTGAACTAGCCAGGAGACTGAAGAGTCTTCTGTCAATAAAATATTTGATTTACATTGAACTACCCATGAGACTAAACAGTCTTCTGTCAATAAAATATTTGATTTACAGTGAAATAGTCATGGGACAGAACAGTCCTATGTCAAAATAATGTTTGATTTACATTGAACTAGCCATGAGACTAAACAGTTTACTAGAAGGATTTGTAGATTGAGAAAGAAGTATCCATGTCCAACTATCATAACTTATGTGGTTTGTACTCCAATCGTATCTGTGGTGGGGTATTTATGTCAATCTGTCTTACATGTTTTTTTTGTACTCATGTCATATCTGTGGTGGGGTATCTATTTCAATCTGTCATGTATGCTTTTTTGTACTCATGTCATATCTGTGGTGAGGTATCTATGTCAATCTGTCTTATGTTTTTTTTGTACTCATGTCATATCTGTGGTGGGGTATCTATGTCAATCTGTCATGTATGCTTTTTTGTACTCATGCCATATCTGAGGTGGGGTATCTGTCAATCTGTCTTATATGTTTTTTTTTGTACTAATGTCATATCTTTGGTGGGGTATCTATGTAAATCTGTCTTATATGTTTTTTGTACTCATGTCATATCTGTGGTGGGGTATCTATGTCAATCTATCATGTATGCTTTTTTGTACTCATGTCATATCTATGGTGGGGTACCTATGTCAATCTGTCTTATATGGTGTTTTTATAATCATGTCATATCTGTGGTGGGGTATCTATGTCAATCTGTCATGTATGCTTTTTGTACTCATGTCATATCTGTGGTGGGGTATCTATGTCAATCTGTCATATGTTTTTTTGTAATTATGTCATATCTGTGGTGGGGTATCTATGTCAATCTGTCTTATAGGTTTCTATACTTGTGTCATATCTGTGGTGGGGTATCTATGTCAATCTGTCATGTATGCTTTTTTGTAATCGTCATATCTGTTGTGGGGTATCTATGTCAATCTGTCTTAATATGTTTTTTTTGTAATCATGTCATATCTGTGGTGGGGTATCTATGTTAATCTGTCTTGTATGTTTGTTTTGTACTCGTATCATATCTGTGGTGGGGTATCTATGTCAATCTGTCATGTATGCTTTTTTGTACTCATGTCATATCTGTGGTGGGGTATCTGTGCTAAACTGGCAAGTATGTTGTTGGTTTTTGTACTCCTATCATATATAATAATAATAATAATAATAATAATAATAATAATAATAATAATAATAATAATAAAGAGGACTTTGTATAGTGCCTAATATAGTTTTCATAGTGGGAACAATGAGTATACGATTGTCCGAAGAGGAGTGTAAGGATCTTGCTGGTGCATACACATGGGTGAGGCCGGATAGGTATGTTGGACTGGAGTCTGTCAATGAAACATAGCACAGAGAACAAATTTTGTCTTTGATTCTGTATCAAATGGATAGCCAGTGTAGGGAACAGAGCAGTGGTGAGGTGTGCTCTGATCGAGGTACTCTAAAGATGATCTGTGCAGCTGTGTTTTGAATTTTTTGAAGTTTCTGGAGTAAATATTGTGATGAACCAGACAGAATTGAGTTACAATAGTCCAGTCTTGAAAGTACTAATGAACACACAAGTGTTTTAGTTGCATCATCAGAAAGATATTTGTGTATGGAACTGATGCATCTCAACTCAAGATATGCAGCCTTGCATATGTTCATGATATGTTGGTGCAATGTGAGAGTACTGTCTAGAATAACACCTAGGTTTCGTACTGACTGTGTGAATTTAATGTTGATGTAGCAGATATTTATTGTCTGAGGTAAAGGATGTGAATGAGAAAGTCTTTGTGTTGTGATCAGAAATGGCCTCAGTTTTATCATCATTCATCTATATATGTGAAGGGGTATCACATACATGCCAACCATTACACTTTTTGGTGTAATCATTACGCTTTTTTTTTCACTAAATTACACCTGATGCGTAACCGTATATGGATTATGCTTTTTCAGTATATACACCTTCCCAAAATGATCATTTATTTATTTTCTCGTATTTATTAACATTCAATTAATCCCACAGACCATATTTTAGAAAAGACTGCTTATACATAACTACAATATAAGAGTATGCTTGTCCGTAGACTTTCCTAACAGTTTCATATTCTATTTATAGCAACTTTTGACCTCATATTCTATTATTAGCAGCTGTATGGCTTAGTGAGGAGAGAACAGACTGGTTTTCTAATATCAATCTTTACGTGCAGATTATTTGTTCTAATTCATATTTGATGGAGAACTAGTCGAACGTATTTATCACTAAAAAGTATATTTTAATTTAGTAGATGAGTCTATTAAAGCAAAATATCTTTTAAATAATTTCACAGATGGATTAGAAAGAAAAAGGCAAAAATTGAAAATTATTGAACTGTGATTATATTTGTGGAGGGTGAATCCTTGGCAAACTGTCACAATTTATATTTATTAATGCCAGTCAGACTTTCATAATTTATGTTTTTATACTTTCATCATATATGTGGAGGTTCGTGTATGTCAAACTATTGTAATGTATGTTTTGTACTCTCATAATATCTGTGGTGTGTTGCCCATGTTAAATGGTCCAAATTTATATTTTTTACTCTCACTGGTGTCATTTATGTTTTTATGCCTCCAGCAGTGGAGGTGAGTATAGTTTGATCCATGTCAATATGCCATTTATTGTTTTGTACTCTCATTATATCTGTGGAGGGGTGTCCATGTCATACTGTTATGTAAGCTTTTATGCCTCCATATCTTTGAAAGTGAGTAGAATGTGATCCATGTCAATCAATCTGTCATTTTTTTTGGTACTTCTATGTCAGTATGTTACAGCAACCATGTACAATACCAACACGTTTTTGGATTTAATTGGGGGGGGGGGTACATAAAGACGGGTGCGAAAATGCATGACACAATTACCATTTTTGATCAATATATATATTAAATGAGAAAAACATTTGCTGTGGTAACAGAAATTGCAGATATAATATATATAATATATTACTTTATTCAGAGAACCATGCATTGGTACGGTACATACACGTGTCTACTTTATATATACATGTATAATCTATTGCATGAAAAGAGTATCAACACCGTGTACTCACCAGCGAATCTTGTAACATACATTGAATCCATAATACAAATATTTCCATCGAAAATATCCACACACGGATGTAAAATATTCAATAATTTTGTCACAGATCATTATGTGACTGAATTCATTGAAAAGAAAATAACAAAAATTACGTAACGGGTGTACGTAATAAATGATGAAATAGTACATGTCCGTAGATTAAATAATGGAAGCTAAAGTGTATTCTTATAATAACTACATGTACATCTCAGGATCTTTATGTCTCTGAATTCAGTCATTGTAAATTTCAGCACATTTTCCCACCCAAGCTGCTAGTCAAAGTCCTTTGAACTTGCTGCCCAGCTATTGCGTCATGTTCTTTTGATGTACTCTAATAAATACAGCAGGCAGAACTGGCTGTATTTTAACCACTGAATTATGTCACTGTAAATATCAGCACAGCTAAAATGATAAAGTAATCAACACTAACTTTGTCTTCCAGCTATTTGCATGCGTACGGAAGACTCCTGCATGGAGTGATTTATGTGTCCCAGATAAAATATTTGCATTCAAATACGCGTAATTAAGCGTTTCCGAGACCTCTGTGTCGTATACATTTTATACCATTACATTTCTCATCTGTCAATAGTTATTATTTTTTTTAAAAACTCTGATTTTTAGCTGCTTTCTGCTAATGTCACGTTTGCTCTTGGCAAAGTCAATTATAGTTCTCAGTTGCAGAATTCGAATTTACTAGTCAACAGATTGCATAAAACAACACCGCCAAGCCACGCACACATGTTGGTGGCTTTTATTTCTTTGATGCTGTATAAATCGTTTCCCCCTGATTTGAACAAGTTTAACTCGGCAGTTCACTTTGATGATAAACAATGTACATAAATTAATTGATTTATACATTCTGGTGTGAATCTTTTATCAACCCCCGCATTGGCTGTTGCTTAGTTGTGTATGAAATTAAGGGAACATATATTGGAGATTATTAGAGCAACGATTGTATTCGTAATGCATTCAAGACAAACACAAAGTAGACACGATGGTTTCATTGCTCAGGGATCAGTAATAATAATATTGACACTTATGAGCTGTCATTTTTCAACAATAAACAAAGATCAAAGTTCTCAGTAGGCCCAGCAATTGGTTCCTATTTCCAATGTTTATTCTGGCACAAAACTAGAAGGCATTTGTTAATTTTTGAAATTTTAGGAGCCATACAACGATTATTTTATATTCGATTTTGTGTGTAATTTCCTCCCCAAAATGATAATACATTTTCTACATGTTTTTTTCTGCACTTTTTAGACGAGTATGAGAATGATAATTAAACTCTTGACGTATTTTATTTTTCATACTTAAAAGATTTTAAGATTTTATCCTTTATAGATGAATGCAACATTAGAGTTGTTAATAGTTCTTGATCATCTTTTTTTCCCCAGTTAGTCAGATGGGCACAGACTTCCCCGCATTTTACAAGTTAATGACAGCACCGGCAGCAAAGGTATATAATATTTATATTCAAAATAGAATATACAATAGTACAATGTTATATATATTAGTGCATCATTGAGTAGGTTTCCTTATATCCCTTGTTTTAACATACATTATCATACTGCAATTCTGGATATAACCAGTCAATGGTATATAAGAAATTGTTTTGCTTAATTTGAAGACATTAAAAATGTCTTAAAGCATTTATTGTTTATTTATTTGCATAAAATACATTAACCATTAACATGCTTTTTTTTGTGTGTGTGTGTGTGTATGTGTGTGTGTGTGTGTGTGTGTACAATATGTGTGTATATATATATATATATATATATATATATATATATATATATATATATATATATATATATATATATCCCCAATCTAGTGTGATGATTCGGGTACATACACAATATATATCTGATTCTCAGTACATACTTTAAAAAATGAGAGGAATATGTTTTTGCAAGTCATATACAAAATATTATTCACAAAAATTCATTTTATTTCAGATCTTGGATAAATGGTTTGAGTCAGAGCCATTGAAAGCCACCTTGGGAACAGATTCAGTGATAGGGGCCAATATCAGCCCCTACACACCAGGAAGTGGGTAGGTGCATAAGTCTGATTCATATAAGGTGACAAAATGTGTTCAAACACAACAGGGAGTTTGTACATGGGTTCATTCATAGGGGCCAATATTAACACTTTCAGATGATAGTGTGTGTTGCTGGATTCAATCATAGGGGTCAATATTAACACTTTCAGATGATAGTGTGTGTTGCTGGATTCAATCATAGGGGCCAATATTAACACTTTCAGATGATAGTGTGTGTTGCTGGATTCAATCATAGGGGCCAATATTAACACTTTCAGATGATAGTGTGTGTTGCTGGATTCAATCATAGGGGCCAATATTAACACTTTCAGATGATAGTGTGTGTTGCTGGATTCAATCATAGGGGCCAATATTAACACTTTCAGATGATAGTGTGTGTTGCTGAATTCAATCATAGGGGCCAATATTAACACTTTCAGATGATAGTGTGTGCTGCTGGATTCAATCATAGGGGCCAATATTAACACTTTCAGATGATAGTGTGTGTTGCTGGATTCAGTCATAGGGGCCAATATTAACACTTTCAGATGATAGCGTGTGTTGCTGGATTCAATCATAGGTGTCAGTATCAACACTAACATGCCACTTTATGGGTAGTTAGATTAATTTAATGGTGTCAGTTATGAGCACTAATACACCAGGTAGTGGGTGGTTAGATTCTTTCATAGGCATTGAGATCAACATTAAAATGCCAGGTAGTGGGTAGGTGCATTCAGTCATAGGTGTCAGTATTGGCACTAACACACCAGGTAGTGTGTAGTTAGATTCATTCATAGGTGTTGGTATCAACACTCATATTTAGTGGTAGGGGACACCAAGTACACTATGAAGTGAGTAAGTTGTTGTTGTGTACAGATCTACTTATTGGTTAACATAGAGCCTTGGGTAAAAATAGTTAATAACTAAAGGAGTAAATCTCATCAAATCATTATTTATTATTAAGTTCAGTGAAAGTGGGCTAATGTCAGCCCCAATCCATTTGTAGAATTAAAGTGCTTTGAGAAAATGCTTCGGTTTGTGTTATAAAAACTTTGGACACACTGATTTAGTGAATCTTCCAACTTCATCTTTTAAACTTATTTCAATTTAAATGCTTTATCATGCTTCTTGTTTACTATATGAGAAATTTCAGCATCCTAGCATTAATTGTAAATACTTTTACCAATCATGTTTGAATCTGTAACTTCATCAGTTTTGCAAATATCATGAAATTTACATATATAATATTTTCACTTACAAACCTTTTGAAGGTATATATTTTGCTTCACTGTTTAAGAAAATATATCATTGTGCATTCAGTCTTTATTTCTTTCCAAAAGTTACTATACAATGCACTTTGAATTGTTTTTTTTTTATGGAATACTCAGTCTGTACCATTCAGGCTGGTTATTCCTGAGAGTCTTTCAAATGTAACTGACATGGTAATAAACTATAATGAAGAAAAGGCAAAAACTTTTAATCTTTCATTTGTATAAGAAATCAACCATAAAACTTGAACATTTACCTCAAACTCCAGTACAGTAAAACCTGTTATGAGACACCACCCCTTCCGCCAACCAAAAGCAGTCTCTCAAGACAGGTGGCCTGTCATAAGAGGTGTGTGAAAATGGACTGGTTTCCAGGGTGAAAAGTTAGCATTTCTTTAGAATAAAAAAATACCCATACTCGCTGTATTGTATCATATCATTTATTCATCAATCGTGTTAAATCTTGCATGCATTTCTCTCAAAATATCTTTATATAATAAAGATATACATCTATCAAAAATTGCAGTTAGCTATGAACTTGTGACTTACCAACATTTAAGCTGGCTGCTATTTTGCAAGTGGTCTTCCCTGTTTTACTTATTTCAATTTTTCTTTTTGTCATCGGAGGTTCTGCCATTATTATTGTTGAAGTAATAATGACTAGATGTATTTTGACTTTGAACAGGTATTGTGAAAATGTGGAATATATATATATATATATATATATATATATATATATATATATATATATATATATATATATATATATATATTGGCTAAAACACTGTATTGGTGCTGAGAGTAGTCTCACTCACTTAAAAAATTGAAATGTTTGATAGAACATTTCAATGAAGCTCATTATATACCCTAGGGTGTCCCCTAGTCAGATCAAGTTAGATTTAGCTTGAACATGCATGCGATTTTGTTTAACCATTATTTCAATTCTGTGGTATAACAACAGTTACAGACACTACACTTGGTGTATAACATGCAAGAAAAACAGCATGAAAACTTTAAAACTTTATTTTTTTTCACAGTAACATCAGTAACAGGATATCAACATTTAAAGTAAACAACATAACTGGAAGTGGTAAACAACTTAATAACAAAATCAAAACATCTATGACAAAGGTATCACTTAGATAAAAACCTAACCATGAAACTTTTGCATAACAAACATAAAAGACATAGAATAATCTTATTTAGGCATTTATCTAACACCAAGAAGAATATTTAAACAAACAAAATCATTAATACTGGCCAAAAGTATTGCAAACTTCCATAAGAGTCAGAAGTACATTGTCCATAAAATTGGTTACAGACACTACAAAACTATAGCATTTCAATACAGCTGCAGAACCATACATATCTCCATAAAATTCACTTCAAAAATAATTCAACATGAACACATTGACTAGAATTATTCATTAAATGAATGTTGATTTGTTAATAAAATGATAAAACCACATTGTAACAGGTATATGTCCAATACATGTGTTAAAATTATGAACTGGTAAATAGCACTTGAAAGTTTAATACTAAATAGTGTTTGTAAGAGTAAAATATTGAAATATAATGAATGTTCAATAAATCATAGTCACTAAAGTATTGTTCAACCCAAGGTGCTGACTCAAACACAGACCCATATGTGATTGATCTTAAGGTTACAGACACTACACATTAAACCTTGACTTTATATTGTCATTTCAAATAGAAGTGCTTATGATTTTTTTCCAGATTTGACTTGAGCTTAGACAATTCAGCTGCATTAAACTTGAAATGACCCCTTTCATTGACTATTTGTGGAGCTTTTACCCTGTACAAGATAGCATCTAGAGCCTCTTGTGAATAATCATCTTTTTCAGGCCAAACATACATGTTGCCAGACTTTCTCATGTATTTAAGTCTAACTTCGTTATGAAGAATGTCTATTACTTCTGCTAAGTATACATCTAGAGGTCCCTTCTTTGGCTTAAGTCCTACAGCAACAAATTCTCCAGGGTGGTATTTCTCTATTGGTTTCTCTGTGTTGGTTGGTGCTTTTTTGTCAACTTTGATCTTCTTTGTCACAATGTTTTGTCTTTCTGTTGACTTCGTTTCTTATTAGGCTTTTCGCTTGTTGCTGAGTTATGATCTTTCTGGTTACTTCCTTGTTTTCTTTTCCTGTCATTATTTTCTATTGTTGATGGATTCTTGTCTTTAAGTTGTTTTCCTTTCTGACTTAAATTATCTTTATTGAGTACTAACTTTCTCATTTCCCAGGCATTAACATTTTCGCTGAAGTTGCATCTCCCGTCAACCTTCATGCATTGCTCACAATAACAGCTCAGATTTCTTATGCTCAGTTCATAATCATTGCTTCCTGACTTTACAGCATGTAATTTTCTTGTACCTTGCAGTGTTTGCACATCAGTTTCTTCTCTATTTCTCTCAACATCTTTAACAAGGATGAACTCCCTTCTCGAAACTGTTTTAGCTTCATTATCTGTATTTTCCATTTTCAGTTTCTCTGTACAGAAATGATATACATCTTCTGCACAACCTATCACCTTTCTATTGCTGATTACAGCTCTGTAGCAAGCATTCTTGACTGTCGCACCGAGACCATCGCAAACACTCTTTCCATGTGATGTTTCGAAATAATTTTGTGTTACAGATGGCTTTTTCCTCAGACTTATGTCAGCAAAGGCTTTCTTCCCCTTATACTGGGCAGCACAGCCATCTGTCCACTCATGGATCTCCTCTACTTTCACACCTTTCTTCTTCAGAATTTCTATAGCTTTGTTCTCAAAAGTGATAGCTAAGTCTGCATCATGTTTGGTTTCTTCACTGATGCCAATAATGGCATGCTTTATCTTGAATTCTTTTTCTCCCTGTTTTTCTGTATAGTAACACATGATTGGATGTATTGTAACTTGGTTCCTGTCGAAGAATCCAGATTGTACTTCACTTTGAAAAACACACCCATAGTTCTCACTAAAGTCCATGACCATAGCAATAGAACCCTCACCAATTCTATCAACACAAATTCCCATCTGTTGCTGTTGCCATTTGGCCCTGAAAACGTGCTCTGGATACTCTTGCATGTCAGTTTCTAAGCATGTAATTAATGTTTTTATGTCTGTTTCTTTAGGCACACAGGAGACGCAATGCTTTACTTTATCATCTTTTGCTATTTCTATACTTTCCCATTGATGCCATGATATCTGCCTGTCACTATACTTTTCAACAAATGGTTTAAGGTAACTCTGCAAACATTTCACACCGCATTGTTTGCATTCTATTCTTAAACATTTAATAGCTGGATTGGTGTCGTATTTACAAAAAGTAGCATCACTTAAGCTTTTCTTATCTGCTGAAATTTCATCCAAATCTCCATTTTCTTTCACTGCTTTTTTTACATTTGTTAGTGCCTCACTTTTTAGGGCCACGTTACAGCACTTTTGGCATAAGCATGATCTTCTGCTTGTTTCAGACACCTTTTTAACATTCACTGGTTTCAATTTAGAAAATGAAGTTAATCCTATTTTGTGACTAGGGTTCCTTAACTTGTACTCTTTGTAGGCTTCTTCTAATGTCATAGTCATCACATGTTTTTGAAGTATTTCTTTTTGACCACCTTTTCTTACTTTCACAGTTTCACGTTTATTAGGCACTTCCCTACTGATTTCTGGACTTAGAAAAAAATCTTTCACAGATTTCTTTAATGGAGAGTTAAGTGCATCCCTTCTTCTTTTTCTTTGTTTCGTCTCCCACCATGTAGAACTAGGTTTTTGCCCTTTCACTGATACTTTGAAATACTTTTTTAGTCTGTGTCTTTTATATTTCTTCAGTAATGCGTCACAAATGATGTTGTATGCATGTTTCTTTGCACCCCCTTTCCTTGTTTTCACTTCTGAAATGCTCTCTGACACAGATTGTATAACAGTATCTGTCAATTCAAGTTTTTTTTCTGCAATCTGGTGTCATTATCATTTTATTCCTATTTAGAAACTTTGATGTTGATGGAGATTCAATTAATTTACTTATGATGACTGCTTTTCTCTTTGGGGTATTTGGTAATACTTCCTTTACCTTTTTTAATTGTCTGTACAGAGTTGCTTTAGGTAACACTTTATTCATTGGTGAATCTCTGGCTGACCCAGTATTTCCTATTTCACAATCAGTCTGAATACACTCTTGCTGTATACTTTCATTCAGTTTGATACGCATTCTCCATGCTTGGGTTCTTTTCACAGCTTCTTTCTTCTTTCTACTTAATTCAGCAGTTTTCGGACGTCTTAAATCAAAAATCTTATTAACCGATAATGCCAGGGCTGCTTTTTCTTTCTTTTTCTGGCGATACCTTTTCATTTCTTCACGTTTTTTCCTTCTTAATTCTTGTTGAAGATTTGAATCGGAAAGTGATTGCTGTTTTTTTAGTAGTCTTGCATCTTTTCTTCTTTCTCTATCAACCCTTTTTAGCTCCTCATGTTTCGCCTTATTTTCCCTCTGTTTTTTTCTCCAGGCTTGTACCTTTAGCCTCGTCTTCTTCCTTCTAGCTTTAATCTTCTGTTCATCTTCTTCTGGCTTATCTTTGCTTCCTAAAAACAAACAACTTCATTCTCATTTTTGTTCCTCTATGTATACGGATGAAATTTAGACTTTACAAAACATACTTGTAATGAGTACGCAATATGCTTTCATACATAAGCAAACTGGAATAACCTGTAGATTCTTAAAGAAAAGTATCTGATTGAAAAAGAAATAGCATAAAACCTGATGATTATTCAATGTTCTAGCATTTACAATGATTGCACACTTTCCTTAATAATGTAAACAACAGTCTGGTCAATTCACATGTCTAGTAGTGTCTGTAACCATTTGACAATATCAGCAATGTATCCAATACTAAGTCTGAGCTCATTGAATTCTCATAATATTTCTGTTTGAATTTACTAGTCTAATGATATGGAATGCAAAAATACTCAGTTTCAATTGCATATTATAAGAAATCACTGAAAATGTTGCCTGTTATCAGAAATCTAGATGAAAGAAACTATAAATATACCAAAATATTACAAATTGCAGACAGACAATATGTCAAAATTTAGCCTTACACATCAATACTGTAATAGGAAACATAATTTGGCTTCATTTTTTTAAAAAAACAGGGATAAAGTCATAGACAGTATAAAAAGGGGATATTGGTTACAGACACTACAATTTAAGAGTGTGGTTTACCAATTCAATACAAACTTACCAGAGTTGTTCCCAGAGGTTTGCTTTTGTCGTCTTCCCATGTCTTAGGGATGTACCATGGTAAAGAACAGAAAAAGTAATTAGGCAGCTTCTTCTAGGATAAGAAATTCAGGTTACATTGTCTTGTAGTAAATTACTCAAACAGACAGTGCTGCAAGAATGATGCAATATTCAATCAAGAGAGTTATTGCATCACTTTTTTGCTCTTGGCTGCAGAGGTAAATAGATGATGCAACATTACATCACATAAGATGGAACTTTCTATTGAGAAAAACAATGTTTTAATGACAAGTAGAACAATACTTTTATCTTTCATTTTTATACCTGTTTGTGTAGTGTCTAACTTTTTTTTATTGAGTTGCTGTTTTTTAATGGTACAATACAGCACCACCAATTTTGGCCAACTTGGACATCACATGGATACACATGAGCCTTTGTAGGATTTATACTTTTCCATAATGAAACAACAAAATTATTGCCATATAAACTTGTAAAGGTTACAGACACTACAAAATTTAGAACTGGAAAGTTTGACAAAGAACAAGCTCTCATTCGAATATCTTGGCTAGCCATGTGATTTAAATGGTTTTACTACTTATTATAATATAAAGTCGAGTTCTAGATGTCAATAAAAGTTATAATGAATGTTATTTTGTACAAAATGTTGGCATATAACAACAGATTAGTGTTTGAATTTCAGTGTTGAAACAAAACTTCTACTGACGGTATTTTGCTTATAAAATCCATAATATTTTACCGATTTCTTTAATTCAAGAAGCAATATTTGCAGGATAGAATTCCGCATAAAACCAGACCAATAAATGCATAATTTCAGTATGATATTTAGAGAATTCTCTATTTTATATTCAAGCTTTTTTCAAGTGAGACTACATAACGCTCAAAAATGGCCATTTTTAGAGCTTGTTTCCATGCATATCTCAACAATGGGTTACACTAACCTCTTGAAATTTTCAGGAAAGTAAGAGAGGTATATGCCAGGCTTACCAATCTTTAAAATTGGTTCATATCTTGTTTAATTTTTCTATTTCATGCATATAACATGAAAATTCCTTTATCAGCACCAATACCGTGTTTTAGCCGATATATATATATATATATATATATATGTGTGTGTATATATATGTATATATATATATATATATATATATATATATATATATGTATATATATATATATATATATATATATATATATATATATATATATATATATAGCATTATATGAAACCAAGGACATGATTAACTCATCAAGAAACAATTATTTTGAGACGAAGTTTAAATCTCCAGTATTATTTCTTGATAAACCAATGTTGTGACCATCTGCACCCAGATAAACAGATGGTGAAACACAATAATAGAAGACAAAAGAAAAAAATCTGGAAATGATTGCTAGTATTAAAGACAAAGAGCTCATTCACCCCCAGGCATTATATATTAATTGGAAATACAAACGATGTACTCAACCCGACACTGAAGCCGTTTCAAAAGATTTCTCACTTGGACATTAGGACTACTGGCGTTGTGCAGGTAGATAAATAAAAAATACAAACCTTTAAATTGACTGCTTATGTCTATCATTACTCCCTTTGGTGAAATAATGGTTAATCTTGCTTGCTATTCACATGACTTCAGCACTAGAGTGGCAGTTACTGACATGTACTTTAGTCTTGTTTATTGCATTTTACAAAATGACATCATATGCTGGACTTGTGTAAATTTCAAAAAACTTGTAGCAAGCCAAGTTTTTAATTATTAAAACAACCTTTGCGATTTTTGCGGTCGTTGTTACAATGGATTAAATGATGTTTAGTGGTGTTTATCTCGCTATGTATTTGTTCAACTGTAGTGTTATTTAATGTGCACTTCGTTTGCATACTACATGTATCCTGAGCTCTCTTGTTTACAAAGGATTAAGTCAAGGTCAGTGGTGTTGATCTGGTTTTTTTTTGTGTGGTATTTTTGTGATGCAGTCGCTCATAGCAGTGTCAAAACGCATATTTTGTTAAGACTTGGGGGGTCGCTGGTCATGTTCTGCAGGTGGTTGCTCATAACAGATTGTTTATATAATAAAATCAATTCTTGCAATACGATTGTGTTTAGAAATGACAGGTGGTCACTCATCGCAGAGGTCGCTCAAGACAGGTTTTACTGTACTAGTCCTAGCAATTTATTTTATCCTGCTCTTGATGACCTTAGGGTTGTTCCAGTACTTGGGACCCAGGGAAGACACATTAATGTGGGGTAATCACCCATAGATGCAATTTAGGACTTTCTTTTCATTTTAATATTAACTGTGTGTAATCAATATGCCATGACATTTTTAAAAACAACTGGCTCCCCTGTGTACCATGTATGTTTTAATGGAACAGTCCTTACTATAAGCATGGATGATGTATACAATATTTGAGTAGTTTACTTCCAAAGAAAGCATGTATCCCATTTGCTGTATCCAAAATCACTTGTAAAACTTTATTAATCAATTAATTATCTCCTTTGCTACATATTTAATATCTCCTGGCACACTTTAATATTCCAGATCTTGGAAAGTTAGCAAATGTACTGCATGTACATAAGCAAGATTCCAAAAATGATGTGCTCAATGTCTTCAGTTTTGTTTACATTACCCAATTGCTTTCAGAATAAATAAATACTTATATGCTGCATTGTGCAGCATCATACGAGTTCACATAATCAACATCATACAACATCATACAAGTTCACATAATCAATCAGGTTTTTTCACCATGAGACTCAACAAGACTTAAGTTGACAGGCATGTACAAAATATTTTTTTTGCACTAGACCATGGCAAGAAGATCAGAAGCTATTTGACCATTGATATTAGAAAGGCTTTTGACTGGTTTGCACAGATGGTTGCCCTCGAAACTAAAACGTAGTGGCATTCTGGGAAATTTCTTGGCTAGTTGAAAAAAAGACTGAATCAATGTTAATATCAAGCAGATGGAATCACAACCAGTTTCTGATATTATACTTAAACAAACATGGAATGGGTTACTCCACTTAAATATTTCTGTATTATCTTGACATATAAAATATATTTCTGATAAGCCTGGGAAAAATTAAACTGTTTAAAAGTTTTTAATTCAAATGGAATCAGTTGTCTTTGGGAAACTGTAAGCATTTATATATTACCAATATTTGATTATGCTGAACTGATTTGGGATTCTTTAATGCAGGAGAAAGAACTAGAATAAATATGAGAATTACAAGAGTCACAACTGTACCATGAAAATAACTGGGAAAGCTGAAACTCTTGCTGTTACAAGCAAAAATAGATTCAGCTATTTCAAATTTATAACAGATTAGTTACTTATGATTTGACTTTCAGGTGTAGAACATGAAATTTAATCCATCGATCAACAAATGTTATCTGACATCCAAAAATGTGACAGAACCAGGATCTCAAACCTGTATATTTACAAATTTTGAGTTGTTTGGCTTCTATATCAGTAAAATTTTAATTGGCATATACTTTTCCTCAACAGGATTGAAAACAAACAAGTGCCTTTTTTGACATTATATGTTTTCTCTTCATAAGTATAATAAAACAGTTTTGGGCATAAAATGGATTTATATTTTAATGTTACATAAATTAATACCAGTCAGTACATTGTCAGTTAATGAAAAAGGAAAGTTATTTATCTTGTACCTCACTGCACACATTTTTTTAATTGCCTCTCATCCTCATGACTCAGATTCACTAAATTAAAAAAAAAGAAAGATTGTTTTAAGACTTTAAATAAAGAGTGAAAAGTTGCATTGATCTTCGATGAATAATTTATTCCTGCTTTAAAATTATTTTTCTGTAATATACTGTTAAATGATGTAATTTTTTTATCAGAATTAAACTTAATCTAGTGTATGTAATACAAACAATGCATAGTTTTGAAACATAATGCAAACTCACGATCTTTGTTACATGTGTGCACATGCTTAAAACTGTTGTGCTCTGTTGAACATGTAATATTTCGTAGCCAGTGATTTCTTAGTATTGGGAGAAGACTCCAAATTTGGCATTTTGCCATGAATTGAAGAAAAATGCAAGAGTTGCTCTTATAAATTACTCTCAAACATCTTGAACAATAAAATAACAATGAAACATGACATAATTAAAACATCTTGAACATTGACAATAAAACATGACATAATTAAAACATCTTGAACAATATGAATAAAACATGACGTAATTAAAACATTTTGAGCAATAAAATAACAATGAAACATGACATAATTAAAACATCTTGAACAATAAGAATAAAACATGATGTAATTTTGAGTGATAAAATAACAATGAAACATGACATAATTAAAACATCTTGAACAATGACAATTAAACATGACATAGTTAAAGCATCATGAACGATACAATAATTAACCCATTTACAGATACTATGATTGCAGGTGTATTCAGAATAGAATGAGGTATTACCACCGTAGTCAAATTCAGGATAAAATGGGTTAAACATGACATAATTAAAACATCTTGAACAATACAATAACAGTTAAACAGGACATAATTAAAACATCTTGAACAATACAATAACAGTTAAACATGACATAATTAAAACATATTGAAGAATACAATAACAATTAAAAATGACATATTGATTAAAACATCTTAACAATACCATAACAATTAAACATGACATAATTAAAACATCTTGAACAATACAGTAACAATTGACATCACGCACAAAATACTTTATTCTTGTGTCTGCCTGAATAATTTATTATGATTAGTCACTCTGTTGCTTTCCCATAAAAAAATTAGAAGATATCAGGATTACCTTTTATTCCATTATTATTTATAACACCTCAAAAGACATCTGGTGCTATGCCTTAAACTTCCCATATTCAAGCAATAAGATATGAAAATAATAACTTTGTTGTGTGTAATGGTCAATAGTTCTTGAACAATGGATCTGCCATGCATCATCATACTGGTCTTTGTCCTGGTGCCAATTTCCTGGTTCTCATTAGACTGGTTCTGGATGGTTTCTCTAAAGTGCATACAGAATATGTAAAGTTATAATGCTGTTTTTTTAATTTTATTTAAGTTTTTAAAACAGATTCTTGTAATTTTCAAAAGCAGTAGAAATCAACCATAAAATTGTAAATGTGGTAGACGTCCTTTAAAATGGTATTTTCTCCTTGCTTCCAGTAGAATCACATATATTGGCCTACAGTATGTAGAATGATATTATTTAGTAATTTATTTAGTACTTTATTTTTTACCCTTTTTGATTTAGACATGGAACTTGTTGCCTGTAAAAGTAAATTACGTAAGTTCAGAATTGAGAAAAGAAATTGCTCTGTGCTTCTTTTATTTTGGTGATGGAATGTCATAGGTCATGCATGCTAGGCTAAGAACAAAGTATAGTAGCTTAAATTGAGATTAAATTTGAGTCATACATCTTAAAATAAATATCAAACTATTGATGCCATGATGATATAGAGACGCAAAGCACTTTCTTTTTGAGTTTAAAATATTCAGAACTGAAAAATCTTATCTTATATACACTCCTATTTCCCATTACAATTTAAACTTTATTATTTTGAAAGCATGTTTTCTACCAAAAATAATATGCAAATATTCATGTTTAGGCAAAATTTTATTATGATGAATATAAATTTGAAGGAGTCAATACTACTTGCAGTCTTTTGTATCCTCGTTGTTTGTTTAGGTAACATATGCGGTTGTGGAAATTGCTTCATATATACTGGTATTTCTTGTTGGTACTAGTAAATACACATATATGCATTGTTGGTACTGGGATATGTATTGTTGGTGGCACTGGTGTGTGTGTGTTATATACAGTGGAGCCTCGTTAATCTGGACACATTCGTTCCCAATGAATATGACCGGTATGACAAGTTTTCCGAATAATTGAATTATGCACATTTTTTATTTTATGATATCATCACACCATATATATGTTCATGTATATGCTACCTTTAAATGTAATGCACTGTATATTCAATAATGGTTGAAGTTAATTAATGAATTCATCTATTAATTTGTGTTTATTTCACATTATTATAACATTGACATACATTTATCCTGAAGAAATCTCTAATGTGTGGACGATTTGATCCCAGTGTGTTTATTTCATTATTAACACCCCCATTGGATGACTAGCTGCAACAGACATTGTTTATACATCCGCTGGTTACAATATGGTCACGCTACTTAGTTATTGATAGTGGCCATAGATTCTCAAGGGCTTCACTCTTGTGTTTTATGTATTATTCTACTCATATTTTTGTATACGATTTTTTTAATTTTCTTATTTTTGGACAGATTATTTCCAGATTATTGAGACAAGTTTCAATGTAATTTTACACTTTAAACACACACACACATACACACACACACACATATATTATATATATATATATATATATATATATATATATATATATATATATATATATGGAGAGAGAGAGAGAGAGAGAGACACACACACACACACACACACACACACAGATATACACTTCTTGTTACCACTCATACCACTCCAGTGGCTAGGTATTTAGAGCATCCTCTTTGGATGCAGGACTTCGTGGGTTCGATCCCAGGCCGAGTGTTACCAAAGACTTACAAAAATGGTACTAACAGCTACCTCGCTTGGCGCTCAGCATTAATAGGTTAGTGTTAGTACTGGTTGACCTGGTGTCAGGATAATGTGGCTGGGTGGGACATCATGCTACATGTCAACGGCATGATGCCCCAATGCTAGATATCACTTTAAACTGCCTGACTGCAGACATTGTAGTGATATGACTGAACATTTGTTAAAGCTACATTAAGAATCCTAATCAAACAAACAAACAAACAAATTGGATGTGGAAGTTCATGGGTTCAATTCCTGACCGAGTCATACTAAAGACTTACAAAAATGGTATTAAGAGGGGGGTGGGCTATACTAAGGTCACTTTGTCCATCTATCTATCAAAACATTGTTTACTTAATATCTCTTCATATGCTTTATATCATGACTGGAGTTTGTATACCATTCAAGAGTTGGCTTTGTTAGATTATGACCATTAGATTATAGATTAGATTATAACCATTTATTAAAAAAAACCAATTTACTCTTTATTTCCTGATGAGGTATTTTGTAAGCGCTTGCTTGATAACTGGTTTAATTTACACAAGGTCTGGAAAGAAAACAATATCTTGATGAGGATTTGAATCCAGAACCTCTGGTTGCAATAGCCAGCCATCGAGGCCTCTTAGTTATCACACTTTATTGATAGGCATCATGTATTGTACAGAGTACTTATTCAATCAGTGTGTCTTATTCAATCAGTGTGGGCTGTGTGTTTATTTTATTCCACATAACTGTTCATAGACAAAAAGGTTTCCACAAGATAACTTAATTTGTTGTGGTCTTTTTTCTCAAACCTCATGTGCCTTATTCATGGATAATGGCAGAAACTTATTATTTTTGAGGATGCTGGGTTCAATTATAAGTTCAGTGGAGATGACAATGTGATTTTCCTTTCTGCATGGACAAGTTTGGTTTTCATGGCTTGGTTTCATCAAACAATAATAGCTGTCTACTTTTTCTGACTTCAAGATTTGTGCAAGTGCTATTTTACAAACAAAGTAGATAATTACCTGGAAAATCATTTGTTATGTTTTTGCTGGCGGTCTCAGAACTTCAACTATAAAAATCTTGATGTCATATGTTAGTTCCCTGACACTTGAGTTTTTGAAATTGGACCATATTTAAATAAATGTGCAATGTACTTGAAATGAGCCATATATATAGTAACTAATATATGTATTTGGACAGTGTTGATTTCAAACCTCTGTACATCTGACTTACTTGCATTGCATGTTAGAAAAAGGCACATTTGCTTTTTCCACTTCAAAGAAAAGTCATATTTTACAGTTTAATGTAAACAGTACCATTACATTTAAAGTTAGAAATGTGCCTGCTAAAATCACAAAGATGAAGAACAAAAATAGAAAAGACTCATTTCTTGATTGATTTGCACTGATTGTTTTATAAGAGAATGGGTAAGCACTCGGGTAAATAGACCATATATTTAACTATATCAAAAGATATTGCCACTTCTATAATAAAATTTCCTATTTTAGGTATGTGTTGCTCCACCATGTGATGGGTGAACTTGAGGGAGTGAAAGGAGCTTGGGGTTATGTGGAGGGAGGAATGGGAGCAGTGTCCCAAGCCATTGCCAACTGTGCTCTTGACCATGGGGCAGAGATCTTCACTGAAAAGGTTGCTGTTATCATTGTGTTAAATTGTTTTACACTTTGCTCATGTTTTCAGTGAAACTATTGAATGTAAAGTAGAACATAGTGACCTAATTTAGGTTAGGATTAGGGGTAGGGGTTAAGGTTAGGAATAATGTAGTGGTAGAGCAAGAGAAGTGACAATGTGCAGACTATCAATATCCACCTATCTGAATACATACCATATATACTTGCATTAATAGCTGCCATGCTTGGTGCTCAGCAATAAGAGATTAATGTTTGAATTGGTCGGCCTGGTGTCAGGATAATGTGATTGGGTGGGACATCATGTTACATGTCTGCAGCATGTTGCCCACGTGCTAGACATCACTATAAACTGTCACACTGCAAGACTTTGTAGCAATATGACTGGAAAATGATTAAAACTACATTACAAAATTCACAATCACACACACTCACAAATTACTCTTTTTCAATGATATAAGCAGTGCTGCAAATTGAAGTAATATTTTTGAATAGGTACACGCATTGTGCATGGCATAAACCAACATAACTGTTAAATGTTCATGAAACTAACACCATCAATCTATTTTAATGTTTAATGTTTAAAATTAAAAACAAACTCATAATTTTCCACATGTTGGATAGCTGGATGTTTTGAGTCTCCATAGTTTATAATGGCAGATTTTTTGTTTTTGTTTTCTGACAGCAATACAAGCCAGATAATAATTAAAACTCTAAAACTGGCTTGGGTGAATTTGATTGGCAACTAGTACTTTGATGTGTAATTGCTTTTGACTCCAAAATATTAGCACAATTACAGTAGTTTTGATAAATTTGGTGTAAGGTCGATTACATCAAGGAAAACTACAGCATAATTTTCAAAGCTTTATTTCTAAAACTTCATTATTATATTTTCACTTCATTATTGTATTTTGGAGATATCATTACTGTTTAGTGCAGTGGTGTCCATGATTTGAATGCAAGGGATGTACTTCATTCAGTGTAATGTACATGTACTTCAATCAGCGAATGTTCAAACCTGCAAAATACATGCCGTGGCACCATTATGTAAATATGCTCATTAGTCTAATTGTGAGCATTGTTGTTATACTGGGATCACATTTAAATGAGTTAGGTATTTACAATTTCCAAGGCAAAATAAAAGTGTAATTACTGGTGCACTGAAATAAAATTCGAATGCAGTAATGCATTAAAAAAAACAATAATTGAGTCAAAAGGGATAGATAGTGTTATAGCAACTTGCGAATGATCAATTCTTGTAATCGTCCGATCAAGTTATACACAAATCTAAATTCTGCAGAAACAATAAGAAAACCCCCCAGAAAATTAAATAAATTTCTTGACTGTTGAAACAAATTTAAGTCATTTCTATGTAGTAATCATGCATGTCAACCCCGAGAAAAGTATATGCATAATTTTTGCTGATATAAGTTTGCCTAAATAAATGCATTAGGAACTAACCATGTACATCATGTGATGTCGTCTCAGACTTGTAAGTTGACTCAGACACAAGTCATGCACTTTTTAGTATTTATACATAATCAGTTGGGGTCAGCATATATGCAAACGAGTTTATACACCAAGCGAGTTTATACACCAGTATATACAGTATGTATACAGTATTTAAATAAAATGTTATCCAGTGGTTTTTTTTAACCTATAGCCTTCACAAGGAAAAAGACATACAGATTTTTAAAAATAAATATCAGGTTTTAGAAAAGTTTTTGTTCTTGAATCTGTTTGATAATATAATAATCTGACAAAGTGCATTAACATTGTACTACATGCCAGTACAGAAAGATTAGTTTTTAAATTTTTATCATGGAATAAATATTCCTTATTACACTTTTCCCTCAATACCTCACACACAGTAGGTTAAAAAAAAAAAACATACCACACTAAGCGAAGGCCCAATTCACTGAATGACATTTAAAACAAAAGAAATGATGCCATCCCTGCTGGACATCAAGACACTGCTTGTGTGCACATGTAAGTATTGACAACAGGGATCTTGGTTGGCTGAATACTCATCACCTGATGAATAATTGTTAGTAAGGCACTTTTTCTTAAAGTTGTTCACTTGTCTGTTTAAATTACCTTTATTTTCAAGATGGCCAACCTTGACAGATCATGAACATTATTCCAGTTGATTTTAATGACCATCATGCCTATATGATAACATAGTATATTACATATGCTTTTTGTTCTTGTTGATTGACAACCAGACAGGATCTCTTGTTTTAACAACTCTTGACAGTAGGGTAGTGTCTCACCAAATGTAAACAGCCTGACGGGTGTATGTTGCCCTATTTGTCAGAGCATGACCTTGGAGTCTGTAACTCCTGGTGTACAAAGATTTCGCTGGATCCTTAATAACTTAAGATTTTGATGCGTGACATAAAATAAAACTAGACTATAATGCTGACATTTTTTATTTTGGAGAAATTAACTTTACAGAAACAAACTTTGAATCTGTTAGGTCTGGTGACTCAATAAAATGTTTACACAGCCTATTAGCTTTACTGGATGTGCCATTGAAATTTTGTTCTTAAGAAGATTTCAGTTATCAAATTCTTAATCAAATGTTGGGGCTTTAGTCTGTGCTGCTTATCTGACCACCTGGACCCTGTGAATTGTTTTAGTCAGCATCAAGAAATGTGAAATTAGAAACATTATATTTTATCACATTTTGAGAACTTCCCTATGCATACTGAATAACAATATATAACAAAATTTGAAACGTTAGTAATGACAACACTTTAAGAAATAAATGCCAATTAAAATTTTTTATGTTATCTTTAAGTTTCAGTGTACAATTGTATTCCGACATGTTTGGTGTAAATCAACCATCGCAGTGATGTTACAAGCATTTACACAGAAAAATAACCTGATTAGGTGCTTTAGTTTGGTATCCAACTTGCAGAAATGTTTGTTGCAATGTTGCAATCATTTAAAATCAAACTTGCATCTTATTGTCCCCCTAATTTTGACTTTTGTATTAACTATAAGGTGTAGAATACCAGTCAAGTCAATGCAATTAAGTATGGGAACACTGTTTAAAATATTTTGTAAATAACATAATTAGAGTACCTAGTATTAATCAGTTGTTACCCTACTCATTTTGTAGATAACATAATTAGAGTACCTAGTATTAATCAGTTGTTACCCTACTCGTTTGCAAATGTGATTAGAAAAAAACTATAACGGGAACCAGCATAATTCATACCTAATGATGAAAGGTAAAAAAAAACTATAACGGGACCAGCATAATTCATACCTAATTATGAAAGGTAAAAAAAAAACTATAACGGGACCAGCATAATTCATACCTAATGATGAAAGGTTAAAAAAAACTATAACGGGACCAGCATATTTCATACCTAATGATGAAAGGTAAAAAAAAACTATAACGGGACCAGCATAATTCATACCTAATTATGAAAGGAAAAAAAAAACTATAACGGGACCAGCATGATTCATACCTAATGATGAAAGGTAAAAAAAACTATAACAGGACCAGCATAATTCATACCTAATTATGAAAGGTAAAAAAAAAACTATAACGGGACCAGCATAATTCATACCTAATGATGAAAGGTAAAAAAAAACTATAACGGGACCAGCATAATTCATGCCTAATGATGAAAGGTAAAAAAAAACTATAACGGGAACCAGCATAATTCATACCTAATGAGGAAAGGTAAAAAAAAACTATAACGGAACCAGCATAATTCATACCTAATGATGAAAGGTCAAAAAAAACTATAACGGGACCAGCATAATTCATACCTAATGATGAAAGGTAAAAAAAACTATAATGGGACCACTATAAAGGGAACAGCAAAATTCATACCTAATGATAAAAGGTAAAAAAAAACTATAATGGGACCAGCATAATTCATACCTAATTATGAAAGGTAAAAAAAAACTATAACGGGACCAGCATAATTCATACCTAATGATGAAAGGTAAAAAAAGACTATAATGGGACCAGTATAATTCATACCTAATGATGAAAGGTAAAAAAAACTATAACGGGACCAGAATAATTCATACCTAATGATGAAAGGTAAAAAAAAAACTATAACGGGACCAGCATAATTCATACCTAATGATGAAAGGTAAAAAAAAACTATAATGGGAACCAGCATAATTCATACCTAATGATGAAGGTAAAACAAAACTATAACGGGACCAGCATAATTCATACCTAATGATGAAAGGTAAAAAAAAAACTATAATGGGACCAGCATAATTCATACCTAATGATGAAAGGTAAAAAAAAACTATAATGGGACCAGCATAATTCATGCCTAATGATGAAAGGTAAAAAAAACTATAATGGGACCAGCATAATTCATACCTAATTATGAAGGGTAAAAAAAAACTATAACGGGACCAGCATAATTCATACCTAATGATGAAAGGTAAAAGAAAACTATAACGGGAACCATTATAATCCATACCTAATGATGAAAGGTAAAAAAAACCTATAACGGGACCAGCATAACTCATACCTAATGATGAAAGGTTAAAAAAAAATAAAATGGGACCAGCATAATTCATACCTAATGATAAAAGGTAAAAGAAAACTATAACGGGAACCAGTATAATTCATACCTAATGATGAAAGGTAAAAAAAACCTATAACGGGACCAGCATAACTCATACCTAATGATGAAAGGTAAAAAAAAACTATAATGGGACCAGCATAATTCATACCTAATGATGAAAGGTAAAAAAAAAATAAAATGGGACCAGCATAATTCATACCTAATGATGAAAGGTAAAAAAAAAACTATAATGGGACCAGCATAATTCATACCTAATGATGAAAGGTAAAAAAAACTATAATGGGACCAGCATAATTCATACCTAATGATGAAAGGTAAAAAAAAAACTATAATGGGACCAGCATAATTCATACCTAATGATGAAAGGTAAAAAAAAAAACTATAATGGGACCAGCATAATTCATACCTAATGATGAAAGGTAAAAAAAAACTATAATGGGACCAGCATAATTCATACCTAATTATGAAAGGTAAAAAAAAAACTATAATGGGACCAGCATAATTCATACCTAATTATGAAAGGTAAAAAAAAAATATAATGGGACCAGCATAATTCATACCTAATTATGAAAGGTAAAAAAAAAACTATAATGGGACCAGCATAATTCATACCTAATTATGAAAGGTAAAAAAAAACTATAATGGGACCAGCATAATTCATACCTAATTATGAAAGGTAAAAAAAAAACTATAATGGGACCAGCATAATTCATACCTAATGATGAAAGGTAAAAAAAAACTATAATGGGACCAGCATAATTCATACCTAATTATGAAAGGTAAAAAAAAACTATAATGGGACCAGCATAATTCATATCTAATTATGAAAGGTAAAAAAAAACTATAATGGGACCAGCATAATTCATACCTAATGATGAAAGGTAAAAAGAAAAACTATAATGGGACCAGCATAATTCATACCTAATGATGAAAGGTAAAAAAAAACTATAATGGGACCAGCATAATTCATACCTAATGATGAAAGGTAAAAAAAACTATAATGGGACCAGCATAATTCATACCTAATGATGAAAGGTAAAAAAAAACTATAATGGGACCAGTATAATTCATACCTAATGATGAAAGGTAAAAAAAACTATAATGGGACCAGCATAATTCATACCTAATTATGAAAGGTAAAAAAAAATATAATGGGACCAGCATAATTCATACCTAATGATGAAAGGTAAAAAAACTATAATGGGACCAGCATAATTCATACCTAATGATGAAAGGTAAAAGAAAACTATAACGGGAACCAGTATAATTCATACCTAATAATGAAAGGTAAAAAAAACCTATAACGGGACCAGCATAACTCATACCTAATGATGAAAGGTAAAAAAAAACTATAATGGGACCAGCATAATTCATACCTAATGATGAAAGGTAAAAAAAAAATAAAATGGGACCAGCATAATTCATACCTAATGATAAAAGGTAAAAAAAAACTATAATGGGACCAGCATAATTCATACCTAATGATGAAAGATAAAAAAAAACTATAATGGGACCAGCATAATTCATACCTAATGATGAAAGGTAAAAAAAACTATAATGGGACCAGCATAATTCATACCTAATGATGAAAGGTAAAAAAAAAACTATAATGGGACCAGCATAATTCATACCTAATGATGAAAGGTAAAAAAAAACTATAATGGGACCAGCATAATTCATACCTAATGATGAAAGGTAAAAAAAAACTATAATGGGATCAGCATAATTCATACCTAATTATGAAAGGTAAAAAAAAAACTATAATGGGACCAGCATAATTCATACCTAATTATGAAAGGTAAAAAAAAATATAATGGGACCAGCATAATTCATACCTAATTATGAAAGGTAAAAAAAAAACTATAATGGGACCAGCATAATTCATACCTAATTATGAAAGGTAAAAAAAAACTATAATGGGACCAGCATAATTCATACCTAATGATGAAAGGTAAAAAAAAAACTATAATGGGACCAGCATAATTCATACCTAATTATGAAAGGTAAAAAAAAACTATAATGGGACCAGCATAATTCATACCTAATGATGAAAGGTAAAAAGAAAAACTATAATGGGACCAGCATAATTCATACCTAATGATGAAAGGTAAAAAAAAACTATAATGGGACCAGCATAATTCATACCTAATGATGAAAGGTAAAAAAAACTATAATGGGACCAGCATAATTCATACCTAATTATGAAAGGTAAAAAAAAACTATAACGGGACCAGCATAATTCATACCTAATGATGAAAGGTAAAAAAAACTATAATGGGACCAGTATAATTCATACCTAATGATGAAAGGTAAAAAAAACTATAATGGGACCAGCATAATTCATTCCTAATTATGAAAGGTAAAAAAAAACTATAATGGGACCAGCATAATTCATACCTAATGATGAAAGGTAAAAAAAACTATAATGGGACCAGCATAATTTATACCTAATGATGAAAGGTAAAAAAACTATAATGGGACCAGCATAATTCATACCTAATTATGAAAGGTAAAAAAAAAACTATAACGGGAACAGCATAATTCATAGCTAATGATGAAAGGTAAAAAAAAACTATAATGGGACCAGCATAATTCATACCTAATGATGAAAGGTTAAAAAAAAACTATAACTGGACCAGCATAATTCATACCTAATGATGAAAGGTTAAAAAAAAACTATAACGGGAACAGCATAATTCATACCTGATGATGAAAGGTAAAAAAAAAACTATAATGGGACCAGCATAATTCATACCTAATTATGAAAGGTAAAAAAAAAACTATAATGGGACCAGCATAATTCATACCTAATGATGAAAGGTAAAAAAAAACTATAATGGGACCAGTATAATTCATACCTAATGATGAAAGGTAAAAAGAACTATAATGGGACCAGCATAATTCATACCTAATGATGAAAGGTAAAAAAATACTATAATGGGACCAGCATAATTCATACCTAATGATTAAAGGTAAAAAAAACTATAATGGGACCAGCATAATTCATACCTAATTATGAAAGATAAAAAAAAACTATAATGGGACCAGCATAATTCATACCTAATGATGAAAGGTAAAAAAAACTATAATGGGACCAGCATAATTCATACCTAATGATGAAAGGTAAAAAAACTATAATGGGACCAGCATAATTCATACCTAATTATGAAAGGTAAAAAAAAAACTATAACGGGAACAGCAAAATTCATACCTAATGATAAAAGGTAAAAAAAAAAACTATAACGGGAACAGCATAATTCATACCTAATGATGAAAGGTAAAAAAAAGCTATAATGGGACCAGCATAATTCATACCTAATGATGAAAGGTAAAAAAAAAGTATAATGGGACCAGCATAATTCATACCTAATGATGAAAGGTAAAAAAAAAACTATAACGGGAACAGCATAATTCATACCTAATTATGAAAGGTAAAAAAAAAACTATAATGGGACCAGCATAATTCATACCTAATTATGAAAGGTAAGAAAAAACTATAATGGGACCAGCATAATTCATACCTAATGATGAAAGGTAAAAAAAAACTATAATGGGACCAGCATAATTCATACCTAATGATAAAAGGTAAAAAAAAAAATATAACGGGACCAGCATAATTCATACCTAATGATGAAAGGTTTAGTGTCATTAGGGTTCATTATCTAAAGGCCAGTTCCAAAGATTGGCACCGGTAGGTTTGCTAATTGATGAACAGAAATGTAGCTCAAAGAAAAGACAGCATTGAAATTTTACTAACAGAGCACAAATATAAATCAAGTTTTGATGTTGTTTCTCTCAAATAAATGTCCCTCGTTAAGAAAAATAAATATTGTTTTGCTTTGATTTTTGATAACATAACACTTGACACATCCACATTCTAATGCAAAAAACACTAATGTAATACACTTTTTTGCTGGTACATATAAGTAGAAACCTTTATATGATCTTTCAGAGATTGATTATCTTGTCAGTAAAAGGTTATTTATACCAAAAAGCAAATGATTAATTAGATAAACTATTGACTTTTATTGCCCTCACCCCTCATTTCTTCTCACTATCGATACACTTTCCTTTCTTCACTTGCCTGTTCAGCAGTCCCTCAGTAAGTGGCACCCACACTTATACTACAGTCTGTTTTAACAGGAAGAAGCTAGGTTAGGAAGATTCTGAAAACAATTTCTTGAATAAGTATTTTGTTTATATTTGATATTATGATAAATGAATCTTGCGCCATACTTGTATGCATAAAGTCTAACAGATTTAACGGAATGATTCTCACTGCAGGAACTTTGCACATGTAGCAGTGGGTAAACTGAGCTCGTGTTTTGAAATAGTTATGGTTAAAAGTAAACCACCCACTAGTAATGGTATATGTGATATTGAAACCATTTTGTTTATATTATATTGACATAAATACACAGTTTAGTGGCATGTTTG
Organism: Unio pictorum; assembly: GCA_030141615.1. Lineage (NCBI taxonomy): Eukaryota > Metazoa > Mollusca > Bivalvia > Unionida > Unionidae > Unio > Unio pictorum. The sequence continues at coordinate 5,171,133 of JARLTB010000169.1, read as the reverse complement.
TTCTTATACCTGGTTGTCTGCAATTATCAACAGAGATGTTTAATTAGTTGTTTTTACTGTTACTTATTCTTTTTGTTTTTTATTCAAACACTGGTCTAGGAATTGTGATCCATCATACCTCTACTTGATAGATTAAAATTAAATCTAAACATTTTTTATTCTCAGACACAAACAGTATTCATAGGAAATAGAAATATAATAATGCAGATGGCAATTGCAAGAGATATATATAACCCGCCCCGCTATAACCCGAATTCGGATATAACCCGGTCGTGGCATGGCTCCCGAAATTTCGGCTAATTTATTACAGGTATTTTTCTCAAAGACCAAAAAAAAAATAATTTAAGTATGAAAAAAAAAAAAATTAAGAGTTTAATTATCATTCTCATATTCGTCTAAACAGTGCGAAAAAGAACGTGTAGAAAATGTATTATCAAATTTCTTCTAGTTTTGTGCCAAAATAAACGTCTGAAATACGAACCAATTGCTGGTCCCACTGAGAACTTTGATCTTTGTTTATTGTTGAAAAATTACAGCTCATAAGTGTCAATATTATAATTACTGATTCCTGAGTAATGAAGCCATCGTGTCTAATTTGTGTTTGTCTTGAATGCATTCTGAATACAATCGTTGCTCAAATAATCTCCGATATATGTTCTCTTAATTCCATACACAACTAAGCAACAGCCAATGCGGCGGTTGATAAAAGATTCTCACCAGAATGTATAAATCAATTAATTTAAGTACATTGTTTATCATCAAAGTGAACTGCCGAGCTAAACAGTGACATAATTCAGTGGTTAAAATACAGCCAGTTCTGCCTGCTGTATTTATTAGAGTACACTAAAAGAACATGACACAATAGCTGGGCGGCAAGTTCAAAGGACTTTGACTAGCAGCTTGGGTGGGAAAATGTGCTGAAATTTACAATGACTGAATTCAGAGACATAAAGATCCTGAGATGTACATGTAGTTATTATAAGAATACACTTTAGCTTCCATTATTTAATCTATGGACATGTACTATTTCATCATTCATTACGTACACCCGTTATGTAATTTTTGTTTTTGTCTTTTCATTGAATTCAGTCACATAATGATCTGTGACAAAATTATTGAATATTTTACATCCATGTGTGGATATTTTCGATGGAAATATTTGTATTATGGATTCAATGTATGTTACAAGATTCGCTGGTGAGTACACGGTATTGATACTCTTTTCATGCAATAGATTATACATGTATACATAAATTAGACACGTGTATGTACCAATGCATGGTTCTCTGAATAAAGTAATATATTATATCTGCAATTTCTGTTACCACAGCAAATTTATTTCTCATTTAATATATGTTGATCAAAAATGGTAATTGTGCCATGCATTGTCGCACCCGTCTTTATGTAACCCCCCCCCCCAATTAAATCCAAAAATGTGTTGGTATTGTACATGGTTTGGTTCATAGCCCGGTTGGATTCTATGGCTCCCAACTACTGTGTTATAGCGGGGTCCCACTGTATGTATATATATATATATATATATATATATATATATATATATATATATATATATATATATATATATATATATATATATATATATATATATGGAATTCTTTTATAATAATTAATGCCATAGTTCTTATTTTCAGGAGTAGCATATGTTGAGAGGAGTAAATGGGGTGGGGTGAGCAATAATTGAAAGCAGAAGCCAAAAGTTTAAAATTTTTTTGTAAAGGTGTGGATAAAATACTCCTCATACCATGTTTTTAATTTTAAGTTAAGTCACTTTGAAAGGTTCAGCATTTGAAGATGAAAGTATACCCTAAAATTATTATTGGATCTCAAACAGTTAAAATTGGACAATATATTCTATGGTATTTGAGGGAGACTATGAAGACTTAGGATATAAGTATCATTGTATTTAAAACTTCACAATAAATATAGGATATTAATTTAGCTTGAGGCTTAATTGTTCTGTCAAAAAGAAAGGATGTCACTTCAATCTGTTACTTTTCTTGAATGCTTTATATCCTTCACACCTATATTTGAATGTCACCATATATATATATATATATATATATATATATATATATATATATATATATATATATATATATATATATATATATATATATATATATATATATATATATATATATAATGTGTTAGTCTGTATTTACTTTAGTTTTGAGAGTTTGTCTCAAGGCATTTTGAACATCAATTTCAGCCAGTGTCCAGTATTATAACCAAAAATGGAACAACAGAGGGGGTGGTACTGGAGGATGGAACAGAAGTCAAAGCAAAGGCTGTTCTGTCCAATGCAACACCCAAAACCACTTTCCTGGATCTTTTACCTAATGTGAGAAATTAATCTATATATTGTTCAGCTTATTCCGTAAAATAATTCAATTTAAAGTCAGTCGTTTGCCAAATGGAAAGTGGCAACATTCTAGAAGTAATGTTTAAAATTAAAAACAAAATTATTGAAAATCAGAATGTGGTGTTTGGAGTAGTATAACAAAATTTCTGGTTCCAGTGAGAAACAATGTACTGAGCAACTTGATTTAAATTTTTTAAAACCTAATTCAATTGTTTTCATTATCATTATTTTTTTGTCATTGTATAATAATATATAATTACAGTATAAGGATCATTACTCATTCCAATATTAGGATCATTACTCATACCAGTATAAGGATCATTACTCATTCCAATATAAGGATCATTACTCATTCCAGTATTAGGATCATTACTCATTCCAGTATTAGGATCATTACTCATTCCAGTATAAGGATCATTACTCATTCCAGTATAAGGATCATTACTCATTCCAATATAAGGATCATTACTCATTCCAGTATTAGGATCATTACTCATTCCAGTATTAGGATCATTACTCATTCCAGTATTAGGATCATTACTCATTCCAGTATAAGGATCATTACTCTTTCCAGTATAAGGATCATTACTCATTCCAGTATTAGGATCATTACTCATTCCAGTATAAGGATCATTACTCATTCCAGTATAAGGATCATTAGTCATTCCACTATTAGGATCATTACTCATTACAGTATAAGGATCATTACTCATTCCAGTATTAGGATTATTACTCATTCCAATATAAGGATCATTACTCATTCCAGTATTAGGATCATTACTCATTCCACTATTAGGATCATTACTCATTCCAGTATAAGAATCATTACTCATTCCAGTATAAGGATCATTACTCATTCCATTATTAGGATCATTACTCATTCAAGTATAAGGATCATTACTCATTCCAGTATAAGGATCATTACTCATTCCATTATTAGGATCATTACTCATTCAAGTATAAGGATCATTACTCATTCCAGTATAAGGATCATTACTCATTCCACTATTATTATCATTACTCATTCCAGTATAAGGATCATTACTCATTCCAGTATTAGGATCATTACTCATTCCATTATTAGGATCATTACTCATTCCAGTATTAGGATCATTACTCATTAAACTATAAGGATCATTACTCATTCCAGTATATGGATCATTACTCATTACACTATAAGGATCATTATTCATTCCATTATTAGGATCATTACTCATTGCACTGTAAGGATCATTACTCATTCCACTATTAGGATCATTACTCATTACACTATAAGGATCATTATTCATTACATTATAAGGATCATTACTCATTCCAGTATTAGGATCATTACTCATTGCACTATAAGGATCATTACTCATTGCAATGTAAGGATCATTACTCATTGCAATGTAAAGATCATGACTCATTACACTATAAGGATCATTACTCATTGCACTGTAAGGATCATTACTCATTACACTATAAGGATCATTACTCATTACACTATAAGGATCATTACTCATTAAACTATCAGGATCATTACTCATTCCAGTAAAAGAATCATTACTCATTGTACTGTAAGGATCATTACTCATTACACTATATGGATTATTACTCATTACACTATAAAGATCATTACTCTTTCCAGTAGAAGGATCATTACTCATTGCACTGTAAGGATCATTACTCATTGCAATATAAGGATCATGACTCATTACACTATAAGGATCATTATTCATTGCACTGTAATGATCATGACTCATTACACTATAAGGATCATTACTCATTGCACTGTAAGGATCATGACTCATTACATTATAAGGATCATTACTCATTGCACTGTAAGGATCATGACTCATTATACTGTAAGGATCATTACTCATTAAACTATCAGGATCATTACTCATTCCAGTAGAAGGACCATTACTCATTGCACTGTAAGGATCATTACTCATTACACTATATGGATCAATACTCATTACACTATAAAGATCATTACTAATTCCAGTATAAGGATCATTACTCGTTCCAGTATAATGACCATTACTCATTGCACTATAAGGATCATTACTCATTGCACTATAAGAATTGTTACTCATTCCAGTATAAGAATCATTACTCATTCCAGTATATGGATCATTACTCATTGCTCTGTAAGGATCATTACTCATTGCAATGTAAGGATCATTACTCATTACACTATAAAGATCATTACTCATTCCAGTAGAAGAATCATTACTCATTGCACTGTAAGGATCATTACTCATTACACTATATGGGTCATTACACATTACACTATAAAGATCATTACTCATTCCAGTAGAAGGATCATTACTCATTGCACTGTAAGGATCATTACTCATTGCAATGTAAGGATCATGACTCATTACACTATAAGGATCATTACTCATTGCACTGTAAGGATCATTACTCATTGCAATGTAAGGATCATGACTCATTACACTATAAGGATCATTACTCATTACACTATAAGGATCATTACTCATTAAACTATAAGGAGCATTACTAATTCCAGCATAAGGGATCATTACTGATTCCAGTATAAGGATCATTGCTCATTAAAAGGATCATTACTCATTCCACTATAAGGATCATTACTCACTTCACTATGATGATCATTACTCATTCCACAATAATGATCATTACTCATTGCACTATAAAAATCATTACTCATTGCGCTATAACGATCATTACTCGTTACACTGTAATGATCATTACTCATTTCTTTATAAGTATCATGAGTCACTTTTTATAAGAATCAGTGGTACATGGATTATTACTCATTTTAGTATAAGGAGTATTACTCATTGCAATATAAGGATAATTACAAGGGTCATTACTCCTAGCAGTATAAGGATAATTACTCATTTCATCTTTACATTTTTGGTGTGTAGCAGTTACAGAAGCCACAAATATCCATGTTTTCTTCAGGAAAATCATCTGAACAGTTGTTGGTTGGTGTTTAACAGTGCTTTTTGCACTTTACTTGTCTACATCATCTTGTAGAAATTGGAGCTAGGTTCCTTTAAAAAGGAAATCAGAAGTAGTTAACCAGGACAACATGTGTCTCTTAGATTAAAAGTCGAGCAGACTACTGAATTACCATATAAGCTCACTAAAGGCATCCTATCAAATTAGATTTCTTATGGATGGAGTAGTGATGGATTAATATAGACATTGATCTAGGTAATGAAATTTTTCCACTCCATTTGGTAGATAATAGAGGTTACCTGGCAACAAGATTTGTCAGTATACTCAAAGGTATATTTTATTAAGGAATGTCTCTGGTATGTCAGTCAGAAGACAGTGACTTTAAGATTTAAAACTTTATTAAAATTAGGAAAACGACTATAACAAAATAGGGACTGTAGGAAAGGAAACCACCCCTGGGAATAAATAGTTCTAAGGGGAGGGAGTACAATTCTAGTTCAAGGAAAATGGGGAGGAAACCAAAACTTGCTGCAACTAACAGTGAGTGCAATACCCTAAGCCAGCTCTGGTCTAAGGGTAGGAAGTACGACCCGTTTTTCTTTTTTTGAGAGAATACAACTCAACTGATAAGACGAACAAAGCAAAGAATAACCTTCCAAAAAAACTATAAAATATTCAACAATAAATGCAAACAATAACACAAACAAAAATACAAAATACGAGAGGACAGGGAAACAAAACACAAAAACAAACAATATTCGAAAAATGAAGGTGTTACTCAAAACTCAAACCAGCGAACATGCTGGGGAGAGTTGAAGGGTATCAACAACAAGATTTATCAGTATACTCAAAGGTATATTTTATTAAGGAATGTCTATGGTCAATGTGTCAGTCAAAAGACAGTGACTTTAAGATTTGTATTTCAAATTGTCTAAGTAAGTCCAGCATAGGATGATACTTTTTGATAATTTATAATACCTCACAGTTAGTTTGATTAATTAATGCTTTGCATAAAAAGAAAACAAAAATGATGAATTTACCTAGTGTTATGTGCTTAGGTTCGAATAAACAGTAACATAGAAAGAGTGAAAATAACAAGCTTGTAAAAACTTAATAAACAATTTATTAAGCACAAATATTTTCCAGAAAAGAAAAAATAAACTTACAGTTTTAAGAATCAATTCAAAATTAATTCAAAAATAATTCAAAATGTTATCCACTAGAGAAATTGCAAAAGTCCTGGTAATAAAATATCCAAATAATTCCAAGTTCGAATCTTAGTGAAGTATCCAAGATGGAAGACAATGTCACATGATGAAGTCAGTTCTTGGTAATGAAATTCAATGAGCACAATTACTTTTCAGATAAATAACAAAATAAATCCTCTTGATCAAAACGAATTGAAATAATTTCCAATACAAGGTAATTTAAAATAACTCAAAATGACACATTATATTCTAACAACCCAAGTTCTACTAAATAGTTCGCTCCAAAACATAATTTATATATCTGTTTTTACGTAAACAAGAAAGGGGTCACATGATCTTCTAGAATCTTTTAGAACAAATTTACGTTCAAAAAATCACGTACACACCGTATGACCCAACTAAAAATAGAAAGATGTTTATAACAAAGCTCCATAACGTCCTTGGAATCAATCAATCATTTTAAAAGCTTGTTTACAACTCTGAAGCCAGGTCAGAAATGAGGTCAACATCTGTTGTTTATTTGTAAAGTACAAGTCATCCCACTTTTAAAAAAAATATCTCCCAATGAATGAATCTTAAACTTAAAATGTCAAATTTGAATTGGACAAACAAACAATTAAAAAAAAAAAAATGACAAATCAAATATACGTAACACTAACCTTCAGTACTTGTACTGATTTAAGTTCTTTTAATATTCTGTGCAGGGATCCTTACCAGAGTCTCTCTTGTACTGATTTAAGTTCTTTTGATATTCTGTGCAGGGATCCTTACCAGAGTCTCTCTTGTACTGATTTAAGTTCTTTTGATATTCAGTGCAGGGATCCTTACCAGAGTCTCTCTTGTACTGATTTAAGTTCTTTTGATATTCTGTGCAGGGATCCTTACCAGAGTCTCTCTTGGATGAACTAAGGCAGTTTGACTTCACTTCTCCAGTGACCAAGATCAATGGTAATAACTTTGTTAATTTCATGGGAATATCGTCGACCATGCAGTAAATCAGTGTTTATATAGCTCACCTGGATGCACAGTCAGTTGAACTTATGGTACCCTGCAGTGTCTGAGTTCTTAAAGCTTGTACAAATTTAAGGTCATTGATCTGCATGTTAACAATAGAAAAACACCTTCAAATGACTTATTCTCAAAAACCATTTTGGTATGAAGGGCTTTTTATCTTCTACAAATGATTCAGAATTTTTCACCTGATATGACAGAAATCCCAACTGCTTTCATGCAAAGGAGTTTGAACTGACTTCAGATATGGCTTTCATTGCTAAATTAGAAAAAATATTAACCTCTGTAGGTTTTTGTTGTTTTCGCATGAAATTCGAGTAGAAAACACATTTTGGGGGCTTTTTCTGAATTCATCCTAATACATTGACTTCCGAGCGATTTTCCATAAGCCTAATGCTTAGTTAGTTAGAAACATTATTTTCCATTGGTTATTTTGCTCACGCATGAGCAGAGGGTCAAAATTGGATTATATTATTGTTGCTTAACAGATTCATCATTTGTCGGTATCGAGACCACTCTTTATTCCAAATGCCCACCTTATCCTACTTTTTGCACAGGTTCACATGTATGTGTGCAGTTCAGACCAGTCTGCCACGGGCGAATCATTGTAGAGCTAAATCTGACTACCTTATTATAATACCACCCACTTTAGTGTATCTTACATGACCTTGATGTCACAGAGCTTGGAAGTAGGCTACTACTTCCTGCCCCATATATGCAGCTTTATGACTTAATGTGTTAAAATGACTATCACCATCATATATTTTAGTATAAATGGTTTACTAATTGTACAATTAATGCAGATGATGAAGATAAATGATTATTCATGGACTTTGTTAAAAATTCCCCCACCCTTAAAAACTTGTAAATTACTTCTTACAATGAAAAAATAAAACATTTAGGAGAATTTGGTTAAGGGAGGTATTCCTCCTCAGTCGTCCCAGTCCTTGTATACCTTTAGCAAAGGCACTAAATTGATGTGATATGCTGTATTGAAATCAGAAATGATAGTTAACATGTTTTTTGCCCTAACTTGATCAAAGTTACAAAAGAGTTTTGTGTTGTAACAATCTTTACATTTTTGGCAGCGATTGTTACATGTCTTTTGCCAAGGAAAGATAACTTAAAAACGAATTTTAAATACTTACAATTTTTTTACTCAGATACCTAAATAAACTAAAAGCTAAAATATTTAAAATTAAACCATGACACAAATTTTAAAAGAAACAATGTGAATTTTTTGAATAATATTTTGTTGTTCATTGTCTAAGTGTCACAGGAAGTAATGCAACACATCATCTAGATACCATTACAGCTGACATTGTATATATCTGACTCGGCAGGTTAATTTTATACAGATCCAATACCATTAGACCTGATATTGTATTTATCTGACTCGGCAGGTTAATTTTAATCCAATACCATTAGACTTAATATTGTTTTTATCTGACTTGGCAGGTTAATTTTATGCAGTTCAAATAACATTACACCTGACATTTTATGTATCTGACTCTGCAGGTTAATTTTATGCAGATCCAATACCATTAGACCTGATATTGTATTTATCTGACTTGGCAGGTTAATTTTATGCAGTTCAAATAAAAACATTACACCACACATTTTATATATCTGACTCAGCAGGTTAATTTTATGCAGTTCAAATAATAATATTAAATATATTATTGGTTCATTTCAATCTGCAAATAATGTGATATACAACTTGATAAGAGAGATAACATCAGTTGCTATGGTAATATACTGTTCATAATGACATCCTGAAAATGAGGCTAAGCAAAGGAGATCAAGAAAAAAATGGCAGCTGATTGAACACCAAGTAATGATCAGAGCTATTTGTCGGATATTTCTTTTTTTTTGTTGGAGAATTTCATCACGGATTTCTCCAGCAGTTCTGGGAAGGAGCCAATGACAAGAGAATATAACTATTACTGTGAGGGATATAGCCATTGCTTGAAGGTAATTTGAATACCCAATCATGACTATCCTTTTTTCTTCTGCACACAAAAACACATTAAACTTACGGAAACATAAAAAACTTGAATTCTCTTTCTGATTGGGTATGTTTTAAATGTATAGCTGTGATGATGCTGATTTAGATACACCATCAACAAATCTTTTTAAAACTCTAAAATGGCTTCCATTTCAGCAGAGAATTAGGTTTTAAAATGGTTAACTAGTCTATAAATCCTCACATGGATTGGCTCCTGATTATCTTAAATGTAATTTTAAATTTGTTGAAAATGTACCTACATATCAACTAAGATCCAATTTACCTCAACCAGAGTATTATAAAAAGAGGCTTGCTTGTTCTGAAGCCAAACTATGGAATTCCATACCACCTTAAGTAATGTCAGCTGACACATGACAAGCTTTCAAAACGCCTCTTAGCCATCCTCTAAAGAAAGAATCATTTCTATGAATTTTATTAATTCAGTACTACTGATTTTTTACAACATTGTAATCATGTACTCACCTATTATCTTGTACACATGTTCACTTCTGCTATTTGTATGAATCCTGTATTTACCCATTCTTGAAGCCTTGTACATATTTTATTGTAGCAGTCGATCAGATGTCTAGTTTTTAACATCATTTGTTGTTTAAAGACACCACATCTTGTAAAATTGTGCACTATATATTTGTTAAAACAATATATTTATTATATTATATATTATTTATATTTATACAAATGCCTTTGTAGAAGGACACATGGAAGATTCACTAGACCAACTTAGCTTCTTCATTAAATATTTCATTATTATTATTTTTGTTATTATCATTATTATTATTATTATTATTATTATTATTATTATTATTATTATTATCAGTCATTACTGTGGGCAAAACAAACAATCAGGATAGGATATAAACAAAATTGTCATATGACACCTATTGTCATTTTAAATAACCATGACATCAAAACTTGTTGAGAATGCCTAGCTTGTGTCATTAAGATCTGTATGTTATTGAGATAAACTTGCAATATACTTTTCAATTTCTTGTCTGAATCTAATTCAGCTTAAAATTCTATGCATATTTCAATAATTATATTTATTTTTAATAATATGTTATTCAGATCATATGATTTATAATGTTTCCACTCTCCCATTGAAGTGGGAAAAATCAGTATTGTGAGCATATTAATTTAGTGTTTTTGTATTTTTGTATCTTATAGGCTGGCATTTCTGGAAAACAAGTATCTATGTCTACATCCTTGTGCACAATTGGATTGATTGGTACTTGCAGACATGTAACAGCTTTTTATACCTGCTGGCTTACTACAAAAGCCGGAAAATGAGTTTAATTTTCCATTTGATGCTTCTAAAATATCATTTTCACAGACTTTGCTTCAGTCTAGAGGAGAAAATTGAGAGGATTGAAAGTGGATTATATAGTTGTCCAGTTCTATGAATTTAGCAATCCCCATTGGGATACAAAGGGTACTAAATGACTAGCAATCCCCATCGGGATACTAAGTGTACTAAATGACTAGCAATCCCCATCGGGATACAAAGGGTACTAAATGACTAGCAATCCCCATTGGGATACTAAGGGTACTAAATGACTAGCAATCCCCATCGGGATACAAAGGGTACTAAATGACTAGAAATCCCCATACGGATACAAAGGGTACTAAATGACTAGCAATCCTCATCGGGATACAAAGGGTACTAAATGACTAGCAATCCCCATCGGGATACTAAGGGTACTAAATGACTAGCAATCCCCATCGGGATACAAAGGGTACTAAATGACTAGAAATCCCCATCGGGATACAAAGGGTACTAAATGACTAGCAATCCCCATTGGGATACTAAGTGTACTAAATGACTAGCAATCCCCATCGGGATACAAAGGGTACTAAATGACTAGCAATCCCCATACGGATACAAAGGGTACTAAATGACTAGCAATCCCCATCGGGATACTAAGGGTACTAAATGACTAGCAATCCTCATCGGGATACAAAGGGTACTAAATGACTAGCAATCCCCATCGGGATACTAAGGGTACTAAATGACTAGCAATCCCCATCGGGATACAAAGGGTACTAAATGACTAGAAATCCCCATCGGGATACAAAGGGTACTAAATGACTAGCAATCCCCATCGGGATACTAAGGGTACTAAATGACTAGCAATCCCTATCGGGATACAAAGGGTACTAAATGACTAGCAATCCCCATCGGGATACTAAGGGTACTAAATGACTAGCAATCCCCATCGGGATACTAAGTGTACTAAATGACTAGCAATCCCCATCGGGATACAAAGGGTACTAAATGACTAGCAATCCCCATTGGGATACTAAGGGTACTAAATGACTAGCAATCCCCATTGGGATACTAAGGGTACTAAATGACTAGCAATCCCCATCGGGATACAAAGGGTACTAAATAACTAGCAATCCCCATCGGGATACAAAGGGTACTAAATGACTAGAAATCCCCATCGGGATACAAAGGGTACTAAATGACTAGCAATCCCCATCGGGATACTAAGGGTACTAAATGACTAGCAATCCCCATCGGGATACAAAGGGTACTAAATGACTAGCAATCCCCATCGGGATACTAAGGGTACTAAATGACTAGCAATCCCCATCGGGATACAAAGGGTACTAAATGACTAGCAATCCCCATCGGGATACTAAGGGTACTAAATGACTAGCAATCCCCATCGGGATACAAAGGGTACTAAATGATTAGAAATCCCCACTGGATTACAAAGGGTATTAAAACACAACCTTATTCCAGAAGTTGTCCAGTTTAATGTGAGTATGCTTGTGTAAAATCTTAATTATTTCAACAAATTTCCCACTGTGGTTGATGGTTCAGACTCCCCAAACACATGTTATGGAAAATTTGTGAAGGGCAGTTTTTTTGAGCTGCCAGCAAAGAATGTTCAGTGGCTATGTCTTGAATCTAATGGAGATTGGCTGTTGTCTTGAATTTACATATGTCAAACAGTAAAGTTTGAAGCTTTGAGTGGGACATAGATCTGGGAATATGAGAAAAACACCAGAAAGCAGTCTTGAGATAACCAGATGAAACAGTATCAGGAAGGACAGGATAGTGGCATCAATTGCTAGCCAGATTGCAATATGAATAAAAGGTAAATGTGTTTATTAGTACAATTAGCATCATATCATAAAAAAATCCATAGTAGATGCACTTAAAAAGCTGGTGACCAATGAAATCAAATTTTTATGTACAAAAATGTAGTAATATAAATATTTGATACATATTTTGCTAACATCACAAGAACTTTGAACTTTAGAGATTATTTTGCACGTCATAACTTGATGTGAAGCTTGTCGTTAATTGATGTGGAGCTTGTCATAACTTGATGTGGAGCTTGTTGTAACTTGATATGGAGCTTGTCATAACTTGATGTGGAGCTTGTTGTGACTTGATGTGGAGCTTGTTGTGACTTGATATGGAGCTTCTTATTATAGACAAGTGTACTTGTAGATATTTGCAACATTTGCAATATTATAATGAAAATGTCATGGTTATGCAATACCGGATGCAAGATAAAGTTGTCCATGTTAAAATGTTTCTTTTCCTCTCTGATGCAAAAGTTGTATCTGATGGTGGTGAGAAGTTAGCTAAATGCTTAAGAAACACCAGACATGTGACCACTGCTTTTTTGAAGCATAGATTGCACATAGAATCACAAAAGAATATATCAAAGAAAACTGCTACTTTAGTCACAGTTAAAACTCTTAATTTTGCTCTTGCAGTAAAGCTGAGAAGCAATATGTATGCATTTAAGATGCATTTATAAATTTTTACAATTATATTAAACATGCACAAACATTTTTAATACTTCCAAATTTAAATAAATTTTTTAAATTCAAATATAGTATAAATGCTCTCTACATAACAATATAGCTTTGTCATTTTTCTTAAATAAACCTCGTGTGCACTGTATTGTCCTAAGATAGGTTGTTTAATTTTTTTTAATATAAAATTAGTACGCTGTCAAGAAAAAAAAGAAAATTCAATTCAAACAAAAACCATGTAGAGCATGTTGAAGAAAGTAGGAATATAATTTGTATTGGGTAGTATGTAAAATATTTTCATTTAAAGAAGAAATACATTTGTTAAATTAGTGTGAATTCTGATTTTGATATGTTTCAAAATAGTTTCTTTCTTTGTTTTTCTTCCAGACAGTGTCAATCTGTACCAATGTGGCATAATTGTGAGCCCATCTTGTCATTGACTGGCTGAAACTGTCTTGTGGTTTCTTGATGATAACACAAAATTAATATAAACACAGCTACATCTACTGGGTACAAATGCATTTGTCAGTAACAGGACTGGAATGGTAGATTATAAGGTGTGGTTAGAAAATAACTTTGATGTTGAGACAGTTGTGTTTGATGGGGAATCAGGCAAGCTTGACCACTTGTATTATATATTCTACCTTAATTGATAGTTTTCCTGTCTGTATTTTGCAAATAAATATTTTGTATGATTTATTCAAGTAATATTTCTGTGTTTTCATTAAATCATTTCAAAATGACCAAGCTATATAATTATTTAGCTATAATGAAAGTAACTGTATGTTATTTGCCTTGTGTACTTCTTCACTCTGCTTGTAAAATCAGCTTGCTTAAGTTGCCAATTTTAAATTCAGCTTTTTTTGGCTTTACTGTCACATTGAATCTAATATATATGTGTGTGTGTGTGTGTGTGTGTGTGTGTGTGTGTGTGTGTAGAGAGAGAGAGAGAGAGAGAGAGAGATCTAAAAAGTAGGTATTTGCATGCAAATCAGTCAATAAAGTGTGGCACAGTTTTACTAATGGTCTTAAAATAAGTTTGTATATTATTGAAATCAATCATATGTGGTACTTTCATGTCAGAGATTTTGTTCTAGTTAACATGTCTTACATGACACTTATGTCACAAAATTTTGCTTATTGTGTTAATTTTGTGTTAATATGGTGTTGCATTGAAGATACCAGTACCTTTATCTGTCATAATTTGGTGTTGCATTGAAGATACCAGTACCTTTATCTGTCATAATTTGGTGTTGCATTGAAGATACCAGTACCTTTATCTGTCATAATTTGGTGTTGCATTGAAGATACCAGTACCTTTATCTGTCATAATTTGGTGTTGCATTGAAGATACCAGTACCTTTATCTGTCATAATTTGGTGTTGCATTGAAGATACCAGTACCTTTATCTGTCATAATTTGGTGTTGCATTGAAGATACCAGTACCTTTATCTGTCATAATTTGGTGTTGCATTGAAGATACCAGTACCTTTATCTGTCATAATTTGGTGTTGCATTGAAGATACCAGTACCTTTATCTGTCATAATTTGGTGTTGCATTGAAGATACCAGTACCTTTATCTGTCATAATTTGGTGTTGCATTGAAGATACCAGTACCTTTATCTGTCATAATTTGGTGTTGCATTGAAGATACCAGTACCTTTATCTGTCATAATTTGGTGTTGCATTGAAGATACCAGTACCTTTATCTGTCATAATTTGGTTCCCCTGGTATTACAATTATTCTAGAAGCCACAACAGCTTTATGGTACTCACATCCCTCAACGAAGTACCCATGAAAAAAGAAAAAAGTCCTTGAATTGTGCCAATATTGATGAAAGTTTGGAAGAACATTCAAATTTTTCAACACCACTTAAGGACACAAACAATTACATAATATAGTCATAACTTAACTGATCGTGGGTTACATCAACTGTTATAACCAGAATATTTTGGAGGCTGCAGTATGGATCATTTGAGTGCTTGCCATAAACATATTTGCATAATCAATCCTAATGCTCAGTCAATTAGATTTGTCATGTAGACTGGTTAATCCACAAACATTTCCATACATGTATCTTTTCTTAAGTAGAAGGTATGTAGATCAGTCTAGGATCACAATGTTTCTGTGACACATCATCTTGGAGAGTTTAAGAGAAAAGTTAAACTTCTTATTATCACCAGTATTTGTTATGGTATTTAATGATATCAAAATGGTATTTAATGATATCAAAATGGTATTTATTGATATCAAAAATGTATTGGGATAAAGCTTATTATTTTATAGTAAATAATGGCAACAGTGTTAAACAGTTTTTTCAAAAGCAATCTTGGCCACAACTTGCCTTTGTGGTGAATTTTACTACCAAACATTGCTAAATTTGTATATATAAAAAATCTGCCCACTATTGTTTGACCAACATTACATAATGTGAGAGCTTTTGTGTGATCTATATTCTATATTCATTACATTTTCATAAATTACTATGATCATGTCAAGTCTGGCAATAACACTGGAAAAGTTATAAATCAAATGTTTTTTTTAGTCTACAATGTCAGATCACTGAGCTGAACACTGGTACTAAATTGTTATGCAGTGTAATGTGCAGATGGAAGTGTCAGTGTTGATTCTTAAAGAGGTTGAAAAAGAAATGGGAGATTTTATGTCATTCCCTGTTGTATGTTAGGTACGTTTTTAAAGAAATAATGCATGCCCCTTAGTGTTAAAATTGGACAATACTACTTTAGATTTGAATTTGATGTGTTGGACAACCATTCTTGTACAAGTTGTATATATTATTTGCACAATTTCCAAATTATGGTGACTTTGTCACTTTTACGGAATTCATTATTTGGACAACATTACAACATGCAATCATTAAACTCATTTTGTCATTTACAATTTAACCTGATTCTACTTTTGATTAGTTAGTAATGGGGCTAGTATTAGCGAGTCAGTAACAATTCACTAATTTTGCTTTGTTTTATGTTCTGCTGTCATTCCAATACAAATGTCAGATAATTGTATAAAATGAATAAGTTAAAAGGAGAAGTCCGGAAGGAAGATGGAATAAATTGAGTAAAGAACCTTGACATCCCTCAATATAAAACCAAAGTCAACCTCCATTTTGAGTCTTGATAAGTGCATCAGTTCCACCTCCAACCTAAAGTTGGTAGCTTGCAATTTCTGGCTGATTGTGGGAGTTTTCCCCAAATTTTAGGCTGCCCAGTGAATGTAAGTCCCCACGCATGTCCAAGCATGGCTTTCAGGCCTTAAGTCCATTGAATCCATTTCATAATACAGCCTCTCCATCAGTGTCTCACCAGCCATCCAACCATTCCAGCAGAGGGAGTTTTTTGATAAAATGGTCCAGCCAAGTAGGATTTATGGTGATTTTAGTGACATATCCATCCATTTAGACATACCATCAGTGACATACCCTTACTATGACATATTTCAGTGACAAAATTTTGTCATCCAGCCAGGTCCTTAGAGCAGCCAGTTCTGGGGATAGCCAGAATGTCTTCTATTCTGCCAGCATTCAGACCAACCATTTGCCAGACAAACCAGCTGGCTATTTTGGCAGTGCAGGACTTCTATATGTTCACTACTTATCCACATGGAGAAATTAATGACATTTTCAAAAAGGACAGAATTGAGTCATTGGTACCACCTGGTTTGGCTTCTCCAGAGCTGCAAGTGAACCAGATTAGGAGTGTAATGAAGCTCCTACAAATACTGAGATCTGACCATGGAACAGACTGAATTTAGCTTCAGGCTGGGTTTTAGGAAATTATAGGATGTTGGCAACTTCAGAATAACCACCAACTCCTTATGGTTATGGTACTCAAAACTATAAAGTCAAAGCATCGGTAAATTTCAGATAGGAGAAAGATATACTATCCTTTTGGCTGAAAGTAAGGAGATCAGTGACCGGCTGTCTGGTAGAATTGGTGACCGAGGGATTTCTAAGGGTTTATTTTCAGATAGCCAAATATCAGCAATGTTCACATCACACAAATACAGAATTCACTCAGATACCTTCAGTACTGATCTCCCAGCCCTTGACAAAAATCTAGCAGTAGTTCACCACTTGTCTGCTCCTCTTGTCTTCATTCCACGTCATATCTAGTCCAGAATGTAGTTGCTACATTTTCAATGTTAGATTTGGCCACACTGGCAATTTCCAACTCACAGAATATGGCTGTGACCATGCTTGGGAGGTGACAGCCAGGATTGCTACAGTTGGACAACTCACCATGCCATGGTCAATTTGATTCGCTTAGACCTGATACAAAATGATGACTATCTATGGTCCACATTACACAAGCCTCATTATACCCTGGCTTTACAAACGACCCCGTTTTGGGTCACTGTTAAACTTTGAAGAAAAATTGAAGAAGTTCAGTGGTAGGCAGCTCAGGAACTACCCCTAATCCTGCTGCTCAACCTATGCACGTGTTTTGAAACAATCAGCCCCTACCACTGCAGAGAAACAATAAGCAGAGTATGAACAAGGGATCTTTTTAGTCAGATGTGCAATAAATATCCAGCCCATTGCCAGGAGACAACACTCTAACCAAGCTAGGAAACAACCATACAGAGGTGGAAAGAAACCATGTTTCTCCACCTTCAAGCCTCTTAACTCTAGACATCAGGGTATGGATTTTATTACCAGTCTGACTCTGGTATGGCTTTCTCATGCTCATTTAATCAGGATCATTGAACTTATCGAATCCGTTTCCAGTAGGACTTGGATTTCAGCAAGAGAGTTCTTGCAACGCTTTGGATTAATCATTGAGGCAATTTGATCCTTCTTGACCATATTTTTTGTGTGCCTCTTAGAAATGATGTTGAATGAGTGATCATTGGAAAATGCTTGGAAAATGCACTCGGTGCTGGTAGTAGTAGTAAGTTGGAGTTTTAAGTGGGCACCGGCCACGAAGGGTCATATGGCCCACTATTTATATCCAACATGTCGTTGGACATTTAGTTCTCCCATAGGGACGGTACGGAGCCACGTCCCTACAGGCATTCTGTGCAAACAGGTGCACTTCTTTACTTGGGCGTTATGCTGAATTACTAATGAGTAACTGTCAGCATAGATGTAAGCCCCACAGGGTGGGTAGGAATAGTACCGTCACACACCCACCCTATCAACCAATCATGTTGCTTTGAATAAGCAGTGTGCAATAGCACTGGTAGCGAGAGAAAATTAGTTTCCTCATATCACTAGAAATTCTGCTGAGCCATGATCGAGGAAGGGAGGGAAAGGTCCGGAAAGGTCGGCCAGCACGCACGCAAAGAGAAGGACAGCACAGCCACGAACGCCGCCCACACCTGAAACAAAAGAGCCCTACTTGTGTCAAATTCAGTCCAGTTGTGCTAGTGGACTCCCTATATCAATAATGTGTAAGCCACCTGTGCAATTATTTCAAGCATTAGAGTTACAGAATTTCCTATCTCCTAACACTATGCCCTACATTAGTACTACTCAGTGCTGGTGGCTACAAGACAAAGACTTTATTAAATGGCTGAGTAAGGATGCAACCCCACTGCACTCTGCTCTGGATAATAGGCAAAAATACTCCAGATATTTCTGGAATGGGCATTACTATATAAGTAGTTACACAAAATGAATGAAACACTTAGAAATTATGAAAAAACATGAGCCTGCTGTTTTGATATCAGCATTCATTCTGTTAGCACAAAAAACAATTCTTTGTCAGTGCTGTCATCTGCATCCGAAAAGATCATTTTAACTTTGTCAGCTGGTACTGCAACTTCATTGACTGACAATAGGGTTGCAGTTTTAATGACAGATTTTATACAAAGCAGTGATGTGCTGAAGGTTGAAATACTTAAAAGTAGTTAACCGTCATTAGTTTCACCATAGTGCAGTGACAGTGGTGCTCTTTTTGATTAAAGTTTCCAGACAATATTGTTCAGCAGTACAGTTGTGGTGATAGAAGACTACCGACCTTACAACTTTTGGCATCACTTCCAATCTCAAACCCAGCTTAAAAAGAGTGTGCTTATTATGTATTACTCTTTGTTGAACAAAGATCAGCAGGAAAAATGTATGGATTTATATATATATGAATCTGGGACAGAAACACTGACTTGTCACACTTCTGCAACTTCAAGTTTTTGGAGCATGCTACAGCTAATGTCATCTACAACCAGTCTAACTCATTATTTACAGATCTGAGACACAGCTCATATTTCAGTGGATCACCCAAATGTAAACTGGATAGTATGAAATCTGCCATCAGATTTTGAAAATCAGAGGTGTAGATGGTTACTTCAGACAGGCAGTTGTGGGCTGCATTTACTGCACATGGTTTTCTGCACAGGATGTGAGGATGTGATGCTGCTAAATGGGAGGTTTTCTCACCAGTCTCTTTTACTTATTCTGTTATGCACCTGCACAATGAGGAGCCCAAGTGGCTGTGTGGTCTAAAGTACTCACCATTACAGATCACTACCATCTCACCCCTGTCTGCATGGGTTCGAGTCTTGTGCTCAGCTAATGTGGGTATGTGAGAAAGCTTGCCAGTAGCTTCGCGTGGGTCAGTGGTCCTCTCCAAGGTTTTCTTGGGTTCTTCCTCTACCATTAATACTGGCTGCCATGTATAGTCTATATTGTGCTGAAAAATAGCATTAAATGCTACAACAACAACAACAAAAACAACAGCAACATGATGAGAAGACTTTACTCACTTTACAAGGTCCTCAACTTTTCCAGCAGCAGAGAGGGTGAACCCTACAACCTTTTCAGACAAAAAATCGATTGAGTCCTCAAAACAAAAAATAGAGCCTTCCAACGAAATCTCATTTTAACCCCCCCCCCCCAAAAAGTCTCCATTTGGCAAACGGAGACTTTACGATTTTTCAATCAATTTTGGTCGCAACGTTGTTGTCATTCACCCTCTCTGCTGCTATGGGTTAATAATTCTTTTACGAGTTCAACCAAATATTTGATCCAGTCCTTAGGATCTCACAAACAGACTAATCGCTAACACCTCCTCTTGTAGATCAATTAGATTATTGGACTGATCTGTGAGTTTGAAATTAATTCTGGTTAATGAATCATTATGACACCGCATATAGACTGGATTAACCGGAGACTCAATTATTAAAAATCATGGAGGGGCTATTGGTGCAAACGAATAAAGAATATATCCTTGCTGAGCTTGATTTGATCGTTTGAGATTAATTTGATAGCTTCCTTCGATAACATCACATACTAAATTGAGCGCAATCACTGAGGATATATTCACGTTGAACGGAGCGATATGTCTGCCGCCACCATCTGGGTCATTATTATGTTTGAGGATTTTTATTTCCGGTGATGCTGTTTTTTCCATGTATCATGAATTATTTTAAAACCAACATCGATGGTGTCACTGAGAAGTTTTTTTAGTTCTGGTACGTTATATCCCGGTAGTTTAAATGTTGGAATATCTTTGACGGGGATTTTATAGTCTGTTGCAAATTTTGTTCTCGATGTGGGATTATCGTCATCTAATATATCCTGAATAATTTTCAAATTAAATGTTTCCATATCGTCGATAATTTTGTTGCATGTTTCTACGACGCTGATAAATTCATCTCGGGTGAGAGAGCCGGATTTAAGAGAAATTAACAACAGTGAAAAATCATTATTCATTGCTGTGAAATTTTTAACGATTTTAGGTTCGTCAATAAAATGATATCCCTCTAAGGGATCCTTCTCCTTCCCTCTCTCAGGTGGTAGGTATCCGAGACCAAAAAAATCTATAGTAATTCTGTGATCTATATAACTCTTTATTGGATTATCAGGTTTTATCCTGTCTGTGATATAATCGTTTTTTTGTGGTTCTGGTAAATCAACGGTTTTCCTCCCTGGTGGTAATTCAGGCCATCCTAGTACGGTTCTAATAGAACTCTGATAGATATCTACGACGTATCCTTCTGTGCTTATCTCAATTGCGGATGATAGCGTCGGCTCATGAACCGTTATAGCGATTTTCGATCCTGTTCCAGTAATCGATTTTATTCTACGCGCAAATTCATTATTGATTTGTTCGATTTGGTATGACCCTGTTGGTATCAAAACAATGTTCCAGTCAGGAGTCCCGTCGTCTTTATTCTTATTTGCAAATACCAAGGAATTATTCGGTTGTTGACCACCAAATGCTACCGATCTGATATTAGGCCAACTGTGATACACTCGTAGTTTTGCTAGCGCTATCTCCTTCACGGGGACTGGGCTAGGGAAATTCACACTGAATTCAGGATTCGTTGTTGTTATTGATATCATGCTTGTTTGTACTGGGTTCATGTTCTCCACTATTTGTTGAAGTAATTCCATCGGTGTTGTCATTGTTATTATACTCATGTTGTATTTCTAATTTTGATATCGTGGAATCATAAATACTGACCATCACTGAGAACTCACTATCTGATATTGTTAAGGTTATTGAGATCATGCTGGTTTTCGGGTTCGTGTTTTCCAATTCCATCGGTGTTGTCATTGTTATTATACTCATGTTGTCGCTCTAATTTTGATATCGTGGAATCATAAATACTGACCATCGCTGAGAACTCACTATCTGATATAATTGTATTATCGAGTGACGACGATATCATCGAGGATAATTGCGAGTATGCGGTTGATACAATATGAAATTGAATTAAGTAATCTTGCAGTTTACTCTGGCTGCATGATGATATCCTTTTTGTTATCCCAGTTGATATACCCGCGATTGTAGCCGCCGCAGAAATGCAAATTGGAACTACGACCGGGGCAATCATTGTAACCGATGCAAGTATTATTCTGGCGCCAGCGAGAACGCCTGACACCGAGTACATGGTAATATCAATTGCGGTGATTCTTTTGTCGGTATTTTTTCATTTTTTCACGATAACGCTCAGAAAGTGATTTCAAGTTTGCGGAAAACTCTTTCACGGTATCATATCGATATCGATGCGATTGTGATTCCATTGACTCTGTCAACGGGATTATTATCGGTTCAATTGATTTCATTGATGTCATTGTTATTTTAAACCCGCTAGTGTTTTCAATTATTCGCCATCGTTAAGGGGAATTGCTAGTAGCCTCAGCCGGAAAAATGGTCTACAAGTTCTATACACCAGGCTATTTTTGATCTAATGGTGGAGCTATCAACCGCGACGAAGTGAAAGCTTGGTGTTTTGCCAGTCTCGATAATTAACGTCGCGACACCACCAGAGTAGGTTCTATTGTCCATGATCATATTAAATTGATGAATAGAGGCCCACGTTAACCTGTAGATACCATCGACCTTCGCTTCCCCACCCCACAAGAGATCAATGGTAATAGTTCTAAAAGAGTTGTCGTCTCCTATCCAATCCACGATTCCATGATTGATCGTATACACGATATTTTTAATGCGCTTGTGCGGAATCCTTACATTTTCAAAATTTTCTATTAGTTTAGAAATATCGAGATAATTTGCCTTGATTTCATTTTCATTCATCATCCTCCCCGCCTCCTTGTTAAAAAAGAATAGCGATAAAAAGTTTTTAATTTCAGCGAGAGTCATGCCAACCACAAGCGGGGTTCCAAAGAATTTATGTACGACATTTTTGCAAAAATTATTATAACCTCGTATATGATCATCCAGCTCACGGCCGCAGGTGGCAATCATGCTGCCGTGGGCGTCAATCGCGTCGGTGATTGTAGACACAAGTTCGCCTGGTTTAAGTTGTCCACCGTTGGAATACAGCGCAATAGAGTTTTCAGCGGCGTCGCGCTGCCGTATCAAAATGTCATTTACGGATATATTACTGGTTTTCAATTTACCCTGGAGATCTTGAAATACAACTATTTCGTTCGGGTCAACACTTGCTAAATTTAACATCTCAGCTATTTCATCTTCAATTATTTTTTTTATATCACCCGTTGCAGTGTCATCGGGTTTGGGTTTCAGAGGTCTTCCCCAAATATCAATCATGTTATTGTAAAACTCTTTCTCTCTCTAAAATCTTTGATTTCCAGCGATTACTAGTGTATTCATTTACGACAACATGTGGTTTTCCCCTTGGGTTACCCATGGAGTTAGAAATAGCGTTAAGGACATTTAATACTTCGCTGCCACATATTGGTGGGTCATTCATTTGTTGTGTTGGTAGCGTAGAATGCCAAGTCTTCATTGGAAAAGTTTTTATATAACTCATAAACTCTTTTGGTGGGGCTAATCCATATGAATCAAAATAGACAATCCCACGTGGATCAATAGCGTATGCAACCCAGTGAGTTCCAGGTCCGGTGCTGTTATCGAGATTAATGATACCGGTTTCAACACTGTTGGGTTGTGTCGGTAATTGATCCTTCATAAAAATACCTCTGAAGTTTTTAATCGCGAGTTTTTTAGCGGCATCGAGTAAATCAAAATTGGACATTGGAGTCAAAGACTCTTCAATCAAAGATTCCACAATCGAAGATTTTTGAGTTAATAAACCAGTCCTAGTCTTAGACCCTTTCCGCTGTACCATGAATACGGGGTTCCTGGTAGTCTTAGACCCTTTCAGCTGTACCATGAATACGGGGTTCCTGGTAGTCTTAGACCCTTTCCCTTTTTTTATACCCCTTCCCCGTTGCTTTCTTTAGCGCCATTCCTGCCGCTGTACCAACAGCCCCTAACGCTGCCGCTTTAGCCACCGCTGGGGCTGCTGCCGCAATCAATGCTGGAATCGCAGCTAACAATGGGAATATACCGCCTGTTTTAATCATGTTTTTGATAGCAGCCGCAGAAAGAGTAATCTGAACACCTTTTTTTGCTACAAGTGCATCATTGAAATGTTTTACTTGACGAGTTGTCAGCGACAATTTATTCGCCCCGCCAGTCATTTGATTGGGTTTCAGCGTGATTGTGGTTCCACATTGCTTAGCTGATTTGGATTGTAATTTTTTTAATTGACCAGGTGTCAACGACACATTGATATTACTATACGACATTATACATAATAGATTGATTCTAAATCGTTTACAATTTCAATCATAGATTTTCCACTGGCGCATCTACCACTCTCATTCTTCCTCCAACACCTTCAAGTAGCATTGATTTATCACTGAGAATGAAGCAACTGCTCTATAATTAGCAATACCACCAGGACGGGTTACACGAGCTCTGAAGTATATATCAACGACAGATTGTCTCATCAAATCAAGATGTTCCAGTGAAAAGTAATAAATCGGATAGAGGCTTTTAAAATCAAGTTGTGATATTTGCAAACCAGTATCCACATTTTGATCACGTGCCATAAATGACAACAGGTTATGATAGACGCGTGCAATATGGTTGTGATTGTAATCAAGTTGTATATATCCTCAGATGGTTCCTGTTGGCCGTTTATTCTCAGCGAGACTTCTCTAACACCTAACTGATCAAATATCATATGACTACGTTCTTGATTACCAACTCGCGCATTATTCTGTAATGCTACAAATATATGACGTGGAGCTGAAACACCTTGTTTTGATGCCAGATGCCATGTAAATATATCATCAACATTATCCTGTTTAATATCCGTAGTCACTGATAACCAACTCAACAACGACTTTCCTCCTTGATCCATAAATGACAGTAATCGCTCTTCTGCTGTGATTGATGGAGTTAACACTGGCATCCACAATGATAGTTTTGTTAAAATAACTTTACCATCAGCAACACCAACATCACGCCAGATTGCATCATTATCAGTACCCTTTCGTACTAACGCTACTGTATGCTTCGCTCCATAAATAACTTTTCGGACGTTTCTACAGAATCCAAATATATGATGCAGTGGAATCGCACATGAAAATTGTCGACGCTGTCCTTGTAATGTTGCTACACGTGTTGCAAATCCTAGGTTGTAATTAGTAATATTATTTATGACATCAAAATCACCAGCTGGTCTTACATATCCGGCTGGTGCTGGATTAACTGAAGAAGCATGTGTTGCCTTGACTCTAGAATACTGGACGTGTTCAGGGTGATCAGTAATATCCTTAGAAAACATCATAGATGGACCAGCTGATCTTGTATAATCATCAGAATATCTCGCTAACCCTATTATTGTTGTGGCAACATCAACTTCATAGTCAATGGATTCAATTTCCTTTCCATCAATGAGATATCTTGCACTTTCAAATAGCGCCATGATCCCATTATTAACAAAACCAACTTTGATAGTTGGGTTATTGTCGTATGGGGTATTAACTACAACATTGGTTACAAGTTCTTCTTCGATTTCGATAAATGCCTCACAAGGCAAAAAGTATTTACTGGTATCATGAACTTGAAGTTCAATTCGCGATCGGAGATCTGGTTGTACTGCGTGATAAGAATAAAATTGAAAATCGCGTACAGAATCATTCTTGAGCACTGGGGCATCCATATCAAATGCTGGATCAGGTGACCGTTTGAACATTTTATTCTATTTATCAGAGTCTAAATCGTGAAATCGTAAACGATTTTCATTGTAAAAGATTTTTCATTGTCGTTTTTTTTAAAGCCACTTCCCGCTATCATGTTTGCTATCATGTTATTTTGGTCACTCGGAGTCACCAGCGATGCTAATTTTTCATCTACTGCGTTATTTATTATTTTGCTAACACTCGCAGGCATTTCCGCTGTAGATGGCAATGGTACCTTTTTCTTTTTTCGTCTAACTAATGATGTTATTTTATCCTTTGCTGCAGAAAATGCCTTTCCGGCAAGATCTCCAACAGTACTAATACCCTTATCACGAATAACATCAATGGCTTTCATTCCTAGTTGTTTAGCTAACGGCATCACTTTTGGGGCCATTCTTGTAAATAACCCTGCAATGGTATCACCGAAACCATCTCCGTAGTATGCTCTATAAACAGGCAATCGTGAGTTTACCACATAGACGCTAGTTGGTTTGTCATGGTTGTAGTGTATGATCATCTTATTATAAAAACACTAGTGTTTTCAATTGCTAGCAATTTCCAATCCAAAGAATTTTTGACTTAGCCGCTGTAATAATCAGTATGATTTTCCACTAACTCGCCAATTAAATCTCGATATGTTTTGATATCCATGATACCGCCTTGAAATAACCGCCTGCAGATATCAGCTGCTTCATTAATTATTTCTGGAGAGTTATTTCCAGCTCGTTTTCCTCCGATGAGAACTTCTAATCGTGATATATCACTGAGAATATTACCAGGACATGAAACGCTAGCGTTTCCAACTAGACCACTCCCCAGAAATTTCTTCTTATCATATGGGTCTTGTTTTTGCTGTCTTATTTGGAATTGAAATTGTCTCTTGAAGTCTCTGTATTCCTTCATCCTTCTATCTAAACTCCCAGTATTTATTTCATACACTATATCAGCCCATTCATTATGTAACATTCTATAATTCGTATAATTGTCCTTGAAAAACTTCTCTTGTGAATCATAGCTGTTAGCAGCAAATTCACCTAAATTGTCTATATCCTCGTTGAGAATTCGTTGTTTAGCGCTATCGGTAAATATAATTGATATAGGTAGTTGTCCACTAACTAGTTCTTCCTGAAATCCTTCAAATTTTCGTTCTGAAGCGGTTGATATATCCTGAGGAAGTGTTTTTAATGATTTTTTGTTTGTTTAGTTCTTTTTGCTATTTTTTCTAACACAGGGAGAAAAGTCTGTTCTTGTTTTTTTCCTTGTTCAGAGATTGTTGACACTATCTGTTTCGTTGTTGTAGTTATTGGTTTAAACAACTCTTCAGATCCCTCAGCAAAATCAGTCTGAAGACTCTGTCTAGCTTGCAGTTTATTTCTTACAGAGTCGCGAATTGGTATAAATCTCTTAATTGCATCTAGTCGTTCACGAGCCAATCGGGTCGTTAATGCTTCATTGACCATTATTTGAAATTGTAAACAATTTTTCAATTGCAAAACAATTTTTCAATTGTAAAACAATTTTTCAATCCGACCTAACACGGTCATGGAAGTGTTATTTTGACATTTTAAGGGCATTATCATTGATGGCGAAAGTGTGGAAATTGTATAAAAAATAATTAATACCACACTTTCGCCACTTTTTGACGTCAGATGTTTTTAACACGATCATGGAAGTGTTATTTCATCCTATAACAGCTTCTATCAGTGATGAAGGAAGTGACCAAATTGCTATAAAAATATATAATACTGTCACTTTCCTCATCACAGACATGTCGGATGATTTTTAACACAGTCATGGAAGTGTTATTTTGATGTTTTAACAGCTCTATCAGGTATGAGGAAAGTCACATAATTGCTATAAAAATAAATAATTATGTGACTTTCCTCATTCTATTTTGATCATCCATTAACGACCCATCGATTTTTTATTCACTGATTTTGTCATTTTCAATCAAAAAGTACTAAAAAAATGAAAATCTCATTGAGATTTTACGGTCACAATCAAAAAATGATAAATGGTCGGTCACGGTCAAAATCGTTCATTTTAAAATTAACGCTCTTATGTTTCTAACTTTAGAATTGATATCCTTTTTCAATTCGTATTCGTTACCCAATTCTTTTCGTATTCCCTCTACGATAGTATATAACGGAACAAACACACTTACTTCACTGGAAAATGCAAGAGAGTCCCGAATAGAATTCTGAATTTTTTTAATTAACGCATATTTCTTTGGCAGCATATACTTGTTAGTGTTAACTCCGTATTCTATATCCTGAAAATCTGACATGATTTGATCAGGATTTAACCCATCTGATAGTTTGATATCCCGACTTTTCAATTTTAGAATTTCATCAATAATGCTATTCATATTTTCAGAATTCATATTCTATGATAATTACATATTTCTAAATGAAAAATATGACGCATCAGACATAAATAAATTGAATTTTCTGTCCGTTCTTTTTTGAAATCACCCTCTTGGTTATTCCCTCTGCAACTTTTTGAACAGAAGGTGAACAAATATCGAAATGCCTACCGGCGCTTGTTATGGATTGAAATATTTTTTCTTCTTTAGTTGTTGTATTAAATGATTTCACAGGTCTCGCTTTTTTCGAGTATTTCCCAGTCCAACATCGTTTGGAATTCTCACTTAGGGTAACAGCTTGCAGATTTGATAAAGAATTGTTGTTCGGATTAGAATCGATATGATCAATAACAAAATCACCCTCGATCAATCCATAAAAGCATTCAAATACGAAATGATGATTGTGATAAGTTTTCTTTTCTTTCCTCCCCCATACAGTAAACCTCAAATACCCTTGATTACTCACAACACCAACTGATTTCTTCAGTCTACGGTTTCTTACGATACCATCACTGGATGCTTCATAATTTTTAATCAAGGGGTGTGGTCTGAATTCTTGGTTCATTTATATACATAATACTATTGTTTGTCTAATTCATTGTTTGGTTTAATAATGAATCTTTCAATGTAGTCTTGAGGAGTTCTTATAATTTTATCCTTGACTCTGACAGTGTCAGGGTCAGGGACTTTGTCAGGGTCAGAATTTTTGATTGAAAATCCATTTTTGATTCTTTTATCATAATAACGCTTCAACTCCCTGTATCGCTTTCCACCACAACCGATACACAATTGTGATTTTCCCCTAACCCCAACCCCACATCGTATACAAGGTAACGGACCAAGGCTTCCACGTCGAAAACTTTGCATATGATACCCACAGAATTCATTTCTGCATGATTTGTTACATGGTGTCACTGATCCAATCATGAGCCATTTGCAGTGATTCATTATACATAAATCTTTCATTTAAATGCTTGTTTTAATTATAGTATGGAGGAGTTCAAGAGATTATCGAAAATTAAGCCTTCGAAAAATGTTAAATTCAATCTCGATAGAGTCTCTAATACACCAAAACGGCTAATCGGTGATAGAATTATACTGAAGGAGTTCAAGAGATTATCGAAAATTAAGCCTTCGAAAAATGCTAAATTCATTGATTATACCATGAAAGAATTCCAGAGATTATCGAAAATTAAGCCTTGGAAAAATGCTAAATTCAATCTCGATAAGGACTTCCAAAGATTATCGAAAATTAAGCCCTGGAAAAATGCTAAATTCAATCTCGATAGAGTCTCTGATACACCAAAACGTCTAATCGGTGATAGAACTATACTGGGTAAAATCAGGGAGTGTTTTAATGAATTCTACCGAGACGGTGCAGCATACTGTTGGTCGACATTTCGAATTATTAATGAAGATGTCAATGTACCCAACATCGATGCTACCATGAACGATGAAAGAGCAGCTGAGATAATCTCACACCTTGGCTCGCCAAGGGGCTGGAAATCCAAGGGTGTAAAATCCAAAGGATTTTCATTGCAAAGCAATTCCCAACAGAAGTATTTTTTCAGAATAAAATTCATTATCGAAGTCGAAGGCAAATGGATTATCAGGGATAAATTTGAACCAATCCTCAAGGATAAAAAAGCTGTCATTGTGAGTAGAGATTCCAAACCAGGAATTCTAACTGGAATTGACAAACCATACTATGAGAGATCTTATCCTGTAACAGCAATCGTTTATGGAATATATCCGTTAAATGATAAACCCGATATTGCAAAACTAGCTCCTATGAAATATTCTAGTTCACTGAATTGTGTAGCAACACGGGTAATTGAACACTTCACAAATGCATCCCGAGGAAATAAACTAACTGATCTGCAACGTAGGAAAATAACCGAATGGGAACTGACAGTGAAACAGCACGGTGCAAAGATTTCTGATATAGCTAAATTAGAAACATTATTAAGATTCCCAATAACCGTTATGACGATAACCGGAGAAGTTTTATACGAACCGAAATATAACAAAAATGGAGCGCCAATCAAATTATTGATCATAACAAACACGCGTGGATACCTGCAGTAACAATATTTCCACGAGAACGAACCGTGAGATATATCCCCCCGGAATTCGTCGGGGATGTTTTCTATGAAGAGAAATTATTCGATGCTATTCATGCGTTGTGTAAGGATGATCCTGTGTCAGTGTGGTTACTTAGAAGTGATGAAGATCCCGAAATAGGATTTGATCAATTTGTAAGACCAAATGGTGAATTATATCGCGTTGAAGAATTAGATAACAGAATGAGAAAAATCGCTAATGATTTTTCACCAGAGAGTTCCCATGAAAAACTATTAACGGATAGTTTTACTATTCCATCAGTGGTAGCTCACTTCGCAAGAGAAAAAATCTCATGGCGTCCAACACGAAGTGATTTTCTCGAGGATGTTAAATTGAGTTGCGTCGAATTTGGTCATGGAGGACTGTGGAATATGAAATACTCACGTGATGGTATGATTTCAATTGATATATCCGCGTGTTATCCTGGAAGTTTTCTCGGGTATGGAGAATGTAGTAACTATTTTATACGATTTGGACAACCCATGCATGAAATGACTCGTGTTGCGATTAATAGACCATTGCCTGATTTTGATTTAACTGGATTTGCTCGTGTGATATCATTCGAATTCGCTACAGGGTTACATCCGTGTAGTTATCTTTGGCTTGGTAGACATATATCTGAAAAGGCCTGGATGCTTGTTCTTTTTTAATTTCAAATAACTTCTTAGACCAATTCATGATTTGTTCTTCATTGAAATCAGGAAATTGTTTTCGTATTTCATCAATTATACGATCTAGATCGGGTTGTGGTAGCCAAACTTCTTTCTGAGCTCGATAGCATATAATAGCTTCGGAAACAATCAATGATATTAGCATACCACAATAGTCAGAGACACACTTCAGATGAAGTTATTTGAAACGCATAAAAAATTATTTGCAACACTTCCAGTACCGTTATGTTATAGGCCTTCGGATACACGAAAGCAGAATATAGAAGTTGATATTCCAGGACAGCGTGAAAAACAAATTCTCGTATTAAATGATATTGTGCTGGTTGATATCAGCGTCGTCGAAGATGCATTGCATGCTAATAAATCCCCATGGACGCTAGGATACGCAGCGACGATACATTCTTCACAGGGATTGACTATATCGGATACAATTGTTTGGATGGTAGATAATCGCATCAAATGGTCAAATTTAGTCTATCTTGCAGTGTCTAGAGTACGAAAAATAAATCAGCTTCGAAGAATTGTCCTGACAGAGTCAGGCGATGATGACACCACAATGGATGATGCTAGCATCGTTGATGTTAAAATTATTGATAAAAAACTCTCCGGTTACAAACAACAAGACAAAAAAAAAACAACGAGAATTTGACATTGATGCTGAATTAATAATTGCGTTGAAGCAACAACAGAATAATCACTGCGCGAGTTGCAATTGTATAATGCGTTGGCAGTATTCAGATAAAGATCCTCGCCAATTTACCGTAGACAGAAAAAATAACAGTCTCGGTCATGTCAGAAACAATGTGATGTTGACTTGTCTTGAGTGCAACAGACGCAACGGTGCTAGTTAAGACCCCGCGGTGGTAATTGAGTATCGTCAGGAATCACTTGCAGTTGTTCGCGTGTAAAACCCCGCTGAGGGGCAGTTGAATCCAATTTATAGATTGGAAGTCTACCAGTTGATCGTGTTATAGTAGATATCTTGTGTGAAGTAACACTCCAAATAGGATCAGTAGCCCTTTTTCTGCCACCTTCAAGCTCTCCTGGTTCGTATAAATATCTCACGGTGACATTACTACCAAAAATTGGTTGGGAAACGCTATAATCTTTTTGTGAAATTCTTCGAATTTTCATTTTAGGTATAGACTTCTTTTTAATCGCGTCGTTAGGTTTCAAGTTGATTGTTCTAGTAATCTCATTATTCAGTGCGGTAATCACAGCTGGTAACCTTTTGACCCATTCACGGGATCGCTTTTCTTGAATGAATTCTTTTGCGTATTGATATCCAAATAACCGCTCAGCAATCGTCCGATTAAATCGTTCTACAATTGCCTGATCGCGATGTAACGCAGTATGTCCTCGTCTGATGGTGACATTATGATGTTTCATTGTTGATAAGACTGCACCCTGAAATTCCTTGCCAGGATCAACTTGTAATAGATTCGGCCAACGCAGAGGACCCTTTCGATAAATCCTTTCAAATGCAGAAGCTACTTCAGTGGCTGACTTTGTTTTTAACGGCTGTGCTTGTTTCTATTGACTCGCAACATCAACTTAGGTTAGCGCGTATTTGTAACCGTTGTCATGAGGTAAAAATAATATATCAGCCTGATGAACTTCATTAGGGACAGTCACATCAAAATGCGAGTAATTAATTTGTTTAGGCGGTGGTAGATAAATTTGCCATATCGCCTGTTTGGATAACCAATTAGCCGCAGTGGTTTTTTTCACTTTTGCAGCGCTAGCGAGTTTATTGATTGCAGCGCTACCCCTCCAGTATCCTTTTGGAGAATAGTAAATAGATTCCATGTTGTTATTAATTACCAGCACCTAACATCAATTTGCTTTTCATTGCCGATTTTATCAAAAATGAAGCTAATTTTTCTTTAAAGGATTTATCAGGAATAGCATTTAATGCATGAATTAATTTCACATCTGCTAGATGCCTGTGTTGCAAATTGCTGCTTTTATAAGCAACATCATGAAGGTGACAGGCTTTATCAATAGCGTTTATTGGTTCTTCACCACGTCGAGGTTGGTTTTGATCATCAAGTCTGATATCAAGTCTTGTTCCTGGTCCACAATAACTATACCCTGGAAGGTGTTTTTCTCCTGAATACTTTGCCCATGGGGTTCCAGGGAGTTTAGTTAGTTTGGCTGCGATATCACCTCCTCGTTTTTTTTTTAATCATCATTTCCTGCAGATCTCATAGACACAAATCTAAATTTCTTTGTACCACATTGTACGCATTTACCAGAAAGCGCTGATCGGTTATTTTTAGTTGTAATCGTCGTCAAGTCATCTGTGTCAGTACGCGTTTTACACTTCACACAATATAGATCCATAATTTATGTATAAGGATATGGATATAATTGATTTTTCAGCGACTAAAGCAAGAGAACCGGTTAAGCATCATGCAGCGCTACCAAACTCTATCCGGATGATTATAATCGGGCCATCTGGATCCGGCAAGACGCCATTGTTGCTCAATTTAATAATGAGATGGATGAAGTGGGATAAGTTGTATTTAATTGCCCCTAGCGTAGATGATCAACGATGTTATGAAGTGTTAAAGGATTTTAATGAAAACGCTTCAGAGATTGCCGGCAAGGGTATTATTGAATTTATAACCGATATTGACGAGGCACCATGAGTAGAAGATCTCGATGGAAGTATTAACAATTTAGTCGTATACGATGATGTAATGTTAGATAAACAGAAAAATCCTGCTAGAATATTTTCCCGAGGCAGGCATAAAAACACCGACGTGATATATGTCACTCAACGCTACACTCAGATTCCAAAAGTGATAAGAGATAACTGTAATATTCTTGCTGTATTTAACGGAGTTGATACTCATACGCTACAAAATATTTGGCAGACATGGTGTTCTGATATGGACTTCAATCAATTTAGAAATTTCTTTAGTAATGCTCAGTCAACCCCGTACGGATTTGTAACAATAAATTTACATGATCCTCGGACACGATATCGTATCGGACTGGATCAAATATTCGGTTGAACTCGTAAAAGAATTATTAACCCATAGCAGCAGAGAGGGTGAATGACAACAACGTTGCGACCAAAATTGATTGAAAAATCGTAAAGTCTCCGTTTGCCAAATGGAGACTTTTTTTTTTGGGTTAAAATATGAGATTTCGTTGGAAGGCTCTATTTTTTGTTTTGAGGACTCAATCGATTTTTTGTCTGAAAAGGTTGTAGGGTTCACCCTCTCTGCTGCTTTTCCCATGAAATGTTTTAATAAGCATAGATAAGTTAAATAATAGTAATATTCCTTTGCTTTTTAAATAATGAAATGGCCTAAGGTATTGATTCTCTATGATGTACCTCATTTTACTTCATTATGCTCAACAGGAGCAATCTGCAGAACAGCTAAAGGCTAGTAGACAGGCAAGAAGTCAGTGTGATTAATTAACAGTGAATCCATACTACTATAATTGAATATAATAATGAAATAATTAGTGTAACTAATTAGCAGTTGATCCATATTAGTATAATTTAATATAATAATGAAATAATCAGTGTGATTAATAAACAGTTAATCCATACTACTATATTTTTCTTATGAAACACTGCCCTTCTGGAGGCTACTCTGGCATGACTTCATAAATATGAGTCAGCAAAATCTACTTTCATGTTCTTTTATATCCATCATGTCGGAGGCAGGGAGAATGCAAGATAGCATATGTAACCTGGTACTGAACCAGTTTGGAAAATTGTGTGGTGATGTGACTATCACCTTTTAGAGACTTTGATTCTACCAAAGACATATTAGACACCCTTTCTTATGGTAAATTTGGCAGGAATAAATCTTAACTATTGAGTGTCATTGAGGAGGTTTTGCTTATTCCATCGCTTGTACATGCCATCATAGAAAGAGGGTTCTCTAACCATAATCAAGTTACGATAGATAATCTTTCTCAAGGGTCACTTGTAGCACATTGGATCACTGTTGACCACCTGATAAAAGCTGGAGGAGTGGAAAATGTTCCAGTCAGCAAGGGGCTGCTTTTGTCAGCCTTTGGGGCCCAGCAGAGAGCACAGACTTGTAATTTGAAGGGTTGAAGATATAGTATCTTCCCAGCTAGCCTATATAATAATAACAATAATAACAACAACAATAATAATAATAATAATAATAATAATAATAATAATAATAATAATAATAATGATAATAATAGTAATACTAATAATAATAATAATAATAGTAATAATAATAATTATGTAATAATTATGTAGACTTTGTATAGAGCCTAATCTTTAGAAGCTCTAAACACTTTACAACATCTATAATGATATGAATACAAAAAACAAAAAACCACCATGAAATTAGAAAACATAAAAAGTGCTGAAAATATCTAAGGTAGGAAACATTAGGTCTTTAAGTTTCATCTTGCAGTCAAAAAAGATGAATTTTAAGTGCACTCTTGAAAGGGATCACTGTGTCTTTGTGTCTAATTTCAATGGGCAATTCATTCCATGTTGCTGGGCCCTGGTATGCTGAAGAACATTGTCCTTATGACATCGTTTCATAGTGGGAATAATGAGTATATAATTGTCAGATGTGGAGCATAAGTATTTTTTTGGTGTGTACACATAGGTGAGGCCAGATAGGTATGTTGGACTGGAGTCCATCAGTGAAACATAGTACAGAGAACAATTTTTGTGTTTGATTCTGGATCGAATGGATAACCTGTGTTGGGTACATAGCAGTGGGGAGGTGTGCTCTGATCAAGGT
Organism: Unio pictorum; assembly: GCA_030141615.1. Taxonomy (NCBI): domain Eukaryota; kingdom Metazoa; phylum Mollusca; class Bivalvia; order Unionida; family Unionidae; genus Unio; species Unio pictorum. The sequence continues at coordinate 5,135,442 of JARLTB010000169.1, read as the reverse complement.
ACTCAAAAAATTATCAGAGTAACTGTGTTTTGAACTTTTGGATGTTTTTGGAGTAGATATTGAGATGAACCAGACAGAAGAATTGAGTTACAATAGTCCAGTATTGAAAGTACTAATGAACATACAAGTGTTTTAGTGACATCATCTGAAAGATATTTGTGAATGGAGCTCAAGATATGCAGCCTTGCCTATGTTCATGACATGTTGGTGCAATGTGAGAGTACTGTCCAGAGTAACACCTAGGTTTCATACTTATTGTGTGAATTTAATGTTGGTGTTGCTGATATTTATTGTTTGAGGTAAAGGATGTGAATGAGAAAGTCTTTGTGTTGTGATCAGAATGGCCTCAGTTTTATTATCATTGATCTGCAGCTTGTTGCATGTTATCCAAAATTTCACATTGGATGGTAGCATAAACTTCAGTTGGGTGGCTAGACTTGTAATTTTGGGTGTCATCAGCGGAGAATTTGTGAGACACTGGGGGGATGATCTATGACACTTGAGAGCAGCCGAGTGTATAGAATGAAGAGAACAGGTCCAAGAACAGACCCCTGTGGAACACCACAACATAGATCAACAGGGCTGGAGTGTATTCCATTTGCAGACACAATTTGCATTCTGTTGACGAAGTAGGACTTGAACCACAGTAAGGCTGTATTTTGAATGCAAAATACGTGCTGGAGACGGTGAAGTAATATATCAGTTTTTGTTTTATCAGATGCTGGAGACAAATCATGGAGGTTGAGGACTGTAATCTTTCCGCTATCCAAAGCAGAGAGAATGTCATTAAATACTTTCAGAAGAGTAGTTTCAGTGCTGTGGCAAGGGCGATTCTTTTATATAAATGTCTATATGGAACTGCACCAGAGTATCTTCAGGACTTATTAAAGGCCTTTTTCAGCACAATACCAGTTGAGATCAATCTCACATGGAAACCTTCTAGTACCAAAACCAAGAACAGAGCAATTCAAAAAGTTTTCAATAATCTGGTACAGTTCTTTGGAATAAGCTTCCACTGCATGTAAAATCAGCTGAAAATATAAGAGTATTTAAGAAGAGATATCAGGAGCATGCATGTGTTTCTAACAGATAATGGAATTTAGTATTTTAATACGAAACATGCTAATATAAGCACTAATTATTGCTTCTTCACACAATGTGCATTTGTTATACTTTCATTAAGAGGGCCTCAAGGGAGAATAGTCCTTGACTAATGAGTCACCCTCTATAAATAAAGCATTATTATTATTATTATTATTATTATTATTATTATTATTATTATTATATGCAGACTGTACATTGCTAAAAAGACTGTTTGAATTCAGACGAGATACAAATTGGGTTAGAAAAACTTTCTCTAAGATTTGTTTAATGAATGGGAGATTAGAAACTGGGCAGTAGTTTTTAAATCGTTATTGTAGAGTCTTGGTTTTTTCATTAGAGGCTTTACAATGGCAGGTTTGAAAAATGATGGGTATTCCCCAGATGAGAGAGAGGTATTAATAACATCAGTTAGTGAAAGAAAAATTGGGTCTAAGCACTCAAGCAGCCGTGATGTTGCAGTTAGATCAAGTTCACATGACTTCATTGCACTCTTCATCATTATTGTCTGTACTAAATCCATACAGACAGGTTCAAATGCTGCTAATGGTTGTTGCTGAAATTCTGTATCGTAACTATGGTGATGACGAGTCAATTGAAATTGTATTGTCAAGCTTATCTCTAATGGTTAGTACCTTGTCAAGGAAGAAATTTGCAAACAGGTCCAATAGGTCTACAGGAGAGAAGGTAGTTTGAAATGGTGTACATTTGTTCCTTGACATTAGTTTGTTAGTTATCTCGAAGAGCTCTTTGAAGCTGTATGATCTTAGTAAGGTAATGGAATTATTTGACAAAATGGACTATATTTGTGACATTCATCTTATCAGCTTCATAAATTTGTTTATGAATAGTGAGTCTGGTGGAAAGCCAAAGCCTTTCTGCTTTATGGCAGTCTCTTTTAGTAGTGTGAAGCTGGTCCCTAACACTCCTATACCACAGAGAACACTTTTGAAGCTGCCTCCATGTGTCTTTGGGAAAGGCACTGTTCACATTTGCTTAGCTAATATTGGAAATGTCATATACGGCATTATTCCTATATTTACTGGTCTTTAATGTTCAAACCGCTGAGGGTAGTTCCAAGAAATTGCAAGTATTTCTCTTGTTCAAATCCTTATCTCCCAGCACATTTGAATAGTTTTGATTGTACAATCTGGCACATAGGATACACCTGAATAGTTTTGATTGTACAATCTGGCACATAGGATACACCTGAATAGTTTTGATTGTACAATCTGGCACATAGGATACACCTGAATAGTTTTGATTGTACAATCTGGCACATAGGATACACCTGAATAGTTTTATAATTCATGCTTTATTGACCTTAGTTTTCTGTACTGCTTAACTTGGGTAAAGAAGATGTACTATAAATAAAACTGCAAACAGAGATTACATTACACAAGTTTTCTATGATCTGTCCATTTTATTTTCAGTTGCTGTGAATAAAATTCCAAATTTTCTGGCAAATCCTAACTCTGGTGATAACACTGTTATGCCACATCATCGCAGCACCATCCACATCAATTGTGAGCACATGCAGCAGTTGCACGAGGCGTACCTTGAAGCTCAGGTGGGGACATTTTCATCAAGGTAAATACAGGTGATAATATTGTTGTGCTAAATCATTGTTACACCATTTACATCATTATAGGTTGTTTGTGTGTATCAAACATGCTAACCATCAGCTTTTGAGAAATGATATCGATAAATCAGGAAAATGCAATTAAATATTAATTTAAGTATCTGTCTGTCTATCTGCCTGTCTGCCTAACTACCAGTCTCGGTCTGTCTGTTGGTCGGTCTGTCATATTAGTCTATTGTACATCAATATATAAACATTACATGCAATGAGAAGATAATGAGACTAGACCTCTTTTTCATGAGATACATAATGATGATGCCTGGATATGTCTATAATGCTTGCAGTAAGGTTGTGGTATAGTACTGATCTGAAAGTGAGTATACGGGTTCATTAGGTTAAATAAACTTACCTCAATTTCATCCAACTTCCTTGACTTCCATTGCATTTCAGATGTCAGCAGAACTTGAAATCAGATCACTTGTGTCTATTCCCTCTGGAAAAGACATCAAAGTAAATTTTAGTGCTGCTAAAGCAATTTGATTGGAGGGGCTGGTTGTGTTCTGTGCGTGTGCAGGTGGCTTGCAAGGAATGCTCATTTACATAAGGGACAGGGGATGAGTGGGACGACTTCATGAGGGTTGATGGCACATGCTTTTCTGGCTTGCCCATGTCCTTGTGCAGCGCTGACTGCTGGACAGACCAGCTGCTATCCTGATAGATTCGCACAACTGGGAGCTTTTAAGCCCAGAAAAAATGCCAAGTGACCTGATTGCTTGCTGTTTGCTCCCAGAATCAAGGTTTAGAAATCAAGGTTTATGTTGAATGCTTTCAGTGCAGCTTTCAGATTGTTTTTGAATCATTTCTTCTGACTGCTGTGGGATCACTGTCCTTGCTGTAGCTCACCATAGAAGAGTCTCTTAGGTAGCCAGTGGTATGGCATGCATAAAACATGTCCCACCCAGCATAGCTGCCACTGCATCAGGATGGTGTGGATGCTTTGGAGACTTACTTGGGCAAGTACCTCAGTGTCTGGAACCTTGTTCTTGATGTTGAGGGTTTTCCTGAGACTTGTGGTGTGAAGGCGGTTCAGCTTCCTGGCATGGCATTGGTACACTGTCCACATTTCACATGTGTAAAGTAGTGTGGGGGCACAACTGCCCTGTAGACCTTTAGTTTGGTCTGGATGTTGATGCCTTTTCTACTCCAGATGTTGGCATACAATCTGATGAAAGTTGCACTGGCTCTGGCAGTGCCAAGGTTCACCTCATCATGAATAGTGATGCTCTGTGACAGAGTGCTGCCAAGGTAGGTGAAGCAGTTCACTAAGTTGAGTTTTTGGCTGTTGATGGTGATATTGGGCTCAACATACGGCTTTTCAGAGGCTGGCTGATGCAGAACTTCAGTCTTCTTGGTACTGATGGTGAGACCAAAGCTTGTGCAGGAGCTGGAGAACCTGTCAACACTGCATTGCAGGTCAGCTTCTGAGCCAGCATTAAGGATACAGTTATCAGCAAATAAGAAATCCCTGATGGTGTTTGTTATGATCTTGGTTTTTTTTTAAGCCTCCTGGGATTGAATAGTTTTCCATCTGTACGGTACCTGATGGCGACTCCAACCTCTCCATCTTTGAAAGCATTAGTCATCATGGTTTAGAACAATAGGCTGAACAATGTCAGTGCCAGAACACAACCCTGCTTGACGCCATTGTTTACTGGGAATGGCTCAGATGTCTCTCCATTGTCCTGGACTCTTGCCTGCATGCCAGTGTGGAAATGCTGCATCATGGATATATATATATATTCTGGGGAATCCATACTTGGCCATTACCCTCCACAAACCTTCTCTGCTGACAGTATCAAACGTCTTTGTCAAGTCGATGTAGATGGAGAAAAGGTTGGTGTTTTGCTCTTGACATTTCTCTTGTAGCTGATTCGCAGCAAACACCATGTTGATGGTCCCATGTTCCACACTGGCTTTCTGGCAGTAGTCCCTCATCAAGGTTTGTAGTGAGGTGGTTCAGTTGGATTCTGGTATCTTTCCTGCATTTGAGAGTAAGGATATACCCATGTGCTTGTCGTAGGTCTGGTGGTTCCCTTTGTATTTATACAGTTGGATTATGGAAGCATCTTTGAATTCCTGGAGGATCATCTCTTGTAAAAACAGTTGGTGGAGCCTTTCTATCAGACCTGTACTCTCTTCCTTGTAGACTTCAGCTGGGATGGAGTCTGAACCAGGTGCTTTGCCACTGGAGAGAAGACATATCACTTTCTGTGTCTCCAACAAGGTTGGAGGGTCATCCAGTGCTTCATTGATGGGTAATTGGGGGAGACAACTGAGGGCTTCATTATTGATGGATGAAGGGCAATTCAGGATGCTGTCGAAGTGTTCAGTCCATCATTGAAGAATCCTCTATTTGTCAGCAATTACTGTTTTCCCATCTGCACTGAGAAGGGGGGATGATCCAGAGGATGTATGCCCATACATTTCTTTCAGGGCCTTGTAGAAGTTCTTATTGTCATGCCAGTCTGCCTAGCACTGGATCTCATCAGTTTTGTTGCTCAGCCATATGTCTTGCATCTGACGGAGCTTCTGATGTACAGTTCAGCGTATGTTGCTGTATGCATCTTTCCTAGAAGTGGACTTGGGGTTGTTGAGGTAGGTTTGAAGGAGGTGGTGTTTCTCATCCAGCAACTGGATGATCTCATCACAGTCCTCATCAAACCAGTCTTGATGCTTTCCGGTTGAAGGTCCTAGGATTTCCTAAGCAGTGCTGTAAACCAGCTCAGTGAATGCTGCCCAGTTGGTCTTGACGTTCTTCTGATTGTCAAAAGAAGTGAATTTCAGATGTTCTTCCAGGGCATCCATATGACTCTTTGGTACTGGTGCATTTCAGCTTAGTGATGTTCAGTTTGTTTAGGAACCTTCATTCCCTGTGGGTGTCTTTTTGGTTGAAAGCATGGTGATGATGAGGCTGTGGTCTGTCCAGCAGTCAGTGCACAAGGACTTGTTCACACGCAAATCCTGCATGTCCCTCTTCCTGACAGTGACATAGTTGATGAGGTGCCAGTGCTTAGAGCGTGGGTGCATACCTGACATCTGGTTATGGGTAGGGAGGTGGAAGACTGATTATCAGGTCACACTAGATGCAAGTCTGGAGAAAAAGGAGACAATTGCTGTTACGTGACCCACTCATTGCTTTCCTAGCACTCCATCCCAGGCAACATGATCACAGCCTACTCTTGTATTGAATTCGCTAAGCATGACGAGCTTATCTGCTGTCGGAATATCAAAAATGACGGAGTAAAGATCCTCATAAAACTTGACCTTCACCTCATCTGGGTTGATCATGGTTTGAGCATAGCAACTGATGATGGTAAGGTGCTTTCTTCCAGACAAGAGGGGGAATTTCAAGAGTCTGTCATTTACTCTATTTTTACTCCAGTTTGCCAATCAGTGCTGTCTAAACTGCAAAGCTGAAGCCAGCCTCACGGCGCTCTTCACTTCCTCGTTAGCTCCAAAAGAAAGTGTATCCGGAGCCCCATTTACATAGTTTGACTTCTCCTTTAAACTGGGTCTCATATCTGGCAAGTTCCTTTCCTATTAGGTAGGAACTCATCTGGGGTCTTTCTGCATCAACTCTGTCAAGTAAGGTGCAGACATGCCAAGTGTGAGAGAGTAATTCTCATTTTCTTTTTTGATTTTTGACTGCTGGAGTAGTGTCCCCACCTGCGGTGGTATGCTGGCTAGGGAAGTTTAGAGCAGGGAATGTTTTGGGCACCTTTTCTAGCTCCTTTCTCATGCCAGGTATGTGAGAAGTGCATTCCTGAAGAGAGATGCTTAGTCACTCAGGGGGCTGCTGGACTCCACTGGTGCTTCCTAATGGCCTGAGCTGCTGCCTATGTTTGCAGCTACAGCTGCCAGTGTAACCACACTTGCTGCTTTGTTGCTTGCCTGTCATCACAAGACTTGGATGGGTAATGAAATGGGATGGGTGGATGACAAGAATGACTTGCACAGTGACTTTGGTTTTAGTGAAGAAGAGTTGTGCAGTTTGTTGACTTCACTCTCTCACCCCAAACCATATGGGTCCAGCAGCATGACAACGTTGAGATGGCCAGAGATAGTTGAGTGCATTGTATGACCAGGATGTCCTACATGTCTTGTCATGCTCTTAGCTCTCCACTGCTCTTTACTGCAAATCGCCTTTTTGCCCGTTGACCAGTTGGTGGTTCCTCCGCGTAGGCTTAAAAATCCAGTCTTTTTGTTCCCATTTGAGTTCATTACATACTATGAAGGTCTATAGATCTGCAATTTCTATCACACTTACATTCTCACAGGGCAGGACACTCAGTCCTGATGCACTTCTTGCTGATCTTATTAACTTTTTTGAGCTAAAGAGACTTGTATCATGCTGTCTTACTCCCAGAAGGAATCTTTCTTATGTTTTTTTTGCTTTGCTTGAATATCCTTATGAACTTTTGAGAGAGGCCTCCTTTCAGGACCTCATACTATAAACTGGTTTTACTCACTCTAGTGTCTGTGAGAAGACAGCAAGATTCTTGCCTTGTCGATATACACTGGCTGTCTCCAGTTTAATTTAAATTAAGATTCTGTTTTCTTCATTGTGTGCCAGGATCTTTTAGTGAATAATCAGTTACCTTAAGTAGCTCCTCTATTTATTGAAATCACTGGTCTCCTTGAATTTAAGCTGGGTATGATCAAGATAAACTTGTATACCCGGTTATGGCTCTTCATTCTATCGTTAAGAATCTAAACAGAAAAGGAAAAGTTTGTAAATGTCTTTTCCGTCCTCTTAAGGGCTCTGTAAACATTTATACTGTCACTATCTCATGATAGATTGTCACTGCAATTAAGAAAACTTGTTGATCACTTATCAATTGAGACATCTATTTTATGTATCAGACCCCTCTGGTATTGTAAGTGGTTAGAGCATCCACTTTGGATGCAGGAGGTCAGAGGTTCAAATTCTGGCTGAGTCATACAGAAGACTTATAAAAATGGTACTAACATCTGCCTTGCTTGGTGCTCAGCATTACAAGGTTTGTGTTAGGACTGGTTTCTTTGGTGTCAGGATAATGTGACTGTTATGTATCAACAGCTTCATACAGCTCGTGTTATTCAATCATTGCTTCTGCATGGTCCTACTTTAATCATTCTTCCAAGTTGGAGGACATCATGAAAGCAGAATTTTGCCATTCTCATGTTACTTTCTCTTCCTTTTACTGAATAACTCCACAAAGTGCATGTATTTGTTTCTCTTATTTTATGTGGCAACAGATTTAAAATTTGGAATTTAAATCATTTCATTTCAGATCATTCACAACTGCCCAGATGATCAAATATCTTTTGTTTTCTAATGCAAACATTTTATTTTTTAATTATCTTTCAGACCATTGATGGAGATGGTCATTCCATCAAGCCTTGACCAGACTCTAGCACCCCCTGGATGCCACGTAGTACTCTTATTTACACAGTACACACCATATAAACTGGCAGGAGGCAAGCAGTGGGATGAACAGACTCGGAACCAGTATGCTGACCTTGGTAATTGGATGTTGATTTTATTTCTGCTCTCAGTTAAATTATATTTTTAGACCAGTCTGTCGTTTTCTTGACAGCATATCTTTATTTTTTTTTCAATTGTGTTTATGCTTACAGTGATGGCTGAAGTGGAGATAATGCCTTGCTGTTGTGTGTCCATACACCCACACATCCATCTCTAATCCGTTTTCCATACATCCACACAGCCATCTCTAATCCATTTTTCATTCATCCCACATCCATCTCAAATCCATTTTCCTTACATCCACAGATTCATTTCGAATCCATTTTCCATAATCCACACATCCATCTTAATCTGTTTTCCATACATCCACCTCAATCCATTTTCCGTACATCCCCACATCCATCTTTAATCTATTTTCCACACATCCCCACATCCATCTCTAATCCATTTTCCACACATCCCCTCATCCATGTCTAATCCATTTTCCATACATCCACACATCCATCTCTAGTCCATTTTCCATACATCCCCACATCCATCTCTAACCCATTTTCCATGGTTTAGGAATAGGCATCCTCTTGTCAGTTTAGGAATAGGCATTATATTGTCAGTTTGGGAATAGGCATTATATTGTTGGTTTAGGAATAGGCATCCTATTTTCAGTTTAGGAATAGGCATCCTGTTGTCAATTTTTGACCACATGATCATTGTCTGTTTACCATTTCTGATTGTATTTTTAGGTTATATTCTGTGTCATTTATATCTAAATTGCATCAGTTCATAGGGTTTTATAATTAAATGTAGCCATTATGTTTCAGCATTTGATTGTATTGAGCAATATGCCCCAGGGTTCAAATCCAGTGTAATTGGCAGAGATATTCTTACACCTCCTGATCTGGAAAAGATATTTGGACTGACAGGTGGGGTAAGTTATTATATAGTGGAATTTTACTTTTGTCGTAAATGTGAACACTTTAGTTCAGAATCCATCTCACTTTCATAGCTTACTGTCAGCTTGGAAGAGATGAAAATAAAATAAATCCGTTCACACAAACCAAATGAATTAAAAACACTCAGGCTAATAACATATATATTAATCAGTTGAAATCATGTCTTTTTAATTGGAAAATTTCCCAATGATTTGACATGGGATTTTTAGTGCATCTTGAAAATTCAAAGTACAAATTGGATGCAAAATGTTGATGTTTTAAAGATTTGAAATTCCTTTTCCTATGAATTCACTTTTATTTCATGTGATACTATTTGTAAGGATCCCATGACCTAAGCTAACTTTGAATTTCAACACCCAGAAAAGATTTATTCTTCTGTGGAAACAAATTTAATCCTTCTCCATCAAATGATGTACAATGAATAAATATTTGTGTTCAGAAGACAATGAAACATTAAAGTCTTTAATAATAATTATATAGTATATATTAAATTTTATCAAATTACTGACTTGCTTGGGCAAGCTCAAACTTTAAGGACCAGAACTGTCACAAAACATAATTGATTTGGTCCTGAATTTGTCAATTCCATTGACAAATACTCACCTTGAGTTTCTAACCTGTGCATTTAGGATGTTATTTGCACTATCAGTGAGACATTATTCATCTGAGTCAATAAAATCAAGCCATGGATAATTGTGTTATGAATATTTATTAAATATTGTTTTGTTTGTAAGTTTTTAATTTTTACATTTTTTAAACATTTTGTTGTATGCTTTGCTGCATAATTAAATATGGTATCTAATTGCTAATCTTGTTCCAAAATCAGTTACAGGTTTGGTAAATAACTTTTTTTTAATATAAAAAAAATTGAAATCTCTCTCAGAGTAAGAATCATGAAGTCAAGGTCATGCTACGTGATTTATCATTTGGTAACAAACTTCTTTTTCCCCCAGAAGAACGAACTTTTGACACTCATTTGGGAATATCTTTTTGCATCTTAATTAGTCGTTATTGCTTTATACTTTTTATATCAGTGCACCAGTAATTACATTTTTTTTTTGCCTTGGAAATTGTAAATACCTAACTCATTAAAATGTAATCCCAGGGTGAAAACAAGGTACAACAATAGGGTTTGGATTCAATGCTTGCAACTAGGCTAGTGTGCATATTTAGAGGATGGTGCCACTGCATGTACATTGTAGATTTGAACACGTGCTGATTGAAGTAAATTCCACTGAAATAAGTACATCCCATGGATTTGAATCATGGGCACCACTGCATTTAATTTAAATGATATCTCCAAAATACAACAATGAAGTTTCTTAAAAAATAGCTTTGAAGATTATGCTAATATCATAAAAACTGAGTTATAGTTTTCTTTGATGTAAGCAGCCTTACACCCTTTTTTTTACAAAACTATAGTAATCACGCTGATATTTTGGAGTGAAGTGCACTGAATGTTCTGGGAAACATTGTTTATTTTTTTAAGTTGTAATTTGGTGAACACCTTTTAAATCATTCAAAACTTAACATTTCAGAAATTGTATCAAAACAAATATTAAACTATGTACATAACTCTTTAATTCATTGAAGCATCACCTTAGCAACCCAACCTTCTTCCTGCATACATATGATACATCCTTTCATTGCATGAATATTTTTTAACACACATCTAGCCTTGTCTCTGTATAGTTTTGAATTTTTAATGTAGCTTTAATGATTTTGGTCGCATTGCTACAATGTATGCATTGTGGCAGGTTATAGTGATGTCTAGCACTGGGGCATCATACTGCAGACATGTAGCATCATGTCCTACCCAGTCACATTATCCTGACACCAGGCTGACCAGTCCTAACACAAACCTCTTTATGCTGAGCACCAAGCAGTGCAACTGCTAGTACTGTTTTTATATGTTTTTGGTATGACTTGACCTTCCACATTCAGGGCTCTAACCACTAACCACTTCAGACACCAGAGCAGGGGATGGGGCAGAGCAGTAGGCTTGAAAAGGTATTTGTAGTCTACTTTTAGTTATGCCATGTAAAATTATCATTGGAGGCAATACATCTGTTGCAGAAACTGCAAGGTCAAAAGCTAGTCTTTTTATCTGCACCAGTCATTCAGATTCTCATATTTTGAATTCTCTACTTATCAACAGTTCATCCAGGAATGAGTTCAAAGTATACCGGAGTTTCATCCATGATGCTCATATTGGCAGAAACATTTTCTTCTCTTATGACCTTCAAGAATTTATGGAATGATTTGTTTTAATATCCAAATCTTCTTGGAGATACTAGTTCATTAATGACCATTCACAAAGCACTGGATTTTAAAAAAACTGTTTCATTGTTTCAGTTTATCTTAAAGATTCCCATGAATACTAGTAAAAAGAAACCACTATGGTGGCCTAGTAGTTTTAGCATCTGTCACAGAAGCAGTAGGTCATGGGTTCGATCCCTGGCCAAGTCAAACCAAAGACTTACAAAATTGGTAGTAACAGCGGCCTCGCTTGGTGCTCAGCATTAAAAAGTTAGTGTTAGGACTGGTCAGCCTGGTGTCAGGATAATGTGACTGGGTGGGATATGATGCCCCAGTACTAGATATCACTATAAACTGCCTCACTGCAGACATCGTTGCAATATGACTGAATTTTTTTTAAAGCTACATTAAAAATTCTAATCAAACAAACAAACAAACAAACTAGTAAAAAGGAATCAAACTTGACTTCCCTATATCAACCAACTGTATTTTTTAAGATAAAATTGACAATTAAAAGAATCCAAAGTCTGCCTCTAGGTTCGGCTTGCTTTGTAAAATAGCTTTTATATTTAATATCCTGCCTTTAAGTTCAAACAATGAGTTTATTGCTCACTACCAGCTCTGTTTATTCACCACCTGGCTTCCATTTGTTTGCCTTTTGTAATCATAATTGATACAAACAAGGAATTGATGTTTGCAGGGTAAAATAGTAATGGTAGTAATACAAATGGGTAATGATATCTGTCTGTAAATAGTAATTATAATTAATACAAATGGGTAATGATATCTCTCTGTAAATAGTAATTATAATTAATGCAAATGGGTAATGATATCTCTCTGTAAATAGTAGTTATAATTAATACAAATGGGTAATGATATCTGTAAATAGTAATTATAATTAATACAAATGGGTAATAATATCTCTCTGTAAATAGTAGTTATAATTAATACAAATGGGTAATGATATCTGTCTGTAATAGTAATTATAATTAATACAAATGGGTAATGATATCTCTCTGTAAATAGTAATTATAATTAATACAAATGGGTAATGATATCTGTCTGTAATAGTAATTATAATTAATACAAATGGGTAATGATATCTGTAAATAGTAATTATAATTAATACAAATGGGTAATGATATCTCTCTGTAAATAGTAGTTATAATTAATACAAATGGGTAATGATATCTGTCTGTAATAGTAATTATAATTAATACAAATGGGTAATGATATCTGTAAATAGTAATTATAATTAATACAAATGGGTAATGATATCTCTCTGTAAATAGTAATTATAATTAATACAAATGGGTAATGATATCTCTCTGTAAATAGTAATTATAATTAATACAAATGGGTAATGATATCTCTCTGTAAATAGTAATTATAATTAATACAAATGGGTAATGATATCTCTCTGTAAATAGTAATTATAATTAATACAAATGGGTAATGATATCTCTCTGTAAATAGTAATTATAGTTAATACAAATGGGTAATGATATCTGTCTGTAAATAGTAATTATAATTAATACAAATGGGTAATGATATATCTCTGTAAATAGTAGTTATAATTAATACAAATGGGTAATGATATCTGTCTGTAAATAGTAATTATAATTAATACAAATGGGTAATGATATCTCTCTGTAAATAGTAGTTATAATTAATACAAATGGGTAATGATATCTCTCTGTAAATAGTAATTATAATTAATACAAATGGGTAATGATATCTCTCTGTAAATAGTAATTATAATTAATACAAATGGGTAATGATATCTCTCTGTAAATAGTAATTATAATTAATACAAATGGGTAATGATATATCTCTGTAAATAGTAATTATAATTAATACAAATGGGTAATGATATATGTCTGTAAATAGTAATTATAATTAATACAAATGGGTAATGATATATCTCTGTAAATAGTATACACAACATGCTTTAATGATACTTTTGTAACCCTTGATATCAAAAAGATTGTCACTTGTACTCAAATAAATGTGTTTTCAAATAATGATTTTTATTGGCAAGATATTGTTATATAATTAACCTGGATATATTAATCTTGGTTATTTTGCACCTTACACTGTGTCATGCATATATGGCAGATGCCTTCAAGCAGTCAGTTCATTGTGATTTTGTTGAATCCAGTTATGGAGTTCATGGATATGTCTTTCATAAATACAGCATAATTACTTAAAATTAATTGTACTTTATGTCATCTATTTATATTTATTGAATACTTTGTGGTTAGGTAGCCCATCAGTAAATACATGGAAAGGTTTGAACATTTTAAGGTCTTTGTTTATCTGTTTTCAACAAGCTGTTTCCATAGCAACAAACTCTGGAGCACAAAATTTGTGTAAGAAAATGAAATAACACCACCTCATACATGCACATCATATGAAGAAAATTCAAGGTCTCTCTGTGTGTGTGTGTGTGTGTGTGTGTGTGTGTGTGCAGAATATGGTTTTTGTTCAACATAGTCCTTTAAAAGGATGGATCAGAGAGAAATTCTGTTTTTAAGTTCAAAATTAAATATAATTTACATTTTTTTTAAAATATATTTTTGTTTTAATGAAATTCAGTTGAGAAAAAAAAATTGCAGACGTTTATAAGGTTTTCTTTCATTGTGGATTTATTCAAAGATTGCACTACTTGATTCATGCTTTTGATCTGTGTATGAACATTAAAATAATTCTTTTTCAGAATATCTTTCATGGTGCCATGTCACTTGATCAGCTGTATTTAAACCGACCAACCACAGTTCTGAGTAATTATAGATCACCAATCAGAGGCCTCTATCTCTGTGGCAGTGGCGCACATCCAGGTGAAACAGGGGGAATGTTTTTAAGCTTGGTGCTTTAGCAATTGCAGAAAATGCAGTTATCAATTTTTTTGGGGTCAAGTATCTGATAAGCAGATTTAATAATTGACAGTACTAAATATTAGCATCGCACAGTAGTTCCAAAGTTATGACAATTAGAGATTAATAAAATCCATCACATGTACAAGACAGTCTAGAATAGAGAAATTCCATCGGATATGATGTTTTGCTAAGTCTCTGACACAAACTTTTTATTCTGACGGTGAAATTTTTCTATCTTGCCCTACAGCATAATGAAGGATTCATTTTCTCACCTTGCAGAATGAAATATGGGGGTGAAAGTAAATACGACATATTTTGAATACTTGATGAAACCATCAAATAGCAATACTTGGAAAATGTCCTTACCTTATGGTAGAACACAAACAAGTGAGGTTTACATTGAAATATGCAGTATAAACATTAAATGATAGTGTAATGCACTTTAATTTTCAAAGAACAGTGGTTGAGACAGCGGTGCTAATGGCATTACAAACATCCAAATTGTGTACTGTACATAACAAGGATTCAAATATGAACAAATCAAACAATGAAACCTCCCACCTCTTAACCTTCAGATTAATTGAGACAGACAAACAAATAATAAAATAATCCTCAATTCAGCATTGATCTAGAATTTATTTACTCCTCAGAAATAATAATAAGGATAAGAATTTTTAAAATATTACCTTTACAACAGTCGTTTTTCTTTACTTGAATTTGCAATTAAGAAGCTGTACATGTATCTGTGTTGATCAATGCAAAATGCACTATTTTGTGTGTACTATGGTCGCAATAGACAGTCAAAATACCCCATGAGGCTTTTGACTTATGAAATCTGAATTATTTCTAAGAGCCTTGTCTTTCAATGCAATGTCTTGATTAAAGATATAATTGAAATGCCAGACAGAAAATTGTCATATGTGATAAAAGGATCACAAATATAATTATATTTCTAATATTCAGAATTACTTTGGGAATGGTAAACTGTGATTCCTAATTTTGATTTGATTGTGGAAGTATTTTCAGAAAAACATAATTTCATAACAAATTTCCTTTTTCACACAATCTTCAGGTAGTGTTTTATAATTTTGAAAGCCGTGTTAAATTCTGCCTCAGTTGATATTAATAAACTAAGCCATTGTTAAAATGCCTTTAAATGTCTAAAGTTTGTACCCAGGTATGACAGGAGTTTCTATCCTGCATGGGCAAATATTTATGTTTATATGTATGTGTGCATTCATGTGTATGTAATTACACCATTCACAATTAATCCACTTTATTGTCTCAGCTATATCTGCATATAGTGTAATTAGATAAAGGTATCACTGTGATGTTTCTGATGGCATTGTCTACATCATCATTATCTTTGAGGTTTTGTTTTAAAAGATTTTGAAAGTCATATTCAGGGAGAAAATATCGAAGTGTGCTTTCCATTGAGATGATATAATTTTAAGTTATGAATTTTCTTTCTTGTTCTCATTTCACTAAAACTGTAATATTATGTTATCTTGATGAAATGGTCACTCTTGTTTTGTCAGGTGGTGGAGTGATGGGTGCCGCAGGACGTTTAGCCTCACAGGCAGTTCTAGAAGATTCCAAGCTGCTGGCAAAATAAGAATCTTTGCATGGATGTTCATCATAAATGAAATATGAGAATTGAATTTAATAATGTTATATATCATCCCCTACTTTAATGAATTGTATCTAATTTTTAGTCATATGAAAGGATATTATGATTCTTTGAACGATCAAACCACTTTTTTATCAAGCTCACCTCCGAGGGAAGTGAGACATATCAATCACTATTCCAGCAGTTTGTTGAAATGTTTCTTAAAATCTTGGATACATTCTCATCATAATTGGAATTAATTGTTATGAAGCTTAAGTTATTTTACAGTTTGTTGAAATGTTTCTTAAAATCTTGGATAGATTCTCATCATAATTGGAATTAATTGTTATGAAGCTTAAGTTATTTTACAGTTTGTTGAAATGTTTCTTAAAATCTTGGATAGATTCTCATCATAATTGGAATTAATTGTTATGAAGCTTAAGTTATTTTACAGCATGCTTATTTGCTCCTTTCAGATTTGGGCCAAGGTCAAATTAAAAGAAAATCTGTTTTTGGTTTTGGTTAAAGTGGTTTTTTTTCATTATGTTATGTATGCTTTTATGAATAGTAACAAGAATAAAGTTAAATTTAACAAGTAATTTGTTTCTCTAGAATAACAAGGTAAAAATGAGAGAGACAAACTTAGTTTTAAGAATCAAATCCAAAAATAATCCAAGAATTAAAAAAAAGAAATCCCAGAATGTTCTAATGAATGTGAGTTCCAGTCCCAATGCAGTCCAAAATGGAAGGCGATGACATATGCTAGTACTGATGTGTCTACACATCTTTGTTGAATTTCAGAAAATAATAATCCAGTCTTTGAATTCCGTAAATTGTGATAACTGTTTTTGTCCAAGAATTAATTTTGAGCACAAGTATTTCTAGGAAAAAATAATCGCTTAGAATCCAGATAAATTGAAGAAAAATTTAAAATTAAAATCATCTGGTCACAACAAAACATTCGACATCTAATTGTTCCTTCTTGACAAGAACCATTATGAATCTGAGACCATTTCATTTGTGACTTGCTTGCTCATCATTTTGGCCTTAAGGTCAATGGACAGTAAAAAGAATTGTGTTGAGGTTTTGGTTTATTGTTTTTTAATTGCTTATATTTCTCTCTTGATGGGTTTTGTTCATACTTGGGGTCAAGTTCACAGTCAGCAAATTAGTATTTAGGTTTCCATTTCATAATCTTTCCTTGTGCCTTTCTTGCCTGAAGCAGGGACATCTGAATTTTTGTATATATGTTTTTACAGAGACTGCTTAGTTGTTGTGTCTGGAATTATTTGTTCATACTTAGGTTGATTAGTTAGGAAGCTAAGATGAATCAGTATGTGATATGCTTGCTCAGCCTTTAACCTTGAAGTTAAAGTCATATGGTTTTTAGCTTTGCTTTTATTATGTTCTCAACATTTTCATTCTTGTATTTTATTAACAATTGTTGTTTTACATGTATATAATATTATATAAAGTTTGTACACCCCTCTATAATATATTTCTTCCTAGTCTGTCTATACTCATTTGTGATATGTTTGTCAGCAGTAAATTTACAGTTGTATGAAATTATAATTACACTATGACATCCTATTATGATTTGTGATGTAGCACCACACAAAATATAGTTTTGCAACATTCAACACACAGTTTCTTAAAATCCATTAAAACTGGTAACTGTTTTATTAGTTATTATATGACAACTTGCATTTTGATTTAACTGTTAAAAAAATTGTCAGTAAATTGTGAAATCCATGTTTTTGATAATTTAATAAATTTGTTTGTTATAGTAATGTTTTGTATATTCTTCGAGTAAAATCTTGTCATAAATTGCAGTATTAATTCTTTGAACAATAAAATATTGTTTACTAAAAGGAGACTTGTTGATTTGTAGCCATGAATTGATTTTATTAATTATACTGGTCACAAAGCAGAAGATCATGTGGGAGTGTCTGGTCACAAAGCAGAAAATCATGTGGGAGTGTCTGGTCACAAAGCAGAAGATCATGTGGGAGTGTCTGGTCACAAAGCAGAAGATCATGTTGGAGTGTCTGGTCACAAAGCAGAAGATCATGTTGGAGTGTCTGGTCACAAAGCAGAAGATCATGTGGGAGTGTCTGGTCACAAAGCAGAAGATCATGTGGGAGTGTCTGGTCACAAAGCAGAAGATCATGTGGGAGTGTCTGGTCACAAAGCAGAAGATCATGTGGGAGTGTCTGGTCACAAAGCAGAAGATCATGTGGGAGTGTCTGGTCACAAAGCAGAAAATCATGTGGGAGTGTCTGGTCACAAAGCAGGAGATCATGTGGGAGTGTCTGGTCACAAAGCAGAAAATCATGTGGGAGTGTCTGGTCACAAAGCAGAAGATCATGTGGGAGTGTCTGGTCACAAAGCAGGAGATCATGTGGGAGTGTCTGGTCACAAAGCAGAAAATCATGTGGGAGTGTCTGGTCACAAAGCAGAACATCATGTGGGAGTGTCTGGTCACAAAGCAGAAGATCATGTGGGAGTGTCTGGTCACAAAGCAGGAGATCATGTGGGAGTGTCTGGTCACAAAGCAGGAGATCATGTTGGAGTGTCTGGTCACAAAGCAGAAGATCATGTGGGAGTGTCTGGTCACAAAGCAGAAAATCATGTTGGAGTGTCTGGTCACAAAGCAGGAGATCATGTGGGAGTGTCTGGTCACAAAGCAGAAAATCATGTGGGAGTGTCTGGTCACAAAGCAGAAGATCATGTTGGAGTGTCTGGTCACAAAGCAGAAGATCATGTTGGAGTGTCTGGTCACAAAGCAGAAGATCATGTGGGAGTGTCTGGTCACAAAGCAGAAGATCATGTTGGAGTGTCTGATCACAAAGCAGAAAATCATGTGGGAGTGTCTGGTCACAAAGCAGAAGATCATGTGGGAGTGTCTGGTCACAAAGCAGAAAATCATGTGGGAGTGTCTGGTCACAAAGCAGAAGATCATGTTGGAGTGTCTGGTCACAAAGCAGAAGATCATGTGGGAGTGTCTGGTCACAAAGCAGAAGATCATGTGGGAGTGTCTGGTCACAAAGCAGGAGATCATGTGGGAGTGTCTGGTCACAAAGCAGGAGATCATGTTGGAGTGTCTGGTCACAAAGCAGAAGATCATGTGGGAGTGTCTGGTCACAAAGCAGAAAATCATGTTGGAGTGTCTGGTCACAAAGCAGGAGATCATGTGGGAGTGTCTGGTCACAAAGCAGAAAATCATGTGGGAGTGTCTGGTCACAAAGCAGAAGATCATGTTGGAGTGTCTGGTCACAAAGCAGAAAATCATGTTGGAGTGTCTGGTCACAAAGCAGAAGATCATGTGGGAGTGTCTGGTCACAAAGCAGGAGATCATGTGGGAGTGTCTGGTCACAAAGCAGAAAATCATGTGGGAGTGTCTGGTCACAAAGCAGAAGATCATGTGGGAGTGTCTGGTCACAAAGCAGAAGATCATGTGGGAGTGTCTGGTCACAAAGCAGAAGATCATGTGGGAGTGTCTGGTCACAAAGCAGGAGATCATGTGGGAGTGTCTGGTCACAAAGCAGAAGATCATGTGGGAGTGTCTGGTCACAAAGCAGAAAATCATGTTGGAGTGTCTGGTCACAAAGCAGGAGATCATGTGGGAGTGTCTGGTCACAAAGCAGAAAATCATGTGGGAGTGTCTGGTCACAAAGCAGAAGATCATGTGGGAGTGTCTGGTCACAAAGCAGAAAATCATGTTGGAGTGTCTGGTCACAAAGCAGAAGATCATGTGGGAGTGTCTGGTCACAAAGCAGGAGATCATGTTGGAGTGTCTGGTCACAAAGCAGAAAATCATGTGGGAGTGTCTGGTCACAAAGCAGAAGATCATGTGGGAGTGTCTGGTCACAAAGCAGAAAATCATGTGGGAGTGTCTGGTCACAAAGCAGAAAATCATGTGGGAGAGTCTGGTCACAAAGCAGAAGATCATGTTGGAGTGTCTGGTCACAAAGCAGAAAATCATGTTGGAGTGTCTGTTCACAAAGCAGAAGATCATGTGGGAGTGTCTGGTCACAAAGCAGGAGATCATGTGGGAGTGTCTGGTCACAAAGCAGAAAATCATGTGGGAGTGTCTGGTCACAAAGCAGAAGATCATGTGGGAGTGTCTGGTCACAAAGCAGAAGATCATGTGGGAGTGTCTGGTCACAAAGCAGGAGATCATGTGGGAGTGTCTGGTCACAAAGCAGGAGATCATGTGGGAGTGTCTGGTCACAAAGCAGAAGATCATGTGGGAGTGTCTGGTCACAAAGCAGAAAATCATGTTGGAGTGTCTGGTCACAAAGCAGGAGATCATGTGGGAGTGTCTGGTCACAAAGCAGAAGATCATGTGGGAGTGTCTGGTCACAAAGCAGAAGATCATGTTGGAGTGTCTGGTCACAAAGCAGAAAATCATGTTGGAGTGTCTGGTCACAAAGCAGAAGATCATGTGGGAGTGTCTGGTCACAAAGCAGGAGATCATGTTGGAGTGTCTGGTCACAAAGCAGAAAATCATGTGGGAGTGTCTGGTCACAAAGCAGAAGATCATGTTGGAGTGTCTGGTCACAAAGCAGAAGATCATGTGGGAGTGTCTGGTCACAAAGCAGGAGATCATGTGGGAGTGTCTGGTCACAAAGCAGAAGATCATGTGGGAGTGTCTGATCACAAAGCAGGAGATCATGTTGGAGTGTCTGGTCACATAGCAGGAGATTATGTGGGAGTGTCTGATGCCCATTACCACAAGTTTGTTATCAGTACTTCAACCAAACTATATGGAGAGAACTGCTGTGAAACTTTACACACATTCATCCCATGGTCTGGTTGAAATTTTAAAAAAAGTACTGCTTGGTCACCACAGTGGCCATCTTCAAATGTTGTTATCACTACTCTCGTATCAGCGGATTTCACTTAAAGACTTCTTATGGTTTATACTTGGTCCTAAATAAAAATGAGGCAGTCATGTTCAATATGGTAGCCATCTTGAAAATGGTTTTTGATACTCCTGCTGAAAGGATAGTTTTATTTGATTTTCACTTTAAAAAAACTTATGAGATCGTATTGGTCCTAAATCAATATGGTGCCATCTGTACATCCATTATGGCTTTTATGACAACTGTCTTACAAATCTTTTTGTCACTGCTCCTTCTGAATGGATGACTATTATATAATGGGGTTTTCACCAAGTAACTGGTAATGATGTTTGCTTTATCATAAATGAAAATGCTGCCATGTGGATAACAGCATCTTATTTGAAAAAACTTTTATTGCTGAAGAAAATCAGATACATGTATTTTAACTATGAGACAGCTAAAAGGAAGAAATAGCCTCACCCAGTAGAGTATCAATACTTTGTGTCGTTATTGTTTTAATTCTGCTGATCCTAGACCAGAAGAATTTGTGTCTGGGTCTGTTGTTACATCTGACTTCATTCTTCTATCCATCAAGATTTTTTATTGCTGCTCCACCTAAAATACTTTGGAGGATTGCAATGCCATGAAAGTTAGCTCATACATTAACCTCATGGTCATGGTCTAATTGGGCTTGAACAAATAGAGTGCCCTTCAGACAATGCAACCACAGTGGAAATCTTGACAATTCTTGTTATCATTGTTTCTCCTGGAATTTTCACTAAGAGACTATGTCACAGAATTAGGCGAAAATTGAATTTATTTCTCCTTGGATACAAACCAATTTCACCATTTTTGTTTCGTCGTACATGTGTTACCTGGGGTGAATAAGTGTTTTTCAAGGTAAGTGACGTGTAGCGACTTACATGTACCTGGCTGGAAATCACTTGAAGTCAGGAACATTATAATCACGGGGTGCACGGGAATTTTGCCCTGAATTCTGCTCACCTATTTGGGGACATATAAGGCAGAAAATTTCTAAAAAGATTACGAGTCAAAAGTATCTTGTCAAAGGAGAGATAGCTCATCATTTTTTTTCTCCAGCCAATTTATATTTCGTTTTATTTAAAGTGAATTTTATTCAGTTTATCATTTCATGTAATGATGCCTTTATTACAGTGCAGATTTAAACCGTTGAATATTTGGAATTACTAGTCACTAGTAGACTTTAAATGCAATAGCGTAATTTAAATTTTAGATTGTTTTAGAAACAGCTATTATTAGTTTGGTTTCTTTATTGTAGTTGATTGTGCCGTGATTGTGCTGTATGATAGTGCCATTTGATTGTGCGATCAAATTGAGATGTCTGTCTGTCAGACTGTCTGTTCGTCTACGTTTGTATCTGGCGTGAACAGGAGGTCATGATGTCGGAGGATATCTGTCGAGATGTGTAAATATCCGGAACTATCTAGAAGTCTAAATGTCCGATTGTCCGGAGCTGTCAAGAGGTGTAAACGTCCGGGGTAGCATCTAAGTGTTTGGGACCGGTGGTTCTAATAGGTACTGCATGCTGTCTGTATGTTAGTGTGACGTATAACTGTAGTGGATCTGTGAAGGGCAAGCGGCCGATAAAAGTATTGGGTCAACCCTAGGTATTCGGAGAAGCTGTGCGGCGATTCCACAGTTGGTGAATCGTACAGTTGTACAGGGTTGAGACGCATGTGTGTGTTTCAATTGTAACCACAATATATATTTACACGGAATTACTTTGAATCTCGGTAGTATTCCAAGGAATTACATGAATCTCAAGAACAGTTAGAAACTTGACTTAATATATATAGATGTTTGTACATGTTATCGAGCAGCCGCAGGGGAGAATCAGACAACTTTTTAGAGGTGTCAATTTAGCAAAACAAGGCTTCTTCGAAATCATAAAAAAGCATAAATTTGGCAAATTAAGACTTCCTTGTAAATGCTTTATAGATGCTCATTTGGCAAAAGATAAGACGCCGCAATTGGTGTCCCCTTCCCCCTGCTGCTGCTATGGTTTTAATAATCCTTGAAATCGTAAACGATTTTCACGATAAAAGTTGCTACGATGAAAATCTTTTTAGGATTTTAACCGAATATTTGATCAAGTCCGATACGATATCTTGATCTAGGATCATGCAAATTTATCGTTACAAATCCATGCGGGATTGACTGAGCATGACTAAAGAAATTTCTAAAGAGATTATAATCCATATCACCGCCGCACCAAGTCTGGTGAATATTTCGTAGCGTATGTGTATCAACTCCGTTGAATACAGCAAGAATATTACAGTTATCTCTGATCACTTTTGGTATTTGAGTGTATCGTTGAATGACATATATCACGTCAGTGTTTTTATGTCTGCCTCTGGAAAATATTCTAGCAGGATTTTTTTGGTTATCTAACATCACATCATCATATACGACTAAATTGTTAATTCTTCCATCCATATCATCAATACTCTGCGCTTCTTCGATATCGGTTATAAATTCAATAATACCCTCGCCGGTGATTTCTGCTGCCTTTTCGTTTTAATCCTTTAACACTTCGTAGCATCGCTGATCGGCTATTAAATACAACTTATCACATTTCATCCATCTCATTATCAAATTAAGTAGCAGTTGTGTCTTGCCACTTCCAGATGGTCCGATTATAATCATTCTAATTGAATTCGGCAACATTGCATGGTGTTTAATAGGTTCCAGTCATCAGGTAGCTGAATAATCAATTACATTCATATTATTATATGTAAATTATAGATCTATATTGTGTGAAATGTAAAAAGCGTACTGGCACAGATGACTTGACGACGATTACAACTAAAAATAACAGATCAGCACTTTCTGGTAAATGTGTACAATGTGGTACAAAGAAATTTAGATTTGTTTCTATGAAATCTCCAGGCGATTTTCTAAAAATTGCTGATGATTTAAAAAAAAAAACGAGGAGGTGATATTGCAGCCAAGTTAGTAAAACTTCCGGGAGCACCATGGGCAAAATACCCAGGAGAAAAACACCTTCCAGGATATATTTATTGTGGACCCGGGACCAGACTCGATATCAGACTTGATGATCAAAACCAACCCCGACCCGGTGAATGTCCAATAAACGCCATTGATAAGGCGTGTCATGCTCATGATGTTGCTTATAAAAGCAGCAATCTGCAACATAGACATATCGCAGATGTGAAATTAATTCATGCGTTGAATTCTATCACTGATAAATCCTTCAAAGAAAAATTGGCTTCATTTTTGATAAAATCGGCAATGAAGGGTAAATTAATGTTGGGTGCTGGTAATTAATAACATCATGGAATCTATTTATTATTCTCCAAGAGGATACTGGAGGGGTAAATCAGCAATCAGTAAACTCGCTAGCGCCGCAAAGGTGAAAAACACTACAGCAGCGGATTAGTTATCTAAACAGGCGATATGGCAAATTTATCCACCACCGCCTAAACAAATTAATTTCTCGCATTTTGATGTCAGCGCTCCTAATGAAGTTCATCAAGCTGATATATTATTTCTGTCGCATGATGGTTTTTACAAATACGCTCTAACTGTAGTTGATGTTGCGAGTCGATACAAACAAGCAGAACCTCTCAAGACAAAATCATCAACTGAAGTGGCTTCTGCATTTGAAAGGATTTATCGAAGGGGTCCCCTGCGTTGGCCAAATCTATTACAAGTTGATCCTGGCAAGGAATTTCAGGGTGCAGTGTTATCAACAATGAAGAATCATAATGTCACTATCAGACGAGGACATACTGCATTACACCGCAATCAGGCAATTGTTGAACGATTTAATCGGACGCTTGCTGAGCGGTTATTTGGATATCAATACGCAAAAGAATTCATCCAGGATAAACGATCTCATGAATGGGTCAAGAGATTACCAGGCGTAATTACCGCGCTAAATAATGAGATTACTCGAACAATCATCATGAAACCTAACAACGCGATTAAAAAGAAGTATATACCCATAAAACCGCAAAATTATTTTTCAAAACAACCAATTCTCGGTAATGTCACTGTTAGATATTATATGAACCAGGAGAGCTTGAAGGTGGTAAAAAAAAAAGTGCTACTGATCCTATTTGGAGTGTTACTGCACATAAAATATCTAGTATAACACGATCTACGGGTAGACCAGCAATCTATAGGTTGGATTCAACTGCTCCTCAGCGGGGATTTACTCGCGAACAACTACAAGTGATACCCGAGGATACTCAATTACCACCGCGTGGTCTTAACTAGCACCTCTTCGTCTGTTGCATTCAAGACAAGTCAGCATCACATTATCTCTGGTATGACCAATACTGCTATTCTTTCTATCTACGGTAAACTGACGAGGATCTTTATCCGACCAACACCAATTCATTATGCAATTGCAACTCGCGCAGTGATTATTCTGTTGTTGTTTCAGTGTAATTATTAATTCAGCATCAATATCAAATTCTGTTATTTTTTTTATCCTGTTGTTTATAACCAGAGAGTTTTTTCTGATTATATCATCCTTGACAATATCACTTATTGTTGTGTCATTAGCATCTAAAATAACTCTACGAAGTTGATTTATTCTTCGTACTCTCGACACTGCAAGATAAACTAAATTCGACCACTCGATGTGATTATCTATAATCCAAACAATTGTATCTGATATAGTTAATCCCTGTGAAAAATGTATTGTTGCTGCGTAACCTAGCGTCCATGGGGATTTATCAGCGCGTAATGCATCTTCGAAGACATTGATATCAACCAGCACAATATCATTTAATACGAGAATTTGCTTTTCACTTTGTCCTGGAATATCAACTTCGATATTTTGTTTTCGTGTATCCTTGGGTCTATAACACAACGGCGTTGGAAGTGTTGCAAATTTTTCTTTATGTAATTCAAATAACTTCATCTGAAGTGTGTCTCTGACTATTTTTCTACTTGATATTATCAAATCGTTTGGTCTCCACGCTTCCCAGAAATCATTTAATATGGTTTCCGAAATTATTTCACATGCTATTTCACATTGGATTCTATCCGGTTGTAATCTATTTAGTTTTTTGAACTCGCGTAATTGTTCATCAAGTGCTCTATGATCGGTATTAATTTCTTCATAATAGTCTACAAATTTCTGTAGCCAATCATGTGGGGATAAACCAACAAATGGTGGTGGTTGGCCATGATCGCCACACATTATTACTTTTGTATTCGCTTGCAATAGCCAATCAAGAAATCTTTGTAATACATCTAACGATACTGTACATATTTCATCCCAAATAATGACTCCAGGAATATATTTTTCACCCATTCGATCAGGAGTCCATTCGTTGCCTTTCCATCGAAAGAAACTGTGATAAGTACAAGCATTAATTCCTCGTTGTTTCATTTCTCTTGCAAGTCTATGGGTCGGTGTTAACACAATCATATTTGCTTTAAAAACGCTAGCGTTTCCACGAAATAATTCAATCGCACGAGTCGTCTTTCCTGACCCACCACAGCCGTTTAGGTAGCTGGTTTTATATCTACATATTGGATCAGATATTGACGGTGCATTAGATAGTTCTGATATCTGATTATTTTTCAAATATTTATCTTCAATCGTAACATCTGCTGATTTGGTATAATCACGCAGCATTTCCTTTTTAATTCTCCATGATCCCAACTCTCGTCAGAATTAGTAAATTCAGCCACTGCTTCGCTATGTTTCGCGTTTATATAAAATGAATCAGTAGCAACTCTAACTGCGGATTCAGGAAATCTATTTATCATTGAAAATAAATTAATAGAAGCATAAGCTATCATAGACGACCTCAAATGTGCATACTGAAGATTTTTCCATCGTTGTAAGTAACAATTGTACCCAATTTGGTTCCATCGGACAAGAAAGCGTCTTTACGATTTACATATATATCTTTAGATGTTACATCCCCGATTATAAAATCGTACTCAGCATCATCTATAATCAACCATGAAGAATATCTGTTATTGTCGTATTTTTTCCACCCTGAGTGAATTTACCGATTATTCTTCTACCGAGATCCTTTGCGTGTTTATTTCTAACTTCAAAGATTTGTTTTGACCGTTTTGCGATATATTCTTCGTCTAGATCGGGGAATTGTTTTTTGTAATCGCTGATTATACTATCAAGACTATCAGGATGTGGTAACCAAACCTCAGTCTGCGCTCGATATGATATAATTGCTTTCACTGACAATCAGCGATATCAACATTTTAGAATAAATCATATACCGTAATAACTCTATTGGCATCCAGTGTTTTTCAGAGATGTGTCTACCAAGCCAAATATAACAACACGGATGAAGTCCTGTAGCCAATTCAAATGATACCACACGAGCAAATCCGGTTAAATCAGATTCGGGTAGTGGTCCATTAATCGCAACACGGGTCATTTCATGTGTGGGATGTCCAAATTATTTAAAATACTCAGAACACTCTCCATACCCGAGAAAACTCCCGGGATAACACGCAACCATATCAACTGAAATAATACTTTCAGAGGTGTATTTTGTATTCCATAATCCACCATGGTTATATTCAACGCAGCTTGATTTGATATCTGATAGAAATTCAGCTCTTGTTGGTTTCCACGTGTTTTTCTTTATCGCAAAATGAGCTGCAACTGACGGAATTGTAAAACAATTTGTTAATAATTGTTCGTTGTCTTCTGTTGAAAAACCATTAGCTAGTTTTTTTTCATTTCATTGTGCAGGGCCATGGTGGATTATGGAATACAAAATACAAAGTACGGTATAATTCTCCGTTTGGTCTTACAAATTGATCGAATTTACCCTCTTCGTCTTCAAAACTGTGAAGTAACCACACTGACACAGGATCTTTTTTAGTTGACTGAGAAATAAAATCAAATAAATTTCCCGTGTAATATTTTATTGTTGTATCCCGCGGAAATATTGTTACCGCAGGTGTCCACGCGTGTTCATTATGATCAATAATTTTGAATAGAGCTCCCTGTGATTTATATTTTGATTCGTGTAATATTTCTCCTGTTATCGTCATTATGGTTATTGGAAATCTTAATGATGTTTCTAATTTAGTTATATCTTGAATCGTTGCTCCGTTCTTCCTAACTGTTAATTCCCATTCATTTATTTTTTTACGTCTTCGATCCGTCAATTTGTTTCCACGCAACGAATTTGTGAAGTGTTCTATTACTCGTTCTGCTACACAATTTATCCTTGACGAATATTTCATTGGTTTTAATTTTTCAATACTCGGTTTATCATTTAATGAATAGATTCCATAAACAACTGCTGTTACAGGATAAGATCTTTCATAGTACGGTTTGTCAATCCCAGTCAGCAATCCTGGTTTGGAATCATGACTCAAAGTGATAGTTCTTTTATCTTTCAAAATTGGTTCAAATTTGTCTCGAATAATCCAATTCCCCGTTTCCTAACGGATAATGAATTTCACTCTAAAGAAATATTTTTTCTTGTCAAGATGTGAGATTATAAGTGCTGCTCTTTCATCGTTCATGGTAGCATCAACACTACCATCAATTCGAAATGTTGACCAATAGTGAGATGCTCCATCACGCTTGAATTCATTAAAACAATCGCGGATTTTACCTATCATGCTTCTATCACTTATTAGACCCTTTGGTACATCTACGGAGACTCTATCGAGATTGAATTTAATATTTTTTCAAGGTTTAATTTTCGATAATCTCTCAAACTCCTCCATTATTATAATTAAAACAAGTATTTAAATAAAGAATTTATTATATAATGAACCATTGCAAATGGCTTATGATAGGATCAGTAACCGCATGTAACAAATCATGCAGAAAGGAATTATGTGGATATCATATGCAAAGTTTTCGTAACGGAAGTTTTGGACCACTCCCTTTCATACGATGTGGGGTAGGTGTGAGAGGAAAATCGCAATTATGTTTGAGTTGCGGTGGTAAGCGATACAGAGAGTTGAAGCGTTATTATGATAAACGCATTAAGAATTCCATCAATGACAATGACAAAATCATAAGAACACCTCAAGACTATATTGAAAGATTTCCAAATAATGTAATAATTAAACCAAACAATCAATTAGACAAAAAATATTATATATAAATGGACCAAAAATTCCAGCCATATCCCGTGATTACCAATTATGAAGCGTCTTGTGACGGTATTGTCAGAAACCGCAGACTGAAGAATCCATTAGGGATGGACAATGGTATGGGATATTTGCAATTTGTTGTTGGGAAGAAGAACTATTATAATCATCATTTCGTGTATGAGTGTTTTCATGGATTGATCAAGGATGGTCTTGTTATTGATCACATAAATAATATTAAAACCGATAATTCTTTATCGAATCTACAAGCTATTTCTCAGAGTGAAAACACCAATCGAGGTGAGACTGGAGAAAACTCAAAAATTGCGAGGCCTATAAAATCATTTAATACAGAAACTAACGAAGAAAAGACATTTAAATAAATGGCCGATGCTGGTAGGTATTTCGATATTTGTATGCCCTCAGTACGATGTGTTGCAGAGAATATAACCCGATCGGCTTTATCTAAAAACATTCAAAATAGAATTCAATTTGCATATATTTGAGAACACCAAAGGGAGATAACTCGTGCAGGTATGAAAGAGTTACCCTCAAATGGGTTAAATAAATTCCATTGGTTGGTTTTATGTCAGGCAAACTTTATCTCAATTCGTAACACTAATAATTCAGGATGAAATTTTCTTACGATAAAAGTTGCTACGATGAAAGTCTTAAGATGAAAATCCTTGTTGAAATCGTTAACGATTTTCATGATTTCACAAACAGACTAATTTGTAAAACCTCACCTCGTAAATCAATTAGATTATTGGACTGGTCAGTGAGTTTGAAATTAATTCTCGTTAATGAATCATTATGACATCTCATATAGACTGGATTAGTTGGATCCTCAATTATTAGAAACTCTGGAGGAGCTGTTGGTGCAAATGAGTATAAAATATATCCCTGCTGAGCTTGATTCGGTCGCTCGAGATTTATTTGATAGCTTCCTTCGATAACATCACATACTAAATTCAATGCTATCACCGAGGATATATTTACGTTGAGCGGAGCGATATGTCTACCATCGCCGTCTGTGTCATTATTATATGTCAGGATAGTTGTTTGTTGTTTCCATTTGGCGAGTATCATATAAAAGTTTTCTTGAATAAGATCATTAACATGCGTTATACCCAGGAAACTTGAAATCGGGTAAATCAGCCTCTGTTATATTGTAACCAGTTAGGGATTTTTGTTTATCTCCGTTCTTATAATTAATTATTACTTGAATTATTCGTTTGTTGATATATTCCATATCGGATACAAGCTGATTTAATATTCTAATGTGTTTTATGATCTCATCATGTGGCCTTGTTATATAAGAGAGATGCTCTTGGAAGCTCCGTCGTAGTTGTTCTTGTTGTGTTCTATGTAATTGATTAATCTCT
Source organism: Unio pictorum (assembly GCA_030141615.1). Lineage (NCBI taxonomy): Eukaryota > Metazoa > Mollusca > Bivalvia > Unionida > Unionidae > Unio > Unio pictorum. Next base: position 5,105,185 of record JARLTB010000169.1, on the reverse strand, counting down.
TTCAAATAATCAATGATGTTAGTTAACGTAAATGTAATTACAATGGACGAATCAGGAGTTTTCTCAAAAACAAAATACCGTTGCATGGTATTGTTATTGATAAATGTAAATCTATCGGTTAATTTTGTATTTTTTATATCAGGTAAATATTCTCGATATGAAGGGTTGATTTTATGATATGATTGTATGTCCGTGACATAGTAAGATTTTTGTGGTTTGGGTATTTGATAAGATGCCTCAGGTGGTATTTCAGGCCACCCTAATATTGTTCTTATAGAACACTGATAGATATCTACGACATAACTGGATGAGTTTATCTCAATTGCAGATGATAACGTTGGCTCATGAACTGTTATAGAGATTTTCGATTCTGGTGTTCCAGTAATTGATTTTATTCTACGCTGAAATTCAGCATTGATTTGTTCGATTTGGTATGACCCAGATGGTATCGAAACAACGTTCCAGTCTGGAGTTCCATCTTCGCGATTTTTATTCGCAAATACTAATGAATTATTCGGTTGTTGACCACCAAATGCTACCGACCTAATATTAGGCCAACTGTGATACACTCGTAATTATGCTAACGCTATCTCAGTAACGGGAATCGGAGTAGAGAAATTCACACTGAATTCAGGATTCGTTGAGTTTATTGAGATCATGTCTGTTTTCACCGGGTTGGTATTTTCCGCTATTCGTTGAAGTAGTTCTTGCGACGACACTGACGCTGTCATTGTTGTTGTTATTATACTCCTGTTGTCGCTCTAATTTTGACATCGCGGAATCATAAACACGTACCATCGCGCTGAATTCACTATCTGATATTAATGTATCATCGAGTGACGACAATATCATCGAGGATAATTGCGAGTATGTGGTTGACACAACATGAAATTTAATTATGTAATCTTGTAGTTTGTGCTGGCTACACGATGATATTTTTTTTGTTATCATTGAAATAATTCCCGCGATTGTTGTTGCCGCTGCTATACAAATTGGAACAGCTATCGGAGCAATCATTGTCACCGTGGAGAGTATAATACCAGCTCCGGTGATTATACTTGATATCGAGTACACGGTAACATCAACTGCGGTGATTCTTCGTCGGTATGTTTTTTATTTTTATTTGAAAACCCTCACTAAGTGTTTTCAGTTTAGTTTGAAATTCTCTGACTTGATCATAGCGATATTGCTGTGACGACATTTTATTTATTGCAACAGATTTCAATTGAAACCGTTGGTGGTTTAATTGTTTACTTAAATCCGCCACGAATTCCACATACCATGTTACTGAAACCCTAGCCAAATTATTATCAGTCGTTGTTATCACGAATATTTCAGTTGTATCCTTGGCTAGGATCGTCGATATTATATTGTTGACCCCAGATGAACTCGTTGATTAAATATTAAATTGAGTTGGTGTCACTAGTATTAGTCAATAAATACCTTTGACGGTTGCAGTGATATTTAATATATTGTTTGTAGGTGTCCACGTAAATGATCCTTGTTGGATCGCGTACACATTATTTATGATATTTTTTTGTTCGTGAGGAATTTTTGTTTTTTCAATGATTGCTATCATCCTCGGAAAATCATCTTTGATTGATTCGATGAAGTTTTTCATATCTTTAATGGATATTTTAATATCAGGAAGTTTTATGTCAATTTTATCCAACGTGGTTGCAAAAAAATTATCAATGATATTTTTACGAAATGATGTAAACTTTTCAACGTGATCTTCATATCTGGATTGAAGTGTTGCAAACTCTAACATAGAAGTTTTTATCTCTGTAAGCTTCGGTGTGGTCACTGGAGGATTATTAAAAAATTCTAACACGGATTTATCAATATTGTCCGTGATGGATTTTTGTAAACTAGTAAATTCATTAAATGCGTTTAAATAATCTTCATACTCTTTAACATGATCCGCGTATTCATTTTTAAACGTTATAAACTCTGATATAGAAGCTTTTATCTCTGCAAGATTTGGTGCGGTCACTGGAGGATGTCCAAAAAATTCTAATAGTGGTTTATCAATATTGGTCATGATGAATTTTTGTAAACTAGTAAATTTATTAAATGTATTTATATGATCGTCATACTTATCATTTAGTGATTTCAATGAATTCGCCGAGGATATATAATTGTTATCGAGTGTTAATATTTTATCTGTGATTGTTGAAATATGTGCGCCTGGTTTGAGTTTACCCAGATTGGAAAACAACGCGATAGTATCTTCTACTACTGCGTTGAGTTGTTTAACTAAAATATCATCCAGAGAAACATTACTCGTTTTCAATTTACCCTGACGATCTTGAAAAACAACTATTTCATTGGGATCAACACTTGCTAAGTTCAACATCTCAGCTATTTCATCTTCGATTATTTTTTTTACATCACCGGTTGCATCAATATCGGGTTTCTTCAGCGCTGATAAAGATCTTCCCCAAATATCGACCATTGTTATTGTAAAAATCTTTGATTTTCTAATTACTTCGTTGACGACTTCGTCGTTTTCAGCGACTACTAGTATATTCATTTACGACTTGATGAGGTGGTTTTCTCGATGATGAAATAGCGTCAAGGACATTCAATACTTCGTTGCCGCATATTGGTGGGTCATTTGTTTTCTGTGTTGGTAGCGTAGAATACCAGATAGGAGTTTTTAAGCGGTTTATGTAACTCATAAATTCTTTAGGCGGCGCTAATCCATATGAATCCAAATAAACGATTACACGCGGATCAATCGCGTATGCAACCCAGTGGGTTCCAGGTCCGGTGCTGTTATTGAGATTAATGATACCGGTTTCAACGCTGTTTGGTTGTGCCGGCAACTGATCTTTTATAAAGACACCTCTAAAGTTTTTAATCGCTAATTTTTAGCGGCATCGAGTAAATCAAAATTTGACATGGGAATCAAAGATTCCTGAACCAAAGGTTTGGAAATCAAAGGTTCCCGAGTTAATAAACTGTTCCTGGGATTCTCAGGCCGTTTCCCTTGTACCACGAATACGGGGTTCCTGGTAGTCTTAAACCTTTTCCCTTTTTTTGTATCCTTTCCCGGTAGCTTTCTTTAGTGCCATTCCTGCCGCGGTACCAACGGTTCATAACGCGGCCGCTTTAGCCACCGCTGGGGCAGCTGCTGAAATTAACGCTGGTAACGCAGCTAACAACGGAAATATACCACCTGATTTTATCATGTTTTTGATCGCAGCTGCAGAGAGAGTGATATGAACCCCTTTTTTATCTTTGAAAGCATCATTAAAGTGTTTTATTTGACGAGTCGTAAGTGACAATTTATTCTGACCACCAGACATCTGATTGTGTTTCAGCGTTATCGTGGTTCCACATTTTTTAGCTGATTCTGATTGCAATTTCTTTACCTGGCCATTGGTCAGGGCAACACTAATATGACTATATGACATTATTAAAACTACTAGTAGTTTAAATAACAGATTGATCTAATTGTTACATTACATATTTTTGAAATATTACATATTTTCTACTGGCGCATCGATTACTCTCATTCGTCCACCAAAACCTTCGAGTAACATTGATTTGTCGCTGAGAATGACAGCAACTGCTCTGTAATTAGCAATACCACCAGGACGGGCTACACGAGCTCTAAAGTGTATATCAACGACGGATTGTCTTGTTAAATCAAGATGTTCTAGTGAAAAGTAATAAATCGGATATAAATTTTTAAAATTTAATTGTGATATTTGCAAACCAGTATCTACATTTTGATCGCGTCCCATATATGACGACAGACGATGATACACACGTGCTATTTGGTTAACGTTATAATCAAGTAATATATCTTCGGATGGTTCCTGTTGTCCCTTTATTCTCAATGATACTTCATTAACACCTATCTGATCAAATATCATATCACTTCGTTCTTGATCACCAACTCGCGCGTTATTCTGTAACGCAATAAATATATGACGTGGAGCTGAAACACCTTGTTTTGATGCCAGGTGCCATGTAAATGTACCATCAATATTGTCCTGTTTAATATCTGTTGTTGTTGTTAGCCAACTTAGCAATGATTTTCCTCCTGCGTCCATAAATGATAGTAGACGGTCTTCTGCTGTAATTGATGGAGTTATTACTGGCATCCACAGTGATAGTTTTGTTAGAATGACTTTACCCTCGGGAACACCAGCACCGCGCCAGATTGCATCATTATCAGTTCCCTTTCGCACGAATACAACTGTGTGCTTCGCTCCATAAATAACTTTTCTAACATTTCTACAGAATCCGAAAATATGATGCAGTGGAATCGCGCATGAAAATTGTCGACTCTGTCCATGCAACGTTGCTACGCGTGTTGCAAACCCCATGTTGTAATTAGTAGTATTATTTATGACATCAAAATCAGCAACTGGTCTTACATATCCGGATGGTGCTGGATTAACTTCAGCAGCATTTGCTGCCTTTACTCTAGAATACTGGACGTGTTCAACGTTATCAGTAATATCCTAGGAAAACATCATAGATGGACCCGCCGATCTTGTATAATCATCAGAATATCTTGCTAACCCTATTATTGTTGTGGCAAAATCAACATCACGCTCTATAGATTCAATTTCTCTTCCATCAATCATATATCTAGCACTCTCAAATAGCGCCATGATAACATTATTAACAAAACCAACTCGGATAGTTGGGTTATTGTCATATGGCGTATTAGCTGCAACATTTGTTACAAGTTCTCCTTCCACTTCGATAAATGCTTCACAAGGCAAAAAGTATTTTCTGGTATCTTGGACTTGAAGTTCAATTCTTGATCGAATATCCGGTTGTACTGCATGATATGATTAATATTGATAATCGCGTACAGAATCATTCTTGAGCACTGGGGCGTCCATATCAAACACTGAATCAGGAGACGATTTGAACATTTTATTATATATTCCTCGATCTAAATCATAATTTTTATCGTGGTCGTCGTGTTTTTAAGCCACTTCCCGCTATCATATTTGCAATATTATTTCGTTGTGCCTCATATGGACCATTAGCCAACGACGGAGTCATTAACGATGCTAATTTTTGATCTACCGCGTTATTTATTATTTTACTAACACTTGCAGGCATCACTTCCGTAGATGGTAACGCCAATGACGAAGTCATCGGTTTCTTTTTTCGTCGAACTAGCGACATTAGTTTATCCTTTGCAGCGGAAAATGCCATCCCGGCAACATCTCCAACAGCACTAATACCCTTATCACGAATAACATCAATGGCTTTCATTGATAATTGTTTTGCTAATGGCGGTATTTTTGGAGCCATTCTTACAAATAACCATGCAATGGTATTGCCGAGACCATCACCATAGTACGCTTTGTAAACAGGCAATCGTGAATTTACTACATAGACGCTGGTTGGTTTATCATGGTTGTAGTGTATGATCATTGTTATTTAATTGTTATTTATCTAATGTGGTGATTTAGTCACTATGATAACCGTGAAAATCCCTTTGATGCTCAACTAACTCATCAATAAAATCTCGATATGTTTTGATATCCATAATGCCGCCTTGAAATAATCGCATACAGATATCGGCTGCTTCATTAATTACTTTCTGTGAAATATTTCCAGCTCGTTTTCCTCCTATGAGAACCTCTAATCGTGCTATATCACTGAGAATATTATTAGGACAACGAACAAGACCACTACCTGATATCCCACTTGAATATCCATGTCCTGTTGTACCAGTTGCATCTTTTTTAGAATCAGCTTCTGATATTTGCTGGGTGGGTTGGGATATAAAAGGCGCAATTGGTATTGGTGGGTTTTCTATTTGGTCTATCAACTTTTCAAGTTTTTCAAATTCTTTATCATTGTGTGGTAGTGTAGACTTATCGACTTTTGCCAAATATAGTTTTTTTCTCCAAGTCTCCTTATTAGTTATAGCGTCTTCATATCCTTGTTTCATATATTGTTCTCTTTGACCCTTTGGAAATGAATCAACGATAAATTGAGCAAACTTTCTATCTATGTTAAATTCTTTCTTAATATGATTTATCACATCACTTTTAAATATCTTTTTAGGGTCAAGATTTCTTCGTTCTGTTTCACCCTTTTGTTCTTCTTTCTCTTCTTTTCTTGCAATAGCACCCTCTTCTTGTTCTTCAATAATATCGCCTTGTTGATGTTCAATTTCTTCTTGCTCAAGTCGTTCTTGTTGTTCTTGAAGTCGTGAAGCAGCTATTATATCACCAGGGAGTGTTTTTAAAGATTTTTTTGTTTGTTTAGATCTTTCTGCTATTTTTTCACGTACAGGAAGAAGAGGTGTTTTATTTTTTCCTTTTTTCTTCCTCGGGGATATCTCCGTATATTGCTCGCTCAGTGGCTGATATTACCCCCTTGGTTGCTGTGGTTATTGGTTTAAACAGGTCTTCAGTTCCTGCAGTAAAATCAGTCTGTAAACTCTGTCTCGCTTGCAGTTTCTCTCGAACAGAATCGCGGATTGGTATAAATTTCTTAATTGCAGATAATCTTTCACGCGCTAATCTAGTCGTTAGCGATTCGTTTACCATTATAGAGAACGACAGATTGTCTTGTTAAATGTATGATAGAACGACATATTGTCTTGTTAAATGCAGTGAAAAATGACCAAAAATCAATGAAAAATGCAACAAAAATGACCAAAAATAAAAAAATCTACAAACAGCTCAATTAATGATGGAGAAACTTCCGATTTCCTTAATAAATAATAATTATTGAAGTGGATCCATGGTTAGAACTTATTCTGTTGAGGTAACCAAAGTGGGGTTTTCAGTTTGGCGGATAATATCTCTTATTGTTTAAACCCTCAAAATAATTGTGTGTTTGATTTCATATTGCTACCCCAATTCTTTTCTGATTTTTTCGACAACAGTGAATAACGGGACAAACTTACTGACGTCGTTACAGAATAAATAATATCATCGATAGTTTCAGAATTCATTTATATATCATAATATATATCTCTAATTTGAAAAATTGATATTTTCAGAATTCTTATTCATATTATATATAACAATATATATTTCTAATTTGAAAAAATAGCGATGATGAGAGGTTATCATTCACACTGGGTAGCGTTTGTGTCTTTCATAGGGTTCATTCTGAATTATCCTGTGATGTGACGTAGAGCTTTAGCATCCATGCTATTACATATTTTGGGGGCGCCCAGGTGAATTTTCTAAGCGAAACGAAATGTTAGAATATTTTGAAGACTGTCTATGTATTTTTGTACACCTCCCCCCAAGAATTAATTTCCCGGGGGTGTATAAAAATGACACCGTCACGTATTTGACGTATTTGACGTGACGGGAGGTGTACACGAGGTACCTTTGGGCTGGCGCCCCCAATCAAATAGAAAAAACCATCGAAATCGGTACCGTCGACAGTATGTCTGTTACAGGAAACGAACGATGGGCCTCTGGGCAAGACGGCAATGTTTTACGAATAGGCTGAATTCGATATCTACAAGTAAATGCTTTTGAATATAATATATCTCTATCAAACCGAATACTTGAAAAAAACAGAATACACCTGTTTGTAACTGTTGTATATACAACTGTTGATTCGGTTTATTACAGATTATATCTCCATTGAGAATCATGACAGTTTAAACAGTAAAATATGGTTAAACTGTCTTCCTTTCCTAAGCACTGTTTGTTCTAAATGGACAATTATTATAGTGAATAGAGACACAGTCTGACGGAAGGAGACAAACAGACATACATAATCCATTAACTGTGGTCAAAACGTTTATATCACGGGTCAACATTAGTTGGTTACAAGCAATAATTAATTAGTGTAGACGAGATCTGGAAGCTACAAAATGACTGGGATATAAAAGTCTGTTTGCTGTAAGATTGCATTTATATTGATTCCCAGCCGACTAACAGACATAGTATTAACCTCTGTCGGAGTGCAAATCGATGGCCGTAGCTAACGTTACTGAGACATCAAAAACCTTATCGATTTGTCTTAGAACAGGCGCAAGGGTGCGGACAGTAACAGGGTAATTTAAAAAAAGACGGAAATTATTAAAAACACTTGGTATTGTTTGATTTGGAAACGCTAACGTTTCTACGACAGGTTCAAAGTAATATCGTTAAAAAAGATTATTAAAACCATATCAGCAGCAGGGGGGAGGGAGGGGACAACAATTGTGGCGTCTTAATTTTTGCCAAAGGAGCATCTATAAAATATTTACAAGGAAGTCTTAGTTTGCCAAATTGACGTTTTTTTTGGATTTTGTAAGAAGCCTTGGTTTGCTAAATTGACGCCTCTAACAAGTTGTCTGATTCGCCCCTGCTGCTGCTTATCGCAATTCATACATGCAATAATATGATTTGAGGTTGATCGCAATTCATACGTGCGATTATAATTTTTGTAAAGGTTCCATTTTTATTTGAAACATTTGTGCAGTCCAGGAGGTTCCTTGGATGTGTGTTCATTTTGAATTAATATTTAATTTTATTTTCAAATTGTGAATGGTTGTGAAGTGTGATTGTGGGTTGAACGCATGAGTTATTGTGTTGATACATCATTATTTTTCATTTATAATTTATTTCATAAATTTACATCATCTTTCACATATTGTGTTTGAGTTTGTCACAGAATTAGAAGAAAATTGAATTTATTTCTTCTTGGATACAAACCAATTTCACCATTTTTGTTTCGTCGTACATGCGTTACCTGGGGTGAATAAGTGTTTTTCAAGGTAAGCAACGTGTAGCGACTTACATGTACCTGGCTGGAAATCACTTGAAGTCAGGAACATTATAATCACGGGGTGCACGGGAATTTTGCCCTGAATTCTGCTCACCTATTTGGGGACATATAAGGCAGAAAATTTCTAAAAAGATTACGAGTCAAAAGTATCTTGTCAAAGGAGAGATAGCTCGTCATTTTCTTTCTCCAGCCAAAGGGGTGAGTGTTAAATTTATATTTCGTTTTATTGTGAATTTTATTCAGTTTATCATTTCATGTAATGATGCCTTTATTACAGTGCAGATTTAAACCGTTGAATATTTGGAATTACTAGTCACTAGTAGACTTTAAATGCAATAGCGTAATTTAAATTTTAGATTGTTTTAGAAACAACTATTATTAGTTTGGTTTCTTTATTGTAGTTGATTGTGCCGTGATTGTGCTGTATGATAGTGCCATTTGATTGTGCGATCAAATTCAGGTGTCTGCCAGACTGTCTGTCCGTCTACGTTTGTATCTGGCGTGAACAGGAGGTCATGATGTCGGAGGATATCTGTCGAGATGTGTAAATATCCGGAACTATCTAGAAGTCTAAATATCCGAGTGTCCGGAGCTGTCTAGAGGTGTAAACGTCCGGGGTAGCATCTAAGTGTTTGGCACAGGTGGTTCTAATAGGTGCTGTATGCTGTCTGTACGTTAGTGTGACGTAAAACTGTAGTGGATCCGTGAAGGGCAAGCGGCCGATAAAAGTATTGGGTCAACCCTAGGTATTCGGAGAAGCTGTGCGGCGATTCAACAGTTGGTGAATCGTATGGTTGTACAGGGTTGAGACGCATGTGTGTGTTTCAATTGTGGTTACAATTGAATGCATTGATATATTTACACCGAGTTGCTTTGAATCTAGGTAGTATTCCAAGGAATTACATGAATCTCAAGAACAGTTAGAAACTTTACTTAATACATATAGATGTTTGTACTTGTTATCGCAATTCATACGTGCGATAGTATGATTTGAGTAAAGGTTCCATTTTTATTTGAAACATTTGTGCAGTCCAGGAGGTTCCTTGGATCTGTGTTCATTTTGAATTAATATTTAATTTTATTTTCAAATTGTGAATGGTTGTGAAGTGTGATTGTGGGTTGAACGTATAAGTTATTGTGTTGATACATCATTATTTTTCATTAATAATTTATTTCATAAATTTACATCATCTTTCACATATTGTGTTTGAGTTGTTCATTTGATCCACCACCCACTCGAAAACAATTCTGTTACAGACTGCTTATTATGTCTAGTTAAAATTTTCACTAAGAGACTGCTTATTATGTCAAGTTCTAAATGAAATTAGTACCAATCTGATATCCAAATATTTTGCTACCTCAGCAGTTTTAAATATATCGACCTCACCATTTCTGAATGGAAAATCATAATGACATGGTTTTTTTCACCAGAAGATTTATTTTGATTACTTTGATGTCTGTTTGGTCAAAAATGAAAATGCTGCTGCTTGGAAGTTAATACAATCTTATTGCTGCCTTTTTTTTTATGAAATTGGTGCTGCTAGGACATCCAATATGGCTGTCACAGTAGCTATCTTGAAAATCTTATCACTACTTCTCAAGAATGGTCGGTTATGTCAACAAGATGTTTTCAATGAAATGTCTTCCTGTTATGTCTAGGTTCTAAATGAAAATGGCATGGCCGTCATGACAATTACTTTAAAAATCTTAACACAACTTATCTCAGTCAAAAGCCTTATTGACTGTTTTTTCACTGGAGACATTATTATGTCAAGTCATTTTTAAATGAAAATAGTAATGACCTGAGCTCTAATATGGCCATATTAAAGTCTTATTATCACTACTAAATTCTACATATGGGATTATATCATATATATCACAGATGGATTAATTAATAAGCCTGATCTGTGCAAGTTATAGTGAAATTTGGATGAAAATTTTGGAATATTTCCTTGTATCATCATGATCTTGTACATGTTCAGTGTGGAGTAAGATCCATTCTTACTAATGAGGTGAACTTGCATCAGATTGGCTGTTTGTCTCTAATGGGGAGACCAAATTTCTGATCCAAGCTTGATCAAACTTGGAATGTACATATCATATCCATAGAATCTGAATTAAATTTCTAATCATGTTTGGGAGTCATGATTTTTGTAATCACTCAGAAAGTGACTTTCAGATGCGTAGGTGGTATAATAAACTTAGAATATGTGTTGCATGTATTTATAGGGGCCCCAAGAGGCCGAGTGGTCTAAAGCACTCTCCGTTATGGATCACTGCCATCTCACCTCTGTGTGAGGTTGAGTCTTAAGATTCGGCTAATGTAGTTATGTGAGAAAGCTTGCCAGTAGCTTATTGTGGGTCCGTGGTTCTTTCCTGGGGGTTTCCCGGGTTTTTCCTCCACCAGTAATAGTGGGCGCCATGTATAGCCTATCGTGTGCTTAAAAATGGCGTTAAACCCTATGCAACAACAACAACAACAACTTGTATTTATATCATTTATAGTTTTGGAGATTGCAATGATTAATTGTTCAGTATGGTGAGTCGTGTTTCAGAAGATGTTCTCAGCCTGAGAAATTAGTCTATTTATACGAACAAAGGTTGTAACGTACAGTATTCATGAAACTTCATAGCAGCACAGATTAGTTTTTTAAAAAGTAATATTTGTGAGTATTCTCATGCTTCTGTTATATTTATGTAGAATTAATCTATATCAAGGACAGTATTCTATATACTGTCAGTGCTAAATATGTAGAATTAATCTATATCAAGGACAGTATTCTATATACTGTCAGTGCTAAATATGTAGAATTAATCTATATCAAGGACAGTATTCTATATACTGTCAGTGCTAACTGTGTAGAATTAATCTATATCAAGGACAGTATTCTATATACTGTCAGTGCTAAATATGTAGAATTAATCGATATCATGTACAGTATTCTATATACTGTCAGTGCTAAATATGTAGAATTAATCTATATCAAGTACAACATTCTATATACTGTCAGTGCTAAATATGTAGAACATATATACTAAAAAATTAAAAAGGGGTCATGTCATATTTATGATTTAATTCAATACAGCATCATATATCTGTATTCTGATATTATTGTGGAGCTTGTTGTTGTAGGGTTTAACACCATTTTTCAGCACAGGATAGGCTATACATGGCAGCCAGTATAAATGGTGGAGGAAGAACCCGGAAAGAACCACCAAACCACAAGAAGCTACTGGCAAGCTTTCTCACATGCCCACATTGGTGAAGCCTGAGACTCGAACCAACACAGAGAGCTGAGATGGTATTGATCCAGAATAGTAAGTGCTTTAGACCACTCGAGCATACAGGTCTTTCTGTGGAGCTTGTATTAATTAAATAAAGAAATATTCATGTAACAAAAATGGTAGTGCTTACAAACCTTTCTTTGAAACAGTAACACAATATGCTAATTATTTTCTGTGATATTGAATCATTTAATTTTCTGTGATATTGAATCATTTAATTGCATACAAATTGCTAACTGAAAAAGATCTTTGCTAGGCCAATATGGGTATATGAGAATACTTGCTTCTCGTGTATTATTGGTTCTTGCTAGGGGTGTTCCTTGGTTCTTCTTCCACTAATTGTACTAGCTGCCATGTACAGCCTATTTTGTCCTGAGAAATTGTGTAATACTAATGCTTTTGGTACATTGTTTTCTTTTTTTACTCTAGCTTTTGGTACATTATTTCTTTTTTCACTCTAGCTTTTGGTTCATTATTTCTTTTCTACACTAGCTTTTGGTACATTGTTTTCTTTTTTTACTCTAGCGTTTGGTACATTTTTTTTTATCTACACTGGCTTTTGGTGCATTGTTTTCTTTTTCTACACTAGTTTTTGGTACATTATCTTTTTCTACACTAGTTTTTGGTACATTATCTTTTTCTACACTAGTTTTTGGTACATTATCTTTTTCTACACTAGTTTTTGGTTCATTATCTTTTTCTGCACTAGGTTTTGGTACATTGTTTTCTTTATCTATACTAGTTTTTGGTACATTGTTATCTTTTTCTACACTATTTTTTGGTTTATTGTTATTTTTTCTACACTAGTTTTTGGTACATTGTTATATTTTTCTGCACTAGTTTTTGGTACATTGTTATCTTTTGCTACACTAGCTTTTGGTACATTATCTTTTTCTACACTAGCTTTTGGTACATTATCTTTTTCTACACTAGCTTTTGGTACATTATCTTTTTCTACACTAGTTTTTGGTACATTATCTTTTTCTGCACTAGTTTTTGGTACATTATCTTTTTCTACACTATGTTTTTGGTACATTTTCTTTTTCTACACTATGTTTTGGTACATTATCTTTTTCTGCACTAGTTTTTGGTACATTATCTTTTTCTGCACTAGTTTTTGGTACATTATCTTTTTCTGCACTAGTTTTTGGTACATTATCTTTTTCTGCACTAGTTTTTGGTACATTATCTTTTTCTGCACTAGTTTTTGGTACATTATCTTTTTCTGCACTAGTTTTTGGTACATTATCTTTTTCTGCACTAGTTTTTGATACATTATCTTTTTCTGCACTAGTTTTTGGTACATTATCTTTTTCTACACTAGTTTTTGGTACATTATCTTTTTCTACACTAGTTTTTGGTACATTATCTTTTTCTGCACTAGTTTTTGGTACATTATCTTTTTCTACACTAGTATTTGGTACATTATCTTTTTCTACACTAGTTTTTGGTACATTATCTTTTTCTACACTAGTTTTTGGTACATTATCTTTTTCTACACTAGTTTTTGGTACATTATCTTTTTCTACACTAGTTTTTGGTACATTATCTTTTTCTACACTAGTCTTTGGTACATTATCTTTTTCTACACTAGTCTTTGGTACATTATCTTTTTCTACACTAGTCTTTGGTACATTATCTTTTTCTACACTAGTCTTTGGTACATTATCTTTTTCTACACTAGCCTTTGGTACATTATCTTTTTCTACACTAGTCTTTGGTACATTATCTTTTTCTACACTAGTTTTTGGTACATTATCTTTTTCTACACTAGTTTTTGGTACATTATCTTTTTCTACACTAGTTTTTGGTACATTATCTTTTTCTGCACTAGTTTTTGGTACATTATCTTTTTCTACACTAGTTTTTGGTACATTATCTTTTTCTACACTAGTTTTGGTACATTTTCTTTTTCTACACTAGTTTTTGGTACATTGTTTTCTTTTTCTACACTAGTTTTTGGTACATTGTTTTCTTTTTCTACACTAGTTTTTGGTACATTGTTTTCTTTTTCTACACTAGTTTTTGGTACATTGTTTTCTTTTTCTACACTAGTTTTTGGTACATTGTTTTCTTTTTCTACACTAGTTTTTGGTACATTGTTATCTTTTTCTGCACTAGTTTTTGGTACATTGTTATCTTTTTCTGCACTAAGTGCTTTGGGTTTATCTATGACTATTTGAGTTATGCAGAATTTATCATTGTACTGGGCATTTACTAATAGTACTAAATAAAACTTGTAAAAAATGATGACAATTTATGGTCTAGTTCCGTGCAGTTTCACATGCAAATATCATATGTCTACAGACTTCTAAAGTTGTTGACCTCATAAGATGATCTCTATTTTAATAATGTGTGTTGAAATCACTGATTTTTTTTTTTTAAAGAAGGATTGTCGAACCTATATCAGTTAAACTTTTGCAGCAGAATTTCATGATCAAAGGCTTTATTGAAGTCAAGGTAAGCAATACCTGTCATGTGTCCGTTATCCATATCCTGAAGCCAAAGATCAATTAATTAGTTAAGTTCTGCTTGGCACAAGTGATACTTTCTAAATTCTGACAGCACCTTATAAAACAGAGAGTAAGTTTTAAACAATGTATAGACCTGAATGGCTACATGCTTTTCAAACAGTTTTGACCATTCAGGTAGAATTGATATTGATCTGTAATTCCCATGATCCTCCTTTTCTCTATTCTTAAAGATTGCACATTTCAGTGTTTCTGGAAAATTACCACTCATACTGAAGTTTATGATATGCATTAGTGACTTTGTTATTACTGGTGAAGCAATTTTAAGAATTTGTGGACCAATACCATCCAATTCATAGAATTTATTAATATTCACCTTAATTAGCATATCAAAAACATCAGCTTCACTAACATTAACTATTGAAAAATAATTATCATCAGCAATGTTCGCATTTGTAAATAACAGAAGAGCATCATGTTCAATTCTGATGTTAGTCTGGTTCTGAAAACTGGAGATGCTTATAAAAAAAAACTTTTTGAACATTTCAACAATGTCTTGTACAAATGTTGCTATATCATCCTTTTGCTTAAAACTAGGAGGAACACAACTGTTCTTGTGTGTGTTCAGCTCTCTTAGATGTTTCCACAGTGTCCTGTTACTCTTACTTTCATCTATAGCCTGTTTTATAGTAGTACTCTTTTGCCTTATCTATTAGGTTTATAGTTTTATTCCTTCACTTTCTATATAGCTTTTCATGTCTATTTTTCTTGTGGAATTATCTTTTAGGTGCCTCGTCTCATTGATCTGGGGTAATTCATTTGGGTGTAATTTGGTGTTTAATCCTTTTTGTTTTAATTGGGGCTTGCTTGTCTAAAGCAGCATTGAATATCCAATACCATTTGTCTAAGACAGTGTTGACATCAGCTATATTGCAGACTAATTGGAAGGGTTTGCAAACTAAATAATTAAAAAACATTTCCTCATCAAACTGTTTCAAGTCCCTTTATTGTATTTCAGTGTATTGACCATTGTTAGATTTTGGAACATGTCTGGTTATACAGACTGGGTAGTGGTCACTCAGTGCATACACTGGCACATTCATTTCACTTATGTTTTCAGGTTTATTAGTATAGACATGATCAATGATTGTAGCACTTTTATATGTTACTCTAGTTAGGGTTTTAATTAATTAAGTAAAGTTGTAAGTTTCAAAGTTACTTATCCATGTGTTATGATATGTTCTGTTATGTATGTTGTGATTAGCTTGTCATAACCTTCTTCTCATTTCTTGCTATGAGAAAGGAATTACTCGTACGTTAAGGAGCGTCAATATCCATGGAGAGAGAGAGAGAGAGAGAGACAGAGAGAGAGAGAGAGAGAGAGAGAGAGAGAGAGAGAGAGAGAGAGAGAGAGAGAGAAAAGAAGAAGAAAAAGAAACATTTCAGGCTCTCTTAAAAGCGTGCCGCCGCGATGATAAGACAGCTACATCTGAAATGATAAGGTGAAGATCTATTTCCTCGTCGATAGGAACTGACTTTATTTAATTAATCAACACACATATATTGACTACATTCTAGAAACACATCTAAAAACTTTATAATAAAAATTCATGCAATACATATTATATTTTCCTTTTTCAAGCTTTCCAACTTCATTTATTCGTATAACTTCTGCATTTTAGAATATTATAGAAATAGTTAATTCTCGATCAATTTCAAGATGGCCAAAAGTGTAAGATGTAATAACTATAGTTAATGTAACAATTAATTTAAAGAAATGCATTTTACTTATTTTAAAATAGAATATAGATTTAAAATATATTGCTAGATAATATTCTTTCTTACTTAAAGAATACTTTATTTCAACATTAAATCTAAACATGAAGTTGGTAGCGAATTCAACCTTTGCAATAAAAATTACATAAATATAATTAAATAATAATTCTTTAGAACATTTAAACATTCCGTTACAATATATTATAAATAAAAGTATTAAGTGAACAATGTTGCTAACATAACAATGTTACTATTAAAATCTCAACATTAAAAGTACTTATTCCTAAAGAAGTTACGACATATACAATTGTTTTACCTAAAATGATAAGGCGAAGATCTATTTCCTCGTCGATAGGAACTGACCTGACCCTTTAATGCGTGGTCTATTTATAAGCATCTTGTGTCAGGTTTAAGGTATCGGAGAGGAAATATGGCCGTTCTCCTTTCAGGTAAGAATCAGTTTCTCCCGGTCAAAACCGGCTTAATTTGACGTCATTTGACATAAGGTAGAACTCAAATTTGTAGTTTATCTATATTCGTTTGGCATTAGTTAGGTCCAAATATGATAATTCCGTAATATTCTAAACCAGCAACATGTTTTAACATACTGAGCCAGCAGCCATGTCTGTCCATCATTAGATAAGAACCATTTTGTAGCGACGACTGTCCATCATTAGATAATAACCATTCTGTATTTACGTCAGCACGGAAGTTTGTTCTATGTTTTACTGATAAGACTTAGGGGCTGACTGACCCAGTAAGATTTTTGCTTTATAACCTATTTCCACACAATAATGTACATTCGTATAGCTAGTGATTTACGTTGCCAACTTATGCTTTGCACATCAACTATTTTCCTTCAATTAATATATAGTTGTGCTTTGGAAATAAATGAAATTAATCTTAACACACTTTAGAACTTGCTTAATATAAATGAATAAAACATTACTTTAATACAATTTAAAGAAAATAGTAATCTTATTAATTTTACTAAAAAATCAATTCCTAATACATGTTAATAGTGGGGTTTTCATATAGTCAATGTTGAAATCACCTAATATGATAATTTCTAAATGTTCTCTAGTAATGTTTTTTGAATTTGCACCCCAAATATATCAATTCAATCAGCTGTGGAACTTAAGTGGCCTGTAAACTGAAGATAAGAGTATTAGCTTGGATTGGGCAGGGTTTGCTTGGAATGGGCAGGGTTTGCTTGGTTTGGGCAGGGTTTGCTTCAATCAAGGTACTCTCTACCTCTATAATTTCTAGATCAACACATCTTATCACTAATGGAACTGTCTACATAGAGAATATCCCCAACCCCTATGAATTCCCTATCTTTCTTTCAAAGGTGAACCCCTGTATTTGGAGAGCCAAATCATCAGTATCATCAGAAAGGAAGATTTCACATAGACCCAGAATATTGACTGATCTAGTTTGCTGTACAATTAACTTTTATCTCATTCCGTTTAGTACATCTTTTTGTACTGTGCCACATTTGTATGGTCTTAAGTACTTCAAAGTGTTTTTATCAAATTGCATTAACTGTAAGGCAGACTTAGTTCTGTCCTTTAATACGTCCATGTCAACTTCATAAACAGGATAGTCTGTCTCTAATATCTGGCTGGACATACTCTCAGAACCTGAATTGGGTACTGTAGCAATGAAGCTGCTAACAGGCTTTGTTTCATTAATTTTAATGTCATAATGGATCATGATTTCTTATTCTATCTATTTTTAATTTATTGCTGTATGATGTTGAACGACACGGTTGCTGCTGTCATTTAGACTTCTTCCCAACATTCCATGTACAAAGTTTGATGGTAGATGCACATGGCTTATATCCAAAATGAAGATTAAAATCTTCCAAGGCAAAAAGTAAAGAAGCAATATGACTGCATCTGCCCATGGAGGAAGCTTTACAGTCACGAGATGCATTCCTTACTTTTCCTGAGAGTGTTGCTAGAGTCACTTATACATAATACACAACTTGCTGCATGTATTATGCCATTACAGATGATTTTAAGGAATAACAGTCATCTTTATAATTATCTTCCACGTTTTTTACATGGCCATTTATAGAATATTGTTGAACTTTCAACATGTGTGTGGTTGGGAGTGCGGAGGCAGCATGAGCGTCTTCAGATCCGCAATCTTCAGTTTGTGTGATTCTGAAGTCTCTCTCCCTTACAATCCTTTGTCCTACCTGTGGATGATGATGTTGCCTCCTTACTTGTGGGGACACTGCAGTTACTGTCTCTCCAACTCCTCCCCGTTTTCTGTCTGGAAGACAGCAACTCTTGGTGGTGGTGGTACTGGTAGTGGCTGATGTTGTGGTGGTGTCCTCACCATGGGTTTGACCTCCTGTTTGCTATTGAATAAGGTGAGGTAAGATAGGCCTTTTCTTTTCCTCCTATTCTTTCTTTTTTTCTCTTCTCCTCTTTCTCAATCCTGTCACTTTCTTCTTTAGCCTCCATAGCCAACTCCTCCAGCAGACGCTGGGCATATGCCAGGTTTTGTTTTTGTCTCATTGACCATGGGTAGCCAGACTAACGAATGCTCCACTTTTTATCCCTGAAGCGTAGACATGAACAAAAACACCCCATTACACAAAAACTGACAATACCATATTATGACCAAAACAGGGTATGTGCAGACCTAAAAGAAACACTCATGTTCACTTGTTACCAACAAACCCCGTTTATTATCACTCATACATATAAAAAGCTCATACTATCTTATAAGTCAGAGAAACAAAGTGTTTTAATGGCACACTTCTATTTTTCTTATTTAACCTACCAAAACAAGACAAATGTTTGGCAATTTGACTACTATTTCTTTACTAGATTTTTAGGGTAGCTCTGAAAATGGCTGTTTTGTTCATGGTTGTGGCAATCTCATATCATCTAAAATTGTGCCCAAGTCTGGCTTCAGGCTTTCCCACGGGATACAGTCTACTTCTGCGGAAGGAGGAGAACTATGCAGTGTCCTCTCTACGGTCCATACAGCCTCAGTCCATGTTTTGCCGTTCACTCTGCTGTTTCTGAAGTCTGTACTTCAAAATCCATTCTTCTTGTTCCATTTTTTTTTACTTCATATTTAAAGACCTTCTGTCCGATCTTGTGCAACTTTCAGCACCCTGACATTTTCAATCTCTTCAGATTTTGGCTTCAGGTTTTCCCTGACACTATGCAAATGAATGTGTGCTTTGTTCGGCATTGCTAGTCTTGAAAACAACTTTACGAATTGATGAGTGAACAATGGATGGTCAAACTGGATACCAAAGCGCTTTATATGGCTGAATCGTGAACACGATAGAAAACATCCCCACGATTTTTGGGTAGGAACGCTATAGCTCATCTCATGGTGAGGGATAGAGAGAAGTCGGTGAGCATAGAGTTCAAATAACAATTAAACAACAAATAATATTGCATCAACACATTGTTTTTCAACAATTTTTTTTACAAGATTAACAACGTTTTGAAATCGAGTTAAGACTCATACTGATGGAAGTCACTTGGACATTGATGTACTCTTGTTTCCTAGCTAAAAACGAGATATCCATATTGATCACAAACAATCTATATACTTTTTCATCATTTCGAGACGAGTCACAATCAAAATAAGTCACGAAATGTTCTAAGGAATATCCAAGAGTATGTTGATTTTTTTTTTTACTTCATATTTAAAGACCTTCTGTCCGATCTTGTGCAACTTTCAGCACCCTGACATTTTCAATCTCTTCAGATTTTGGCTTCAGGTTTTCCCTGACACTATGCAAATGAATGTGTGCTTTGTTCGGCATTGCTAGTCTTGAAAACAACTTTACGAATTGATGAGTGAACAATGGATGGTCAAACTGGATACCAAAGCGCTTTATATGGCTGAATCGTGAACACGATAGAAAACATCCCCACGATTTTTGGGTAGGAACGCTATAGCTCATCTCATGGTGAGGGATAGAGAGAAGTCGGTGAGCATAGAGTTCAAATAACAATTAAACAACAAATAATATTGCATCAACACATTGTTTTTCAACAATTTTTTTTACAAGATTAACAACGTTTTGAAATCGAGTTAAGACTCATACTGATGGAAGTCACTTGGACATTGATGTACTCTTGTTTCCTAGCTAAAAACGAGATATCCATATTGATCACAAACAATCTATATACTTTTTCATCATTTCGAGACGAGTCACAATCAAAATAAGTCACGAAATGTTCTAAGGAATATCCAAGAGTATGTTGATTTTTTTTTTTTACTTCATATTTAAAGACCTTCTGTCCGATCTTGTGCAACTTTCAGCACCCTGACATTTTCAATCTCTTCAGATTTTGGCTTCAGGTTTTCCCTGACACTATGCAAATGAATGTGTGCTTTGTTCGGCATTGCTAGTCTTGAAAACAACTTTACGAATTGATGAGTGAACAATGGATGGTCAAACTGGATACCAAAGCGCTTTATATGGCTGAATCGTGAACACAATAGAAAACATCCCCACGATTTTTGGGTAGGAACGCTATAGCTCATCTCATGGTGAGGGATAGAGAGAAGTCGGTGAGCATAGAGTTCAAATAACAATTAAACAACAAATAATATTGCATCAACACATTGTTTTTCAACAATTTTTTTTACAAGATTAACAACGTTTTGAAATCGAGTTAAGACTCATACTGATGGAAGTCACTTGGACATTGATGTACTCTTGTTTCCTAGCTAAAAACGAGATATCCATATTGATCACAAACAATCTATATACTTTTTCATCATTTCGAGACGAGTCACAATCAAAATAAGTCACGAAATGTTCTAAGGAATATCCAAGAGTATGTTGATGATGAAAATACACATAATATTGTCCACACACCATGGAATATGTGCCTTCTGATTTCACATTATTTGAAGCGAGTTGTCTGTGAATTTTTTCTCATACAGTCGAAGATGTTGTCTTCCAAAGGTGACAATCAATACAAATCAAAATACTCCACACATGCATAGTGAGGAAAAAACATGGCTACCCAGTGGGTTCCTGGGAGATGACTTTCATCCATGTTGATGACATAAGCTTGGTGGGCTTAGGTTTGTGATGAGGAAGTTCACCTTTAGCGCACACAACAGACAAGGCTTCTAGAGTTTTAAGGCGTAAACAACATCCCAGCAGTTTCTGACTTCCATGGCCCCACCCGGCACCTGCCTCCTTTGCTGCGCCCGAACGTGTTTATAAAGGTGAGATCTTCCAAGTAACACACGTGCTGAGATATCGGCGACAGCACAGCATAGTTATGAAACCTACAACCCCGACTAATTACATAGTCCGACCATCAGACATTATACCGGTCTCACAAGCACATAGTGCGTAAGCGACATAAATTCACGTAACTGTAACTTCTGACAGAGTGGATAGTCGGCAGCGAACAGAAAAGCACGTACAACGCACACATGGAGCTAGCCATAAAATTTATTCCCGCCCATGCATTGAGTGCCCTAAAAAACATCGGCCTCTTAGTAGCCTCTAGACGGAGTTTAAGAGTACAGGAGAAAAGAAATACTCTGCTTTTAGTCTGGGAAACAAACGACCAGGACAAAGAAAATACTGGAAACTCAAGGCCCTGAAGACGTAGAGGAAGCAGACAGCATCATCAGAGGAATGAGACCCAGCCAGTCAGCAGTCAGCCCACTATGCCCATTAATAAGCAGCAGCCAACAGGACAAGCTGATGAAAATTTAACTGGGTCCATCACTATGCAATTACTCGCTACATTAGAGAGGTTTGTGAGACAAACCTCCCCAATTGACAAAATAACAACAACAACAACAACAACAACACAAAGGCAGGGAGCAAACTGTGATGAGGTTAACATGCTAGATGTGGATCTAGAAAGTTCTTCTAGTAGTGAAGAAATTGAGGAAATCCTAGAGAAAGAAGAAAAAGAGGAAGCTATAGACCCACAAGTAGAAGAACAATACAGGGATATGTAGCTAAGTCCTGCAATTGACAATGTAGAAAAAGGCGGGACATTTCGTCAATGCAGTCAAATACCTGGCCTACAGATCCCTTGACATCGAAAAACCCAGACCTGCACATGGCACTTTAGAATACCAATACACTCTGAGTGATACGTGCTTGCCTTTCAGGACTACCCCACCCACCTGCTAGTAGAAGCGTCCAGATACGTGTCCAGGCTACATGGCTACTTATTCCCGGACACCTTCAAAATTAAAGGAGGCTGAAGACCGCCGTGGAAAGTTTTCGTAACCTGCCCAAAAAAAACTTTTTAGGGCTCCAAAAATTGCCTCCTTTTTAAGGGAACCATTTTGGCTCGGTTTCCCAATTCGGTCAAACCACTAACACTGGCTTGATCATTTGACCGGCTCCTCAAAATGAAAACCATTTTTACCTAATAGTGACTAAACTCATTTATTTCGCTTAGACATTTTGTAAATTGAAATTCATATGGCCTTACAATTATGTACTCTATGTACTTGTAATATTGGATCTGTTAGATCATGGGGGAAATTGAATGACTTTGTAAGATTAAATTCCACATGTAGCTTACACAATATTTGTTTGTTGACGTCCATAAAGAATAACTGGAGAAAAAAAGTATTAAAGTACGGGATGCGTTTCGGAACAGTACGATAGCGCCTTCCTAGTCGAGTTTATCTCCTTTTCCACTCCTGGACACCGTACCGCCATAATGCAGATTACCCTATGTGATGTCATAGTCACATACCAATCACGACTGGCGTCACGTATTGCATTGGCTGACACCTGGCAATTTTATATCGACACTACATTAAATAATAACATTAGTGTGTGCTGGATACTAATCCCACTCGTGTATTTAGCCTACCATCCAGGTCGCTAGGGCCAACTATGGCGCAAAACCTGACGGACTACTTAAATAGTAGCGTTTTATCGCACATATGGCGTCGGAACGTGAGACCATTAAGTCCCCACGATTAATTAAATAAGCCCGCTATTTGGTAATAAATCAGACGCGCATACCCTCTGGGTGAATGCGTCTTTAAAATTATCTCTCTTTCCTTCTGAGCATCAATTGTGGACTTGTCCTACTATGAAGATGTGTTCAAGACAAGAAAAGCTGAACGAAGCTTACGTGAATTTACATCGTGTCAGACAAACACAGAAGCTTGAAGAAATATAAAATGTCAGGATACTGCATATGGCCGAAGACCTGATAGAAGAGGTCTTCAGAGAGGAAATAAAGGAGAAAGAAGAATGGACGGATAAGTTATTAGCTTCCGCTCTTTGTGGATAGTAAATAGATGCGCGCGTGCGTGCGTGTGTGTACCTTCGTGCATGTTTTTGTTGATAATAGTTATTGTGGTTATTTTCCTTTCTTCTGTTTTGATAGGAGGTATTTTTTTAAAAATTCCCTTCTGTGTTGATATTAGATAGTATGTGTGTATGTGCCTACGCGTATGTTTGTGTTGAAATTAAATATTGATGTTATTTTCTTCCCTTCTGTGTTGATTGTAGATATTGTGTGTGTCTGTGTGTGTGTGTGTGTGTGTGTGTGTGTGTGTGTGTGTGCCTCTGCGCATGTTTCTGTTCATAGTAGATATTGTAGTTATTTTCTTCCCTGCTGTGTTGATAGTAGGTATTGTTTTTGTTTTTATATTCCCTTCTGTGTTGATATTAGATATTATGTATGTCCCTACGCGTATGTTTGTGTTGAAATTAGATATTGCTGTTATTTTCTTCCCTTCTGTGATGATATTAGATAGTGTGTGTGTGTGTGTGTGTGTGTGTGTGTGTGTGTGTGTGTGTGCCTTAGCGTACGTTTGTGTGGATAGTATATTTGGGTGTCTTTTCTAGCTGCTTTTCTGTGTTGATAGTAGATTTGGGGTGTGTTTTTATCTTCCCTTCTAAGTTGATTGCATGTTTGGGATTTGCATGTTATCGCGTACGTTTGTGTGGATAATAGATTTTATTGTTATTTTTTATAGCTGTCCTTTTGTGAGGATAGTAGATTTGGAGCTTTTAAGTTTGCCTTCTATGTGGATAGTATATTTGAGGTGTGTTATTTAGCTTCCCTTCTGTGTGGATAGTAGATATCGTGTTTTTGTGTTCCAGATGCCCTTATGTATGGATATTATATGTTTTAGCATCAACCCTTCAGTGTTGATAGTGGGGGGTGGGGGTGGGGCTTTTCTTTCCGTGTGTGGCTAGTATATTTGGTGTTTGTATGAAAATAGAAGAAACCCAAAAGTCTTTTTCAGGGCTACTCATATGTCCCGAAAAGGTATTTATTCTCTTTGCCATATATGTGTATTTTTGTTTGCTTGTTTACCCTTCTTACCAAGCGGTGTTTTATTGGTACAGTTTATGAACTAGCTGAACCCACGATCCGCCACTCACTGAACTAGATGAACGTACCCTTCATTCACTAAACTAGCTGAATTTACCCGCCACCCGCCACTCACTGAACTAACTGAACTTACCCGCCACCCACCAATAACTGAACTAGCTAAACTTACCTGTCACTCACCGAACTAGCTGAACTTACCCGCCACTCACTAAACTAGCTGAACGTACCAGCCACCCACCACTCACTGAACTAGTTGAACTTACCCGTCACCCACTGAACTAGCTGCACTTACCCGCCATCCTCCACTCATTGAACTAGCTGAACCCACGACCCGCCACTCACTGAAGTAACTGAACCCACGACCCGCCACTCACTGAACTAGCTGAACTTACCTGCCACTCACTGAACTAGCTGAACTAAACCGCCACTCACTGAACCAGCATAACTTACCAGCCACCCACTGAACCAGCTGCACTTACCCACCATTCTCCACTCATTGAACTAGCTGAACCCACGACCCGCCATTCACTGAACTAGCTGAACTTACTCGCCACCCACCACTCACTGAACTAGCTGTACTTACCCGCCATCCTCCACTCACTGAACTAGCTGAACTTACCCGTCACTCACCGAACTAGCTGAACTTACCCGCCACTCACTAAACTAGCTGAACGTACCCGCCACCCACCACTCACTGAACTAGCTGAACTTACCTGCCACCCACTGAACTAGCTGCACTTACCCGCCATCCTCCACTCATTGAACTAGCTGAACCCACGACCCGCCGCTCACTGAACTAGCTGAACATACCCGCCACTCACTGAACTAGCTGAACTTAACCGCCACTCACTGAACTAGCTGAACTAAACCGCCACTCACTGAGCTAGCATAACTTACCAGCCACCCACTGAACCAGCTGCACTTACCCACCATTCTCCACTCATTGAACTAGCTGAACCCACGACCCGCCATTCACTGAACTAGCTGAACTTACTCGCCACCCACCACTCACTGAACTAGCTGTACTTACCCGCCATCCTCCACTCACTGAACTAGCTGAACTTACCCGTCACTCACCGAACTAGCTGAACTTACCCGCCACTCACTAAACTAGCTGAACGTACCCGCCACCCACCACTCACTGAACTAGCTGAACTTACCTGCCACCCACTGAACTAGCTGCACTTACCCGCCATCCTCCACTCATTGAACTAGCTGAACCCACGACCCGCCGCTCACTGAACTAGCTGAACATACCCGCCACTCACTGAACTAGCTGAACTTAACCGCCACTCACTGAACTAGCTGAACTAAACCGCCACTCACTGAGCTAGCATAACTTACCAGCCACCCACTGAACCAGCTCCACTTACCCACCATTCTCCACTCATTGAACTAGCTGAACCACGACCCGCCATTCACTGAACTACCTGAACTTACTCGCCACCCACCACTCACTGAACTAGCTGAACTTACCCGTCACTCACCGAACTAGCTGAACTTACCCGCCACTCACTAAACTAGCTGAAAGTACCCGCCACCCAGGCCCGCACCTAGGAAATTCTGGGCCCTAGGCAGCTGACAGAGTTCGGGCCCCTTTCGTGTTTCAAATATGTGCGTATATTTTATCTATCTAGCTCGGGCCCCTGACAAGTGCAAATGGTTGTCCCCTCCTCTAGGTGCGGACCTGCGCCACCCACCACTCACTGAACTTACCCGTCACTCACCGAACTAGCTGAACTTACCCGCCACTCACTAAACTAGCTGAACGTAACCTCACTGAACTAGTTGAACTTACCCGCCACCCACAGAACTAGCTGCACTTACCCGCCATCCTCCACTCATTGAACTAGCTGAACCCACGACCCGCCGCTCACTGAACTAACTGAACCCACGACCCGCCACTCACTGAACTAGCTGAACGTACCCGCCACTCACTAAACTAGCTGAACTAAACCGCCACTCACTGAACCAGCATAACTTACCAGCCACCCACTGAACCAGCTCCACTTACCCACCATTCTCCACTCATTGAACTAGCTGAACCCACGACCCGCCATTCACTGAACTAGCTGAACTTACTCGCCACCCACCACTCATTGAACTAGCTGTACTTACCCGCCATCCTCCACTCACTGAACTAACTGAATGTACTCGCCAGCCGCTGTCACTGTTTGCTGTTTGGTACGATTTAGCTTCATGTCATATTGTTGCCACTAGCCAGTACCGTGACGTCATCATTGTTTATGCCCATATGGCCTCATTTGCCCAATATCGCCCCACGTAACTACTGTTAACCGATGAATCGTATGCATTATGTCTGTTGAGGCTAAGAAAATTTTTTTTATTAAAAAAAACCCCCAAAAAACTGGCTTGAATGGCAAGGCAGTGCTTGACCGTAACCAGGATATAAATGGTGATTTGTTCCACCACATGGTTGGTTTCAAGATAAGTCTAAATTCGATAAAATATCGAAGAGATCATTGCTCGGGTTGTTGCACCCGCCCCTTTCCATGACGGCAAAACCTACATGGGACTGTAAAACGGCTGGCCTTGATAGTGATAGGAGCTAACTTATTCTATTAAAAAAAGGGACTAAAGTTAGCGATTTGTGGCACTAAGACTTTCAAGGAAGTTGTTTCTCAACTCTCACCACTGGAAGAAAACAATGTTAAATTGCTCGCTTCGGCCTCAATCTAGTGGGCATCCGTACACAGGAAACTTGTTTCCAATGTTTCTGAGTTCTTGGTTGCCGTTGAGGCATCTATTGGATGGTTTTCAAATAGTCCTAAATCTTCTATCACGAGTCCAAAACGTATGATGTTCCAATTGAATTACATTGGTATTCCAAATAAATTTCAATATTTAATGTGTTGATGTGCTTTCAGTCTCGTTCATCAAGAAAAAGAAGTGTTTAATTTGTATATAGGGAATGCTCGCTGCTGATACGCTTCAATGACCGTTTAAGGAATTTTAAAACCATGGTTACGAAAGACCTGGCCACTAAACGCAGAATGCAGGTGACTTTTAAATGCAGGGCATTTATATTGGAAACTTGCTGGGTGAAAATAACAACGTATCCAGAGGTTATTGTGGCTCTTTTTATCGTTTTAATTTTTATAGTAAATATTCCGATTATTGTGCGTGGTTTGTTACAACAATAAGCCCCATGAAAAAGACCAGTAATTTTAAAATATCATACCGTATTTATCATTCATAATTGACATACATTTGCCAAAAAAGCGTTAATCCTGAAAAATATCTCAAAGTGATATTTCCATTGAAAAGGCAATTGCTGTATTGTCTCTGTGGCGATATCAATTTTCTCCCACTAATATATTTCAAATCTCTCATTATCAGATAGGTAGTAAGTTGTGTAACGACTAAGTAATGTATGGAAATAATGTCCATAACCATCTTGTAAAAGGGGCAGTGATCGCTTTCTGTGAGAGACCCATGTACGTAAAACAATCAGTCCTTGACCTTGATCTATCTGCACAGTATCAATGGAGAGATGAGGATCTAAGCTGTTTGCAGAAGGGCTTTATGTCATTACAGTTGTGCCTAGCACGGAAAATTTGAGCTGTTTGCATTGACGAATTAATTTCCCATGACATTGCATGACAATGCTCATTGATACTTCACACATCAAAGCCTCTATTTGCCAAAAACGAAACATTATTTGATCAATTCAACCTATTTTGATTATCTGATTCAATAGCAGAAATTTCATTCAATAGCATAATCATCTCTTTCACAGCACTGTGTACGTATTGGAATAAGTCTTTACATTTGTTTGCTTGAAAATATTGAATAGAGTGTAGGTTGTGGATATTGATTAAAATCTTTGGCAAGAAAAGAAAAACCAGAAATCTACTTTCAATGCTTGTTTAGTTTGCAAAGTAATTTTCAACAGGATCATTAAATACTAACTGATATACAAATTTATCTACTCCATATTATATCGGGTACCGAGATACGAAAAAAAAAAAACACGTTTGTAATGAGCAATAGGTATTTATTAGGCCAAGTTCAAGTAGTATTTACCACTTTAGTAATAAAGACCTTCAAAGTTATGGACCACTTAGGTTTTCTTTTTAAATTAAGAAAAATAAAAAGTTAGGTATATAAGCAACTTCAACCATTCAAAACTGATTTTTCATAAAATAAACACTCCATTCTGCTAGAATCCTACTGTTTGTATGTAACACACACTTTCTACAATATATTTAAAGACTCACGATCTGTGGGTGAGACACAGTTTACAATATACTTAAAGACTCCCGATCTGTGCGTGAGACACAGTCTACAATATACTTAAAGACTCACGATCTGTGCGTGAGACACAATCTACAATATACTTAAGACTCGTGATCTGTGCGCGAGACAATATTATTAAATGACTCACGATCTGGGACCCCGAGTGGCCGAGATGTCTAAAGCGCTCATCGTTACGGATCATTGTCATCTCACCTCTGTATGCATGAGTTCAAGTCTCTTGTTCGGCCAATGTGGGTATGTGAGAGAGCTTGCTACTCGTCGGTCAAGGCTCTTTCGGAGGTTTGCCCGGGTTCTTTTTCCACCATTTATACTGGCCGCCATGTATAGCCTATCTTGTACTTAAAAATGGCGTTAAACCCAACAACATCAACATCAACGATTCGTAATCCGTGTGCTACACAATATACAATATACTTAAATGCCTGAACTAAATAATTATGAATATGATTTTATGAAAATGTGTTTAGCGCAAGTCAGCATTATAGATATATGTGATCTGTTTAATAATGATCTGTTTTCAAAAATATCCTATCTTACGAATCCAATCTGCAGATGAATTGGGCTTTGCATTATTTACAGATAACATAGGCTTTGCATTATTTGTAGATAAAACGTTTTCCATGATTTGTAGGTAACATAGGGTGTTTCATTATTTGTCGATAACAAAAGATTTGCGTTATTTTAGGTAACACTGGCTTTGCGCTATTTGTAGATAACACAAGGGTTGCTTTTAGTTAGCTTCAATACAAAGTGTAATATCTATTATATACTTCAAGCAGCAACAAAAACGGGAAATATTAAATTGTGCACCGTCACTGAAATAAAAATCAAAGCAAACTGCTGTAACTAAAATGTTCATGTTATTTTCCCGTGGTTGTTTTAAAAGAACCAATCCACTACAAATTTAGGAGATTATTCTCATTGAAAGGCACATCATCGCGATGCCAATAATGACGTAATTGGAATATATGCATGTTTTTGTCCGATGCGAATAACATAGACTCTTAATAAATAGCCTCACATTCTTTTTAAAAACTGTAACGGCTCAATAATATTATGATTTACATTTGTAGTGAATTGTTACTTAATGTTACAAATGATTTTAGATGCTCAGTTTTCAAAGAAGACATTGTGCGTGCTATGGACGTGAATGACCGAGCCCACGATTACAGGATAAAAACAAATATAAAGAACGTTTAACTTCGTCTGGGTAACTTCAATGATGTCAACATGCCTTTAC
Organism: Unio pictorum; assembly: GCA_030141615.1. Lineage (NCBI taxonomy): Eukaryota > Metazoa > Mollusca > Bivalvia > Unionida > Unionidae > Unio > Unio pictorum. The sequence goes on along the minus strand of JARLTB010000169.1, from coordinate 5,075,060 downwards.
TAAAAGAAAACCTGTGTACAAAAGGCTTAAACTGGAGGAACTTAACATGTGACTTAACATCACTGTCCAAGGAGACCTCTAAGATATGTTAGCAACTATTTCCCCGGTAAACGTAACGATCTACGAATCTTTTAGCTGCATCAAATAAGACAGCGGAACGGTAGACATCAACTTGATTTATAACGTCTACCAATGGTAAATATTGAATGAAGTCAATAGAGACCCCTTGCGGCAAAAACACCATGCAACAATAGTACAATTTTATTATCACATATAACTTGTCAGGCTGTATATGCCTTTTTATGACCATCGAAAGGTTTGTTGAGTTTGTCATCCTGTGTTTCGAAGATTAGGATTAGGATTTTTAAGGTAGCTTTAACAATTTGTCACTTGTATCGCTACGATGTCTGCATGAGGCAGTTTATAGTGATGTCTAGCAATTGGGCATCATGCCGCAGCAGAGGCGTAGCGATGATATTTTGCGCCCGGGGACGAACTATAAAATTGGCGCCCCATCGATCTTGTGACCGATTTATTACCTTTGTTTTCTTATTATAATGTAACGTTGCAAGCCTCATTTTGGCGCCCCTGTACCTTGGCGCCCGGGGACATATCTACCCCCTGCCCCCCCCCCCCAGCTACGCCTCTGTGCCGCAGACATGTAGCATGATGTCCCACCCAGTCACATTATCCTGACACCAGGCCGACCAGTCCTAACACTAACCTCGTATTGCTGAGCGCCAAGCGAGGTAGCTGTAGGTACCATTTTTGTAAATTTTTGGTATGACTCGGCCGGAGATGGAACCCACGATCTCCCGCTTCCGCGGAGGACGCTCTACCCACTAGGCCACCTGAGCGGTACTCCTATGGTTTTAGAGTTGGTCAAATGAACAATTTATAAAATAACAAACATTTCAAATGTTTTTTTAAATTAAATTTTTTCGAGCATTGTATGTCAGGCGTTGTATAATTAGGACATATTGCATTTTCTTTCGATAATCATTCAAATTAAAAATTAATCAATGAAGAACATTTTGCATACGATTTTCTTATTATTCGAATTCGAACATTGCCGTCAAATTTTATTGGTTATTTAATTCGGCATAATTATGTTGAAATCTAATTCTTCAGTTTGGTTGATTTATTCGTCATTGTAATTTACAATTTAATTACACTAAAATGACATGTTGTTGTAGGGTTTAACGCCTTTTTTCAGCACACGATAGGCTATACATGGTAGCAAGTATTAATGGTGGAGAAAGAACCTGGGGAAAACACCCGGAAAGAACCACAGACACACAAAAAGCTACTGGCAAGCTTTCTCACATACCCACATTGACCGAATCTGAGACTCAAACACACGCAGATGTGAGATGGCAATGATCCCTAACGCTTTAGACCACTCGACCACTCGGGGCCTCCCGGAAAAACGTAAGAAAAAGTACAAATGCACAAGTGCATTAAAAAATGCTGCGCGTACTTATATCAGAATATTTGTTATGGAAGTGTAAGATTAAACTGTTCCACATTAACCTCGTTGAGATGTATGTTAATGTGTCCAACACGAACGCGCACTTTATATTTTGTTGAGAATGCAGCAGTGGCTTCGAGAAAATTCCATACCTGGTTCCATTTGAAACAACCGTGGCTGTATTAGCGACCCACGTGTTTAGATATGCTCATTTCTGACATTCGCTGAATTGGACGTCAACGTTTATGATTCTTTTTATATAATGACAACATCTACAATGGTTAACGTGAACTTGAATATACATCCGCGTGCCCGATCGTGTGTGGGGGTGGGTGGGGTGGGGGTGGGGAGACCATCCTCATGAACTTGGTTGGGTATTTTCACATCCAGCAATGCACGGGATATCTTCATTGCTCCGGATTGGTAAATTTACCACAGCGTTAGTATGGCAAACCATGGCTTGAGCAGCCCTGGGGGTGATCTTTGCAGCATTCGTTAACGTTTCAGTAGCAGACTAGCCCCTTCAATAGCCACAGGGACAGTTGTATGTTGCAGCCATTTTCTTTTCCACGATTGTTAAATATACCAATCCGCTTTACCTCCATAGATGGTCACTATCGCTTAACTGGCTTGATGCCGCTCTTCCGTTTTAGTGCTGTTTTTGATGCCAAATGACCTTGTTGTCTACCTTCGTCTTTATGATTGTGTTTCATCATGCATTCTCCGTTCCGTTCGCATGTATTTCTTCGTCTCCTTGCTTTAGAAACGAGAAGAATTATAATTTTTCTCAGCTGTCTTGCTCTACTGTTATGATATCCTTTGTTCTTGAATAAACCACCATCAGTGATCGCCAGTCAACCCGTTTATGCCATGATGGACCTTCATTAATTGCTTTACATGGTCACTCCTTGGCTCTTCATACTTCATAATACATTGTGCTCAAGACTAAACGAACTGGGACTACATGTATCATTACTTAAATGTAATCGGAAGCGAAAAAAGAAACGTTGTTTCCAGGCTGGCCGGTGTAGAACAGGAAGAAAAATTCCAGTTATCTCCCTTTCCAGCTAAACCATTTAAAATTTGGCTGATAATTTAGATAACCTCATGCAAAAATCACTGTTAAATCGCCGACCATTATAATGTCAACTATCTCAGAGATACCACTCAAAACTGCATTATTCAACGCTCAATCAGTAAGACCACCGGAAAAGCGCACATAAATAGTTAATTTTATCAACGATCAAAATATCGACTTCTTCCTAACAGGAACATTGCTAAAAGTATCAGGCGATGAGCCCAAGTGCGCGGATCTAACAACCACAGGTTATTACATCAAGTCGTTCCCTCGCTACTCTCGCGGAGGTGGAATTGCTGTCATAATTAATTCCATGATAAAATATCTTAAATGCAATACAACCTTTAATTTCTGCCACACATTGTTTGAACTAGTCCAAACAACACTTACACTGGAACAGAGGTCAGTCTGTCTTTTCTGCCTCTAACGCTTTCCTCCTAGTAAAAAAGAAATAAGCTGACTGAATCTCTCTTCTTGGAGCAGTTTCCGAATCTCCCGGAGTATGGAAAATCGATAGACTTCAACGTTCACTTTGACTGTCATGGAAACCCATACCCATAAAATCTCCTAGATTCCATCATGTTTTCAACCTTAAACAGTCAGTTAACCAACCCAGACATAAACATGGTCACATTTTAGACTGGATTCTTCATAGACCTGATGCTATTATATGATCCACCTTTGTATCCCACGAATTTGCATCAGATCACCTCTGCCTTATATGTTATATGGACGTACCAGTCTCTAACCCTCCACCTTTATTTGCTACTAAGAGAAACCTCCATATGATAAATAGAACCAAACTAATGCATGACATACAAGCAAGCCTAACAACTTGCTTATATCCTACAGCAGAACAACTCGATAACTGCCTGAAGTTCATTGCTGAAAAAATTGCCCTGCCACCAAGTGCAGAGTATCAATTCAAAAGTGTTCTCCGTGGTATAGTAGTGTAAGCAGTCTCTCTAAACACCCCAGTATTGCATAATTTCGCACCAAATCTCGCAAAAACGTATCAAAAAGCGGGGGAAAAAATAAAAGAAAACACAAATGCCGACATTGTTAATATCAATGATGTATATAGTAATGATGGCCCTATTTCCGATAATCTACGGAAACGAGCTCTTATGCATCAAATCTCTCAAAATAATTTTGTATACAATAAATTTGCTATTTTGTTTAACTTATTAATGATTTGTTTGTGGTATTGCTAATTATTTATAAATGTTGATAAATATTCACGTTACTGTACAGCAACACTCTTCGTCGAAACGGGAGTTTATGCCCTTGGCAACTCCTGACCGTACTAATTTTACTATTACACAAAATATCGCTAAAACTTCGCAGCTTATGTTTGTGTTTTTTTTTGGTGCTGTTTTTGAAATTTAACATGGGTATTATGTAAAGTTTCAGGTGTTCTTGGAGAGTCTTGGGGGTGCTTAGTGAGACCCTTAGTGTAAAGGACCAGCTTCGCACCGCTAAAAGAGAACACAATAAAGCGGAGAGGCTTTGGCTTTCCACCAGACTCAATATTCATAAAGAAATATACGAAGCCGCTAAGAAGAACATCACAAACATAGTTCATTTAGCCCAATTATCTTACTACAGTACTAAGATCACGGAAAGTTGCAGCTCCAAAGAGCTCTTCGATATAACTAACAAACTAATGTCAAGGAACAAATGTACACCACTTCCAACTACTTTCTCTCCTGTAGACCTATCGGACCTGTTTGCAAATTTCTTCCTTGACAAGGTACAAACCATTAGACATAAGCCTGACAACATAATTTTAATTGACTCGTCTTTACCATACATTTACGATACAGAATTTCAGCGACAACCGTTAGCAGCATCTGAACCTGTCTCTATGGATTTAGTACGGACAACCGTGATGAAGAGTGCACCAAAGTCTTGTGATCTTGATCCAATTCCGACATCACTGCTGCTTGAAGTATTAGACCCAATATCGCCTTCACTAACTGATGTTATTAATATATCTCTCTCATCTGGGGAATTCCCATCATTTTTCAAAACTGCCATTGTACAACCTCTGCTGAAGAAACCAACACTTGACCATAACGACTTAAAGAACTACCGCCCAGTTTCTAATCTCCCGTTCATATTATAAAAAATCTGAGAAAAAGTTGTTCTAACCCATCTTGTGTATCATTTGAATTCAAACAGTCTTTTTACAATGTAAAGTCTGCATATCGCCCTTGCCACAGTACTGAAACTACTATTCTGAAAGTATTTAATTACATTCTCTCTGCTTTGGATAGTGGAAAGATTACAGTCCTCACCCGCCTTGATTTGTCTGCAGCTTTTGACACAAGAGACCACGATATATTACTTCACTGTCTCCAGCATGTATTTGGCAGTCAGAATATAACCTTACAGTGGTTCAAGTTCTACTTAGTGAAGAGGACACATATTGTATATGTAACTGGAATACATTCCAGCCCAGTTGATATACGTTTTTGTGTTCCGTTATTGGACCTGTTCTCTTCATTTTATACACTCGGCCGCTCTCAAGTGTCATAGATCATTACCCAGTGTCTCACGAATTGTACGCTGATGACACCCAAATATACAAGTCTAGCCACCCAACTGAAGTTGATGCTACCATCCAAGGAGTAGAGAGGCACATTTCTGATGTGAAATCATGGATGACACGTAACAAGCTGCAGATGAATGATGATAAAACCGAGGCTTTTCTGATCACAACACAAAGACTTTCTCATTCACATCCTTTACCTCAGACAATAAATATCAGCAACACCAACATTACATTCTCACAGTCAGAACAAAACCTAGGTGTTACTCTAGACAGTACTCTCGCATTGCACCAACATGTGTACATATGCAAGGCTGCATATTTTGAACTGAGACGCATCAGTTCCATTCGCAAATATCTTTCAGTTGATGTCACTAAAACACTTGCGTGTTCATCAGTACTTTCAAGACTGGGCTATTGTAATTCAATTCTGTCTGGTTCGTCACAATATCTTCTCCATAAACTTCAAAACACAGCTGTTCTAATCATTTGTAGAGTACCTCGATCTGAGCACACCTCACCACCGCTCTGTACCCTACACTGGCTATCCATTCTATACAGAATCCAACACAAATTTTGTTCTCTGTGCTGTTTCAAGGACAGACTCCAGTCCATCATATCTATCCAGCCTCACCCATGTGTATACACCAGCAAGATACTTACGCTCCTCTTCTGACAATCGTATACTTATTGTTCCCACTATGAAAACTAAGTCATATGGACAACGTTCTTTTGCATACCTGGGCCCAGCGATGTGGAACGAATTGCCTATTGAAATTAGACACAAAGACACAGTGGTCCCTTTTAAGAGTGCTCTTAAAACTCACCTTTTTCGATTGCACGAACAAATTTAGAGACCTAATATGTTTTGTATCTTATATGTTTTAGCATGTATTTCTGTTTTCTGAATTCGTGGTTTTTGTTATTTGTTTTTCTGTAGCATTGTCGTATCATTATAGATGTTTTAAAGCGCTTAGAGCTTCTGAAGATTAGGCACTATACAAAGTCCTCATTATTATTATTAGTATATATATATATATATATATATATATACACACACACACACACATATATATATATATATATATATATATATATATATATACACACACACACACAACCAACTTTAATGTTCATTATGATTTTTTTAATATTTTTAATAATATTAATATTATATGTAAATAATAAATTCTGACCGAAGTGATGAAGTTTGTGAAATTTTTTGAGGATGCTAACACTGACAGTAATTTTGTTCAACTTTGAATATCTGCTTTGAAGCAGTGTTACCAGGTCAGTGTATACATGTATTTTCAAATATAAGCTTAGTGAATGTAAGATAGAAATATAATGATGGAATCGCACTGATGTACCACTAAATACCGGAGACTAGCTTGGAGTCGTAGCATTATCAGGTGATGATGACCTGGCACAAACTATACTGGAAAAGACACAGGATTATTTGTACAATGACAGCGTTAATTTGCCAGCAAACCCAATGCAATATTCCATCAAATATATCAAACCACCAACACTGACTCAAAGAAAGACATCAACTGATATTCATCTAAAACACTTGTCCATGTAACTGCTTTTGGTGGGAAAAATGAAAACGAGAACCATTGGAGACAAATAGCAAAGAAGTAATTGGTGTAGGTTTAGGTGGACATAGCGAAGTGAGAAAAGTGCTTGGTTGGAAGCGTGTGTTGGGGGTGTGGTGTGTGTGTATTTTACCTTAACAAGGCCAGTCTGTTGAGCAGTTACAATTTGCAATCACATTATTAATAGAACTACCATAGAACTTAATGCTTAACATTGCAATTATTAATCGAAGTAGAAAAATGGCTAACATGAAATCACCAATATAACCGACACTCATGAAATACAAATGTCTGTGGTTGAAGATGCTGTTTGAGGAATTGACACAGCAACCACCATTGGTTTCGATGTAGTAGGAAGCAGAGCTACATTAACTATGATAGGCACACCTATTATAATTGTAACTGTGTCGGTGTGACTAGCAGTGCTAATTAAAGATCCCATTATCACTGCATTTTTTAATGAGCATCTTTTCAGAACTTCTGGTTGCAAGAAATTTACTAATCTGTAATCACTGGCTTTTGGGAATAAAACAATTAGCATGGAGTTAAAACTGTATTATCATATGGAAAACCAATGCCAACTCCTTGTACAGATATGGAACCAGGGCTGGAATGGGTGTGTGGATTTACAGGTTGAGTAATTTCCAAACAAAACATAAAAGTACAAATGCCAAGAAAATCGTTGAACTTGCATCACAAATTATCTCATGGTTCCATTCCTGCTAAAGAAAAGTATGAAACCAATTCAACCAGTTTATATGGAATGATCTCAAATATTACACAACTGTAAAAACATCTGATATCAATCAAACATCTACAACCTAAGATTTGTAGTTATCAATTCCATAAAAAATCTAAATAAGTAATACTGACCATAAAGCTACACAGCCAATAAATGAGAACATTCAACCAGTGATGCCTGGATTTGACAATATGGAACTAAACATATCTAAATTGGAAAAAAAGAAAAGTATCAGGTAAGCCATTAAATAAGCTCGTAAGACTTGCAATGATTTGAACATGATCCCGATTCTTTTATAAGCTGGTAGTCTTATAGAACATCGATAAGGAAAAGATGCCAAAACGGTCAGAAGAAATTGTAAATTAAATATGTGAAGAAACAGATTTGAACAGTTAGCTCACAAACCCGTCAATCCAATAATTATGTTGTGCTCTGTTGGTATCTGTAATAGAAAAGCAAAAACTATGGTCAATTTGTTTACCATGTAAGAGATGATGCAAACCATGACAGTGGTCAGTGGATGTGCAAATGGATGTATTTGTGCATTAGTACTTATACTTGTGCTTAAACATTTACTTGTATTTATACTTGTCAACTTGTCAGACAAGTATCATTAATCATTGATGATCACTGATCTAGGTTGAAATCCTTTCCCCACACAACGTTTCTCTTCCATGGGCACCTGTCAGATTATGATTACGGGTTCACAACTGATATGAGGATAAAGTAATGATTGGCAGTGGTTTGGACTTTGACCACAAACAAGAAAAGATATTTATAAAATAATTTTTTTTATTACAATACTACTCCAAAAGTAGCTGCAAATGTCTTAAAATAGCTGTTTTCTTGGCAGTAAAAAATATTTATCCTGTTTCACTCCACTAAATAATCCCACTTGGAAAATCCTGTAATTGATGACCTACCATAAAATACAAGCACGTCTCCCTTTCAATGAGGTTGAATGTATTGATCCAAGTTATCTCCCTTCCCTCAATATATACTAAAATATCCTTTGCTTTTATACTTCCTCTTTTTAAGGATACATTTGTTTACATCATGAGCCAATACAACTATTCCTTTGGATGTATACCTAGTAAAATTTGTTAAAATCAATGAACAATTTAAACAGTGGACAAAAATACTGAAATCTTCAAATGCAAGACTAAATTAGGATGGTTATGCAAAGCTCCAACTTTATATCCAGACACGTGTCCAAACCCTGAAGTACCAATACGGGCAAAGTTGTCCGCCATCACAACAATTTACGGGCACGCTGAAGCTTCTCATGCATTCGAGCCTTATATCAGTCTCCTAGCAACTATCATAAACAAATTGAAAGTGTGATCACTTTAACATTTGTTCAAACATTTTGCATTAAATATATTTCATATATTAAAATGTTGACACTAATTCACATGGGTCAAGTGTTACCTAAACTTTTTTTTATGATTTGCTATACCATTATCTAGCGATTCTAGACATAGATCTATGGTTATAGGTCAGTTACCTCTAACTACTCTGCCAATCAAAGCCCAGTTAACTTGTTTCATGCTTTAGTTACTCTTTGTGAAATGTATCTCCATACCAGTTTTCAGGAGTGTATGAATTAGGGACCAATTTACTGAGGGTGTAAGAAGCAAATATGTTTTTGCATGTTACATACCAATTTTCAATATTACAAGTTAACACATGGGTTCAGTATAGTAGTGACACAAGCTGAAGATCTAGTCACACAAGCATGACAATGATGTCACAATTGGTTAAGGTACTTACCTTCAAAATCCAATCACCAATTTCCATAATCATAGGTTAAATTGGGGGTAAAGGTTATTAAGGTTATTACAAATGGATAGCTGCTCATGTAAGCATAACGGTCACTGTAACCTTGTTTTGGTTACCATCCTTGCGATAACTAGATAAAATAGAGTGCAAAAATTGGATGCATAACAACTGAATAGCTTAAAATACATTTAAGTCACTTAAGTATGAACATTAGATCATATTAACCTAGATTTGGCATGGAATGAATGAATGAATGAATGAATGAATGAATGAATGTACACATAACCAGACCCATCTTAATTGGCAGAGGTATAGAAATAAAATTTACAAGTAATTTTAAGAAGAGCTGAAACAATTTACTATAAGCTGCCACATTCATGTACATCAAATTACAACATGATAAACTGTCAGAAAACAATGACCCCTATTACCTAAAGAAATGCTGCATCCATAATTTGCATTCAACTGTTAACATCACAGAACCCTATCTTCCATGGCACTAGATCAGGGTCTATTTTTTAAATTGTAAGCACATTAAATTATATAATAACTTCCTTGTTAAGGGCCATCCCGAATATGTCCAATATAATTATTTTAATGATAGCTCTGTAAAACTATGCATAAGAGTACACTTTCTTAAACAAAAGAAATAACAAAACTGAGTAAGAAATTTTGGACTGTTTCTTCATAATTGTTGCCAATCAATGCTGATTGCAGAATTTCTGCAAAAGTTGGTACATGGCAGAAAATCAGTTACTGTACAAATGCTAATTATTCTTTTACTCCAACAGTACATTTTGAGGAATAGTTTGGTGTTTCAAGGCACAGGAGCTTAAGTAGGTTATTTAGTGCCAAGGGAAACTGAATAAAGAGCTTTTCCCTGTGTTACACGGTTAAAAATCAGGCCTGAGTCAGTAGCAAATCAACTGACATATCTTGACCTTGATATATCCTATACATGAAATTTTAATGAAATCTTAAGCAGTAAAAACATTAAAGGGACAAGAATAAGCATGAAGAAAACTAGGCTTTAGAATATCCTGTTTTAATACCCATGATTTCTTGATGAACAGTTCATAACAAAAATCCAGATAAAACATGGGAATTGAAATGTCAGTGTGCAAATGTGTATGAAACCAAAATGCATCAACATAATGCAACCTTGCACACTTGTTTTTAAATAAAAGCACTTGGTTTAGATGAAACAATTAACTAAAATCAACAAACTTGATAAACTTTCAACACATATACTCAAAGTGATATGTACATGAGTGGAAATGACACCATTGATTTCCAATTAATGAAAGTGTAGAGCTGAATTGTTTCTCCTTAGTATGACATAAAAAAATCTTAAGTTACAATTTCCCATTACTAAAGGAAACCATATCCGGCAAAGTTTATGATACTTGTTCCATTTGACATAGTATATATTTTCCCCTCAACTATATGATACCATATATACTCAAATATAGAACAAGACCAATTGCAAAATGTGCAGACTAAGATCTGCTGGTGCATAAGTGCCAGAATATCTGGGTTTCTTAGTTTTAATCACTTAAAGAACATATACTTTGATCAGCAGGCACATATATAATGGCGTATCATTGTTTTCATTGTTTGCAGTTTGGTGTTTGTGATTTGGATGTTTAATGTAGCTTTAACAAATTTTCAGTCATATCATTACAATGTCTACAATGTGGCAGTTAATAGTGATGCCTAGCAATGGATCATCATGCCACAGACATGTAGCAGGATGTCCCACCCAGTAACATTATCCTGACACCAGAATGACCAGTCCTAACACTAACCTCTTTATGCTGAATGCCAATTGAGGCAGCTGTTAGTACCATTTTTATAACTCTTTAGAAAGACTGCCAGGGATCGAACCCATGACCTCCCATATCTGAGGCAGATGCTCTAACCACTAGACCACCATAGTGGTTGGCTTGGCTTATAGGCAAGTATACATGGTAATAAGGTCATAATACCTGTTCCAGCATAACTGCCTTGCTCTGATACAAGTTCATGTGATGTATAAAATCTAATATACATTTTCATTTTTAACAAAAAACTAAATGTGAACCATAGCCAGTCATTAACTATAGTGTTATTAATCAGAATCTAGAATATCATGTATTGATATCATAACATTAATATAATGTGTACTATCATAGAATAAACATACTATCTGATATCCATCTTGAAATCATCTCATTCTTCAAACATTCCAATCCTGTACAAATTTCTGCACTGTAACAAATATATACACAATGAAAATGTAAGCCAATATTTCAGAGGTAACTGTCTGATTTTAAAACTACAATGACATCATTTTCTTTATCCAACAACTACATTTCATACTTCTTAAGTATCCAACACACGAAAACACAACTATAGAGATAACTACATCACAAAGAAAACTGTTTTAAGATAAACTGGTATTTTTGTTAACTAAAAGATTCAAATGGGTTGTTACTATTACAATATCTAATTTGTTGACATAATGGGAATGAGAAATTTAAATTTCTCAAAGCTAACAAATGTTTATGATATTACTGAGTTTGCCATACAAATTAAAAACAATAAACATTTACCAGAAAACTTTTTGTACTACAAAAAAGTTAACACTGTGCAAAGTTTCAATAAATCTTGTACATTTTTTTAAATTCAAGACTGAAAAATGGCTACTAATAATTAAACCATATGATCTCAGATTCCTTTTCAAGTTAGAAAGCAAAGTTCAAAATCCCAGTCACTGGCTGTCCATTCAAACATCTAAATATCGACTCTGATATGTGTTATATTACTATGTTATATTATTGATAACATAAATACAATATTAGTCTGGGTTTCCAGTTGGCCAAGTGTTAAAAGGCGCTTTCTTTACAAATCCTAATATCTCACCTTTATCTGCATTAGAGTTATGGACTAGGCCAAAATGACTATTATAGAAAGTTTGCCAGTAGATTTCCGTGGTTATTCCTGGGAATTATCTCCACCAAAAATATACTGGTCACCATGTATAGTCTATCATGTGTTTTAAAAAAATGTTAAACCCATAACAACATTTACTCCTCTCCACATATGACAATATCCAGCATCAACGTACATATAAACTATCTGAATAATTTCAGTCATTCAACGAATCAGGTTCTATTACTAAATGATCCATCTTCCATACCTAGATGCTAAAACCACTGATGCTACAAGTTAACAAAATATTTAATTATGTGTGCACCTAGCTGTGTACAGCTTAGACCCAGATTTGACGTCACATAAGGTCCAAGTTAGCTGTGTACAGCTTAGACCCAGATTTGACGTCACATAAGGTCCAAGTTAGCTGTGTACAGCTTAGACCCAGATTTGACGTCACATAAGGTCCAAGTTAGCTGTGTACAGCTTAGACCCAGATTTGACGTCACATAAGGTCCAAGTTAGCTGTGTACAGCTTAGACCCAGATTTGACGTCACATAAGGTCCAAGTTAGCTGTGTACAGCTTAGACCCAGATTTGACGTCACATAAGCTGTGTACAGCTTAGACCCAGATTTGACGTCACATAAGGTCCAAGTTAGCTGTGTACAGCTTAGACCCAGATTTGACATCACATAAGCTGTGTACAGCTTAGACCCAGATTTGACGTCACATAAGGTCCAAGTACAGTGGAGTTTATGCTCTTTACATTACATATATAAAAGAAACTGATAAGCCCTCTCCCTATTTTGGCAAATATTTACAATGGATATATTTACCTGATAATAAGCCCACTCTATACATTTCAACAATATTTTGTAGACTGGTTCCAGGTTCTTGTCGTGGAAGAAATACAGTATATTATAGCAGATCTGAGTCCTGATTTCACAGTTGGCTGTGTGTGTAGTGAATGTTTGAATATGGAAGTCTATCTTGCATTATTATATATAATTAAAATACAAGCATCTAGAACAGTCTCTTATATTTCCACATTACAATAACATCAAGACTTCAATCTTTATGTAAAATATTTATTACCTGGGGTCTAACTTAAGGATGGAAATAGTAACGAGTCCTTTGAAAGTTTAGTCTAAAACTTTTATGGCCCTGAAAGGTCAATATAATGTTTACAAAAAACTGAGTTTCCCACTCTCTATAATAAAAATTCCCTTTTTTTTTCATGGCAATAATTGATTTGTGCAAGGTGGTCTTGTTACCTTTACTGACTAAAACCTTCATTTTCTACCAATCAAAAGTCGGGTCTGTTTTTTCTGATAATGACCATGATCAAACATCTAGACACAAGTTCAGCATATATAATTCATATGAATGGAACTCATTTTAATTTGCAGAATAAAAATGTTAACTGTTCTTAACTGAGTATGTTGGTATTAAGAAAGTTATTTTAGTTAAAGGTTGGTATTAATGTGGAGACAAAGCCCTTAAAAATGACATACAAACAAGGAATTTGTCTGGTCAGTGCTGTAGCATTTAATCTTCAATTTAATCCAATTATGGATCATATAGTTAATGCAATCCTATTAACTGCACCCAGATACTGCATTGAAAATTGCCCTAGAAGTTAGTGGATTTCTATGCATTTAATAAGATCTGATAGCAAATTGACCATGAAGGTGAGATAAAGAAGCAGGTAACTATTGGTAATATTGCTTACCACCTGTATCAACTACTAAATTTATAGCCAATATTTATCGTATTCCCTGTATCAACTACTAAATAAATAGCCAATATTTATCACAATATATATTTTCGTTAGCCATATCAAATAGGCATGGCTCAGGTCCTGTATTTAGCAAAAAGAACACGACGCATCATCGTGGAATGGTTTAGACAACTCAAGATGAGGAGTATGTGTTTTGGATTTTTTGTGTAGCTTTAACAATTTTTAGCCATATCATTATGATTATAAGCTTGACAGTTTATAGTGATGTCAAGCTCTGGGGCATCATGCCACAGACATGTAGCATGATGTCTCACACAGTCATATTATCCTGAGATGAGGCACCTCTTAATGCTGAGCACCAATCGAGGCAGCTGTAAGTACCATTTTTGTAAGTCTTTGGTATGACTTGAACAGGGATTGAACCCACGACCTCTTGCATCTGAGGCAGATGCACTAACCATTGAGCCACTGGAGTGGTGTATTCTCAAGATGAGGAAACTAATAAATTAATCTAATTTAGTTGAAACAGCTTTGCTGAATGTAGTTCAATGGTAAACATAAATGATGATTCACATAGCCTAGCATTGTATACAATGTTTATAATGAAAAGAAGCCAACACGGATTTTAGTAGGTTTTATATTCTTTTTGAAAACCTGTGTGTTATATATGTCTGCAGGTAAACTATATTTTCAGTATTAAAAAACAGAAATATTGCTATTAATACATGAGTGCATGTTTTACTTGGCTCTGTTATATTTGCAAACTGATGGTACTGACAGAGTGGACTTTGGGGTAACCAGTCTATTTTACCAATCATATTGCCTGAATACTTTGACTATTTTAATACGATTTTACCAATCATATCACCAGAGCACTATGTATGGTTATTCAAATATATTTCGGGCAATCACCCAGATGATCCTTAGAATAATTGTATCTCAACTCATTGAAAAAGTTAAATTATAAATGCTGGTTAAAAATTCTGTTTTTCCCTCGCTTTGGTTATTATTTGCAAAACTAAAGGATTTTTTCCAGTCAGGAAAAAGCCAAAGCTTTCTCCCGACCTTTCCCCAATTTCTTGGAAGTGTGGGAACCATGTTTAAATTCCCAAACTATTCCTCAGAATTATGAGTGTTCACTTCAAACAATCCAATAAGAAAACTGTATAATCCGTTATTGCAATCCAGTTAAGGTATGGATAAGGTTGTCAAAATGCAAGCAAGCTTGGAAACAATTATAGGATTCATATTTTACTAGCTTGGCTATCACACTGCAAATGAAAAGTAACAATTCTACAACCATTTAAGCATCTGATGTTTTCAAATACACAACAAAGCAAACAATCAGAAAATGCATTTCATTTTACAATCATACAACAAGATATACTGGTGCTTCTAACAAAAGCAAAACAATATCTCTTTCACCTTGTCAGCACACAAAGATTTGCTTTAAATGATGTTACCATGCAATGCCAGATGGGTTGATTATCTAAACATATTTGTATTATGAAATAACTAAATAATGAGGTAAAAACATATACAGCTCAATTTACAGTTCACCGGTCACACTGATCACAGGAGTTTCTCTCCAAATCTGTCAATTCAATTAGTAGACATATATACACGTATTCTGGAATACATACTTTATCATGATAGACTTTCAGTTAAGAGTATTAAAATGTTAAACATTTTAGATATGGGATACAAGTATATTCCATAAATGTACATACAATCCATCTCTGTATCACCACCATTATTTACTTGGATTAAAACACTTGAATAATCTATTTCAAAGACAACCAGTCTGGGTATGTGCATCATTAACACATTCAACCGAATGTTAATACAACTCTCCCTTGTTATAATGTGCTAGTTGTCTTATGTGCTATACCATGTAATTTACTAAACCGTGGTAAAAAGGTACGTTTTCTTTCAACCCATACTGTTATAATTTTTGTCACAGGTTCATTAGTACTGCATTATATACTGAACTGTGTTATAATAAATCATGTTATAACAGGGGAGAGCTGTGTAATAACAACTTAAACCAGAATGTGAACAATAACTCCTCATTTTTGTAAGCTGAAGATCTCTATTAGCAAGGGTTCCAACTTTGTGATGTCCAGATTTGCTGCAAGTTGAGAACTGAATTCACCCAAATTTCTCACATCCAATAACTTCACCAACAACTTTGGGTATAGCTGCCTTGCTTCATTGACGGAATAAATTGACTCAAGGTAAGCCTTCAGCCACATGGAGAATTTTTCCTGAGTTTTAGAGACCAGCTCTTTGTTTTGGATGTTTGGCCGATCTGCCGAGAAAAGTTCAATGACAAAAAGTAGAGTCATAACAGTCTTGTTGCTCTGGGTGAGATGATGTAAAGATGTGACAAATTTGACGTGTTCCGAGTACATGTTTTGTCCCAAAGCATTTTGGATCATATGGGGATCAAGTTTGTACTCTTTACCGATTTCGCTGTCCTTTAACTTCCATTTGTTCATTTTCATGTCATAGCCCATTGCTGACCTCAAAACAAGAATCTCCATGATTCCTCCCTGTCAAAGAAATAAGAAGTTATTGTAGCAGTAGAAATAAGGCTGGCATATCCCTTTTTATTAATGGAAGATAATAAATTATTTTTTAAAAATTAATTTCTAAACTGTCTGTTATTTTGCTTTCAACAGAAAATAACTTAAGATCACACATGTTCCAGACTAACAAAAAAAATTTCTATTTTCAAATTGCAAAGATAGTTAGATAAATCTATATTTGTGTTTACCAGATTGTTCTAAGTCTCAAATTGAGATCCTGACAAGACAAATCTCATACGTTTCGTGAATTTCAGGAAATGATGTTCACATTATGGAGCTAGCTTGACCATTCCCCTTTGTTTGGACAATCATGCATACTGCCATTCAATGTTTACTGTCTCTTTTTCTTCAATGATAAAATTTCCATGAAGATATTGTGAACCAACTAACCCTGACTGGCACCAAAGTAACCTCTCATGACATTCAATTCATATAATAATAATAATAATAATAATAATAATAATAATAATAATAATAATGACTTTATTTAAAGAGGGTAACACAATTAGCTAAGAACTAATCTACCTTGAGGCCCTCATACAAAGTAATTTATTTTTTTCAGTAGTATCTCAGAAGCCACTGGATATATTGTGTCAAGTGCCAAATTTTTTGTCAGTGAAATCCATTAATTAATTCTTAGTCTAGCCAACAATTAACTGTTATCTTGTGGTAGAGTTTGCACGGAGTAATGTTTTCCTAACTCAGGTCACACTGGTACTATGTTTATAGTAAAAACAAACTGGGTGTATGACAGGCTAGAAAAGGCGAAACTCACACGTAAAGCTGTCAAAAGTGATTTGAGACAAATGACTGGGTGTTATTACAACCCCAGGTGGCATTTTTGGCACATTGTTAAGCAGTTTTCCAAATGTCTGTAGGAATAGCGGTTATTCCGATTGGTCAAATGTGAAATCAGGGATGGGTCGATCCCTGAACCTGAGGGGAAATATATACTCCGAACCAATGAATTTTAGTCAGTCTGGGAAGGACCTCTGAAAGAGAGGACATTATTATTAATTCTGACCATAGGAGAGACTCCGGATGTACTTTAGGGAAAGACGTCTGTAAAATCGTGGTTCCAGGGAAAACCTATAATCCAGGAACGATTGTAAGACGCCAAAAACACAAGGTATTTAACTCAAATTCACATTTATCATGATGTAATTTATATGTTTCTTCGTTACAGATGCATGATCTGTTGATTTTGTAGGAATCGTTCACATTTATCATGATGTAATTTATATGATGTTTCGTCGTTACAGATGCATGACGTGTTGATTTTATATGGATAGTTCGGTTATTACAGTGATTTAGTAATGTACTTAGAATTCTGAATTAGAATTTTCACCTAATATATGTAGGTACGTTAATGGGTGTTGTAGAAAAACCCGCCATGTACATTTATGATTGGAAAGTGCTACATTAATTTGAATTTATCATATTAGTGAATATTGATTGTGTGCTATGATATATTGCCTCACTTTACGTAATGATTTACGGGAATATATGTGACTTCCCCAAATTCTGATGTCGATAATTAGCGGTATAGCTGTATTGATCGGAAGACTTGTGTAGTATTTGCTAGCCATATAAAAGGTATCACTGATAGTAAGATCTGATTGATCGAACCAGAAAGACGGACGGATAATCTCAACTCTTACAGCATAACGAGATACTTAGGGCGTTTTACCCTTTTCTTTTAAAGGAAAATAGTTTGTTTGGAGAGAGAGAAATAGCAAGGAGGTCGAGATCCAAAGGAGGAAAAAGAATTTAGAAGTCAGAGTTGGGAGAATCCCATGGTCATCCAGAGGGCAAGTTAAAGTCGAGACGCAAGCTGGAAAAACAGTCGACGAACAGGTCATTGAGAATTTACCAAGTGGTCCAATGTTAATGAACAATCGATTTTGTGATGAAATTTGCTATCAGCTATTAACGGCTAAATTTGTCTATTTTATTAGTGTTGGAAATTTAATTAATGTATCTATTATTTTAAACTTCGGGTTTAGAGTGTTTCTGAACTAAGAGTATTCAAAAGGAAAGAAAATTGTAATTTACTGTGTCTTTCTTCTCTTGATGCTTTTGATTAAATTCTTTATTTATCTTTACTGGGGCTCGTGTGTTGTCTTTGTTCAAGATATCAACTCAGACTGCCATATCCATTTTATAACCGGGCAAATCACACCATACAGGTCATTCCTTAGATAACGAGTATTAGCGGGAGACAGTTTCGGGTGTTGTTTTTCCAAGTTGCGCGATACCTCTGACCAGTGGGTTTGTGCAATATTGTACCAATAACGCTTGATACCGAAACCCCGTTATATATTGGGTTTGGAAGATGGAAATAGAGTGGACATTTCTAATCTCAACTGGAATACTATTCCAGAACAAAGTTCCCGAGTATTGGAAACTTTTTATCTTTTTTTTTCTTCTGAATAATTCCTTATTTGGTTTGGGAATTTAATACTGTTTGGTAGACATGGATTGCAGGTGGGGTTTATTGCCAGGTAGCCTATACTGGAATAGGGATTGTAAATATTCAGGAGCACTATTATTGGATATCCTGTACATTAATTTGGCTTTTCTTAACAGATTTAGTCTTTAACAGGTAATATTTTTAACTTGCCAGCTAAATAATCCTTGCTTTCTTTCTGGTTTGATAATAGCCCAAATGATCTTTTTTGAAGATGTTCCAGCATTGCTATGTTTTTATCATTTGAATTACCCCATACTGTATTACAGTAGTCTAAATAGGGTTGTATGTAAAAGTTATAAAAATAGTTTGCTGTGCCTTTCAGGGAGAAAATGTCTTATCCTACCAAGAAGTCGTAAACTTGAATTGACCTTTTTACTGTTATGTTTGATATGTTCAGTCCATATGTTATTATCTATCAGAACACCAAGTAGTCTGTCAAGACAGACCACTTGCAAATTTGAATCTTTCCATATCAGACATAGTTCATTGCTATCAAGTGTTTTTTTAGTTAGTTGTTTCCCTTGGAGTAACCATCCATCTGAGGGATGTCATCCTTAGCTCACTCCCCTAGGGCCTCTGTGAAGTTCAGATACACAAAATATTTCAGTTAAACTGACATTGCATTGCCGGGCTTTACGATTATCTAAAAGGCGTCTTTGCTCTATTTCCAAACAGTGTTTAGGGTTTTCATACTCAAATGGTGGTGGTGTTGGTTAAAGTTGTCAATGGGTACATGACAGTACATAATTACATGGCTAATAAAATAATCTATAAGGTTCATGTAAAACAAAAACAAAGCAAACAACAAAATGTTTCCATTTTTGGGTTTATGGGAGCTGAAGCCATGTATCACTGGTTCATTATAGTTTGATATACACTTAAGCAGCAGACCAGTATACATTGAAGAAGAAAAAAACATGGTGCCAAGCATTAAGTGAAACGGGCTTCATCAATGTCACTTGTGCATGTTATATGACTGAAACATGTTAGAGAGGGATGTTGATAAAATAAAGAATATGTTGGATCAAGAAAAGGACAAATCAATAATGCTTTAAAAGTTTTGAAAGTGGAATTTGACAGCAATGTAATATAGCATTCATAATTTGCAGGCCTGACTTTACAATGTTTTAAAGAAAGTTAGGCTTGTTCTGTAGACTAAAGTGAATGCTGTATATACATAATTTATCATTTTGTTCTGTGTCTGTATTCTTGAACTAATCCACATGGATTCAGCCAAATTGTGACAAAAAATTGGAACTGTAGATCTACGTCAGTAGCAAAAATAAATGTATTTTTTTCCATATGGTTTTCTGTAATTATGGCATGTAATATATAAATTACTCTTTTAATGCTCAGGTTGCAATTTTTCTTTTCCCCTTCCATTAGTAATACCTTTTGGAGGGTTGGCATGAATGAATTTAACAACAAAGTAGTTCAGGTACACATTTAATATTATTTCCCTTTGATCAAGTACCTGGGTAAGTGACAATTAGGTTCAACTGGTACCGGGTCCACTTTTCCAAAAATTGTGACACATTTAGTGGTGGTGATGGTGGGGTTTGTGACCCCACTGGGGGGGAAATGGTTACCAACTTCTCATTGTGAATTTAAAAAAGTGATTTTTCTTCAGAATAGGCTGTTTATTTTGCAAATATATTACATTTAAACATGGGTAGCTGAGTGATCTAAGCTGCTTGCTTTTACAGATCACTAATATCTCACCTCCATTTGAATGGGTTAGAGTCCTGGGATTGGCCAGTGTGTCTGTGTGAGAAAGCTTGTCAGTAGCTTCCTGTGGGTCAGTGGTTCTTCTTGGGATTTTTCTAGGTTTTTCATCCACCAGATATAATGGCTAGCCTATCATATTCTGGCTGCCATTTATAGCCTATCACAGACTAGCTGTCATGTATAGCCTATCACAGACCAGCTGCCATGTACAGCCTATCACAGACCAGCTGCCATGTATAGCCTATCACATACTGGCTGCCATGTATAGCCTATCACAGACTAGCTGTCATGTATAGCCTATCACATACTGGCTGCCATGTATAGCTTATCACAGACTAGAATGTCATGTATAACCTATTACAGACTAGCTGCCATGTATAACCTATCACATGCTGGCTGCCATGTATAGCCTATCACAGACTGGCTGCCATGTATAGCCAGCCTATCATATGCTGAAATATGCCATTAAACATAAAACAACAATAACATCTAAAAAATACATAATCCAACTCTCCACCCCCAATTAATTAACTGAAATCTGAGAATGTGACAAGACATGTTATGATAAATAAGCTGTTCAGTTTCTTTATCAATTATCTACACTTTCCTTTGAAATAAGCTCAACACAACGTAATCTTAGCATCAGTGACCATCCATACATTTATCTAGCTTAATCTCAGTTTGAAGTTTGAAGATTTTTGGTTTTTATTTCAAAACCTTTAAACCCTCACTCCCTTCCAGATCTGGAATAATGTTAGCTAGCTGCTATTGAAGCTCAGGGTTGGGATCAATATATAGGTCATGACATGCTCCTATCATTGGCATTTTACTTTTATTGTATTTTTATGAAATATGTACTAAGAACCCACATTTAATTAAAAGACTTCAAGATTTGTTCTGTCTTGTATCTTTTTTTCCAGTTTACAACCCCAAATCAAATGCTTTATCACCCTAAGTGTAAAAAATCAATAAAGCATAGTTGAGGCATGTCATGTAGAACCAACTTTGTTGTGCATATTTTCAGTCAATGACCTTGACCTTTCCTCTGTTGACTCCAAAATAAATGTTTTTCCTTGTACTAAGTGCAAGCCATCCACAAAGTTTGTTAATTTCAGATGGTGGAGACCTAAAGTAATTGTGTAGAATCTTTTCTTCCAATGTGACCTTGACCTCTCACCTTGTTAGCCTAAAATCAACAAGTTCTTCAGAACCTGAGTTACATTGCTGAAACCATTTTTCTTCTTTCAGTCAGTGACCATGACCATCAACCCATTTATACCCAAATCCTAATCCCAAGCACATTTATTTGTTTAGTTTTATGAGGATTTTGAACATAGCTTTAACAATTTTTCAGTCATATCGCTAAGATGTCTGCATTGAGGCAGTTTATAGTGATGTCTAGCACTGGGGCATCATGCCACAGACATGTAGCATGATGTCAAACCCAGTTACATTATCCTGACATGAGGCCAACCAGTCCTAACACTAACCTCTTAATGCTGAGTGTCAAGCGAGGAAGCTGTTAGTATCAGTTCTGTTAAGTCTTTGGTATGACTCGGCAGGGAATCGAACCCACAACCTCCCTCTTCTGCGACAGACACTCTAATCACTAGACCACCAGAGTGGTTAATCCCATGTGCAAGCTAGCCATAAAGTTTGGCAACTGTTGAACTGATGATGGTGCAGACCTTAAGTTATTGTAGATCAAAACAATGTACAACTTACCTTGAGTAAATAAATCTGGTCATCCTGCTTCAGCTGTCTGAATTCTGGTATATGCTTGCTAAACTTTATTAATCTGCGAATGAATATATCTGTCATGTTGAACAATTCATTGGCACTTCTTGGGTTGTCTGTAAATTTAGTTGATTGTTCCCTTGAATATCCCTGACTAAATACAGCATCATATTCCTTCTCCAGTTGTTCAATCTCTTTTTGAATCTCTTCTGACAACGGTTGTGGAAAATCATCTTCCTCTTCTGGCTCACATTTCAGTGTCATGGGTGAAAAGTTGAAGTTTGCAGCTGCTTCATCGGCATCATCCATCATCATTGATGAAACTTCTGTGGAACTGTGGGGCGAATTTGACTCCGAGTAATCAGAGAATCTGCCATCTTTAATTTTACCATCTGGATTTTTCTTTCGACGTTTAGCAAGCTGATCGTCCGCTGAAAAGAATTCATAATTTATAGTGGTTTTAAAATTCTTGAAAGAATTAATGGCAATACACGAGTATAGCTTTCAAAATGACACTGGAATATGGAACAGCAACAATCACATTTTA
The DNA here is from genome assembly GCA_030141615.1 of Unio pictorum. NCBI lineage: Eukaryota > Metazoa > Mollusca > Bivalvia > Unionida > Unionidae > Unio > Unio pictorum. The sequence continues at coordinate 5,052,103 of JARLTB010000169.1, read as the reverse complement.
TCTGTCAATTTAAATTCTCTACTCTATTTGTATTTAGCTATAAAATTACATACTTTTTCCTTTCCATTTATGCAACCAAACATTTTAAGTTGATTTTGTTTTATTTACTGTCTGAGCTTAAAGGAGGTGATTTGGATTTTTAACACAGCTTTAAAAACGTTTTGGTAATATTGCTACAATGTCTGCTGTGTGGCAGTTTACGTGACATCTAGCAATGCGGCATCATGCCTATGACATGTAACATCATGTCTTATTATCCTGACCCCCAGGTCAAGAAGTCCTAATACTAACCTCCCAAAGCTGAGTGCTGAGCAAAGCAGCTGATAGTCTAATTTTTATAAACTTTTGGATTTACTTGGCTAGGGTTTGAGCCTGTCAACTCCTGCATCTAAGGTGGATGCACTAGTGATGGGAATCGGTCAGAAATTCATAATCGATAATCGGTTCCCCTTAACCAACTGATCATCGATTATAATTGGTTACTAAGAACAAATTTTAATTTTTGTTACAGTTGTATCTTTGATCAAGAGTTCAATATGTTTATAAATGTACAGGAGTAATCTCTTTTAATGACATGTATACTTTAAAATGACAATAATATTACATCGTGTATTACTTTTGTTCTACAACTTTGTTAAATGAACACAACTTTTTATGGCTGATCATTTATATGTAACTGAAATACTGCTACAATCTCCTGAAATTCTTTTGTTTATATGTGATGTGTTAATACTTTAAAGTATTGAAGGACATGATTTTCTTGTTTGTCATTGTTTATAAATACTACAAAAGATGTTGCAATTTAACTGCAACAAATCAACAAAATGTGTTTAAATTTATTAACTCAATAATTTAACAACTTGACCATGTAATAATGACTATATGTTCCTAATTATGAATCGTAGGTTTTTTTATTTGTAGTTGTGAAGAGATTAATAAATTGCAGGTCAACTTTAGTGACTGGGAGTTTTTCTAGCCTTTGTGCTTTGCATACACCTAAAAAGTAGTCTCCCTTTACACACAATCGATTATGGAGTTTCACAATCGATTATCTTATTTTTTTGCTCAACCAACTGATGATCGATTATAATCGATAATCGGAACAACACTAGGATGCACTAACCACTTAAGCCATCAGATCGGTCAGAAGGTGAAGAATTAGTCTATAATTATTTTTTTTTTTTAAGTACAATTAGCCTAGTTTTCAAAGTAATCTACAGAAAAATTTGGTTTAAAAAAATGTTAAATTTTACTATGTACAATAAAATAATGAAGTTTTATTTTGTAAGAGTACAAATTTGGAATATAACTTGATCATGAAAAGACTTTGCAACAACTTATTATTTTTTTATAATTATTACAAATATTTTGTCAAATGAGTGAACATAATTTGTAATTTGAAAAGATGTGTTGTACTCTCAAGAAATAAATAATTGTTTTGCATACTATGGAAAAGAAAATATCATCTAACGTGTTCATCTAATTATTATTGAACCATCACATCAGCAATAAAGTCATGAAGTCATCTTTGTGTTTAGCGCATAATGTAAACAAATGTTACTCAATCCAGGGTAATTCACTGCCAACAAATGTTACTCAATCCAGGGTAATTCACTGCCAACAAATGTTACTCAATCCAGGGTAATTCACTGCCAATAAATGTTGCTCAATCCAGGGTAATTCACTGCCTACAAATGTTACTCAATCCAGGGTAATTCACTGCCTACAAATGTTACTCAATCCAGGGTAATTCACTGCCTACAAATGTTACTCAATCCAGGGTAATTCACTGCCTACAAATGTTACTCAATCCAGGGTAATTCACTGCCAATAAATGTTACTCAATCCAGGGTAATTCACTGCCTACAAATGTTACTCAATCCAGGGTAATTCACTGCCTACAAATGTTACTCAATCCAGGGTAATTCACTGCCTACAAATGTTACTCAATCCAGGGTAATTCACTGCCTACAAATGTTACTCAATCCAGGGTAATTCACTGTCAACAAATGTTACTCAATCCAGGGTAATTCATTGCCAACAAATGTTACTCAATCCAAGGAAAGGAACAGCCAACAAATGTTACTCAATCCAGGGAATGGAACAGCCAACAATGTTACTCAATCCAGGGTAATTCACTGCCAACAAATGTTACTCAATCCAGGGAAAGGAACAGCCAACACATGTTACTCAATCCAGGGTAATTCACTGCCAACAAATGTTACTCAATCCAGGGTAATTCACTGCCAACAAATGTTACTCAATGCAGCAAAATTAACAGCCAACAAATGTTACTCAATTCAGGTAATTCATAGCCAATAAATGTTACTCAATCCAGGGTAATTCACCGCCAACAAATGTTACTCAATGCAGCAAAATTAACAGCCAACAAATGTTACTCAATCCAGGTAATTCATAGCCAACAAATGTTACTCAATCCAGGGTTATTCACCACCAACAAATGTTACTCAATCCAGGGTAATTCATAGCCAACAAATGTTACTTGCTGCAGGTAAATTAACAGCCAACAAATGTTACTCAATCCAGGGTAATTCGCTGGCAACAAATGTTACTCAATCCAGGATAATTCACTGACAACAAATGTTACTCAAATGTTACTCAATCCAGGGTAAGGAACAGCCAACAAATGTTACTCAGTCCAGGGAAATGAACAGCCAATAAATGTTACTCAATGCAGGGAAATGAACAGCCAACAAATGTTATTCAATCCAGGGTAATTAACAGTAAACAAATGTTACTCAATCCAGGATAATTCAGAGCCAACAAATGTTACTCAATCCAGGGTAATTCATAGCCAACAAATGTTACTCAATGCAGGTAAATTAACAGCCAACAAATGGTACTCAATCCAGGGTAATTGACAGCCAACAAATGCTTGCTCAGTCATCTGCTATCTTTATCCAAGCACCAAACAATGTGGAGGTCTTTAAAGTTTATCAACTGAATTTTAAGATGAATTAATTTACCAACAATAGAAACAACTGACACCAATACCTAGTCAATCTACTATCATACACATGCTGAAACTAGTTTATCAACCTAATTGTCAGGAACAGTTTTAGTTCTTGCACCCCCACCCATTTGAATCTTTTTATTTTAAAGTTAGTTATGAAAACAGCAGATCAAAATCACTCATATACACAACACACTATAATGGCAAAGTTCCAAGGATACAGTCTGAAATGCTGAGGCCATTGATTGGAACAGTGCAATTTAAGTACATGTAGCAGGGATGGAAGGATTTTATATAATAATCAAATATACAACTTTTCTGTTTTATTCCACTGTAATGCAAAGATGTAAATAAATTTTCAATTAATACTGGGTTTATTTTAATTATTTTCCTCTGTCTTTTAGAGAATGACTCAACTGTTTTATGGAGATCATTCTTGTGCCAAGAAATCGAATGGTTCACTGCCTTATTGGGTCCAGGCAATTAAATACAAATGTTCAAGTGTTAATCTAATTACAAAGTCAATAAATCTGACCTTTTGTATTTATTTTCAGTTAAAGTAATTTACAATCCTTAATAAAAGTTTCTTTTTAGAAACTCTAAATATATGATACTTCCCTCCCTCATTATAATAGTCTTCACCATAATGAGATTCTGGATACATGTGGCAATTCTATGGATACCATAGTACAAATTAGAAAAACTATAATTAAATTTTTTCCATGAAATAAGTTTCAACATCAGTTAGCTGAAAACTGTTTACTTTAATATGAGTATACTTGAATTGGACATTAGCCAATGTGTTTTTACAGCACGCTTAATATGTCTCAACTGTATTCAGACAATGTAAGATATTGTATTCACCCAAAATCACCCACGTCTCTAACAAGCCATAACGGTAACTATTGTTTTTGTCTATTTTATATGCACAGGAATTTTGAATTTGTCTTAGCACTAAAGCTACCCCAGCAGATCAGTGACTTAATCTCTATAAAAAGTTAGCTGATTAAACAGAATACCAATTTATTGTAAACCATTGTTTACTGACCCCTGATGGAAGCCTATCAGAAAAAGGATTAACATCAGCATGCTTTCAATGCTTTCTGTGATTTGTGAAGCCCTGAAAGGACTGGTTCTCCTTTGCATAGTGTAGATACAATAAAGGTCCATTAAAATAATTAAAATGTGAATTAATACATTTTATCTGGAAATGGAGACATCAAGGAATCGTCACTGCTAATGATAAAAGAGTTATTTAGTCTCCAACAACCTTAAATGCTGAAATACTTTTAGTAGTAAATATACATCACGTGAGTGGACTATGTTTATTCTAAATGGATGACTACTGGTACTTTTCATGAACAAATGTGTTTGTTTTGGACATCATTGGAATTTAAATAGATTACATACATACACAGAGATGCCAACCTTCTAGACTCACAGTTAGTGAAAATGGGGATAAAAATTAGTGAATTCTGAACAAAATTAGCGAAAAATTATTTAAACAAAATTAGCGAAAAATTACTTAAACAAAATTAGTGAAAAATTATATGACACTAAATACATCCACTTCAATGGTAAGTAGTCAGTGTAAATAATGTTTTACAGTATTAAAATTAAGTTTTAATAGTGTAACAACATTAATTGCATTGATTACATATACTACTGTATTTGCAGCCAAATTTACTGATATTCACAAATGACATGCTATTTGTTATGATACAGCGCTGTGGCAGTTTGAACTTCCTCAATCAGGCCATGGTACACTCAATCAGGCCATGGTACACTCAATCAGGCCATGATACACTCAATCAGGCCATGGTACACTCAATCAGGCCATGGTGCACTCAATCAGGCCATGGTACACTTCTACCTTGCTTTAAGTGCTTCATTTTCGGTGCTGAAAATTGTTGCAAATTTTCAACACCTAAGGAGGCAAATAGATGGTTTTCCGATGATGTCACACCATTACCCTGAATTCCGCAGTCAGCCATAATGTATGGCAAGCTTTTGTAGTGATAAGATGACATGGTGAACTCTTGTGTTGTAAGGTGCTGCACAAAACGTGCTGATAAAAAGAAGCGGTCAATGGCACTTCTTTGACATTCCGAGAGTCATTTATAACAATCAGGGACCAAAAACAGAACAGTTATCAACTAAGAGACGTGCAGTTTGGCTGGCCTGGATCAATCGAGAAGGATATAACCCTGACACATCACAATGCCATTATAAGGTGTGTGATCATTTTATAACTGGTAAGTATTGGAAAATACATCATTGCTGGTGAATTATTATTCAGCAAAAAAATATTCGTTTTATCCTTTGTTAACACAATACTTGACATTTGTCTTATTTTTCCTCACAATAGGAAATATTCTTTCCTAGTCACTGTTGCTGATCTTCAACCAAGAAAGACAGGTTATGTTCAAAAAGAAAGCTCACAAACAATGTTTCATCATTGGTAGCATGTAGGACTTAAAGTACCCCAAAACTGATTTCTGCTGCTATAGCAGTGTTCTTTTTCACACCATTGTGCCACATGCCCACAGGGGCTCACATCACTGCTTACAATTTATCCGTCATACATCTACTATATAAAAATATTACTACATGGTACGTGCATAACATATAAATGGTAAGCAACAATACAAGCCCTTGTGCACATTCCAAAAATGTAAAATTTGTGACACACTACTGATGGCTGAATGCCAGGCCAAATTTTGGTGTACTCCAATCTATATTTCACTGTTTGTGGAATACAAACCTTTTTCCTTGGAGGTAAAAACATTTTAACTGCAGTGTAGCTTAATTATACAGTGGTATTAATCCAGAAGATGAAACATCAAATGGTGAATGATTAATGGTGTCAGCGCATGCGCGGAAGACTGAACTCGATCAAATTACGATATATGCTAATCTTTCAATCTAACAATTCCAGTACTGGAAAAAGCTGTCTTCATGTAGTTTCCCTGTAGTTTTTACTACATATGTGCTTCCTCACATCGTCTCTGCCACCAATAGTTCTGCTACATCAAGATTAGCAGTACTGGACCGTTTTGGCAATGGATGATATTAGGACTAGCACTTAACGGGAACATTTAAAATGAATGAGAAATGGGGAATTTGTGATTTTTTTGGCATGTGGCTTAAATCTGTGAATCAATGTAGATTGTCATGAAATTCACGCCAAAACTGTGAGGTTTGATAGCTATGCATGATTCGGAATTGCTAAAAGTGTGCTGTACATGATGTGACATCACTCAGTCACTAATCATCATCGCCCAGTATTCTTGTTACAGATTTATAATCACTTGTTTAATCACAAACTGAATGTATAAATAGTAAATATGCAATTGTGAACTCTTAAGTAACAAGATGCACTCATCTCAAGTGCATCCTAAGCATATTCACTTTAAAATGGGCACAAAATATTTTTTCATCATTTTAATTCGCTTTAAACTGGATGGTATTTTATTTTTTATTTACTTTTAAAATTTCATTACTGTACTAAATTAAATTTATAAATACCATGCAGAATCTAAATTAAATAAACTGACAGCATTACTGAACATCTGACTGGGTTTTTGTTTATACCCCCTCCCCCCCGATAATTTTTGATTATTTTCAATATACCGTTTTTTGGCACATAACGATGTTAGCATTTAAGGACCCTGACTAATGTGTTATAATAGAGGGGAGCTGTATATGGATACTGTTGTCAGTACAAAAGCAAACCCTTTGAAGTAAATATCAATGTTTTGTAATGAAACTGTTTGTCAAGTTAATTTGTCAGTGTATCAGTAAAAAAATAAGGAATTAGGATTTGAATGGAATCTAGCAAAAAAATCATAATGCTTCCCTGAGTACACTGTTGAATGATTTAATATTTTGGAAACATTGAGATTGGCATAAGAGTAAAATATTTAAGCTGTTCAGTGTTCTTATACACATATGCATGTTGCAATGAATGGTTCTCTGCCAAAATAAGAACTATTAAATATGGAATAACTGTTTTAAGTAATTTTCATTAAAAATACACAAAGTTGGTAAATGCACCAATCGTCTGCAGTTTGCACCCAAATCTGCACTTAAATGCACCAATTGTCTGCAGTTTGCACCCAAATCTGCACTTAAATGCACCAATTGTCTGCAGTTTTGAACTCAAATCTGCATTTAAATGCACCAATAGCCTGCAGTTTTGAACTCAAATCTGCACTTAAATGCACCAATAGCCTGCAGTTTTGCACCCAAATCTGCACTTGCTGTATTTATACCTAAGAGGATACTCATGGAATATTTTCTACAGTTGTCTGGATATGGCACGGAATGGACCAAAGCATGATGGTAATTTGTGGACCCATACCATTGTGTTATAGTGGGATTTTACTGTACACGGTCAGCATTTGTGGCATTTACTGGCATTAATCACGGAGTGAGTCCTAATTCTGAAGCAGAATGCAAACACTGATATTTTTTAGGAGTAGTAAATTATGTCTTGATGGTATGAAGCATACTACAACTTACTCAAGATCCAGTCCTTTTTCATCCCGATTTCAAAGCACTTTTTCAGTCTGCAGCCTGAGCAAAACTTCCTTGTATGAGGATCCAACTTGCAGTTGCCATCAAAACTACAAGCAAATACCTGTAAATAAAATGAATGAACCTGAGTCACTAATCTTGACAACAGTGATAACTCAATACAAAACCTTTTAATATGTCAAAATGGCTGGAAATATCATACGAGTCATACTCAACAAAAATAGAAAGTTACATCACAATATCGAAATTTCATTCTTTATATGCCCTTGCATAAATTATTTCTATAAACCTTTTTATTATGCATGTTGCTTTTGTTGCAACAAGTCCAGCTTGCCACGTATAAATGACTGTAACACAATACAAACATAACCATACAATGCACACTGATCATAACTTAACAAAGGCCAAGAACATATGAGAATTTAATACAATGATCTGTGTAAAAACTAATGTGTTAAAATTCAAAAGTGATTTTATTCTTGTCTTGAAGATTGTGGTCATGAAATCATGTGACAATGTACATGCTGAACCTATTTATGATTACATTGCATGGTGGTCATTTATAAATTGAACTGGTCCCAACGATTCATTTACCAACCATTGAGTCAACATACAAGCCTACAAAAACATTTGACAAGCAAAACTAATTTTAATTATGTAATACTTACCTGTTATTATTGCACTACTATATCTTTTACTGGTATTAGTCCCCAGTCTAAGGACATTAATTCCTCAGCCTATTAGTAATTGTAAAAAATAATAAACAGAACGTTATCCAGTCTGATACGTTGGTCCGCCTCCGACAATTGGAATATCTTTCTTCTCAGACTTTGGTCAAGACTGAAGGATATACATGTGGGAAAGGAAATGTGCAATAATGAGTGAGTGGTACATAATTAAAGCTAGCTTTAAATCCGCCCTAAGCACCCTCTACATTTTAACAACAGCCACAGAACAGCTTCTGTAGCATTGCTGAATTTGTCTACCTAGTGGGAGGCAGATGGCCTAGTATAAGTTGTGACCTGATGAAGTTCTAATGCTGTATTTAACTAAAGGTAAAATGACAATAAGGTCTCACTGGATAGTTTCATATTTCGACACCTCCCTAATTTTAATGGTAGAATGCATGAGTCTAATTATCATGGTCTTAGTATTTTCAGTTCACACATAAGCTGAATCTGTAATGTGGTTCAGATGTACTTTGAGTTAGGCTTGGAAAAGGGTTGATTTGTTGGTGACTGCCTGTCACAGTTAGACTAGCATTAGAGATCAAATGCATAACTTGGGCTTCAAAGGAGCAGCCGACTTGGCTTACATATTTACATGCGTCTGTTACAAAAGTAAAGATCTAACAATCTAGATGGTTGAGGGGCAATGAAAAGTATGCTAATTTCTTACAGTAAAATAAAACTTTCTTTATGCATAAGGCACATACTATTTATTTTAGCTGTCTTGTCACAGGAAAATATTCAAAATAGGTCTATCTACAGGTTTTCCTGGGTTCTTCCTCCACCATTAATACTGGCCGCCATGTATAGTAATGCTGTAACGATTAATTGTCCGTACTCATAATCAGGCCCAAGATGGTATTATTGCATTAAAAAATATGACCTTGACACCTTGGTCATAGTGTTAAGAGTGCATGATGATGAATGCATCATCTTAACTTCATAATAATTCATCCTAAAAATGGACAAAAAGCCATAATAGAGTTTAGAAAATATAAGCAAATAAAAAAACCTTATCCAGGCTTTAACACGTATTTCTATGACTGTTACCTTGACATGAGGTCAATGGCAAGAAAGCATGTAAGTAAGTAATGGGGCAGGTAAGTAGATCACTAAATCTACTGTTCTAATTTTGTAATGATTCATGCATTGAATGCATTCAATGAAACACACTACCATTTTACTTCAAAAAGACAGGCTTGGTCGGTATCTAAACTCCTGGAATGCTTATACTGTGACTCGTGTGAAAAAGAAACAAAACCAGTCCTTTTGTGGCAACTTTAATTAGTTCCCCCAATAATTTTACATTTTTTTTGCCTTATTCATGTTGCATAAGGAAATTGCCAGCATTTATTTAGGTAGGAAAGGAAAACTTTAATATTTACCCTAATCTAGAGTGGGGACGGACTGGTAGACATGACCAAATCAAATGTGCCCAGCACAAAAAGTGGTGTTTTAAAAGACCATGCATATACACAAACCTTAGTTTTTAGGGCATTTCTTCTGAAAAAAGCTTTGCATGATTCACATGTGATTGCATCAAAGTTATATCCCAGGGCTCTGTCACCACAAACACCGCAGAACAGCTGTGTGCCATCTTTAGGTTTGGGGCGTCGTTTCTGTTCTCGCTTCATTTTATTCTCATCATAATACTGCAAAGAAAAAAGGCCAAGATTTGATAGAGTTTGTACATACAAATACACAGATGAAGAAACATTAATATTTTCGTTTACTGAAACATGCATACATCTAATACCAAGGCTATGTGTCAGTTTTGGCATGTACAAACAATGCTTTCTTGACACACCAAGCAATGGCTCATTATTCCTATTTGATAAACTTTCACTTACTAATATACACACACATATCTTCATAAAACAAGGAATACTGTATGCTGTCAACATTTTATTATCCAAATGTAATCTAATTTCATATCCCATACAGACCAAACTACTAAAATGTACATAAATGTAAGAATTTGTCTAATGAAGAGATGTAATCCATTGACACAGTGCTTAAGATGTTCTCAAAATTCAATTAGTATTTTTAATCTGATTGGCCAATGACAGTCATACAAGTGATTTTGCTTCAAAAATATACATGTCTGCAATTAGGTTTCCATGGTAACTTTCTAAAACAACCATGATAGCAAAGTGAAATACATCTAAGATTTCTACACTGTATGGTGTCAAAAGCCTTGTACATATTTCTTAGAATAACATCAACCCTTAATAACTGTATGGTGTCAAAAGCCTTGTACATATTTCTTAGAATAACATCAACCCTTAATAACTTGCAATTAATCAAATTAGGTCAAGAACTGCATATGTATGTATGTATGTATGTATGTATGTATGTATGTATGTATGTATGTATGTATGTATGTATGTATGTATGTATGTGTGTGTGTGTGTGTGTGTGTGTGTGTGTGTGTGTGTGTGTGTGTGTGTGTGTGTGTCTGTATGTCTGTCTGTCTGTATGTATGTATGTATGTATGTATGTATGTATGTATGTATGTATGTATGTATGTATGTCACATCAACATAATCAAGGATATGACATGCCAAATTTAAAAAAACTTTTGAAAATGAAAAGGTAAAAATTGCTGAAACCTTCTGGACAACATCATCTCCTATATCCATATAGACATACAGACAGCCTGTTAAACCTGCACACACATATGTAAAGACAGCAGTTTTCCTGAATTGGGTAGCACATTTGTATTGGCTACGCCCACCTTTCATGGTTCCATCATGAGCAGAGACATACATACAGACAGCTACAATGAAAGCAAACTGGTCATAATATCAAGTACGGCATTAAAATCTATAGTAGCTTGTAGTAATAAAGGCATTATTTCTGGATACGACATTAAAAACTGAATATGCTTCACATATAAAAAAAAAAAAAAGTAACACTTGTGCAGATTAGTAAAAAGTAGAATCTCTAAGTTACTGACAATATGTGTGCGATATTGATCTGACATTCTTTGTTTTAAACACGAGATTAGCATATGAACAATAACATTCATGTACAAATTGTTGGAATATTTAGATATCCAGTATTATAAAGTATAGGGTGACCAGTTCATGTTTTTTGTGTCACAGGTGTATAATAGTAGGTCTGGTAAAATAATGGGCATTTTTAAATCTCGGAAAGGATTGGCAAAAGATATTACTGTAATCACTTATGATGTAAAGTATCATTCACTTCTCTTCTTTCTATCTTGTCTTGAACGAAATATCAGTAACATCTTGGAACTGACATCAGATCTGCACTTTTTTCTGGAGAATTTTATATGTAGCGGTATTAAATAAATAAGTATGGCATCACATAATTTCTTTTATGTTCTGCAAGTCACAGAGGCCTTGACCTTCGACCTCATGTTGAGAAGATTCTACCCTAACCAATATGTCTACCATCTGCAAAGTCTGATCCAGGATTGTGATGAAGAAGTAATGCTATAATGCAGAAGTAATTTTTTCTTCCTTCAGTTGCAGCTACTCTGACCTTTGAATCTTTGACCCCAAATCAAAATACTTCTTCATTTCACCCAATGCAAACTATCCACCAAGCTTGGTCCTAGTGTATTTAGTGGACCTACATAATCCATTTTATGCTTTCTATCAGTGACCTTGACCTTCTTCTTTACCACAAGTGCAAGCCGGTTACAAAGTTAGTTTCAAGTCTGGAATATATTAGTAAATTTATTATATTCTATTGAAACTATGCTTCCTCTTGGAGTCAGTCATTCAAGACTTGTGATCACAAGTTTTCTGTGAACAACAGACAACTGTTGGGGAAAACATGCAACTAAAGGGGTCGACAATATGCAAAAAGCTATGGACTTTCAAAACTGAAGATTTTACGATGGAAATATTACAATCAGAATGGTAAATTTTATGTTTTGCAAAAATAATGTTAACACAAGTTTTGCAAAGAATGCTACTTAATTTCACAATCATAATCAAGACATATATTAGACTGACCTTAATAAGTCATAAAAATAAACAAGGTAATTGGTCTGAGTGTGGGGAACTATTTTTGTTGCTCTCAACATACATACACATCCTCTGAGCTGGTTGGCATACATGTTAAACATTGAGGCATATACCTCAGTAAGCATAGTGCTGCAATGCATACATTGTAAATATGTTAAACATTGAGGCATATACCTCAGTAAGCATAGTGCTGCAATGAATACATTGTAAATATGTTAAACATTGAGGCATATACCTCAGTAAGCATAGTGCTGCAATGCATACATTGTAAATATGTTAAACATTGAGGCATATACCTCAGTAAGCAAAGTGCTGCAATGAATACATTGTAAATATGTTAAACATTGAGGCATATACCTCAGTAAGCATAGTGCTGCAATGAATACATTGTAAATATGTTAAACATTGAGGCATATACCTCAGTAAGCAAAGTGCTGCAATGAATACATTGTAAATATGTTAAACATTGAGGCATATACCTCAGTAAGCAAAGTGCTGCAATGAATACATTGTAAATATGTTAAACATTGAGGCATATACCTAAGCAAGCGTAGTGCTGCAATGAATACATTGTAAATATGTTAAACATTGAGGCATATACCTCAGTAAGCAAAGTGCTGCAATGAATACATTGTAAATATGTTAAACATTGAGGCATATACCTAAGCAAGCGTAGTGCTGCAATGAATACATTGTAAATATGTTAAACATTGAGGCATATACCTCAGTAAGCATAGTGCAACTTTGCATATAATGTAATCATCTTCATGACCAAGAGAGACACCATGCCTATGACAAGACACCATGCCCTATGACAAGACACCATGTCAGTGTGACAAGACACCATGCCCTATGACAAGACACCATGTCAGTGTGACAAGACACCATGCCTATGACAAGACACCATGCCCTATGACAAGACACCATGTCAGTGTGACAAGACACCATGCCTATGACAAGACAAACAAAGGTCACAAATTCACAGACTTCTCTGTCAGAATATGAGAAAAGATTGTTTCAATGATATTAGTATCGCATATCCTCACCTCTGAGCCCCAGACTGGTACCATCTTTTCATGCCTGTGTACCATAATATCAGAAACATTATAAGCACAGTCACTGTATGAAAAACTGTGTGGAATTGCTGACCAATTGCAACCTGCTTCCATGGTTTCGGGACTTTTCTCATTAAGTCTTGGGTTGTTTTTTGTTCCACTTGTATAACAACCAATCCTCTATATTCCCCCGAAGTGTAGGATATGATCCCAGTTGATGTGCTTTCTACTGATTCAATAAATGCAACTGAAAACTTTCTAAATTACAACCTGAGAAAAATCTTTCAATGGAAGAACATAGTAAGCTGCAATTGACTAAGACTCCAAAGAACCCAAACTGGTTGTTGCTCTGGATTGCCAGAAAGTATTTTTTTCCATTCATAACTATTTAAGTTAATAAAATTCAACTGGCAATGTGAACGTCTGCTTACACATGGATGAAGAAATTCTACTAAGAGTCAACAAACAATTTGTTAGTAGATGAAAGCAAGTAATTTGATTTCAAATCCCTATCTGGTTTTAAAATGATTTGCAATAAAAGCTTGACCAATATCCTTTTATCAGACTGACAGACTCTGATACAAATACATGTAACAATAAAATAGTAAAGATCTTGTTGAACTTCTCCAATAAGTATATAATATGACTCCTAAACTGAATGTTTATTTGAAAGCCCAAGTCATCAAGTTGGCGTGTGAACTTGTTATCCACATACTTAAACTGGGATGACAGTTTAGATTTTGTGTAAAACACTTTTATCAGATTTGTTCCAATCAATAAAGTAACTGAACTGTGACCAGATTTCTACTTTAATATAAGGTAAAATTATGTCATACAAAAGTTAAACTTGGCCCTACATTTCTTGTGAAGGCTTAATAATGGCTTAAGAAAATAATATTAAGTCTTGGGGAGTACAGTATTTCCTGACGCTGTCGATGTATTTACACACTAAACAGTATGTCAACATTTTATTATCCAAAATCATAATAGTAAATATTGAGTGAGAAAACTTTATGATCAATAATTTATATAAAATGCTTTGACAGGCTTGCTAATATGATCTCTCCCCATAGTCACACATTGTCTGGTCTGTATGTATCAAAATGAATGACATGGAAACCTGATAGATATATCTATATATGAATGATCATGAATTAATAAAAGCAATCTTTTGCATGACCATTACATTACTATTAATTAAATTGATAACCATGAAATGAACACAATTTAAACTATTTTGTTCAAAACTTGTGATTGTCAAATACTTAAATTTGAGAGCAGTAAAAAGCAAAATATTGATATTATTTGTATTTTTGCTTGTCTTCAAACTTGATTGATTAAAAAGAATTTCCAAAAATTGAAGATAAGAAATTAAGATTGCATTTATTTTTAATGCTGAGTGCTGAAACATCATTGAATAATCTTGATAAATTCCAGCATACCAAATCTGGTAGTCATTTTTTTCTTACAATACAGAGTTAACATGTTTGTCTGTATGCCTGTAAAAGCAGTCATGAGTACTGATATTGAAATTGGTATCATGGAAAGAAAATCGTTAATCTTACTTTTTTAAAAAGGCATCCATATTGGATGCTAAGATGAACATTGTCTACATTTAGGATCAATGTCTTCTGGTGAATACCCCATGTTCATAAGATGTTCCCTTCAGAATGAGTAGTGATAAAAATTTCAGGACAGCTGTCATGGTAGCTCTACTGTGCAAGATAGGAACCATTTTCATTTAGAACCAGCAAGACATTAAAACAGTCTTCTGGTGAAACACCATGTTGACATGACTATCCAATAGAAGTGCTGATGACAAGATCTGCAACAAAAGGTGGATATAGCGGCCAAGTTTGATCAGCACATTTTCAGTTAGGACCAATTAGACAGAACAAGAAGTCTTCTGAAGAAAACCAATGGTTAGCAGTAAAAAGATTTTCATGATGGAAGAAACTCATCTTTATTCTTGGAAATATGTCATATATAGCTGCTACAAATAGACAACAAGCATTTAGGTATACAATGGACAAACATAATCTTACATTTTTTTTGCAGTAGTCTTTTGTTTTACAATATTCTCAAAATGTGAGGGATTACAGAAATAAGAATACAAATAACAAGCACAATGTTTTATTGATTAGTTTTTAATTTGTTAATTAGTTTTTAATTTGTTAATATTCATAATCTTTAGATAGGCAAGTGTAAGACATGATTTGGTGGAAAAAACCTAATGATTACCAGAAGCATATTAGTATACATCAGATCTGCACTGTTTCCATTTAGTTCAAACTATACATCATACAAAGTCTTTTAATAAACACTCCATAGCTATCCATTCTGGTTTGGTAGCAATTACAAGAGTTACAAAAAATTAATGAAAAGCTGTACCAAGGCATGAAGTAGTAGTAGTAGTGTTTAATG
The DNA here is from genome assembly GCA_030141615.1 of Unio pictorum. Taxonomy (NCBI): domain Eukaryota; kingdom Metazoa; phylum Mollusca; class Bivalvia; order Unionida; family Unionidae; genus Unio; species Unio pictorum. The sequence goes on along the minus strand of JARLTB010000169.1, from coordinate 5,036,382 downwards.
CCATTGTTCAGCACAAGATAGGCTATACATGGTGGCCAATATTAGGAGGAAAACCCCGGAAAAAACACCCACCCACGAGAAGCTACTGGCAAGCTTTCTCGCATACATATATTGGCCGAATCTGAGACTTGAAATTAAGCAGACAGGTGAGATGGCAGTGATCCATAGCGGAGAGCACTTTAGACCACTCGGGGCCCTTGACCATGGGATGAAGATGTATGCAAAGTTTTCTGCCAATCCTCCAAGTAGTATTAGTAAAAAGGGGGATAGTAATAATAAATGTGGGCAATTATACAGACGAATTATGGATGACAGACAATGGACTGATGATTGACAACTGGTGATCCCACAAGATTTTCTGGTCTATAATCAAAAAGCTATTAAAATTTGAGAATAAAGTAGAATCTTGTACTTATCTTCTGGATAGCATTTAACGTTTCCTTACAGTGAAACAATCATTTCAGTTTTCCTTACAGTGAAGCAATCAATTGTTCTAAATTCAAACCAAGTGCTGAAACATTTATTGTTGGTGAAATTATTTTGTACATACACCATGGGAAGCCCAACATTAGCCACCCCTCCCTCAAATTGTTACTTTAGAAACTTTACTGAATGACCGTAAGCTTACAATCTGTGTGTATGATTTCGATTTTTTAATGTAGCTTTTAACGTAGCTTTAACCGTTTTCTAGTCATATCGCTATGATGTCTGCAGTGTGGCAGTTATTAATGATGTCCAGCACTGGGGCATCATGCTGTAGACATGTAGCATGATATCCCACCCAGTCACATTATCCTGAAATTAAGCTGACCAATCCAAACACTAACCTCTTAATGCTGAGCGCCTAGTGAGGCAGCTGTTAGTACCAGTTTTAGAAAACTTTGGTAGGACTTGGCTGGGGTTTGAACCCATGATCTCCTGCATCCAGGTCAGATGATCTAACCACTAGGCAACTGAAGTGGTTATGCCTGCATTATATATATATATATATATATATATATATATATATATATATATATATATATATATATATATATACGGGGCAGATGTACAGTTTTTTACAATAATCTGTGTACTGATATAGGGAATATGAATACACTCTATTGCAGATCTGTTTGAAAAGCAACTCAAGGGTGTGAGACTATTTTGTTTTTGGAATGCATGTCTGAAAAGCTTGGTACACATTGCTAAGCTACAATATTTCAATATTGAGAATGAAAAGGTTCCAAGAATTGTACACAAGAGACATTTCCTTACCAAGTGTGAAAAGGTACCAAGATCTGTACACATGAGACTTTTCCTAACCAAGTGTGAAAAGGTTCCAAGAATTGTATGCATCAGACTTTTCCCTATCAAGTGTGAAAAGGTTCTAAGAATTGTACACATGAGACAATTCCTTACCAAGTGTGAAAAGGTTCCAAGAATTGTGTGCATCAGACTTTTCCCTACCTAGTGTGAAAAGGTTCCAAGAATTGTACACATGAGACATTTCCTTACCAAGTGTGAAAAGGTTCCAAGAATTGTACACATGAGACATTTCCTTACCAAGTGTGAAAAGGTACCAAGAATTGTACACATGAGACATTTCCCTACCAAGTGTGAAAAGGTTCCAAGAATTGTACACATGAGACATTTCCTTACCAAGTGTGAAATGGTTCCAAGAATTCTATGCATCAGACTTTTCCCTACCAAGTGTGAAAAGGTTCCAAGAATTGTACACATGAGACATTTCCTTACCAAGTGTGAAAAGGTACCAAGAACTGTGCACATGAGACATTTCCCTACCAAGTGTGAAAAGGTACCAAGAATTGTACACAAGAGACATTTCCTTACCAAGTGTGAAAAGGTTCCAAGAATTGTACACGAGACATTTCCCTACCAAGTGTGAAAAGGTACCAAGATCTGTACACGAGACATTTCCCTACCAAGTGTGAAAAGGTACCAAGAATTGTACACAAGAGACATTTCCTTACCAAGTGTGAAAAGGTTCCAAGAATTGTACACATGAGACATTTCCTTATCAAGTGTGAAAAGGTACCAAGAATTGTACACAAGAGACATTTCCTTACCAAGTGTGAAAAGGTTCCAAGAATTGTACACATGAGACATTTCCCTATCAAGTGTGAAAAGGTACCAAGATCTGTACACATGAGACATTTCCTTACCAAGTGTGAAAAGGTTCCAAGAATTGTACACATGAGACATTTCCCTACCAAGTGTGAAAAGGTACCAAGAACTGTGCACATGAGACATTTCCCTACCAAGTGTGAAAAAATACCAAGAATTGTACACAAGAGACATTTCCTTACCAAGTGTGAAAAGGTACCAAGAATTGTACACAAGAGACATTTCCTTACCAAGTGTGAAAAGGTTCCAAGAATTGTACACGAGACATTTCCCTACCAAGTGTGAAAAGGTACCAAGATCTGTACACATGAGACATTCCCTTACCAAGTGTGAAAAGTTACCAAGAATTGTACACATGAGACATTTTATTACCAAGTGTGAAAAGGTTCCAAGAATTGTACACATGAGACATTTCCCTACCAAGTGTGAAAAGGTACCAAGAATTGTACACATGAGACATTTTATTACCAAGTGTGAAAAGGTACCAAGATTTGTATGCATCAGACTTTTCCCTACCAAGTGTGAAAAGGTTCCAAGAATTGTACACATAAGACAATTCCTTACCAAGTGTGAAAAGGTTCCAAGAATTGTATGCATCAGACTTTTCCCTACCAAGTGTGAAAAGGTTCCAAGAATTGTATGCATCAGACTTTTCCCTACCAAGTGTGAAAAGGTTCCAAGAATTGTACACATGAGACATTTCCTTACCAAGTATGAAAAGGCTCCAAGAATTGTATGCATCAGACGTTTCCCTACCAAGTGTGAAAAGGTTCCAAGAATTGTACACATGAGACATTTCCTTACCAAGTGTGAAAAGGTACCAAGATCTGTACACATGAGACATTTCCTTACCAAGTGTGAAAAGGTACCAAGAATTGTACACAAGAGACATTTCCCTACCTAGTGTGAAAAGATTCCAAGAATTGTATATATGAGACATTTCCTTACCAAGTGTGAAAAGGTACCAAGATCTGTACACATGAGACATTTCCTTACCAAGTGTGAAAAGGTTCCAAGAATTGTACACATGAGACATTTCCCTACCAAGTGTGAAAAGGTACCAAGAATTGTACACATGAGACATTTTATTACCAAGTGTGATAAGGTACCAAGATTTGTATGCATCAGACTTTTCCCTACCAAGTGTGAAAAGGTTCCAAGAATTGTACACATAAGACAATTCCTTACCAAGTGTGAAAAGGTTCCAAGAATTGTATGCATCAGACTTTTCCCTACCAAGTGTGAAAAGGTTCCAAGAATTGTATGCATCAGACTTTTCCCTACCAAGTGTGAAAAGGTTCCAAGAATTGTACACATGAGACATTTCCTTACCAAGTATGAAAAGGCTCCAAGAATTGTATGCATCAGACGTTTCCCTACCAAGTGTGAAAAGGTTCCAAGAATTGTACACATGAGACATTTCCTTACCAAGTGTGAAAAGGTACCAAGATCTGTACACATGAGACATTTCCTTACCAAGTGTGAAAAGGTACCAAGAATTGTACACAAGAGACATTTCCCTACCTAGTGTGAAAAGATTCCAAGAATTGTACATATGAGACATTTCCTTACCAAGTGTGAAAAGGTACCAAGATCTGTACACATGAGACATTTCCTTACCAAGTGTGAAAAGGTTCCAAGAATTGTACACATGAGACATTTCCTTACCAAGTGTGAAAAGGTACCAAGATCTGTACACATGAGACATTCCTTACCAAGTGTGAAAAGGTACCAAGAATTGTACTTTCATAAATCTGTGAAAAGCAATCTGATTAAAATCAAATCTCCCCTCTCCTATGTGAAGATAAGACAGAACCTGCTTAGGGATCATGTACTGGTGACCCATGTTAGTATAATACTGTAACTGATAAATTTATCAGTCAATAAGAAGTTTTATACCTTTGTGTTTGGGAGACTATGTGAATGGAGCAATCTGATTAACCTTTGATTTCTGAAAGCTGCGTTTCCATTTGCTAATTCAAAGGTCACCAGATCATGACCCCTAAGCAATCTCTGTCAGATGATAGGTAGAACAGTGAGATTTGATTTTAATCAGAATTGCTGTATAACATGCATCCGACAGCAGATACTTTGATATTATCATACCATATTAAAAAAATCATGACAAAATTATCTGAAACCAAACAAAACCAGTTAATTCTGACGAATGCACAAGTCCTCTCTTCCAGAATCTTGAATTTGTTAGGATTTTAACAAAACCCACTAACTGTATTTATCTCAGTGGAATAATATCCAATGTTCTCCTCATGATGGAGTAAGAAGATTATTAATCAAATGTTATTAGAGTATAAATTTTAGAAACTTACATGTTTAGACACTTAGGGATAATATAAATCACTTAAAAAAATGTATACCTGCCACTCCTAGCTGAACATCTGGTCCCATTTGGGATCATTACATAAAAAACATGCAAAAAATATTTCATCAAGAACTGCCTATAATAGAGTAGCTGAACATCTGTCTCCATTTGGGGAGAAGCATGGGAAATATATTCTGTCAATAACTGCCCAAAACACAGTAGCTGAACATCTGTTTCCATTACGTAATCATTAAATATAAAAAAGTACAGTACTTTCTCAGTAATTGCTCATAAATCCAATAAAACTTAAAATATTTTAAATACAAAAATATCCTGATATGCTTATAACGAGTCTGCATATCAAGGTTTCTGTTCTCCTAATAACCTTCATAGAAGAGACCCAGATCTGAGACCACTTTTCACGATAGCAGATGTGGGTCTGTGCAGTTTGCAGTTGGACTTATAAGCGAGTATATACAGCATTTAAAAACCCATATAATCCACCAAGTTAATCACAGACTTCTCTTACTAAATAAATACACCAAGAAAAGGGTATATTGCTGAGTGACATTTTTCAGTCTGATACAATGGTTGTAATGAGATTATATCAGTTTTCTTTAAGAGAAAGCTGACATGGACATTTATAGAAAAAAATAAATTACTAGATTTCCCCTGGTCTTGCATACTTTTCTCTCACATTCACATTTTCCAGAAAATACCATAGACTATTTAGGAATAATAATAATAATCCAGTTTTCATGAAGTAGGTCATTAATCTGTGTGTAGTTTCATTTACAATGATGGCAACTTACATTTTAAAAGAGTAAAATGACCCTTCTAGGTCACACTGGGATTTACCCTGACACACAAGAACATTTCAGGTATCAAATTACACAGATAGAACATTTCAGGTATCAATTACACAAGATTTATGAAGTATACTTTTTTCTCTCAAAGAATGCTTATCAAATGGCAGACATAGTTCCGGAATACAGATGGCTTTCACCACTGTGCTGGAAAATTGACCTAATCCCAAAACCTAACCAATGTATGTGGATGGACAGACAAGGGTATCAATATACCCACAATATCAAGTAACAGCACTGGTACAGCACAAACTTATCAAAATTCATTCAACCACAACCAAATGTTAATGTCATTTGACAACTGATAATTCTGAAAGTCAAGACATGCAACACTTCACATGGTGTGCATATGGGACAAGACATTTAGTGGTAAAATAATACAAACACTGAAATTCATTGCTTTATGACATGCTGCTGGCTGTAACATATCCTCACATATTTTTTGTTTGACATTTTGATTGTTAATAATTGTGTTCTCTATTGATATTCAATGTTCCTGTCAAACTTGAAACAGCATTTTGATGATCCTAAAGATGCAATACCTAAACTGAAAGATATTCCACAAAGACATGTTGTTGTTGTTGTTGTTCTTAATGCCATTTATCAGCACGCGATAGCTATACATGGCGGCCAGTATTATTGGTGGAGGAAGAACCCAGGTAAAACCTCCGGAAAGAACCACCGAAAATACGAGAAGCTGTATCACATACAGACATGATTGAAAATGTGAAAGGGTGGTTTGGGGGTACTCCCCCAATGGGGTATCGAGGGGCAGCGCTCCCTGATCAGCTGGTTCAGGGGTCCAAGACCCCAGACTAAAAATGCATTTTACATGCATGAAAATATGCTCCTGGTGCAACTTGTGACCATAATATGTAACAAAATAATCATTTGAAAAACTAGCAAAGTTACCAAAAATTTGAATAATTTTACAATATTTATTGTCACATGAATTTGTTCTCCAATAGTATTGGTACTTATGTTATTTCATGTGCATGTCAGTGTTCACATCGTAATTAAGTCAATAATTAGGCACAATCATAATCTAACAAGATCTTGATCACATAAACATTAATTCCAAATCTGAAACTGGACCAGCGGTAGCACACTTAGCGATCAGGTGCAAGATCTACATCAATATATGCTGCAAATCATTCATTATCAAATTCATCTGAGATATGATGTGAAAATCATTCATTATCAAATTCATCTGAGATATGATGTGAAACTAGACACATAGTCCACTTTGGATCAAAACTGGATCAGAAATCTGGCCTTCAAAGTGCTAAGGGACAGACAATCAAATGCAAGATTATCTCGTTAGTGTGTGTGGATCTTGTTCATTACTGAATCCATCCAAGACGTTCATGGTACGGGGGCACTCACCAGTTATTGTGTACCTTTGATAGTGATGTATGTAAGGTGAAGTTGTTTGCATTTAAAACATACACTTTGGAGAGAATGTTGGCATACCTCTATGCCACTTTAATGTAATGCTTCTGACATTTCTTTTGATATTGTACTTTTAGAAACTATAAACGATCTAAGCACACTGCTAACTAAAATGACTGCTCCCTTGAGCTTCAAAAATAATACTAAATTTGTGTAAAGTACACTATCCTTAGTATATATTAAATAGGGAAAATAAATTTTGCCAAACTAGACAATAACAGATTCTGAAAGTGTAGTGAATAAATTACCAAACATATAAAATGTAAAAACGTTATCAGCTCTTTTTTAAAAATAAATTTACCTCTGAAGTTCAGAAAGTGAAAGCATCCAAGTGGAGCTAGCACTTTTTTGAAAGGTGCACATCTGGTCAGTTAAGGCCAATCTATATACTCTATAACCCATATTGCACCGATCAATCATATACCAAAACAAAGGGAATCAAAGGTTTCTCGCACTATACATAATATATACAAGGCATTTATGTAACTAATGCCATTTCCCACAATCCATCAGATACATTAAACAATTAATAGCATACTACAAGCTTCATATCCACAATTCTGAACCAAATTTCATCCAAAGTATTTTGACCAGAAACACGATGGCAGTTCATTTTGTGGTGTAATCAGAATACTCATCAGGCAGTTGATTTTGAGGTGCAATCAGAATACTCATCAGGCAGTTGATTTTGAGGTGCAATCAGAATACTCATCAGGCAGTTGATTTTGAGGTGCAATCAGAATACTCATCAGGCAGTTGATTTTGAGGTGCAATCAGAAAACTCATCAAGCAGTTCATCTTGAGGTGTAATCAGAATGTTCATCAAGTAGTTAATCTTGAGGTGTAATCAGAATACTCATCAAGTAGTTCATTTTGAGGTGCAATAAGGGTAATCATCAAGTAGTTCATTTTGAGGTGCAATAAGGGTAATCATGAAGTAGTTTATTTTGAGGTGCAATAAGGGTAATCATCAAGTAGTTCATTTTGAGGTGCAATAAGGGTAATCATCAAGCAGTTCATCATCATTATGCCAATTGGCTAACCATTGGTTAAACCACCTGAAAGGTGGTGATGAATTCAAGCAATCTCTGCAAAATGAAATCCCAAAAATGGAAGAACAAGTGTAATCATTCATTATTGTTGTAGCTGCTTTTACATCTGAAACCTCTTGAACCGTATTTTTCAGTATCTTCATGACTATTAAAGTATGCTTTCCTGGGCAGGCTTAATGTGCAAAAAGTGGCTGCTCATGGCACCGAAATTAAAGTGCAAAGTCAGGGTATTAAATTATTATCATTAAATATGTAGACCAAATAATGAAGTTAATACATTATCAAGCCAAGTGTGTATTTATACTAATGAACAGTTTATACAAAGTAATGCCCTGGGGATGCAAGGTGGATGGTTTGCCTATGGTGCAAAATAGCCTTGCCCTGCCCTGATGCCTTCAAAGAAGGTCACTGTTCTAAGTTCTTGCCATACATAGAGAGACACCAGGTTAGACTATTTCAGTAATTTTGCTGTGACTGTCTTTGAATTATTGATATTCTTTATATTCTTTTCATTTTGGATTGTTCAAACAATGATAGTATAGATTAATTAGCATGTTTTCGATATTGCAAGGCAGCTTCTTCAAGCCATATAATAAGCATGTGTTGGCCAAATGCCAAACACATACGCCCTAAATCATACACTAGGTGCCGCTTTTCCTTAATTCTGCTTCCAATAAAAAATATAAAAAATTGATTCATCACTTGAATAGCCTACAAGAATGGCCATGGGATGTTTTTGTCAAGAAACACTTGGTTATCTGAACCTTTAACAGTGTTACAAAGAAGCTATTTACAATCTATTTACTTAACGATTCAAATCTTTAACAGAAATGGCAACATATTTTTTACTGCCATGGTCAGTGGATTCATCTATAATGATACTAAATTTATCTTTCAAAAAATTCTGTAATTATTTAAATCCAGAGCTGTGAAGAGCATTTAATAAAATAAGATGAAAATTGTATGCTGAGGGTCAAAAGGGCCGCATAGATCCCCTTTTAAGTCCAGGGCCATGAGAATGTTGTGCATCTGTGAGAAATTCATTGTATACAACAATCAACAAACATACCAAAGCAATTGTTATCCTATCACACATTAGAACAATATGTGGGAATGTGACAGTTGTGGCTGCAGTGTCAGTGTACCTTATCAATGCTGTAAATATGAGCATGTCTGTTTAAATGAGACACATTTTGTTGAGCTGACATGATCTTCAAGAGCAATTGAGCCATGAGTGGTGTAATGTATTTGTTTGATACAAAAATTGCATAATGCCTGTCCCAGTAATTCAAACTTGACAAAAGCATCACCTAGATAAGATTCAATGATACCGGTTGGTCTAAACCCATCTTCAATTGTATATAACATTCAAACCATTTTAAGAATATTTATTCTTTATGTCTTTGTCAATTTCCTTCACTCTGGATTTCTTGTTTATCATTAAATTACTCATTTGTCAATATTTTAAACATAAATTACAAGGTTGATATTTAACACTGTAGGACCAATCAGATATATTGAATTTATAAAAATGAAGAATTAAATTCAGGTTTGTACACATAATTTCTCTTTTATCAGGTAAATGGGTAACCGATCAGTAGGACCAACCAGGACCCAGTAGAAGTTTTCTAAAATTCTGACAGCTTTATTATCCATGTGTACAGGGGTTCCAAAGTATTTTGTGTACAAGTCTTGTGTTTGTCACTATAATGGGGCTCCAAAATATTTTGTGTACCAGTCTTGTGTATGTCACCATGTGTACCACTCTTATGTATGTCACCATAATGGGGCTCCAAAGTATTTTGTGTACCAGTTTTGTGTATGCCACCATAATGGGGCTCCAAAGTATTTTGTGTACCAGTCTTGTGTATGTCACCATAATGGAGCTCCAAAATATGTTGTGTGCCAGTCTTGTCCATAATGGGGCTGCAAAATATTTTGTGTACCAGTCTTGTGTATGTCACCATAATGAGGCTCAGAAATATTTTGTGTACCAATCTTGTGTATGTCACCATGTGTACCAGTCTGGTGTATGTCACTATAATGAGGCTCCAATGTATTTTGTGCGCTAGCCTAGTGTACTTCACTTTATAGGGGCTCCAGTGAATTTAGATAAAACATATCTATGACTTGTAATATGAACTTTTTGATATTTTTGTTTAACTTACCAGTTTTTTAAATACCCATTGATTAGAAAATAACTTTATTAGGCAACCGAGGGGCTTCAGAAGTCCCTTCTATCATTTCTCAGCATAAGGGTGGATGCTTTGATATATCGGAACTTGTGCATACAATTTGACTAACCTGAAGTGAATTGTCAGAGTTGCTAGACGTAGGTGATTCTTGCATGGCATTTGGAATCCCTGCAGTCCAGGAATCATCCTCCATGGTACTGTATGATGAAGATAAATGGTAACCATCCATCTTCAGTGAATCTGAAATAAAGAAATGATGCTTCAAAAAAAACTCCATAATGAAACCTAAGGTACTGACCTTTTACTTTTCAGTGTGGGGAACCTGTGACGTTTTGAAAATAGCTTGAAATAAATATTTTTGCTCAGACTTGTAAAAATAAATAAATAATTAGATCCATTGGTACCTTTATTCCTGATCAATTCATAATATTATGTGAGTGAATGAATGAAATCTTTTAGAATCAACATGTAATACATTTAGCAGAGTTTCTTCCAGTTAGAACATAGTATCCTCTTGCTCCTGTACCAAACGACCATCGTAATGAGTAACAAATTTCTAGGTACTGTATATCCAGAAAGGACTATTGATTTATTTTGTTTTAAGAGCTGTCAAACCACTAAATTGGGGATGCTGACAAAGAAACTACCATAACTATGCCCCCCAAATGGATCCCTATTTGTTAAATAAAAAGAGAATTGCGATCAAAATTGGTTACAGAAGCGTTGATACAATGCTCGTTTTATAGTCGAAAAAGATAGATTGGACCTGGATATATATATATATATATATATATATATATATATATATATATATATATATATATATATATATATATATATATATATAATTTGCGTTCCATTTCCATCTTTTAGTTTATTTAAGTGGAATCGTCATAAATGTAATGTGTCCTCTTAAAATGTGTCAAACTACAGTACAGCTATGTCCGCGTGCGTTTCTCTGAAAACCAATTTAAGTGCCGACCGTGTTTACATAACTGACTTGCGGAAGTATTTGTTGTATTGGTGCACTCAGTTAAAAGCTGTCGTCCTTTGTATTATCACGTTAATTATGCCTTTTGAATTAAATAAAAGCGGTTGAATAATAATTTTCAAAAAAAATTAATGGACACAAAAAAATATACAAACTTAAAATCTTGCAGCCCGGTCATATGTCGAGTGAACTCAATTAATTTTAATCAATTTAAGTTATAATGCTAATGTGTATTTAAATAAACTACCTTAAATTAACTCTTTCATAGCTTATTAAAATTATTAAGAATAAAAGGCAACTTAGCGAAATGAATAATTCGTACAATTGGCAAGCGAGTTTCAGAGAATTCTTGAACTCAGAAAATGGATGAAAAAAAGTTTCGTATTTACTTCCAATGAAATCACGACATCAATATTGCACTAAATGAACAATCCAATATATAAATAACCACGTAGATGAAGGTCTCACGAAATAAATGTCGCGTGATTTTGAAGAAATCTAGTTTCCTGCTGTGTGGACTCCCGATTTGGCAAATTCAAAGACAACTACAAAAACCAGACTCATCAAGAAAACAAAAAGCAGTGATGTAATACACACATTTTTCGCGCACACGTGGTGGTTGTTGATCTTTCACATGTGGGACATTTTGAAAATAAATGTTATTTACACTGAATAACGAACAAATTCATTAGAAAAAGCACGTTACTAAAAATTATTATCGACGTGATTGTAAAATGAGGATTCAGTCATTAAACAGCCCAGATCCCCAATTTTGGGAGGTCCCTTGGTAACTCACCCCTTTCTTATAGTGCAGTCTATGTGAACCCTGTTGTGCGCGAGTTATCGAAGGAGAGGTGTATTATGACAATCGTCTTTAAACTAATAGGAGAGTGAAAGCTCACTCAAAATCACATGCTTTGCAAAATTCAACAAATAATTTAAAAGAATCTACAGTAATGCGAAATTAATCCCAAATAATCCTAAAAGACTTGTCACAAATCCAAATGTAAAAAGTTCCTATTGAATTCCAGTGATTCCAAACAAGTTCCAATTTTGAACGTGTTCCTGTGTTCTTGAACGTATTAATGTAACAATAGCCTGAACTGTGATGATGTGCTTTTATGTGCCAGTCTTTTGATGTATCTCAATACATACTCCGAAAATATTCTTGTCTGAAATAACTAATTCCAAATTAATGTCCAGTCCAAGAATATTACAACCATTGGTATTTCTTGCGAATAAAAATTTGAACAAATAATTCCGAACAAATGGAAACATTCAAGACAGTAAAACTGATTGTGCTTAAGTTGTCAAATGCAAGAATGAGTAATTAATCAAGCAAGCAACATTACATAAAAAGCTACTATGCAAAAGCAGAACCTGGATGAGGATCAAACGGTCAATTCTAGTTAGTATATTCTAAGCAGTCTACGAAAAAACCGTAGTCATGCAGTCGGATTAAGTTAAACCATGTTTACACTATTCCCGATCCTAGTATATAATTCACAAAGAGAAATATTAACTATGTATTATTCAGTTACCAGTCATGTACTCAATGAACTTTGGACAAAATCACGTCTAAAATCCAATTAACTACACATAACATAAAATAATGGAGAAAAAACCCAAAGAAATACAAATTAAATAACGATAATAATATACACATAATACACGCATAACTTGATATATACACAACACACCTAGATAACTTAACATAAATGTGTGAAACATACACAACACACATAACTTGATACATACACAACACAAAACTTGATACATACACAACACATAACTTGATACATACACAACACATAACTTGATACATACACAACACATAACTTGATACATACACAACACATAAGTTGATACATACACAACACATAACTTGATACATACACAACACATAACTTGATACATACACAACACACATAACTTGATACATATACAACACACATAACTTGATACATACACAACACATAACTTGATACATACACAACACACCTAGATAACTTAACAGAAATGTGTAAAACATACACAACACACATAACTTGATACATACACAACACATAACTTGATACATACGCAACACACATAACTTGATACATACACAACACATATAACTTGATACATATACAACACACATAACTTGATACATACACAACACAACTTGATACATACACAACACATAACTTGATACATACACAACACATAACTTGATACATACACAACACACATAACTTGATACATATACAACACACATAACTTGATACATACACAACACATAACTTGATACATACACAACACACCTAGATAACTTAATAGAAATGTGTAAAACATACACAACACACATAACTTGATACATACACAACACATAACTTGATACATACACAACACACATAACTTGATACATACACAACACATATAACTTGATACATATACAACACACATAACTTGATACATACACAACACATAACTTGATACATACACAACACACCTAGATAACTTAACAGAAATGTGTAAAACATACACAACACACATAACTTGATACATACACAACACACATAACTTGATACATACACAACACATAACTTGATACATACACAACACATAACTTGATACATACACAACACATAAGTTGATACATACACAACACATAACTTGATACATACACAACACATAACTTGATACATACACAACACACATAACTTGATACATATACAACACACATAACTTGATACATACACAACACATAACTTGATACATACACAACACACCTAGATAACTTAACAGAAATGTGTAAAACATACACAACACACATAACTTGATACATACACAACACATAACTTGATACATACGCAACACACATAACTTGATACATACACAACACATATAACTTGATACATATACAACACACATAACTTGATACATACACAACACAACTTGATACATACACAACACATAACTTGATACATACACAACACATAACTTGATACATACACAACACACATAACTTGATACATATACAACACACATAACTTGATACATACACAACACATAACTTGATACATACACAACACACCTAGATAACTTAATAGAAATGTGTAAAACATACACAACACACATAACTTGATACATACACAACACATAACTTGATACATACACAACACACATAACTTGATACATACACAACACATATAACTTGATACATATACAACACACATAACTTGATACATACACAACACATAACTTGATACATACACAACACACCTAGATAACTTAACAGAAATGTGTAAAACATACACAACACACATAACTTGATACATACACAACACACATAACTTGATACATACACAACACATATAACTTGATACATACACAACACATAACTTGATACATATACAACACATAACTTGATATATACACAACACATAAGTTGATACATACACAACACATAACTTGATACATACACAACACATAAGTTGATACATACACAACACATAACTTGATACATACACAACACATAACTTGATACATACACACCACACATAACTTGATACATATACAACACATAACTTGATATATACACAACACATAACTTGATACATATACAACACATAACTTGATATATACACAACACACCTAGATAACTTAACATAAATGTGTGAAACATACACAACACACATAACTTGATATATACACAACACATAACTTGATAGGGAAATATGGCAAACATTTACATGATACATTAATTAAGGAAACATGAACACAACATATTGAACTTAACATTATTATTATGAAAACATATACACACGGCACACCACAGGCACTTGATTCTGGGTCAATTAATGTATACACTTACCATATACATTAATTGACCCAGAATCAAGTGCCTGTGCGGCACACACATTAATGGAAACTTTAATTACTATCAATACGAGTTCAATTTGTAAAAATGTTGTTAATATTTGTAATCATTAATGTTGTTCATAAAATAAAATTTGTCATGATGAATAGGAGAAAAATAGAGCGAACTACGCTTGCATTATTGAAGATAAACGAGAGGAATCTTAATGAGAAATATAAAAAATTAAAACAAAAACAAAAAAAATTAAATAACTTACTCAAAAAACAAAAAAAAACCCCAAGAAAACAATAAAACAACAACGTCCCTCTACAAAAATAAAATTGGGTTTTGTTTATTCTTGTGTACCAGACAGAACTCAATGGAATCTCAAGTTCTATCTTTATAAGGGAATTTAAAATCAGTCTGATAATGCTCTCGACATCTCATGTTCTATCAGCAAAATTTTCTTAGATTTCAAAAATACTCTGATTATTGACCCTAAACTCCGTTCTGGTTTTGGGGCATTATCGGGAGTAATTACAATTCTGTCTATTTGAAAGAAGAAGGTCGGACTATTGTGGATAAATATACAACCTTTCCAATCGATTATCTCCTCTAAATTTTGAGATTGGCGAAGGAGTTCATCAGAAACTGCATGATCGAACCAGCTCAACTTTCGACCCAAATGATATCCAGTGCATAATCCTTGGCACTCCATCACATTACACTTTCTTGTACTTGAAGAAAATATAACTTTATACTTGGACCAAATATATTACTGCAAAAACACTAAAGACGTCCTCCAGGTTAAATTATCCCAAAATAAGTTGTAGTTTTGATAATGAACGAAAGAATAATTTGATATAAAGTATCAAGTTAACGTAATTCCTCCGACAGTTTTACAGACTGTAACTTTTTTGTACGACATGTACTTGTGAGATACAGTGTATCACATTACCTATGCCTTATTAAAGTACATGCGACCTGCACTCAAGTAAAGCATGCTGAAGTAATGTCAGGGAGGTCTTGTTAGCGTTTTTAAGTCGGTTAGCGAGATCACACGGATATGTATGGGGCTAACATTTAATAATGTGGTAGTAGTAGTAGGTGTAGGTCCAGGGAACGAAGGGGGTAGGGGTAAAGTTCAAGAAATATATAGTTCGTTCTTTCTACAAATCAGAGCAACAGGAACGCAATTTGGGGGAGGGGGCCAGGGGATGGCACCTGCATGTGCTGTAAAATTGCTGTAGCATATATACGTTGCCACCCACGATAAAATTTTGTCCCCCCCCCCCCTTTTAAAAAATTTGAAATGACGTCCCTTAAGAGCAAAATTATTTTTCATATCAATAAAGTAGGACGAAATCTTTGACAACATGAAATCACCTTGGTTATAGTACTGATATGGTGATTCTATATTGTCAAACATTTCGTCGTACTTTATTGATTAAACATCTGCTATTTCAGGTTACCAATCTGTATGAAAATAAATACGTTTGCTCTTGTTGTCAGATATTTCGTGGTACTTTATTGATTAAAAAACAACAACAAAACGTCAGACTCTTGTGCTTGATTCCTAAGCGAAGCCACCTCTTCCTAAAACAACAGTCGGTCCCTCACGCACCCCTCCCCCGCATTGTTATAGTGTGCGCATAAAATGGAGACGTACGCTATTCAATGTTCGGTCCATAAAAAAGTAACGTCAGTATATCCTATGCTATTTTGTTCTTTAAACCAGTACCAGCCCCCGCCCCTACCACCACCACTGTAACACAATCTTGTAATAATCAGCTGTACAAACTTAAAAAATTAAAATGAATGTGACGTCATAAGTGACCTTTATCTAGTCCTGAAAGTAAACAGCCGATGAAGACATGATGGCCTGCTGGTATAATTATTTTATGTTAGATAAAAATGTAAGCTACACCCCAACATAAACGTCCAAATATCAAAAATGCATTGGCAAAGGTCACCGAATTCAGGAAAACTCTCACGACATGTATGTTCCGGAAAATAAACTCTCACACGATCTATGTTAAGTTAACATTGCCAACTTTTGTATATCTCTACCACACTTAGTCGAGTGATAGTTTATTCTTGGTGAGTAAAAATGGGTTGTAATTGCCCGAACGTGCATGTTTTAGATTTTCAACCCCTACCGCTTTATCAATTTATGTCCTGTCCTATATAAACTGGCTCGAACGTTTTTTTCCCTACTGCCTCGGAAAACCTATGCTATCTCAGACTGTGCCGTGCTGAAAACCATTTGCTTACCGAGAAGAAATTATTCTTAAAGTCTTTGATACGAACTGTCTGTGACCTTCAACCGTAATTTTAAAAAAAAGAAATTTCAAATACTTAGTCGGCTACTATTTTATGAGCAATTACTGACCGTTTTAAAATACTTTTCTATGTAATGACACATTATGTGTTGACAGATATTTAACCAGGAGTGTTACATAAAAATATATATCAACCAATGCATTCTTTTGGTGATTTTCAAAGAGTTAAATATTCCAACATTTTACATTATATCATGTTTACATGCTATATATATATGGGACATCATATGTTAGACATGTAGCATCAAGTCGCACTATCCTAGCCAATCAGTAATAACACTACTCTCTGTGAGGCAGCCCCTAGTAATAACACTACTCTCTGTGAGGCAGCCCCTAGCAATAACACTACTCTCTGTGAGGCAGCCCCTAGTAATAACACTACTCTCTGTGAGGCAGCCCCTAGCAATAGCACTACTCTCTGTGAGGCAGCCCCTAGTAATAACACTACTCTCTGTGAGGCAGCCCCTAGTAATAACACTACTCTCTGTGAGGCAGCCCCTAGTAATAACACTACTCTCTGTGAGGCAGCCCCTAGCAATAACACTACTCTCTGTGAGGCAGCCCCTAGTAATAACACTACTCTCTGTGAGGCAGCCCCTAGCAATAACACTACTCTCTGTGAGGCAGCCCCTAGCAATAGCACTACTCTCTGTGAGGCAGCCCCTAGCAATAACACTACTCTCTGTGAGGCAGCCCCTAGCAATAACACTACTCTCTGTGAGGCAGCCCCTAGCAATAACACTACTCTCTGTGAGGCAGCCCCTAGCAATAACACTACTCTCTGTGAGGCAGCCCCTAGTAATAACACTACTCTCTGTGAGGCAGCCCCTAGCAATAGTACTACTCTCTGTGAGGCAGCCCCTAGCAATAACACTACTCTCTGTGAGGCAGCCCCTAGCAATAACACTACTCTCTGTGAGGCAGCCCCTAGCAATAACACTACTCTCTGTGAGGCAGCCCCTAGCAATAACACTACTCTCTGTGAGGCAGCCCCTAGCAATAACACTACTCTCTGTGAGGCAGCCCCTATTACCATTTTAATGAGTCTTTAGTATGATTCGGTTGGGTTTCGAACCAGAGCCCTGTCACATCTGAGGCAGACACTCTAACTACTCAGGCCACCGGAACTTGTCGTTTTTCAGAAGTTAATAAGCAGCAAAAAGTTGCTGCAAATAAGCATATTCAGCTGACATATTGCTACCAGTCTAAAAGGCATCGTCTCTTTCCAATGCAAGCTGAATAACTGAATCTGAAAGAAATTCTGAGATAATTATAGTGATATGTTCTATATTGGTAACTTTTGGCAGATGAATATTCATCTAGATATATAAAGATTCTCACGATGAAACATAGACGATGAAAATTTAATATTTTCAACAATATATAAATTACATGCATATTTAAGTTTTATTGTTTCTCTCGTGTAACTTTACAAAGAAAAGACAATTGAAGAAAGCATTAAGTTTCCATTCCCTCAAACTAATGATTATGTTGCTATTGGCAGCAACACGTCAAAAGGCAATGTGATGTCATTAAGAATATGATGTAATAACAACTACAGGCTCAAGGAAGTTTCAAATGACCACTATTTGGGGTATTTTTTCCTGGTAAAATGAAGGAAAATGCTGAAAACGTTATGACTGAGACTGGTACACGTATCAGAAAAAACAACAACAAATAAACATACAACGAAACAAATGAGAAATTGCACTATTACGACTGAATGGGCCTGCAACCCTCTCATAAAGCAGCACTGACAGTTTTTAGCAACAAACTTAAATCCGCCAAATTAATTCTCGTATAAAATGTTTTTTTGTTTTACAAATTTCATCCCAATTACATATATGCATTAAAATTATATTCTGAAAATGAACTGATATTTATCATTATAAGCAGCAATCATACTTTTTTTTTATCTCCGACATAACAAAATCATCAGAAAATAACTCGGTTATTTCCTTCACGCCAACAAATAACCTCGGAGGTAGGAATATACATAAATTTGCTGGGTTTTTGGTAATTTGCTCAGGTAGTGTGTATCAATTATTCTGCAACAGAAAATACTGAATATGTACCGATTGTATTTTTATAACTTCAGCCGTAATATCGTGCAGTGTGAATAATAGTTCCAAAGATGTTTCTCGATAACAGAAAATTGCAACAGAAGTTTCTTTCTTAATTTGATGGCATTGGCCGTGGACACTCTATCTAAGCAGAGATCAGACACACACCAAAAAAGTTCGTATTCTGGTCGTCTTTGGAATTTCCACGCTCCTCAAAACTCTTACTCTTTCAGAAAATATCGCTGTTTTGAATCCTGATTCATCTCTATTGCGGCATCCACTCCCACCCGGCACCTCGTATCCCTCCCGATCGATTTTGAAATGAAAAGCATCAATATATTAATAATGCACACAATTTGCTCATTTCATTCACCGATTTATAATTTCTAACTCGACTGCCACCAAGCGGTCCCTAACGCTGTCACCTTCTTCGCGTTTCTACGTTCAGAAACATGAAAACTATAATTCGATAGGTTAATAAAAAAGATCTATAAAACATGTCCCAGTGTCCATCAGATATTACCAGTGTCCATCAGATTTACTTATTACCAGTGTCCATCAGATTTAATTATTGCCAGTGTCCATCAGATTTAATTATTGCCAGTGTCGATCAGATTTATTTATGACCAGTGTCCATCAGATTTATTCATGACCAGTGTCCATCAGATTTATTTACTGCCAGTGTCGATCAGATTTATTTATGACCAGTGTCCATCAAATTTATTTATGACCAGTGTCCATCAAATTTATTTATGACCAGTGACCATCAGATTTATTATGACCAGTGTCCATCAAATTTATTTATGACCAGTGACCATCAGATTTATTTATTACCAGTGTTGTCCATCAGATTTACTTATTACCAGTGTCCATCAGATTTACTTATTACCAGTGTCCATCCGATTTAAGTGTCCATCAGACTTATTTATTACCAGTGTCCATCAGATTTACTTATTACCACTGTCCAGTAGATTTATTTATTATCAGTGTCCATCAGATTTACTAATTACCAGTGTCCATCATATTTACTTATTACCAGTGTCCATCAAATTTACCAGTGTCCATCAGATTTACTTATTACCAGTGTGTCCATCAGATTTACTTATTACCAGTGTGTGTCCATCAAATTTACTTATTACCAGTGTGTCCATCAGATTTATTTATTACCAGTGTCCATCAGATTTACTTATTATCAGTGTGTGTCCATCAGATTTATTTATTACCAGTGTCCATCAGATTTACTTATGACCAGTGTCCACCAGATTTACTAGTGTCCGTCAGATTTACTTATTACCAGTGTCCATCAGATTTAATTATTGCCAGTGTCCATCAAATTTATTTATGACCAGTGACCATCAGATTTATTTATTACCAGTGTTGTCCATCAGATTTACTTATTACCAGTGTCCATCAGATTTACTTATTACCAGTGTCCATCCGATTTAAGTGTCCATCAGACTTATTTATTACCAGTGTCCATCAGATTTACTTATTACCACTGTCCAGTAGATTTATTTATTATCAGTGTCCATCAGATTTACTAATTACCAGTGTCCATCATATTTACTTATTACCAGTGTCCATCAAATTTACCAGTGTCCATCAGATTTACTTATTACCAGTGTGTCCATCAGATTTACTTATTACCAGTGTGTGTCCATCAAATTTACTTATTACCAGTGTGTCCATCAGATTTATTTATTACCAGTGTCCATCAGATTTACTTATTATCAGTGTGTGTCCATCAGATTTATTTATTACCAGTGTCCATCAGATTTACTTATGACCAGTGTCCACCAGATTTACTAGTGTCCGTCAGATTTACTTATTACCAGTGTCCATCAAATTTACTTATTACCAGTGTCCAATATATTTATTTATTACCAGTGTCCATTAGATTTATTTATTACCATTGTCCATCAGATTTATCAGTGTCCATCAGATTTTCTTATTACCAGTGTCCGTCCCATTTTTTAAAATTATTATCAGCGTCCATCAGATTTACGTATTACCAGTATCCGCCAAATTTACTTATTACCAGTATCCATCAGATATACTTATTACCAGTGTCCGTCAGATTTACCAGTGTCCATCAGATTTACTTATTACCAGTGTCCATCATATTTACTTATTACCAGTGTCCATCAAATTTACCAGTGTCCATCAGATTTACTTATTACCAGTGTCCATCATATTTACTTATTACCAGTGTCCATCAGATTTACCAGTGTCCATCAGATTTATTTATTACCAGCGTCCATCAGACTTACTTATTACCAGTGTCCATCATCTTTACCAGTGTCCATCATATTTACTTATTACCAGTGTGTGTCCATTAGATTTACTTATTACCAGTGAGTGTCCATCAGATTTACTTATTACCAGTGTCCATCAGATTTACTTATTACCAGTGTCCATCATATATATTTATTACCAGTGTCCGTCAGATTTACCAGTGTCCATCAGATTTACTTATTACCAGTGTCCATCAGATTTATTTATTACCAGTGTCCATCATCTTTACCAGTGTCCATCAGATTTACTTATTACCAATGTGTGTCCATCAGATTTACTTATAACCAGTGCCCATCATATGTATTTATGACCAGTGTCCATCAAATTTACCAATGTCCATCTGATGCATTTATTACCAGTGTCCATCAGATTTATTTATTACCAGTGTCCATCAGATTTATTTATTACCAGTGTCCATCATCTTTACCAGTGTCCATCAGATTTACTTATTACCAATGTGTGTCCATCAGATTTAACCAGTGCCCATCATATGTATTTATGACCAGTGTCCATCAAATTTACCAGTGTCCATCAGGTTTATTTATTACCAGTGTCCATCAGATGTATTTATTGCCAGTGTCCATTAGATTTATTTATTACCAGTGTCCATCAGATTTACTTATTACCAGTGTCCATCATCTTTACCAGTGTCCATCAGATTTACTTATTACCAATGTGTGTCCATCAGATTTACTTATAACCAGTGCCCATCATATGTATTTATGACCAGTGTTCATCAGACTTACCAGTGTCCATCAGGCTTATTTATTACCAGTGTCCATCAGATGTATTTATTGCCAGTGTCCATCAGGTTTATTTATTACCAGCGTCTATCAGACTTATTTATTACCAGTGCCCATCATCTTTACCAGTGTCCATCATATTTACTTATTACCAGTGTGTGTCCATTAGATTTACTTATTACCAGTGTCCATCATCTTTACCAGTGTCCATCAGATTTACTTATTACCAGTGTGTGTCCATTAGATTTACTTATTACCAGTGTGTGTCCATCAGATTTACTTATAACCAGTGTCCATCAGATTTATTTATTACCAATGTCCGTCAGATTTATTTATTACCAATCGATACTGAATTTAATCACACTGAACAGCATCAAGTCTAGGTATTGCGTGAATTTAGAACCATGAACAAAAAATATAAAATGTCAAACGTTCTATCATGTTTCTAGTTCGTACCAATGATGCATATTACCAATTTCAATGGGTTAGTTTTATTGTTAATAATGTGTGTGTGTGTGTGTTATTTATTTTAACGTAGTTGTGTGTGTGTAGATGGAATTTTAACGCAGCTTTAACACTTTTTCCGTCATATCGCTACGATGTATGCATTATGAAAGTTTATAGTAATGTCTAGCAGTGGGACATCATGCCGCAGGCACTAACCTCTTAATGTTGAGCGCCAAGCGAGGCAGCTGTTAGTACCATTGTTACAAATCTTTGGTATGAACCGACTAGAGATGAAACACACGACCTCCCGCATCAAAATCACACGCTTTAACCACTAGGTCACCGGAGCAGTCAAGCGATAACAGTTGTTTTTCGATATAGTGAGTGATGGCAAGGTATATGAAGAATTTTGACAGTTCACACAGTCTCATTAATTGCGAACTAGTTACGACTGGTTCTCAAAGTACACGCATTGCACTTTTACACATCACTGAAACATGTACATATTCACTGACGTTCATTTCCGCATCAGAATATTTTAATGCCTATATAAGTTCTTGCGGATTTAACATTTTTTTTTTACTACTTACCCATTAAATATTAAGACAGTAGAGTGAAAATTTAAAAGGGCAAGTAGAAACCTGAAACTCATTTGCCTATGCAAAATTAACCAGGAAACCGTTCAAGGCCTGGTATAAAACAACATTTTAGCGACACCGTAATAAATGCATTATTTCTTGATATAGTAACGTCTAGACCTAGAAGCTACTCAAATAATAGGTCATGTCATAATTTTCATTAGCTGAGTATTATGATAATGGAAATTTGAGACCGTGTTGAGACCATTAATGGCTAGAAACCTTTTAGGATTTCTTCGCAATTTTTTCGCAATGACAACTTTTGCAAATGTGTGCATCTGTGCTTGTAGCCAATGTCAGTCACATGGAAGCTTCTCTTCTCAATCACGCATCAATAGGCTATTATATAATACCATCAGAAACCACATCTGGTAATATGAAAGAATTCAAGTCTGCGAATAATGCGACGGGTACATTAACCAGCCAACGGTGTGTTTGTAACGTCCCGAAAAAGATTAAACCAGTAGTTAGCTTGAAAGCACTATATCAATTAGTCAAAATATGCAATATAATTTTTCAAGAACGTATTCGAAACACCTTGA
The DNA here is from genome assembly GCA_030141615.1 of Unio pictorum. NCBI lineage: Eukaryota > Metazoa > Mollusca > Bivalvia > Unionida > Unionidae > Unio > Unio pictorum. Next base: position 5,012,465 of record JARLTB010000169.1, on the reverse strand, counting down.
CGAACAAATCGGATTAATCGAAATTATTATTATATATGAACATCTAATTATTGTATATAGCATGATTGTAAAATGGCGTACTTTCCTCTGAATTATACTGATTTTTCTTTGATTTCAAAGCAGGAAAGTAGACAAGTGAGGAAATAAGAGAAAGAAGATACAAACAAGTGAAGAGGCATAGTGGGGCCCAATTGTGTCAACATGTTGGCTTTAAAAACGGCGGTTTTTACTCTCATGGTAGGAACACTGTACTAGTGATAACTCTCATGGTAGGAACACTGTACTAGTGATATACCTTGCGGTTTAGAGTTTCCTCTGACCCTTTCCAAACTCTTTTTGATATCTGGACATGTATATCGGATTGGAAATCAATAGGAAAAGGAGGCATTGTAAGCATTATAATGGTTACGTCTTTAATCTGTTGAGAGTCGAGGCGAAGCTACAGTGTTGATGAAATCTGACCTGGACTAGACATTTGCATTTCTAGTCACATGACTGTATAACTCGCAACCTACATGTCCATGCGAGCAGAGGTCTAATCGTCACGTGACATAAACAATAAACCCCATTTCAACATTGTTGTACAATAATTTGAAAATACTAAATGAAAAGCCACACACTGCTTTAAAAGAATGAAAGAACACGCAATTCTCAACAAAATTATTCTCAGCACAGCGACCAGAAACCCTATCGCTAAGACAAGGAAATTGTCAAGACGGCTGTCTTGTGTCTATAAGCTGGTATACTCTGATTCTCATGGCCACGAATGAGGAAGTACAGTATGCATCATGCTATTCATTATATCTCCTGATTTTACTATAAGATATTATACTTTGAGGGCAGTGATATAGCAAATACTATATATCGATCACTATAAGGTGGCTCCCATGAATAAGGTGGCATATTATACTACTCCCATTGACAAAGATATAACGTGTACATTAGTGATCGCTATAAGGTGGCATCCCCTTTGGCTCTCATTGATAGTGATATAATGTGTACATAATAGTGATCGCTATAAGGTGGCGTACTCTACTGCTCCCATGGACCGTGATATAATGAGTACAAAGTTGCGCTAAAACTAATAGATGAGCGGGTCTATCACATTGTGAACCAGTATGTTTTTATGTACCTTCCTACTTAGCACACTTACCAATGCCATTGAGGCTGCTGCACAAGTAAATCCAAGTTCGCGAGTTTACGGTGCAAAGACGATCTCATGATATACGAGATTATCGGGTAATTATTATAATTAAATATGAGCGCTTGGCAAAGATGCTGTGAAGCTTTTATCGAAAAAGCGTCCATTGATCATATGAACATACAGTTAATATTTTTGTCTGTTGTAGTAGTAGTAGTAGGGTTTAAACGTCATTTTCAGCACACTGTAGGCTTATACATGGCGGTCAGTATTAATGGCGAAGGTAGAACCCGGGAAACCTTGCCGGAAAGAATCACCGACCACAAGAAGCTACTGGCAAGCTTTCTCATATACCCACATTGTCCGAATCTGAGACTCGAACTCGCGCATTTAGAGGTGAGATGGCAGTGATCCGTAATGGAGAGAGCTTTAGACTACTCGGCCACCCTTTGTTGTTTGAGAGAAAATGTTCCAATTACTCTTAATATCTGGATTAACTGAACCTGTAAGCAGTGTGCTAACAGTGGTGCGGATGGGTGAAACTATACATGTAATAATGTATATATGGGTTTGTCTGGCTGCGATTGCTTTATAATGAGAAGTACTATGTTTGACTAAAGGAATTTCAGTCATTTTACAGAGCCGACTTTTAAAACTCATTACTGAAATTAGCATCTGATTCTTATGGTGGGTAACTGAATACACACATTTCAAAGTGATGCAGATCGTAACACTGCCCTGGCTCATAATTATTATCTCTATATTGATTTAGGATGGGTATATACTGAAAACTACACTATGATCACAAGCATTCTGAAATATAAAATATTTTAAAAAATAATTATTATGGCGTTTCCATAGGTTTACAAGAAATTGAGTTTTTAGTACGGAGTTCTGTAACATTCAACGAAAACAAGCCACCTGCTGCACGTTCTCGCTGTACAATCTACATTCCTCTTATTGGGCCTATACGTTTTTGAAAAATAAACATATGCTGCATTAATTAGACAATATTACCTACATGTGCTTAATGACGCGTAATAACTTGAAGCGAGTCGCTTCATATGTACACATATTTTCTGTTGTTAGGTAAGGCGTAACTCACGGCTGACTGACATTGTGGAATTATAATGATGTGATGTGATTTGGATTTTTAACGTAGCTTTAACAATTGTTCAGTCATATCGCTACGATGTCTGCATGTGGCAATTTATAGTGATGTCTAGCACTGGGCATCATGCAGCAGACATGTAGCATGATGTCCCACCCATTCAATTATCCTGACACCAGACCAATCAGTCCTAACACTAACTTCCTAATGCTGAACGCCAAACGTGGCAGCTGTTAGTACCTGTTCATAAATCTCTGATAGGACTCAGCCTGGGATCGAACCCACTACTTCCTGCATCTGAGACACTCTCTAACCACTAGGCCACCGGAGCGGTCGAATTATTATGAAACTAGATATATTTGGTAGACTAGTACTTATAGAATATCCCTTTCCAACTGTAAAATATGAAGTGTAAATACAGTATTCACAATATGGAGACACAACTCTAAAAGTACTATTTAGACATACCTTCGCTACACAACAAAAAAGTCACATCATGATAGAAGTGCATTTCAAGTTTTGTAAAAAAATATCCAAAAGGCTTCTGGAGATAGTTAACAACGGTGTGACAAAAAAATGGGCAGATTCAATTTCTTATAAAGAAGAGTGACACAAATTTACAGGAATTCAAGACAAGACAATTATTTTTCTTGTTAAATGATGAGAGATAAAACTATCTTTTATAGTCCTGAGCTACGGAACTTTTGGGCAGTTAAAATTATTTAAGATAATTTTCACTGCAGTTGAACTAGACAGCACTGGAAGGGGCCCAGAGAGGCCGAGTGGTCTAATGGTTCACTGCCACTTCACCTCTGTCTGTGTGGGTTCAAGTCTCGGTGTCAGCCAATGGGTGAATGTGAGAAAGCTTGCCGGTGGCTTCATGTGGGTTGGTGGTTCTTTCCGGGGTTTTACAGGGTTCTTTCTCCACCATTAACACTAGCCGCCATGAATAGCCTATCTTGTGCTGGTGTTAAACCCTATAACAACAACAACAAAGACACCGTTGCAAGTCTTTTGGTGAAAACACCATGCCATTAGGGCCATCAATACAGCAGAAGTATTGAGAAGTATTCCAGCCATACTCAATGTCTGCAGCAGCAGGTAACCATTTTTATTTTGGAGCAATTAGAGGTCACACGATAGTTTGGGGTGAAAACCATTTTTGATACGACAACAGTTCTGAACGAGTAAATAAAACAAGATTTTCAAGATCACTACTATGGTGGCTATAGTCACGTAAGATCTGCATCTAGAAGGAGTAGCGACAGTAAAACTTTCAAGATGGCTGCCTTGTGTCTATAAGCTGGTATACTCTGATTCTCATGGCCACGGTTATAATGAGGGAGTACATTTCATTATATCCTGGTCTTACTATAAGGTCTTATACTCTAAGGATAGTGATACAACGAGTACTGTATATTGATCACCATCAGGTGGCATACCCTTTGGCTCCCATGAATAGTGATACGAATACTGTATATTGATCACTATAAAGTGGCATACCCTTTGGCTCCCATGAATAGTGAGTAATACGAGTACTGTATATTGATCACTATAAGGTGGCATACCCTATGGCTCCCATGAATAGTGATATGAATACTGTATATTGATCACTGAGGTGGCATATTCTATTGCTCCTATTGACAGTAATATAACAAGTACTGTATAGTGATCACTATAAGGTGGCATACCCTATGGCTCCCATGAATAATACGAGTACTGTATATTGATAACTATCAGGTGGCATACCCTATGGCTCCCATGAATAAGAGTAATACGAGTACTGTATATTGATAACTATTAGGTGGCATACCTTATGGCTCCCATGAACAGTGATATAATGTGTACTGTATAGTGAACGCTATAAGGTGGCATCAGCACACATAGGTCTTCATTACAAGTACAGCTTAGATCATTACAGGCATCATCACACATAGGTCTTCATTGTAAGTACAGCTAAAATCATTACAGGCATCAGCACACATAGGTCTTCATTACAAGTACAGCTGAAATCATTACAGGCATCATGACACATAGGTCTTCATTGCAAGTACAGCTTAAATCATTACAGGCATCATGACACATAGGTCTTCATTGCAAGTACAGCTTAAATCATTACAGGCATCATGACACATAGGTCTTCATTGCAAGTACAGCTTAAATCATTACAGGCATCAGCACACATAGGTCTTCATTACAAGTACAGCTTAAATCATTACAGGCATCATGACACATAGGTCTTCATTGCAAGTACAGCTAAAATCATTACAGGCATCATGACACATAGGTCTTCATTGTAAGTACAGCTTAAATCATTACAGGAAATCAGCACACATAGGTCTTCATTGTAAGTACAGCTTAAATCATTACAGGCATCATCACACATAGGTCTTCATTGTAAGTACAGCTTAAATCATTACAGGCATCATAACACATAGGTCTTCATTGCAAGTACAGCTTAAATCATTACAGTCATCATCACACATAGGTCTTCATTGTAAGTACAGCTTAAATCATTACAGGTACCCATCACACACATAAGCCTTCAATGTAGCAAAAGCCATAAGGTAATCAGCCCACACATGCCTTCACTGTAAGGACAGCTAAAATCATTACAGGCAATCAGCACACAAATATGCATTCATTGTAAGTACAGCTAAAATCATTACAGACAGCCAGCACACAAATATGTATTCATTGTAAGTACAGTTAAAATCATTATAGGCAACAAGCACAGACATATGTCTTCAGTGTAAGTACAACTAAAATCATTACAAGCAACCAAGCACACACATGTCTTCATTGTAAGTACAGCTAGAGATCATTACACGCAAGCAGCACCCACATATGCCTTCAGTGTAAGTACAACTAATATTATTACAATCAATCAGCACACACATCTCTTCAGTGTAAGTACAACTAATATTATTACAATCAATCAGCACACACATAATCATTCATTGTAGCTGATATCACTTAAAGCAACCAGCACACACATTCACTGTAAGTACAGCTAAAATCATTACAGCGAATCGGCACAAGCGTTATGTCTTTAATAGTAGTACAGCTAAAATCATTACTGGCAACCAGCACACACATTCACTGTAATTACAGCTAAAATCATTACAGCGAATCGGCACAAGCTTATGTCTTTATCAGTTTGTTTTTGTTTTTTATGGTTTAACGCCATTTTTAAGCACAATATAGGCTATACATGGCGGCCAGTATTAATGGTGGAGGAAGAAACCGGACAAACCCCGGAAAGAACCACCGACCCACGAGAAGCTACTGGCAAGCTTTCTCACATAACTACATTTGCCGAATCTTAAGACTCGAACACACGCAGACACAGGTGAGATGGCAGTGGTCCGTAACAGACAGCGCTTTAGACCACTCGACCACTCGGGGCCCCGTCTTTATTAGTAGTACAGCTAAAATCATTAAAGGCTAACAGTAGACACAGCTGCCTTCATTATAGGTATAATTAAAATAAATACATACAACATACACACGTAGCTAATATCATTATAGGCAATCAGCAAACACATATCCCTTCATTAGAAGTATGGCTAAAATCATTACAGGCAATCAGCACATGTGTATGTCTTCATTAGAAGTACAGCTAAAATCATTACAGGCAATCAGCACACGTATATGTCTTCATTAGAAGTATGGCTAAAATCATTACAGGCAATCAGCACATGTGTATGTCTTTATTAGAAGTATGGCTAAAATCATTACAGGCAATCAGCACACGCGTATGTCTTCATTACTATGGCTAAAATCATTACAGGCAATCAGCGTATATGTCTTCATTAGAAGTATGGCTAAAATCATTACAGGCAATCAGCACACGTATATGTCTTCATTAGAAGTATGGCTAAAATCATTACAGGCAATCAGCACACGTGTATGTCTTCATTAGAACTATGGCTAAAATCATTACAGGCAATCAGCACACGCGTATGTCTTCATTAGAAGTATGGCTAAAATCATTACAGGCAATCAGCACACGTGTATGTCTTCATTAGAAGTATGGCTAAAATCATTACAGGCAATCAGCACACGTGTATGTCTTTATTAGAAGTATGGCTAAAATCATTACAGGCAATCAGCGTATATGTCTTCATTAGAAGTACGGCTAAAATCATTACAGGCAATCAGCACACGTGTATGTCTTCATTAGAACTATGGCTAAAATCATTACAGGCAATCAGCACACGTGTATGTCTTCATTAGAAGTATGGCTAAAATCATTACAGGCAATCAGCACACGTATATGTCTTCATTAGAAGTATGGCTAAAATCATTACAGGCAATCAGCACATGTGTATGTCTTCATTAGAAGTACGGCTAAAATCATTACAGGCAATCAGCACACGCGTATGTCTTCATTAGAACTATGGCTAAAATCATTACAGGCAATCAGCATGCAAATCTTTGTTAGAAATTACAGCAATAAACATTACAGGCTACATCACACAAATGCCTTCCATGGAAGTGCACCTAAAAACAACATTACAGGCAACCAGCATGCACATGCCTTCCATGGAGGTGCAGCTAAAAACAACATTACAGGCAACCAGCATGCACATGCCTTCCTTTAAGCATTATGTTGCATGCTAAACAATGTTGAGACATTTTTTGTGTTTTCAGTTCTGACAACAGTACCTGTAAATATCTTGAGATAATAAGTGCAGTCAGTGTTAATTATGTAGATTATCCACAAGAAAATAATATTCCACCATAATATTCCACCAGTATAACATAACAACAACATACACATATTGGAATGTATTTACGACTAAAGTTTAAATTATTAAGGTATGGTCAATATTACCGTGCTTAAATTAGTACACAACGATATACAAAGAAAATAATGTAATAATGTATCATCAATCATGTTTTAACGGCATTCAAATTTGCTAATACATTTGATTCTGCAATGTTTGCAAAATAAAATTATCCTGAATTACTTATCCATATTAATTAACTACATTATATCATATCATATTTTGGCAAAGCAATATATTGGTGAATCTAGTTTCCTGCCCCAAATGGATAAACTTGCACCCATGAGAAAACTATTCTGATTTAATTAATCATGCACAAACATCGGAGTCAGGCTGCAATGCTTACACGCATCAAGGTTAAGCTTAATGAACTGCCTGCAAATGTTTCCAAAATCAGTAACCATGTAAACAAATCTGGACAGTGCATGTGGTATTAGCCAATGTCCATGTCCAGTTATCAGCTTTTTATCATACAAAATATATGTATACAAAATACATGTATACAAAATATATGTATAAAAAATACATGTATACAAAATATATGTATGAAAAATACATGTATACAAAATACATGTATACAAAATATATGTATACAAAATACATGTATACAAAATATATGTATAAAAAATACATGTATAAAAAATACATGTATACAAAATATATGTATACAAAATTGTATACAAAATATATGTATAAAAATATATGTATACAAAATATATGTATACAAAATACATGTATACAAAATACAATTACAATGACCTAAAGATACATTATCCAAAGCGTCTGATATATTCAACAAAGATTATTGTTTGACAAGCTGAATCTTTTCATAAATGCGGCTGTTGCATGATGACAAGCTACGCAGTTGTATGGTCTGCACAGGTATGTCAGTGGTATGGTCTGCACAGGTATGTCAGTGGTATGGTCTGCACAGGTATGTCAGTGGTATGGTCTGCACAGGTATGTCAGTGGTATGGTCTGCACAGGTATGTCAGTGGTATGGTCTGCACAGTATGTCAGTGGTATGGTCTGCACAGGTATGTCAGTGGTATGGTCTGCACAGGTATGTCAGTGGTATGGTCTGCACAGGTATGTCAGTGGTATGGTCTGCACAGGTATGTCAGTGGTTCACATACTAAAAGTTTTCAGCTGTATGCATAAACAGATAATTGGTCGAGTTTTAAACTGGTTCAATGAAATACAATTGATGTTGGTCCATGTACAAGTTCATACAATTTTGATAAATAATGCAGCGTTATTTTTGTACACCAGTTTTTCAAACTAATACAAAAGTTTCTTACCTAAATGTAGTTTTTAAAGTTTGTGTTTATTTTCACTTAACTATGTTACGTATGTAGTGAAACCTTCGGGCAGCTTAATGGTAGAAACTAAATGTAAAGCTTGAAAACTGTTAATCTAAGTTGCAAAAGAAGTTTAGAAGTACTTCCCTCAAATTGATATGACGGTGACATAATTTTGACACAGACTACATGTACATCAAGTGACAAGTTAAAAAATAAAACTACATACTCTAAAAACACTGACAGGAAATCCAGTATTCTACACGTTATTTTTTTTTAAATCTTACCATCTGGCTCTCTCCACTGGTGATAAGCCATAATGAATCTGAATTGGCTAAACTAACAATCAGCTTCCACAGTAGACACTAAATCATAATCAACGCTTCTTATACACATCTGTGCTTTAATGTTTGAGCTATCTGTGCCAGTAGCAAACAGGTATCTCATATACAGGTGATAAAGTACTGTATATATCTGTATATAAGTCAAGTCAAACTGCTAACAACAAAACTCTCAATCTGCAATAGCGTAATATGCCTGCATATAGGGGCTATATTCTTTCTTCTACCGATTACTCTATACAAACTGCAAATATCCCGATCTGCTGGCAAATTTTGTGATGGCAGATCTAGGTCTTTGCATTTTGGAGACGGTGTCATCTTATAAGCGAGTATAACAAGAAATAAGGTCAATTATTCAAAACTAAGATTACATTATGGAGCAAATCCAATACCTTGCAATAGCTGTAGTGATTCTAAACTTGTGGATATAATTAAATACCTGAGAATTGTGTAAGGCCATGCACTCACTGTGTCAAATAATTCTACTGCCACATTTTGGCAATTTATGATGGTTGGCAAGGTCGCTATGTATCACTGAAAGAGTTTGTATGCTGGTTAAATATTCCATACAATGATTATGAGAACTGAGATATTAAATTTCAGAACATAGTACATGCATAGGTGCAAAGCAGACATGCCATGTAAAGATCTTGAGCAAACAGATACACATTTTTTTCCCCACAGAATGGGGAACTGTCGTGAGATATATGAACACTGCTATTTTCTGTATGCAGGGTACCTTATTTTGGCAACATTGTTGGTAGCAACATTGGTGTATATTGCATCAACAGAATAGTCGGTATCCATATTTTTTTCCCAGTATAACTTAATGAGAAAAAAAAAATGGCAAATTTTGTTCCATGTCCAGGAATGTTCAAAAATGCAAAAAGTGGTATATTTTATGGGGCCAACTTATCCACCATACAGGTACGTTTGTGACCTATGATATATATAATAATCTACTGAATTACATGACAAAATGTTTGGGACACGTGCTTTTAAATGTATAAGCAATTAAAGATTTTACCATATGTTTAGTCCAAACTGATCCCATCTTTTACACTTCTATGATCTACAGAATCAAAATAAATATTAATTTATATTTAATAGCATAAAAGGGCATATCTGGATGATTTTAAATTATAATTGCAAATAATGCTTAAATTTAACACTTACAAAAAATATGAGTTAACTGGATAAGGAGACAATAAATTTTACACTCTTCTTTCTTTTTCCAATTGATAAATTTTCAGTCAGGGAATGTTGATTTAATATTCTGACGGAAAGTCCAGGATTTTGTGGTGAAAATAAATTACAGTTAGAAAGCTTGAAAATAAAATCCTCTTGTTTTAATATGTAGCCAAAAAAGACTTTACTATATGCCTCATTTTAATTTTAAAATAATATCTTGAAAATAAAAATACAACCTTGGCTGGAAAGAAAAGAAATGAAAGGTGTGGAAGAATTTATGTTAGATTCTCGAACATTGCTTTCATCAAATATGAATAAGATTGCTTATAATAATATATTATATATTAGTACATTGTCGCTTGACTTTCGTATATACTGGTATGTACTAATTTTGCCTGGTTTGTGCAGGATTTGAACCTGGACATGCTAACCACTAATCCACATCAGTTACCACACAATTAACCACTAATCCACATCAGTTATCACACAACAAACCACTAATCCACATCAGTTACCACACAACTAACCAATAATCCACATCAGTTACCACACAACAAACCACTAATCCACAACTAACCACTAATCCACATCAGTCACCACACAACTAACCACTAATCCACATCAGTCACCACACAACTAACCACTAATCCACATCAGTTACCACACAAATATAGACTACCAGTTTTTTCAATAGAGCTGTTGATGAAGAAGACTTCAGCTAACATCCTTTCTCTATTCTCTTGCTTTAAAAATGTCTTTTGATACACTTTCTACAACATTTATTAAATAAGGCTGCAACAGTTCCACATTTAAATGCCCTAACTTTATTTCTTGCCTGGAAATGTTTACTAAATGGTAACTGTAAACGAACTTGGCTGTCATTGATGTTTTTTATATTTATTTATGGTTCAACGCCATTTATCATCACAATATAGGCTATACATAGCGGCCAGTATTAATGGTGGAGGAAGAACCCGGAAAACCCCGGAAAGAACCACCGACCCACGAGAAGCTACTGGCAAGCTTTCTCACATACCCACATTGGCCGAATCTGAGACTCGAACCCACGCAGACAGATGAGATGGCAGTGATCCGTAACGGACAGCGCTTTAGACCACTCGGCCAATCGGGGCCCCTGTCACTGATGTAGGGATTTGATTTTCATACAAAATGGATCATCAGTGGAGAAAAGACCCAGTAAAACTGAAGAGAATTGGTTGTACCATGCATTACACACCAAAGGTTGTACATACCAACCAGGCCGATTTACTGATCTTGTATACAAAATTCTTTAAAATAATTGAAAAACATGTCTATTAACGGGCTTTTGATGAGAACAATTGTATTTCAAAGAATTTATTTTAAGCAAGCACCAGTTAAACTTTGTAAGCTACTGCAGTTTCTTATAGCCACCATGTATCCGAAAACAGAATTATCATAAACGTATCCATTGCATAATGTCAGTTTCTTATAGCCACCATGTATCCTAAAACAGAATTGTCATATAAACGTATCCATTGCATACTGTCAGTTTCTTATAGCCACCATGTATCCTAAACCGAATTGTCATATAAACGTATCCATTGCATACTGTCAGTTTCTTATAGCCACCATGTATCCTAAACAGAATTGTCATATAAACGTATCCATTGCATACTGTCAGTTTCTTATAGCCATCATGTATCCTAAAATAAAATTGTCATATAAACGTATCCATTGCATAATGTCAGTTTCTTATAGCCACCATGTATCCTAAAACAGAATTGTCATATAAACGTATCCATTGCATACTGTCAGTTTCTTATAGCCACCATGTATCCTAAAACAGAATTGTCATATAAACGTATCCATTGCATAATGTCAGTTTCTTATAGCCACCATGTATCATAAAACAGAATTGTCATAAACGTATCCATTGCATAATGTCAGTTTCTTATAGCCACCATGTATCCTAAAACAGAATTGTCATATAAACGTATCCATTGCATAATGTCAGTTTCTTATAGCCACCATGTATCATAAAACAGAATTGTCATATAAACGTATCCATTGCATAATGTCAGTTTCTTATAGCCACCATGTATCCTAAAACAGAATTGTCATATAAACGTATCCATTGCATAATGTCAGTTTCTTATAGCCACCATGTATCCTAAAACAGAATTGTCATATAAACGTATCCATTGCATAATGTCAGTTTCTTATAGCCACCATGTATCATAAAACAGAATTGTCATATAAACGTATCCATTGCATAATGTCAGTTTCTTATAGCCACCATGTATCCTAAAACAGAATTGTCATATAAACGTATCCATTGCATAATGTCAGTTTCTTATAGCCACCATGTATCATAAAACAGAATTGTCATATAAACGTATCCATTGCATAATGTCAGTTTCTTATAGCCATCATGTATCCTAAAACAGAATTGTCATATAAACGTATCCATTGCATACTGTCAGGTTTCATTAGGAATAAATCATCATGTACAATGTGAAACAATCTAAGTATGATCGTATGTTTAATATAAATTGTCAGATATTTGCAACAAATATATATTCTGAATCATGTTAGATTAATTATGTAAAACGCTACAGTAAATGAAACAGATGCAAGCAAGATACAACATGTCGACTGAAATTTGAGAATTAAGTTTACCGGTTTATGCAAGTGTACAAGAAGAATTAGCTAAAAATGTACATTCCTTCTGCAAATCACATCCTGTGACATGAATAAGTACAGTTGTTCCACAGAGAAATACAGTTCTCGTCAAAAGAAATATCAGAGGAATGAGATGCTTTTATAACTTTACTACAAGACATTTACAGTTATGAATGATACTCCACAATGCTCCATATAGTTGATCATAATGGTGACGGTTTAAAAGCCTGGCATGAAGAAGACGTGGTGTGTTGTCTGTCGTTTCTTAGTCTTTCTTGAACAAATGCAGTGTGTATTACCGACTGCATTCTCTGTAACAGACTAACTACATTTTGTGTTACCGACTGCATTCTCTGTAACAGACTAACTACATTTTGTGTTAGAGACTGCATTCTCTGTAACAGACTAACTACATTTTGTGTTAGAGACTGCATTCTCTGTAACAGACTAACTACATTTTGTGTTACCGACTGCATTCTCTGTAACAGACTAACTACATTTTGTGTTAGAGACTGCATTCTCTGTAACAGACTAACTACATTTTGTGTTACCGACTGCATTCTCTGTAACAGACTAACTACATTTTGTGTTACCGACTGCATTCTCTGTAACAGACTAACTACATTTTGTGTTACCGACTGCATTCTCTGTAACAGACTAACTACATTTTGTGTTACCGACTGCATTCTCTGTAACAGACTAACTACATTTTGTGTTACCGACTGCATTCTCTGTAACAGACTAACTACATTTTGTGTTACCGACTGCATTCTCTGTAACAGACTAACTACATTTTGTGTTACCGACTGCATTCTCTGTAACAGACTAACTACATTTTGTGTTACCGACTTCATTTTCTGTAACAGACTAACTACATTTTGTGTTAGCGACTGCATTTTCTGTAACAGACTAACTACATTTTGTGTTACCGACTGCATTCTCTGTAATAGACTAACTACATTTTGTGTTACCGACTGCATTCTCTGTAACAGACAAATTACATTTTGTGTTACCGACTGCATTCTCTGTAACAGACTAACTACATTTTGTGTTACCGACTGCATTCTCTGTAACAGACTAACTACATTTTGTGTTACCGACTGCATTCTCTGTAACAGACTAACTACATTTTGTGTTAGAGACTGCATTCTCTGTAACAGACTAACTACATTTTGTGTTACCGACTGCATTCTCTGTAACAGACTAACTACATTTTGTGTTACCGACTGCATTCTCTGTAACAGACTAACTACATTTTGTGTTACCGACTGCATTCTCTGTAACAGACTAACTACATTTTGTGTTACCGACTGCATTCTCTGTAACAGACTAACTACATTTTGTGTTAGAGACTGCATTCTCTGTAACAGACTAACTACATTTTGTGTTAGAGACTGCATTCTCTGTAACAGACTAACTACATTTTGTGTTACCGACTGCATTCTCTGTAACAGACTAACTACATTTTGTGTTACCGACTGCATTCTCTGTAACAGACTAACTACATTTTGTGTTACCGACTGCATTCTCTGTAACAGACTAACTACATTTTGTGTTACCGACTGCATTCTCTGTAACAGACTAACTACATTTTGTGTTACCGACTGCATTCTCTGTAACAGACTAACTACATTTTGTGTTACCGACTGCATTCTCTGTAACAGACTAACTACATTTTGTGTTACCGACTTCATTCTCTGTAACAGACTAACTACATTTTGTGTTAGCGACTGCATTTTCTGTAACAGACTAACTACATTTTGTGTTACCGACTGCATTCTCTGTAATAGACTAACTACATTTTGTGTTACCGACTGCATTCTCTGTAACAGACAAATTACATTTTGTGTTACCGACTGCATTCTCTGTAACAGACTAACTACATTTTGTGTTACCGACTGCATTCTCTGTAACAGACTAACTACATTTTGTGTTACCGACTGCATTCTCTGTAACAGACTAACTACATTTTGTGTTACCGACTGCATTCTCTGTAACAGACTAACTACATTTTGTGTTAGAGACTGCATTCTCTGTAACAGACTAACTACATTTTGTGTTACCGACTGCATTCTCTGTAACAGACTAACTACATTTTGTGTTACCGACTTCATTCTCTGTAACAGACTAACTACATTTTGTGTTAGCGACTGCATTTTCTGTAACAGACTAACTACATTTTGTGTTACCGACTGCATTCTCTGTAATAGACTAACTACATTTTGTGTTACCGACTGCATTCTCTGTAACAGACTAACTACATTTTGTGTTACCGACTGCATTTTCTGTAACAGACTAACTACATTTTGTGTTACTGACTGCATTTTCTGTAACAGACTACATTTTGTTTTACTGACTTCATTCTTGTGATGTATCAAAATAGCTCTCATCCAATACAACAAAGAAAGTAATTAATCGTTGCATAAAATCTTAAATTTTCGGGTATGCGATGACTAAATCTGACTTTAAGCTATGTAGGTCTACATTGACATAGCATCTAAAGTAAGGCCACATGCATGGTTCATAAAGCCTTAATGTTTCTTCTCTTTTTTAAAAAATCATTATGTATACAAAAGAATACTATCATTCCAGCATATGTCATTAAGTTAGCAGAAATTTGGTCTGGAATTCGGAGTTGGAAACTTGATATAAAATGGTTTTGAGAGGATACTGGGATACTTCGGACTGAGTTATTGAGAAGTTTCAATGTATATAGTTAAATACCGACACTCTTCCACGAGTTAGTCTACTCTGAAACTGGATTAGATGAGCATACAGTCAAGGATGGTTGAAGGACCTGAAGCAGGCACATCATTTCTATCAAATCGAACCTGAAGGAACTGTACTGCAATAGACTGGTGCAACAAAAACCCAGAATGTTTATCTTCTCATTGCATACGCATTCCTATCATACTGTGCAGAAATCAGATTTTATGTACATCTTATGAAATACAAGCTTGATATTTTAAAATATACCACTAATTACACGTGCTGGAATTGCCTCAATATTTGCTTTTATCTTTTTTCTCTTACTTTTTTTGTATGTAAGGCAACACACACACACACACACACACACACACATATATATATATATATATATATATATATATATATGTGTGTGTGTGTGTGTGTCTGTGTGGATATTTCTAATACTGTACAATTTACATTTAATATGGATATTTCAGCAAGGACGTTAGAAGAAGTACACCTTTTGATTCTGTGCATGCTTAAAGTATCTGCATATCACAAGAATTCCGGTATAATAAACATGTTCATGTAGTGTTGCATCATCTAAGAGGCCCAAGTGAGCCTGATATGACTCTTCTAACCGAGTTACAAAAGCCAATGTCGGAGCGGTTGACCAAGAAATCTGGGTTTGTCTGCCGTTTTATGATATTTAAAGGGTTTTCTACCGTTTGTTTACTTTATGTATCATTTTCTCATATGTAGGCTCTTTTTCAGAAATTATGTTAATTTATTTCCAGTCATTATTTTCAGGCAATCAGCGACAATTATTCTTTTAAATACAGTATTTGACATACCACCAAATATATAGTTACATAGGCAGGTTAAATGGCCAGTGTTAATGTATATCGTTTTATTAAAGTGCCTAGGCCATTTAAGGACCTTATTTCAGTCCTGGTATACATTATATTTTAAACACATGCATTGGTTCTGGAGGAATCAGGCCATACATTAACAGTACATTTGAACACAATGGTTGTGTGGGCTTGCATCTACACAAAAACAGCATATTTTAAATGTGCATTGGTTGTGTAGTCTTCTGGCTGTTCATGAACAATATATTTTAAATATGTACTGGTTGTGTGTGCTTCTAGTCATACATGAACATAACGTTTTAAACAAGTGCATTGGTTGTGTGGGCCTTTTTTATATACATGGACAGTATATTCTATCATAATGGTTGTGGTTTGCAACTATACACAAATATTATATTTTAACACACTGGTTGTGTGCCTTATGGCTATACATGAACAGTATTTTAACACTGGTTCTGTGGGTTTATGGCCACACTTTAACAATATATGTTCAAACACACTGGAACCGCTCCGGTAGCCCAGTGGTTAGAGCGTCCGCCCCGGAAGCGAGAGGTCGTGGATTGGATCCTCGACCGAGTCATACCAAAGACTTACAAAAATGGTACAAACAGCTGCCTCGCTTGACGCTTAGGATTAAGAAGTTAGTATTAGGACTGGTCGGCCTGGTGTCAGGATAATATGACTGGGTGGGACATCATGCTACATGTCTGCGGCATGATGCCCCGGTGCTAGACATCATTATAAACTGCCTCACTGCAGACATCGTAGCGATATGACAAAAAAAAAAAATGTTTTTAAAAGCTACGTTAAAAATCCTAAACAAACAACTCCCCCCCCCCCCCCGTGAATCATTTTCTTGCTATAATGTGTACCAAATAAAAGACATTATTAATTTATTATATTACATTCATTATTTTACAAACGTCTTCTCCATGTAATCTAAGATCAAATTTAACAAACTGTTCAGAATTACCAAAACCACGCAATTCAGTATTTAAGGGGTAAAATATGGAACTCACAGCTCACATTCAATCTGCTGAGTCAGTTAAATCCTTTTTAAAAACAAGTACATAAATTTCATACATATATACACCACTCCCTTGATAACTCGCGAATCCGCTTATAACGCTGGGGTCAGGCGTTGATCTCATTTTTAAATCAGAAAATAAAATTGATCCCTTGTTAATAAACTTTAATTTGTTTGTTTGATTAGGAATTTTAACGTAGCTTTAACAATTTTTCAGTCATATCGGTACGATATATCGCTATCTGCAGTGAGTTAGTTTACAGTGATGCCCTGGTACAAACAGCTGCACTGGGGCATCATGTCGCAGACATGTAGCATGATGTCTCACCCAGTCACATTATCTTGACACCTGGATAAAGGTGTAATAGTTTTACTTGTCTAGCACTGGGGCATCATGCCGCAGACATGTAGCATGATAACAAACCCAGTCACATTATCCTGACACCAGGCCGACTAGTCCAAACACTAACCTCTTAATGCTGTGCACTAAGCGAGGCAGCTGTTAGTACCATTTTTGTAAATTTTTGGTATGACTCGGTTGGGGAACGAACCCACGACCTCCTGCTTCTGCGGCGGACGCTCTAACCACTAGGCCACCCGAGCAGTTTGTTGAACTGTAAGAGAATCGGCATGAAAACTGATAAGGGCAACTTTGACATATCGCCCGTTTTATGGTCAGGAACAGTAGATGGGACCTGAAAATTTTAATCAACATTATGAAATATCAACTTAAAAGAAGTCATACAGTTTGTTTCACATTTCCTTTCAACTGATATTCTTTCAGTACACCATAATTAACGATTTTCAAGGGAATTTTGATTAATGAAAATGTCACGCCTAGTGGAGGCAATACATTAATAAATAGATACCAATTAAATTTTTAAAATATTACCAATTGATATTTTTGTTCTGGTTCTATTTTTTTACAGTTCCTTTTAAGTGTAACCATCGTAAGTGAAATGTGTCTTCTTGTAATTAAACGTAAAACGTGTCAATCTACCATAACAGCCATGTCCGCGAGTGTTTCTGAGAAGAACCCAATAAAGTGCTGACCGTGCTTTGATATCAGACTACTAGAAGCATTAGTTTTATTGTTGCACTATATAAAAAGCAGGCCTCCTTTTCTATTATCACGTTAATTATGTCTTTTGAATCCAAGGAGGTGGAATTTTAAAAGTTAAAAGGCATACATGCTTAATAAAAATCAGCCGTATGTAGGCAAACTCATTTCAGTCAATCAATCGAACATTGTTATAAATGTTATTGTAATCTAATTAAATTGCCTTAAATTAACCTACTCAATCATAACTGATAAAGATAGCCAGGCAACCAGCGAAATGAGTACGTCGTAAAAAAATGCTTTGAATCTCAAATGATGATGATGATGATGATGATGATGATGATGATGACTTTGTATAGCGCCTAATCTTACGAAGCTCTAAGCGCTTTACACGTGAATACAAAAAAAAAAAAAAAAAAAAAAATACGGCAAGTGTGGGGAAAACGTGTTTCTGAGAATTCCTTAATTCGCACGTAGAGATATCCTCAAGGATGATAAGAAGTTTAACTGTAATGAAATCAAGTCATCTATATCTCACTAATTGAACAACTAAAAAAAAAAAATTGAGTTTCGACGTACACGGTGGTTTCACGAAATGCTGAGTTTTGTTTGATGAAAAGGAATCTTGGTTGGTACTGTATCAACAGTTAGTCTGGTTTCCTGCTTGGAAGATCCGTTTCTCGGATAATACTCCTTGAACCAGATTAATCAACAACACAAAATAAACAAATGTTTTTGCACACCGTGTTGGTTGTTGAAACCAGTTGAAATCATGTTATCAATCTTTAAGATGTTGGACATGTTGTTGTTTTTAAGGTTTAACTACATTAGCCGAATCTTAGACTCGAACCCACGCAGACAGAGGTGAGACGGCAGTGATCCGTAACGGAAAGCGCGTTAAACCATTCGGGGTCCCTTGGACATATTAAAAATAAATTTAATTTATACAGAATAACGAACAACATCATCGGAAAATGTGCTTTATTGGCAACTATTCTCGACGCGATTGTAAAACAAGGATTCGGTCACTGAAAATACCAGTCACTCCCCACCCACCCCATGCCCCGCGGTTCACTATGGTCTTAGCTTCTTTGTACTCGACCCCTGATGTGCGCGAGTTGTCGAGGGATGGGTGTATTAAAAACTATTGAGAAAACTAACGCTAAAGATCGAGTTGATATTTACAGCAAAATTATACTTCAAATTTATCAGTATAAATGTCTCTCTACTTAATATTTTATGACTAAGTATAATATTTCATGCCGTTGCTACATATCACACATTTGCAGAATAGCCTAAAGTTATATACAAGCAGAAGTGATCATTAACTGCTATGTATGTATGAAACTCTTCCTTAAAGCAATTTCAGAACACAGTTACTCTAGGGATTAAAACAAAATGTATAAATGCATTTAAATTCTAATTTCATAATGTATTTTAGCATGCATTTGGAGATGTATTTACTTGAACAAAACGTTTTTTGTTTTCATTACAGTGTCAAATGATCTACTTAACGAAGTTAAATTCAAAGGTGATTATGTTTACATATGTTTTTTTCTTTGATGGTCATCAATATAGGTATCACTCGCTACAACTGATCGTCAGCTACGTAGGTTGTCACAGTCGGAGAAGTGAGACGTGAATCTTTACTGAACACAGAGAATGCTCCGTTTTAAACATCTGCTTCTGAGAAAAAATATTTGCTTACTACTTACCATCAGTCTTGCAAATGAAAGAAAATGCCACCCTCCCCCAATATAATTGATCAAGTGCCACAGGATTTATGCTACAAACATTGTAATAACCAGTTCTCACATCATGTTCCTATAAGAATGTGGTAAGACATTTACATTAAGATTTATACTGATATTCCCCCCCCAAAAAGAAAAAGAAAACAAACTTACTAACAATAACTACTACTACTAACAAGCCTACTAACAATAACTACTACTACTACTAACAAGCCTACTAACAATAACTACTACTACTAACAAGCCTACTAACAATAACTACTACTACTAACAAGCCTACTAACAATAACTACTACTACATGTACTAACAAGCCTACTAACAATAACTACTACTACTAACAAGCCTACTAACAATAACTACTACTACTAACAATAACTACTACTACTAACAAGCATACTAACAATAACTACTACTACTAACAAGCCTACTAACAATAACTACTACTACTAACAATAACTACTACTACTAACAATAACTACTACTACTAACAATAACTACTACTACTAACAAGCCTACTAACAATAACTACTACTACTAACAAGCCTACTAACAATAACTACTACTACTAACAATAACTACTACTACTAACAATAACTACTACTACTAACAATAACTACTACTACTAACAATAACTACTACTACTAACAATAACTACTACTACTAACAAGCCTACTAACAATAACTACTACTACTAACAAGCCTACTAACAATAACTACTACTACTAACAATAACTACTACTACTAACAATAACTACTACTACTAACAATAACTACTACTACTAACAAGCCTACTAACAATAACTACTACTACTAACAAGCCTACTAACAATAACTACTACTACTAACAATAACTACTACTACTAACAAGCATACTAACAATAACTACTACTACTAACAATAACTACTACTACTAACAAGCCTACTAACAATAACTACTACTACTAACAATAACTACTACTACTAACAAGCCTACTAACAATAACTACTACTACTAACAATAACTACTACTACTAACAATAACTACTACTACTAACAAGCTTACTAACAATAACTACTACTAACAAGCCTACTAACAATAACTACTACTACTAACAATAACTACTACTACTAACAAGCATACTAACAATAACTACTACTACTAACAAGCCTACTAACAATAACTACTACTACTAACAATAACTACTACTACTAACAAGCCTACTAACAATAACTACTACTACTAACAATAACTACTACTACTAACAATAACTACTACTACTAACAATAACTACTACTACTAACAATAACTACTACTACTAACAATAACTACATTTATTGTTATTTTCCAACAAGTTTAAGGACCTAAGCAAATAAAACTTTACAATCAGACTTGATCGGTTTTGCTCAATAATTAACTGTTGTTGTCAATAAACAGATTTTTAAAATCACAGTGAAATTCTATATCATTTTCGTTTTGTTACAGCATTTTTTTAACCTCCTTTTTTAAAAAAAAATCATTACTATCTGGCTGCTTTAAATAATTTTGGAGAAAAAAATGTGTGAAAAGTGTCATCAGAATTACTGAGTATACTGTATATTCTGTTCATTAGAATGCCTTTACACAAGCACTGATAGCCATAGGATACTAAATCTTAGATCTTTAGAGAAATATATTTTAATTCTAATACAAAAGCACTGATAGCCAAAGGATTCTAAATCTTAGATTTTTAGAGAAATATATTTTAATTCTAATACACAAGCACTGATAGTCAAAGGATTCTAAATCTTAGATCTTTAGAGAAATATATTTTAATTCTAATACTCATGACTACTCATGAATATTAAAGTCGTAGCTTTTAAAAGAAACATGACAAAATCATTTTCTTGCAAATCAGAAGCAATTTACTTGTAAGAATCAATTCCTGCATATGCTGATGTTTAAGGTTTACCTGCAAATAGCATGGACTAGATCTGCTGTTAATAATAATAATAATAATAATAATAATAATAATAATGACTTTGTATAGCGCCTAATCTTTAGAAGCTCTAAGCGTTTTACAACATCTATAATGATATGAAAACAAACACCATGACTTTGAAAACAAACAAATGCTGAAAATATTTATGATAGGAAACATTTTTATGTCTTTAAGTTTGTTCTTGCAGTCGAAAAAGGTGAGTTTAAGAGCACTCTTGCAAGGGATCACTGTCTATTTATCTAATTTCAATGGGCAATATAATACACCAACAGACAAGTCAAAGTTATTTGCTCTACTGATTATTTTTAAAAAACCTGCATAGTTCCAGATTTGCCAGCACATTATGTGAAGGCAGATCTGGGTCTCTGTTGTTGTAGTTGGACCACTTATAAATCAGTATAGATTGTACTTACTTTATTACCTTTACATGAAAGGGAGATAACTCCATATTTTAACATGGTAAAATTGATGGCAGAGTAGCATACCTTAATTATTAAAAGATCTGCGCTGAATTTGACAGTCACACACAAACCAATCATGCTTCATGGTTAATACTACAATATCTAAGTTAACTAAATCAACAGTATATGAAACTAAATTGCTGTTGAATCCTGCATTTGAAACCTTGATATATAAGCTATAATGTTGAAAACCATTGACTTTTTAATTATATAATTTAGAACAGACTAGGAAATGTATGCAACAAACTGTACTGCACACTAACATCTTAAATTCTGTCCAGTGATACGGTGTGGGGAACTAACATCTTAAATTCTGTCCAGTGATACGGTGTGGGGAACTAACATCTTAAATTCTGTCCAGAGATATGGTGTGGGGAACTAACATCTTAAATTCTGTCCAGTGATAAGGTGTGGGGAACTAACATCTTAAATTCTGTCCAGTGATAAGGTGTGGGGAACTAACAGCTTAAATTCTGTCCAGTGATATGGTGTGGGGAACTAACAGCTTAAATTCTGTCCAGTGATATGGTGTGGGGAACTAACAGCTTAAATTCTGTCCAGTGATATGGTGTGGGGAACTAACATCTTAAATTCTGTCCAGTGATATGGTGTGGGGAACTAACATCTTAAATTCTGTCCAGTGATATGGTGTGGGGAACTAACATCTTAAATTCTGTCCAGTGATATGGTGTGGGGAACTAACATCTTAAATTCTGTCCAGTGATATGGTGTGGGGAACTAACAGCTTAAATTCTGTCCAGTAATATGGTGTGGGGAACTAACAGCTTAAATTCTGTCCAGTGATACGGTGTGGGGAACTAACAGCTTAAATTCTGTCCAGTGATACGGTGTGGGGAACTAACATCTTAAATTCTGTCCAGTGATACGGTGTGGGGAACTAACATCTTAAATTCTGTCCAGTGATACGGTGTGGGGAACTAACATCTTAAATTCTGTCCAGTGATATGGTGTGGGGAACTAACATCTTAAATTCTGTCCAGTGATATGGTGTGGGGAACTAATATCTTAAATTCTGTCCAGTGATATGGTGTGGGGAACTAACATCTTAAATTCTGTCCAGTGATATGGTGTGGGGAACTAACATCTTAAATTCTGTCCAGTGATATGGTGTGGGGAACTAACATCTTAAATTCTGTCCAGTGATATGGTGTGGGGAACTAACATCTTAAATTCTGTCCAGTGATATGGTGTGGGGAACTAACATCTTAAATTCTGTCCAGTGATATGGTGTGGGGAACTAACATCTTAAATTCTGTCCAGTGATAAGGTGTGGGGAACGAACATCTTAAATTCTGTCCAGTGATATGGTGTGGGGAACTAACAGCTTAAATTCTGTCCAGTGATATGGTGTGGGGAACTAACATCTTAAATTCTGTCCAGTGATATGGTGTGGGGAACTAACATCTTAAATTCTGTCCAGTGATATGGTGTGGGGAACTAACATCTTAAATTCTGTCCAGTGATAAGGTGTGGGGAACTAACATCTTATTCTGTCCAGTGATATGGTGTGGGGAACTAACAGCTTAAATTCTGTCCAGTGATATGGTGTGGGGAACTAACATCTTAAATTCTGTCCAGTGATATGGTGTGGGGAACTAACATCTTAAATTCTGTCCAGTGATATGGTGTGGGGAACTAACATCTTAAATTCTGTCCAGTGATATGGTGTGGGGAACTAACAGCTTAAATTCTGTCCAGTGATATGGTGTGGGGAACTAACATCTTAAATTCTGTCCAGTGATATGGTGTGGGGAACTAACATCTTAAATTCTGTCCAGTGATATAGTGTGGGGAACTAACATCTTAAATTCTGTCCAGTGATAAGGTGTGGGGAACTAACATCTTATTCTGTCCAGTGATATGGTGTGGGGAACTAACAGCTTAAATTCTGTCCAGTGATATGGTGTGGGGAACTAACATCTTAAATTCTGTCCAGTGATATGGTGTGGGGAACTAACATCTTAAATTCTGTCCAGTGATATGGTGTGGGGAACTAACATCTTAAATTCTGTCCAGTGATATGGTGTGGGGAACTAACAGCTTAAATTCTGTCCAGTGATATGGTGTGGGGAACTAACATCTTAAATTCTGTCCAGTGATATGGTGTGGGGAACTAACATCTTAAATTCTGTCCAGTGATATGGTGTGGGGAACTAACATCTTAAATTCTGTCCAGTGATATGGTGTGGGGAACTAACATCTTAAATTCTGTCCAGTGATATGGTGTGGGGAACTAACATCTTAAATTCTGTCCAGTGATATGGTGTGGGGAACTAACATCTTAAATTCTGTCCAGTGATATGGTGTGGGGAACTAACATCTTAAATTCTGTCCAGTGATATGGTGTGGGGAACTAACATCTTAAATTCTGTCCAGTGATATGGTGTGGGGAACTAACATCTTAAATTCTGTCCAGTGATATGGTGTGGGGAACTAACATCTTAAATTCTGTCCAGTGATATGGTGTGGGGAACTAACAGCTTAAATTCTGTCCAGTGATACGGTGTGGGGAACTAACAGCTTAAATTCTGTCCAGTGATATGGTGTGGGGAACTAACATCTTAAATTCTGTCCAGTGATATGGTGTGGGGAACTAACATCTTAAATTCTGTCCAGTGATATGGTGTGGGGAACTAACATCTTAAATTCTGTCCAGTGATATGGTGTGGGGAACTAACATCTTAAATTCTGTCCAGTGATATGGTGTGGGGAACTAACAGCTTAAATTCTGTCCAGTGATATGGTGTGGGGAACTAACAGCTTAAATTCTGTCCAGTGATATGGTGTGGGGAACTAACAGCTTAAATTCTGTCCAGTGATATGGTGTGGGGAACTAACATCTTAAATTCTGTCCAGTGATACGGTGTGGGGAACTAACATCTTAAATTCTGTCCAGTGATATGGTGTGGGGAACTAACATCTTAAATTCTGTCCAGTGATATGGTGTGGGGAACTAACAGCTTAAATTCTGTCCAGTGATATGGTGTGGGGAACTAACAGCTTAAATTCTGTCCAGTGATATGGTGTGGGGAACTAACATCTTAAATTCTGTCCAGTGATACGGTGTGGGGAACTAACAGCTTAAATTCTGTCCAGTGATATGGTGTGGGGAACTAACATCTTAAATTCTGTCCAGTGATACGGTGTGGGGAACTAACATCTTAAATTCTGTCCAGTGATATGGTGTGGGGAACTAACAGCTTAAATTCTGTCCAGTGATATGGTGTGGGGAACTAACAGCTTAAATTCTGTCCAGTGATATGGTGTGGGGAACTAACAGCTTAAATTCTGTCCAGTGATATGGTGTGGGGAACTAACATCTTAAATTCTGTCCAGTGATACGGTGTGGGGAACTAACAGCTTAAATTCTGTCCAGTGATATGGTGTGGGGAACTAACAGCTTAAATTCTGTCCAGTCATACGGTGTGGGGAACTAACAGCTTAAATTCTGTCCAGTGATATGGTGTGGGGAACTAACATCTTAAATTCTGTTCAGTGATATGGTGTGGGGAACTAACATCTTAAATTCTGTCCAGTGATATGGTGTGGGGAACTAACATCTTAAATTCTGTCCAGTGATATGGTGTGGGGAACTAACAGCTTAAATTCTGTCCAGTGATATGGTGTGGGGAACTAACATCTTAAATTCTGTCCAGTGATATGGTGTGGGGAACTAACAGCTTAAATTCTGTCCAGTGATATGGTGTGGGGAACTAACATCTTAAATTCTGTCCAGTGATATGGTGTGGGGAACTAACATCTTAAATTCTGTCCAGTGATATGGTGTGGGGAACTAACATCTTAAATTCTGTCCAGTGATATGGTGTGGGGAACTAACATCTTAAATTCTGTCCAGTGATACGGTGTGGGGAACTAACATCTTAAATTCTGTCCAGTGATATGGTGTGGGGAACTAACAGCTTAAATTCTGTCCAGTGATATGGTGTGGGGAACTAACAGCTTAAATTCTGTCCAGTGATATGGTGTGGGGAACTAACATCTTAAATTCTGTCCAGTGATATGGTGTGGGGAACTAACATCTTAAATTCTGTCCAGTGATACGGTGTGGGGAACTAACATCTTAAATTCTGTCCAGTGATATGGTGTGGGGAACTAACATCTTAAATTCTGTCCAGTGATACGGTGTGGGGAACTAATATCTTAAATTCTGTCCAGTGATATGGTGTGGGGAACTAACATCTTAAATTCTGTCCAGTGATATGGTGTGGGGAACTAACATCTTAAATTCTGTCCAGTGATACGGTGTGGGGAACTAACATCTTAAATTCTGTCCAGTGATATGGTGTGGGGAACTAACATCTTAAATTCTGTCCAGTGATACGGTGTGGGGAACTAACATCTTAAATTCTGTCCAGTGATATGGTGTGGGGAACTAACATCTTAAATTCTGTCCAGTGATACGGTGTGGGGAACTAACATCTTAAATTCTGTCCAGTGATATGGTGTGGGGAACTAACATCTTAAATTCTGTCCAGTGATATGGTGTGGGGAACTAACATCTTAAATTCTGTCCAGTGATATGGTGTGGGGAACTAACAGCTTAAATTGTCCAGTGATATGGTGTGGGGAACTAACATCTTAAATTCTGTCCAGTGATATGGTGTGGGGAACTAACCTCTTAAATTCTGTCCAGTGATATGGTGTGGGGAACTAACATCTTAAATTCTGTCCAGTGATATGGTGTGGGGAACTAACATCTTAAATTCTGTCCAGTGATATGGTGTGGGGAACTAACATCTTAAATTCTGTCCAGTGATATGGTGTGGGGAACTAACATCTTAAATTCTGTCCAGTGATACGGTGTGGGGAACTAACATCTTAAATTCTGTCCAGTGATACGGTGTGGGGAACTAACATCTTAAATTCTGTCCAGTGATATGGTGTGGGGAACCAACATCTTAAATTCTGTCCAGTGATATGGTGTGGGGAACTAACATCTTAAATTCTGTCCAGTGATATGGTGTGGGGAACTAACAGCTTAAATTCTGTCCAGTGATATGGTGTGGGGAACTAACATCTTAAATTCTGTCCAGTGATACGGTGTGGGGAACCAACAGCTTAAATTCTGTCCAGTGATATGGTGTGGGGAACTAACATCTTAAATTCTGTCCAGTGATATGGTGTGGGGAACCAACATCTTAAATTCTGTCCAGTGATATGGTGTGGGGAACTAACATCTTAAATTCTGTCCAGTGATATGGTGTGGCGAACTAACAGCTTAAATTCTGTCCAGTGATATGGTGTGGGGAACTAACATCTTAAATTCTGTCCAGTGATACGGTGTGGGGAACTAACATCTTAAATTCTGTCCAGTGATATGGTGTGGGGAACTAACAGCTTAAATTCTGTCCAGTGATATGGTGTGGGGAACTAACAGCTTAAATTCTGTCCAGTGATATGGTGTGGGGAACTAACAGCTTAAATTCTGTCCAGTGATATGGTGTGGGGAACTAACATCTTAAATTCTGTCCAGTGATACGGTGTGGGGAACTAACAGCTTAAATTCTGTCCAGTGATATGGTGTGGGGAACTAACATCTTAAATTCTGTCCAGTGATACGGTGTGGGGAACTAACAGCTTAAATTCTGTCCAGTGATATGGTGTGGGGAACTAACATCTTAAATTCTGTCCAGTGATATGGTGTGGGGAACTAACATCTTAAATTCTGTCCAGTGATATGGTGTGGGGAACTAACAGCTTAAATTCTGTCCAGTGATATGGTGTGGGGAACTAACAGCTTAAATTCTGTCCAGTGATATGGTGTGGGGAACTAACAGCTTAAATTCTGTCCAGTGATATGGTGTGGGGAACTAACAGCTTAAATTCTGTCCAGTGATATGGTGTGGGGAACTAACATCTTAAATTCTGTCCAGTGATATGGTGTGGGGAACTAACATCTTAAATTCTGTCCAGTGATATGGTGTGGGGAACTAACATCTTAAATTCTGTCCAGTGATATGGTGTGGGGAACTAACATCTTAAATTCTGTCCAGTGATATCGGTGTGGGGAACTAACATCTTAAATTCTGTCCAGTGATATGGTGTGGGGAACTAACAGCTTAAATTCTGTCCAGTGATATGGTGTGGGGAACTAACAGCTTAAATTCTGTCCAGTGATATGGTGTGGGGAACTAACATCTTAAATTCTGTCCAGTGATATGGTGTGGGGAACTAACATCTTAAATTCTGTCCAGTGATACGGTGTGGGGAACTAACATCTTAAATTCTGTCCAGTGATATGGTGTGGGGAACTAACATCTTAAATTCTGTCCAGTGATACGGTGTGGGGAACTAACATCTTAAATTCTGTCCAGTGATATGGTGTGGGGAACTAACATCTTAAATTCTGTCCAGTGATATGGTGTGGGGAACTAACATCTTAAATTCTGTCCAGTGATACGGTGTGGGGAACTAACATCTTAAATTCTGTCCAGTGATATGGTGTGGGGAACTAACATCTTAAATTCTGTCCAGTGATACGGTGTGGGGAACTAACATCTTAAATTCTGTCCAGTGATATGGTGTGGGGAACTAACATCTTAAATTCTGTCCAGTGATACGGTGTGGGGAACTAACATCTTAAATTCTGTCCAGTGATATGGTGTGGGGAACTAACATCTTAAATTCTGTCCAGTGATATGGTGTGGGGAACTAACAGCTTAAATTCTGTCCAGTGATATGGTGTGGGGAACTAACAGCTTAAATTCTGTCCAGTGATATGGTGTGGGGAACTAACATCTTAAATTCTGTCCAGTGATATGGTGTGGGGAACTAACATCTTAAATTCTGTCCAGTGATATGGTGTGGGGAACTAACATCTTAAATTCTGTCCAGTGATATGGTGTGGGGAACTAACATCTTAAATTCTGTCCAGTGATATGGTGTGGGGAACTAACATCTTAAATTCTGTCCAGTGATATGGTGTGGGGAACTAACATCTTAAATTCTGTCCAGTGATATGGTGTGGGGAACTAACATCTTAAATTCTGTCCAGTGATACGGTGTGGGGAACTAACATCTTAAATTCTGTCCAGTGATATGGTGTGGGGAACCAACATCTTAAATTCTGTCCAGTGATATGGTGTGGGGAACTAACATCTTAAATTCTGTCCAGTGATATGGTGTGGGGAACTAACAGCTTAAATTCTGTCCAGTGATATGGTGTGGGGAACTAACATCTTAAATTCTGTCCAGTGATACGGTGTGGGGAACCAACATCTTAAATTCTGTCCAGTGATATGGTGTGGGGAACTAACATCTTAAATTCTGTCCAGTGATATGGTGTGGGGAACCAACATCTTAAATTCTGTCCAGTGATATGGTGTGGGGAACTAACATCTTAAATTCTGTCCAGTGATACGGTGTGGGGAACTAACATCTTAAATTCTGTCCAGTGATATGGTGTGGGGAACTAACAGCTTAAATTCTGTCCAGTGATATGGTGTGGGGAACTAACATCTTAAATTCTGTCCAGTGATATGGTGTGGGGAACTAACATCTTAAATTCTGTCCAGTGATATGGTGTGGGGAACTAACATCTTAAATTCTGTCCAGTGATATGGTGTGGGGAACTAACATCTTAAATTCTGTCCAGTGATATGGTGTGGGGAACTAACATCTTAAATTCTGTCCAGTGATATGGTGTGGGGAACTAACATCTTAAATTCTGTCCAGTGATACGGTGTGGGGAACTAACATCTTAAATTCTGTCCAGTGATATGGTGTGGGGAACTAACATCTTAAATTCTGTCCAGTGATATGGTGTGGGGAACTAACAGCTTAAATTCTGTCCAGTGATATGGTGTGGGGAACTAACATCTTAAATTCTGTCCAGTGATATGGTGTGGGGAACTAACATCTTAAATTCTGTCCAGTGATACGGTGTGGGGAACTAACATCTTAAATTCTGTCCAGTGATATGGTGTGGGGAACTAACATCTTAAATTCTGTCCAGTGATACGGTTGTGGGGAACTAACATCTTAAATTCTGTCCAGTGATATGGTGTGGGGAACTAACATCTTAAATTCTGTCCAGTGATATGGTGTGGGGAACTAACATCTTAAATTCTGTCCAGTGATACGGTGTGGGGAACTAACATCTTAAATTCTGTCCAGTGATATGGTGTGGGGAACTAACATCTTAAATTCTGTCCAGTGATACGGTGTGGGGAACTAACATCTTAAATTCTGTCCAGTGATATGGTGTGGGGAACTAACATCTTAAATTCTGTCCAGTGATACGGTGTGGGGAACTAACATCTTAAATTCTGTCCAGTGATATGGTGTGGGGAACTAACATCTTAAATTCTGTCCGAGTGATATGGTGTGGGGAACTAACATCTTAAATTCTGTCCAGTGATATGGTGTGGGGAACTAACAGCTTAAATTCTGTCCAGTGATATGGTGTGGGGAACTAACATCTTAAATTCTGTCCAGTGATATGGTGTGGGGAACTAACATCTTAAATTCTGTCCAGTGATATGGTGTGGGGAACTAACATCTTAAATTCTGTCCAGTGATATGGTGTGGGGAACTAACATCTTAAATTCTGTCCAGTGATATGGTGTGGGGAACTAACATCTTAAATTCTGTCCAGTGATATGGTGTGGGGAACTAACATCTTAAATTCTGTCCAGTGATATGGTGTGGGGAACTAACATCTTAAATTCTGTCCAGTGATACGGTGTGGGGAACTAACATCTTAAATTCTGTCCAGTGATATGGTGTGGGGAACCAACATCTTAAACTGTCCAGTGATATGGTGTGGGGAACTAACATCTTAAATTCTGTCCAGTGATATGGTGTGGGGAACTAACAGCTTAAATTCTGTCCAGTGATATGGTGTGGGGAACTAACATCTTAAATTCTGTCCAGTGATACGGTGTGGGGAACCAACATCTTAAATTCTGTCCAGTGATATGGTGTGGGGAACTAACATCTTAAATTCTGTCCAGTGATATGGTGTGGGGAACCAACATCTTAAATTCTGTCCAGTGATATGGTGTGGGGAACTAACATCTTAAATTCTGTCCAGTGATACGGTGTGGGGAACTAACATCTTAAATTCTGTCCAGTGATATGGTGTGGGGAACTAACAGCTTAAATTCTGTCCAGTGATATGGTGTGGGGAACTAACATCTTAAATTCTGTCCAGTGATATGGTGTGGGGAACTAACATCTTAAATTCTGTCCAGTGATATGGTGTGGGGAACTAACATCTTAAATTCTGTCCAGTGATATGGTGTGGGGAACTAACATCTTAAATTCTGTCCAGTGATATGGTGTGGGGAACTAACATCTTAAATTCTGTCCAGTGATATGGTGTGGGGAACTAACATCTTAAATTCTGTCCAGTGATACGGTGTGGGGAACTAACATCTTAAATTCTGTCCAGTGATATGGTGTGGGGAACCAACATCTTAAATTCTGTCCAGTGATATGGTGTGGGGAACTAACATCTTAAATTTTGTCCAGTGATATGGTGTGGGGAACTAACAGCTTAAATTCTGTCCAGTGATATGGTGTGGGGAACTAACATCTTAAATTCTGTCCAGTGATACGGTGTGGGGAACCAACATCTTAAATTCTGTCCAGTGATATGGTGTGGGGAACTAACATCTTAAATTCTGTCCAGTGATATGGTGTGGGGAACCAACATCTTAAATTCTGTCCAGTGATATGGTGTGGGGAACTAACAGCTTAAATTCTGTCCAGTGATATGGTGTGGGGAACTAACAGCTTAAATTCTGTCCAGTGATATGGTGTGGGGAACTAACATCTTAAATTCTGTCCAGTGATATGGTGTGGGGAACCAACATCTTAAATTCTGTCCAGTGATACGGTGTGGGGAACCAACATCTTAAATTCTGTCCAGTGATACGGTGTGGGGAACTAACATCTTAAATTCTGTCCAGTGATATGGTGTGGGGAACTAACAGCTTAAATTCTGTCCAGTGATATGGTGTGGGGAACCAACATCTTAAATTCTGTCCAGTGATATGGTGTGGGGAACTAACAGCTTAAATTCTGTCCAGTGATATGGTGTGGGGAACTAACAGCTTAAATTCTGTCCAGTGATATGGTGTGGGGAACTAACATCTTAAATTCTGTCCAGTGATATGGTGTGGGGAACCAACATCTTAAATTCTGTCCAGTGATACGGTGTGGGGAACCAACATCTTAAATTCTGTCCAGTGATATGGTGTGGGGAACTAACATCTTAAATTCTGTCCAGTGATATGGTGTGGGGAACTAACATCTTAAATTCTGTCCAGTGATATGGTGTGGGGAACTAACATCTTAAATTCTGTCCAGTGATATGGTGTGGGGAACTAACATCTTAAATTCTGTCCAGTGATATGGTGTGGGGAACTAACATCTTAAATTCTGTCCAGTGATATGGTGTGGGGAACTAACATCTTAAATTCTGTCCAGTGATATGGTGTGGGGATCTAACATCTTAAATTCTGTCCAGTGATATGGTGTGGGGAACCAACATCTTAAATTCTGTCCAGTGATATGGTGTGGGGAACCAACATCTTAAATTCTGTCCAGTGATATGGTGTGGGGAACTAACATCTTAAATTCTGTCCAGTGATATGGTGTGGGGAACTAACATCTTAAATTCTGTCCAGTGATATGGTGTGGGGAACTAACATCTTAAATTCTGTCCAGTGATATGGTGTGGGGAACTAACATCTTAAATTCTGTCCAGTGATATGGTGTGGGGAACTAACATCTTAAATTCTGTCCAGTGATATGGTGTGGGGAACTAACATCTTAAATTCTGTCCAGTGATATGGTGTGGGGAACTAACATCTTAAATTCTGTCCAGTGATATGGTGTGGGGAACTAACATCTTAAATTCTGTCCAGTGATATGGTGTGGGGAACCAACATCTTAAATTCTGTCCAGTGATATGGTGTGGGGAACTAACATCTTAAATTCTGTCCAGTGATATGGTGTGGGGAACTAACATCTTATTCTGTTCAGTGATATGGTGTGGGGAACTAACAGCTTAAATTCTGTCCAGTGATATGGTGTGGGGAACTAACAGCTTAAATTCTGTCCAGTGATATGGTGTGGGGAACCAACATCTTAAATTCTGTCCAGTGATATGGTGTGGGGAACTAACAGCTTAAATTCTGTCCAGTGATATGGTGTGGGGAACTAACAGCTTAAATTCTGTCCAGTGATATGGTGTGGGGAACTAACATCTTAAATTCTGTCCAGTGATATGGTGTGGGGAACCAACATCTTAAATTCTGTCCAGTGATACGGTGTGGGGAACCAACATCTTAAATTCTGTCCAGTGATATGGTGTGGGGAACTAACATCTTAAATTCTGTCCAGTGATATGGTGTGGGGAACTAACATCTTAAATTCTGTCCAGTGATATGGTGTGGGGAACTAACATCTTAAATTCTGTCCAGTGATATGGTGTGGGGAACTAACATCTTAAATTCTGTCCAGTGATATGGTGTGGGGAACTAACATCTTAAATTCTGTCCAGTGATATGGTGTGGGGAACTAACATCTTAAATTCTGTCCAGTGATATGGTGTGGGGAACCAACATCTTAAATTCTGTCCAGTGATATGGTGTGGGGAACCAACATCTTAAATTCTGTCCAGTGATATGGTGTGGGGAACTAACATCTTAAATTCTGTCCAGTGATATGGTGTGGGGAACTAACATCTTAAATTCTGTCCAGTGATATGGTGTGGGGAACTAACATCTTAAATTCTGTCCAGTGATATGGTGTGGGGAACTAACATCTTAAATTCTGTCCAGTGATATGGTGTGGGGAACTAACATCTTAAATTCTGTCCAGTGATATGGTGTGGGGAACTAACATCTTAAATTCTGTCCAGTGATATGGTGTGGGGAACCAACATCTTAAATTCTGTCCAGTGATATGGTGTGGGGAACTAACATCTTAAATTCTGTCCAGTGATATGGTGTGGGGAACTAACATCTTAAATTCTGTCCAGTGATATGGTGTGGGGAACTAACATATTAAATTCTGTCCAGTGATATGGTGTGGGGAACTAACATATTTAATTCTGTCCAGTGATATGGTGTGGGGAACTAACATCTTAAATTCTGTCCAGTGATATGGTGTGGGGAACTAACATCTTAAATTCTGTCCAGTGATATGGTGTGGGGAACTAACATCTTAAATTCTGTCCAGTGATATGGTGTGGGGAACTAACATCTTAAATTCTGTCCAGTGATATGGTGTGGGGAACCAACATCTTAAATTCTGTCCAGTGATATGGTGTGGGGAACTAACATCTTAAATTCTGTCCAGTGATATGGTGTGGGGAACTAACATCTTATTCTGTCCAGTGATATGGTGTGGGGAACTAACAGCTTAAATTCTGTCCAGTGATATGGTGTGGGGAACTAACAGCTTAAATTCTGTCCAGTGATATGGTGTGGGGAACTAACATCTTAAATTCTGTCCAGTGATATGGTGTGGGGAACTAACATCTTATTCTGTCCAGTGATATGGTGTGGGGAACTAACAGCTTAAATTCTGTCCAGTGATATGGTGTGGGGAACTAACATCTTATTCTGTCCAGTGATATGGTGTGGGGAACTAACAGCTTAAATTCTGTCCAGTGATATGGTGTGGGGAACTAACATCTTAAATTCTGTCCAGTGATATGGTGTGGGGAACTAACATCTTAAATTCTGTCCAGTGATACGGTGTGGGGAACCAACATCTTAAATTCTGTCCAGTGATATGGTGTGGGGAACTAACAGATGTTGCTAACATAAGAGCATAGCCATATTAAGCATATTTAAATGACAGGAAATATGTCATCCAAGTAACTGAGAAAATATGTTGGCCAGAAAGCCAGGAAGCTGTGAGGAAAATATTAAACTGTTTTTTGTCATAATTTATAACCATTATTAATTCATTTCTATAAATTTTGTCTGAAGAACTGATTATCCAAACATTTATGTATAACAACTGAACCATTTTTTCAAAAATACTTAGGTCTGGTGTTTTACAGCACAGCAACACAAATAGGTTATTAAGCACTGAGGCAGTTGCTGAAGGGCATACCATGATAGGTGACATGTTCTGATCTAATGGTAAGATTTGAGCTCAGACCCTTTTGGTCATGAATCTGGCATGCTCACCTCAATGTGCCACTGTAATCTCCTTTTCGAAATTGTCAAGTTCCTTTTCAAAGCAATGACTTGTCAAGTTCCTTTTCAAAGCAATGACTTGACAAGTTCCTTTTCAAAGCAATGACTTGTCAAGTTCCTTTTCAAAGCAATGACTTGACAAGTTCCTTTTCAAAGCAATGACTTGACAAGTTCCTTTTCAAAGCAATGACTTGTCAAGTTCCTTTTAAAAGCAATGACTTGTCATGTTCCTTTTCAAAGCAATGACTTGTCAAGTTTCTTTTTTAAAGTAATGCAGTGTCATCTTGTTGTTGCACGCATGACTCCCAAATGTAAAACCTAACCAAGATGGAACACACATACATATGGACGATACAGACAATGGTGCCACTACCATCAACCTAACTATACAGATAATATAATTTTAAATGATGTACATAAACCAGGCAGGTACAACATAAAGCACTGTTCATCAGGTCTAACATACAATCACAAACATAATCCTAGACAAAATTAGTTTATAGGGTTGAATGTTTACATTTCTTAACTGATTATTGGGTAATTGGCTGATCAACACAGAGCTGAATCAGTATGGTCTGTTTTGGTTCAGTTTGTTACACATGTTTTGGTTCAGTTTGTTACACATGTTTTGGTTCAGTTTGTTACACATGTTTTGGTTCAGTTTGTTACACATGTTTTGGTTCAGTTTGTTACACATGTTTTGGTTCAATTTGTTACACATGTTTTGGTTCAGTTTGTTACACATGTTTTGGTTCAGTTTGTTACACATGTTTTGGTTCAGTTTGTTACACATGTTTTGGTTCAGTTTGTTACACATGTTTTGGTTCAATTTGTTACACATGTTTTGGTTCAGTTTGTTACACATGTTTTGGTTCAGTTTGTTACACATGTTTTGGTTCAATTTGTTACACATGTTTTGGTTCAGTTTGTTACACATGTTTTGGTTCAGTTTGTTACACATGTTTTGGTTCAGTTTGTTACACATGTTTTGGTTCAGTTTGTTACACATGTTTTGGTTCAATTTGTTACACATGTTTTGGTTCAATTTGTTACAACACTGAAGTCCTGGTTTTGTATACAATATCCTATGCCTGTTAGTCAGTGAAAGGTTCCAGAGTACACAGTTCTATTTTTAAAAAACTGCATTCATGATTGTTAGGACAAAATTGCTTTAGGCTTGGTATACTGCATGAACTGTATAGAACACTCCCTTATCAACTGCAAACTACACTAACCCAAATCTACCATTGCATAATGCTCTGGCAGATCTGTGTTTGTGCAGTCTGTTTGGAGTAATGAGTGAAACAAAACAAAACAGGCCCTTATCTGCAAGTGCATTATGCAATGGTAGATCAAGATCTTTGTTGTTTGACTCTAACTTATTAGTGAATATTTATGGCAGTTGCAAGTTGAAAATTTATTTGTAACCTTTTGCATTTAGAAGCACACCTTGGATCATGATTTACCTTTTAAAACTTAAAATGGTCTAATTAAAATATAACAAGAATAAAATGTGACTGGGAAAATCTCTCATGAAAATTATTAGTGGCATTCTGATTATAGGTTGGCTACAAAATATACTTGATTGTAAAATTCTACTTCTTGAAGATTGTGTGTGCATTTAGAAATGGTTAGTAATTTTATAATTTCTATATCTGTGGTAAGTAAAGATAAGAAATCCTTAGTAATTTTGCAAAATTTATATCCACGGTAAGTAAAAAAAAAAGCTTATTAATTCTATAAATTTTATATCCGTGGTAAGTAAAAATAAGAAATTCTTAGTAAATTTTTTTTATATCCACGGTAAATAAAAATAAGAAATGCTTAGTAATTTTATAAATTTTATATATGTGGTAAGTAAAGATAAGAAATCCTTAGTAATTTTACAAAATTTATATCCACGGTAAATAAAAATAAGAAATGCTTAGTAATTTTATAAATTTTATATATGTGGTAAGTAAAGATAAGAAATCCTTAGTAATTTTACAAAATTTATATCCACGGTAAATAAAAATAAGAAATGCTTAGTAATTTTATAAATTTTATATATGTGGTAAGTAAAGATAAGAAATCCTTAGTAATTTTACAAAATTTATATCCACGGTAAATAAAAATAAGAAATGCTTAGTAATTTTATAAATTTTATATATGTGGTAAGTAAAGATAAGAAATCCTTAGTAATTTTACAAAATTTATATCCACGGTAAATAAAAATAAGAAATGCTTAGTAATTTTATAAATTTTATATATGTGGTAAGTAAAGATAAGAAATCCTTAGTAATTTTACAAAATTTATATCCACGGTAAATAAAAATAAGAAATGCTTAGTAATTTTATAAATTTTATATATGTGGTAAGTAAAGATAAGAAATCCTTAGTAATTTTACAAAATTTATATCCACGGTAAATAAAAATAAGAAATGCTTAGTAATTTTATAAATTTTATATATGTGGTAAGTAAAGATAAGAAATCCTTAGTAATTTTACAAAATTTATATCCACGGTAAATAAAAATAAGAAATGCTTAGTAATTTTATAAATTTTATATATGTGGTAAGTAAATATAAGAAATCCTTAGTAATTTTACAAAATTTATATCCACGGTAAATAAAAATAAGAAATGCTTAGTAATTTTATAAATTTTATATATGTGGTAAGTAAATATAAGAAATCCTAAGTAATTTTACAAAATTTATATCCACAGTAAATAAAAATAAGAAATGCTTAGTAATTTTATAAATTTATATATGTGGTAAGTAAATATAAGAAATCCTTAGTAATTTTACAAAATTTATATCCACGGTAAATAAAAATAAGAAATGCTTAGTAATTTTATAAATTTTATATATGTGGTAAGTAAATATAAGAAATTCTTAGTAATTTTACAAAATTTATATCCACGGTAAAAATAAAAAAAAGGAAAAGCTTAGTAATTCTATAAATTTTATATCCGTGGTAAGTATAGATACCAATTCACACTACTATTTGCCCCCCAAAAAACAAGAATGTTTCATCATGCTTTATGTTATAGAATAAGGATAATGTTGACCCCTCCAGGCTGTAACACATAGTTGGCTGTTTTGGCGTGTCCCTCGGAAGTGTACTCGGCTACTATTTCCCATCCATTATATCGCCAATAATGTCTTAAAAATGCCAATAAAAACCCAACCAACAACAACGTATTGTTTGCACTTTATATACATTGTTTGCTTTTTGCAAATCATTTTAAACATGAAGTTAAATAAAGAATATTACTGTTAGAAGTCATTATGTTCTCACTATGATGTCAATGGCAGAAAGGTACCAGTGAGTGACAGATGGAAGTGTAATGAGATCTCCAGTATGCCACTGTCATCCATCTGTTACCTTCCTTTTATCATAGGTGATAATGCTGACTATGTGTGCTTAGTCATTTGTTGATGAATGAGGCTCGATCGAGACATGCTTGGGTTGTAGCAAAGAAACCATTTGGATCCTTAGTTAAGAACCAAGTATAAACTTAACAAGCATGACATTACAAATTTAGATATTCAACTAAAATTGGACCTCTGCATCCATGTTCACCCCCTAGGCAATTACCAAAAGGGATACTATTTTAAAGATTGGTGGGGTATAGCTAGCAACCCCAGGGGTATTATGTTTTGCAAACCCTTGTTACATATTTCAGGAACTAAATACTTTTCTGCAGAAAAATAACTTTTAACAGCTCTGCAGAAAAAATTGGGGAAAATAATTTCCTGTAGGTAAACTGTCAATATCAGAAGAGAAAATATTTACAATGATTTTAGTTCTGTTAGAGCTTAGAAAGTATTAAAGTGGAAATTAGGAACAAACTAACTGAAAACATTGTCAGCAGAAATCACTAGAAAAAGACAGTTGCAATGATGGGTGTTTAGTGAACTCGTTTATTTCACATGAAAAGAAATGGTCCACTGGGTTTTTCTAGTTATGGGATTTGTGGATTTTATGTACCTTGCTTCAACAGCCCAATCTCTGTCCATTGGTTTTGGGATCCACTGAACTTTCATATACTGTTCAGCTGTTTTTCTGTATAAAAAACTGGATCTGCAGTGGACCACATATGTTCCACAGACCATTCAGCTACTTGATAGTTTGTTTGTTTGTTTGTTTTTTATGGTTTAACGCCATTTTTCAGCACAATATATAGGCTATACATGGCGGCCAGTATTAGTGGTGGAGGAAGAAACCGGAAAAACCCCGGAAAGAACCACCGACCCACGAGAAGCTACTGGCAAGCTTTCTCACTTAACTACATTAGCCGAATCTTAGACTCGAACCCACGCAGACAGAGGTGAGATGGCAGTGGTCCGTAACGGACAGCGCTTTAGACCACTCGGCCACTCGGGGCCCCCGCTACTTGATAGAATTACAGACCATTCAGCTACCGTACTTGATAGAATTAAAGACCATTCAGCTACTTGATAGAATTACTGACCATTCAGCTACTTGATAGAATTACAGACCATTCAGCTACTTGATAGAATTACTGACCATTCAGCTACTGTACTTGATAGAATTAAAGACCATTCAGCTACTTGATAGAATTACAGACCATTCAGCTACTGTACTTGATAGAATTAAAGACCATTCAGCTACTTGATAGAATTACTGACCATTCAGCTACTTGATAGAATTACAGACTATTCAGCTACCGTGCTTGATAGAATTAAAGACCATTCAGCTACTTGATAGAATTACTGACCATTCAGCTACTTGATAGAATTAAAGACCATTCAGCTACTTGATAGAATTACAGACCATTCAGCTACTTGATAGAATTACAGACCATTCAGCTACTTGATAGAATTACAGACCATTCAGCTACCGTACTTGATAGAATTAAAGACCATTCAGCTACTTGATAGAATTACTGACCATTCAGCTACTTGATAGAATTAAAGACCATTCAGCTACTTGATAGAATTACAGACCATTCAGCTACTTGATAGAATTACAGACCATTCAGCTACTTGATAGAATTACAGACCATTCAGCTACTTGACAGAATTAAAGACCATTCAGCTACTTGATAGAATTACTGTCCATTCAGCTACTGTACTTGATAGAATTACTGTCCATTCAGCTACTTGAAAGAATTACAGACCATTCAGCTACTTGATAGAATTACTGACCATTCAGCTACTTGATAGAATTACTGTCCATTCAGCTACTGTACTTGATAGAATTACAGACCATTCAGCTACTTGATAGAATTACAGACCATTCAGCTACTTGATAGAATTACTGTCCATTCAGCTACTTGATAGAATTACTGTCCATTCAGCTACTGTACTTGATAGAATTACTGTCCATTCAGCTACTTGATAGAATTACAGACCATTCAGCTACTTGATAGAATTACAGACCATTCAGCTACTTGATAGAATTACTGACCATTCAGCTACTTGATAGAATTACTGTCCATTCAGCTACTGTACTTGATAGAATTAAAGACCATTCAGCTACTTGATAGAATTACTGACCATTCAGCTACTTGATAGAATTACAGACCATTCAGCTACGTGATAGAATTACAGACCATTCAGCTACCGTACTTGATAGAATTAAAGACCATTCAGCTACCGTACTTGATAGAATTACAGACCATTCAGCTACTTGATAGAATTAGAGACCATTCAGCTACTTGATAGAATTAC
Source organism: Unio pictorum (assembly GCA_030141615.1). Taxonomy (NCBI): domain Eukaryota; kingdom Metazoa; phylum Mollusca; class Bivalvia; order Unionida; family Unionidae; genus Unio; species Unio pictorum. The sequence continues at coordinate 4,971,222 of JARLTB010000169.1, read as the reverse complement.
TGACCATTCAGCTACCTACTTGATAGAATTACAGTCCATCTAGCTACATGATAGAATTACAGACCATTCAGCTACTTGATAGAATTACAGACCATTCAGCTACTTGATAGAATTACTGACCATTCAGCTACCGTACTTGATAGAATTACAGACCATTCTGCTACTTGATAGAATTACTGTCCATTCAGCTACTTGATAGAATTACAGACCATTCAGCTACTTGATAGAATTACAGACCATTCAGCTACTTGATAGAACTACAGACCATTCAGCTACTGTACTTGATAGAATTACTGTCCATTCAGCTACTTGATAGAATTACTGACCATTCAGCTACTTGATAGAATTACAGACCATTCAGCTACTTGATAGAATTACAGACCATTCTGCTACTGTACTTGATAGAATTACTGTCCATTCAGCTACTTGATAGAATTACAGACCATTCAGCTACTTGATAGAATTACAGATCATTCAGCTACTTGATAGAATTACTGACCATTCAGCTACCGTACTTGATAGAATTACAGACCATTCTGCTACTTGATAGAATTACTGTCCATTCAGCTACTTGATAGAATTACAGATCATTCAGCTACTTGATAGAATTACAGACCATTCAGCTACGTGATAGAATTACAGACCATTCAGCTACTTGATAGAATTACAGACCATTCAGCTACTTGATAGAATTAACTGCTTTCTGCATGCAAGTTAGAAGTTGAACTTTGTAATTCTCTGTCCTCTTCGGATTTTTGGAAATATCCCATCAAATCAGCATTTATTAAGGTTTATACACTAATAAAGAATTCAGGTTAATTTCTCAAAATACTCAAGAAAAAGATCAACAGAATGTTACAAAATGATGCTAAAAATTTGCTAGCCCCTTTGTTGTTTACTTTATTCTGAATTGGCCCAATATTTTTGACAATTGCCAAAAACTCATTTTTAATGTTACTCTAGAATATACCCTGTCAAATTTAATGTTACTCTAGAACAGACCCTGTCAAATTTAATGTTACTCTAGAATAGGCCCTGTCAAATTTAATGTTACTCTAGAATTGGCCCTGTCAAATTTAATGTTACTCTAGAATTGGCCCTGTCAAATTGAATGAAACTCTAGAATAGACCCTGTCAAATTTAATGTTACTCTAGAATTGGCCCTGTCAAATTTAATGTTACTCTAGAATAGGCCCTGTCAAATTTAATGTTACTCTATAATAGGCCCTGTCAAATTTAATGAAACTCTAGAATAGACCCTGTCAAATTTAATGTTACTCTAGAATTGGCCCTGTCAAATTTAATGTTACTCTAGAATATACACTGTCAAATTTAATGTTACTCTATAATAGGCCCTGTCAAATTTAATGAAACTCTAGAATAGACTTTGTCAAATTTAATGTTACTATAGAATAGACCCTGTCAAATTTAATGTTACTCTAGAATAGGCCCTGTCAAATTTAATGTTACTCTAGAATTGGCCCTGTCAAATTTAATATTATCCTTCACTATTAATAAATAAACTTTGCAAAGGACTGCCACAGGTTTCATTCTGATTCTAAATTGTTCCAAAAATATACATGGACTGGCAATAATCTTATATACATTCATGAAACCAGCTGATTTTAGAAAATGCAATAATAATACCAAATGCCACTTCCTCTTTTGTACTGAAGTGAAATTTTTTAAGTTTCACTTGACCAAGAAATGTTGACATCAGCTACAGTCATTATTTTGTATGTTTGAACATTACATTATTTAAGCCAATTGAAAAAAGAAATCTTTACTTTTAGTTCGCTTTTTGTGGTAAACTCCCCTTCCACTGATAAAACACTAAAAAATAATGCTTGAAGAGAGTTTCTCACAAGAGCAAATGCAGTTGTGGTGGGTGAAGTGGGGTGGGGTGTACAAGACTGCATAAAGTTTACTCAACTATTATCCAAAGATTAGTCAATGTAAGTCTCATTTAAGATTAGTCAATGTAAGTCTCATTTAAGATTAGTCAATGTAAGTCTCATTTAAGATTAGTCAATGTAAGTCTCATTTAAGATTAGTTATAATCATTTACCTCAGTGTTGCCTTGGAGTCCTTTACATATCAAGGGCCATTTCATATATACTCTATTAAATGTTTTAATAAAAACATATCGTGGTAATGTCTGTTACTATTATTAGCAACACAAACTATGTCTGGTAAAAGAGAAGGATGTGTGTGTGTGTGTGTGTGTGTCTGATTTGGATTTGTAACATAGCTTTAACAACATTTCAGTCATATCGCTATGATGTCTGCATAGTGACAGTATATAGTGATGTCCAGCGCTGGGGCATCATGCTGCAGTCATGTGGCATCATGTTCCACCCAGCTGCATTAACCTGACACCAGGCTGACCAGTCCTAACACTGACCTCTTAGTGATATGTGCCAAGGCAGCTGCAAGTACCATTTTTATAAGTCTGGGGTATGAACCTGTGACTTCCCACATCCGAGGTGGAGGTTCTAACCACTAGGTCACAGGATCAGTCGTAAAGGAGAAGGGATACTATTGGATAAGTATTGGGGAATAAAACATAACCAAGGCAAAAATATAAACTTTTATCTTGAACAGATTTGTAATTTGCTCAAATGTGCTTGTAATTCATTTGAAAATGCTTGCAAACTCAATGGTACAACTTTGAATTTTGTTTGAATCACATGGCCCTGATTGCACCGGGTTAATATGCAAGTGAAATCTCGCTGAATGGATTAGTGACTTCTCATTGGGTAAAAGAAAATGACATCCTGCATTTATTGATAACCTGATTTCAGGTGGCCATTGAGATGACAGTATTCCATTCAGCATGTTGTTCTTGTATATTAAGCTGGCACAATCATGGTCATGTTGAACAGTAGCGTGGGAAATGGTCCAGCATTCCTTAAAGGCATTACATGATGTGGTCAAAGTTTGCATACAAAAGTCAAATGCCTGACCTAAACAATGGTACCAAATTTATTATGCTATGCATAAATATAGCTTGAAATATCAGCATTTATTTTTAAATGGGTCCCATGAGAAAGTAGAGAAGTGTTGTTTGTATTTATTATATAGTGCATGTATAACAGGTAAATTCACAGCAACAATATGAGTCCATGTGGTTCTAACTAGTTTAATCTATTTTTACAACTTCATAGCTGATGTGAATAAACTTAAATTTCATCTGAATGTTAGAATGTTCAAATTATTTATTCCCATCAGGATGAATTGCAAACACACATAACTAGACTGACAAACACATTATGAACTCATTCAAACTAAACTGTACAAACACATTATTTAACTCATTCAAACTAAAATGTACAAACACATTATTAATTCATTCAAACTAGACTGTACAAACACATTAACTCATTCAAACTAGACTGTACAACACATTATTTAACTCATTCAAACTAAGCTGTACAAACACATTATTTAACTCATTCAAACTAGACTGTACAAACACATTATTAACTCATTCAAACTAGACTGTACAAACATTAACTCATTCAAACTAGACTGTACAACACATTAACTCATTCAAACTAGACTGTACAACACATTAACTTATTCAAACTAGACTGTACAAACAATTATTAACTCATTCAAACTAGACTGTACAAACACGTTATTAACTCGTTAAAGCAATTTACATACTCATTTAAGATTCAAGCAAGTTTTTAACGCACTCAAAAAAGCTCTAATCTTGCTGAAACTAGTGATGTAACATTTCATCAATTCATATTGATATTTTCTGTAACAATATGATAAATCTATATTGGTACTTCTGCTAACACATATTACTTCATGTGTTATAATATGTCAATTTATAGCACCTGATGTATGATAAAAAGCAATACAAGTTTAGAGTATACAATTGAAGAGTTTTTGTCTCTTCAATAAAAGTATTACAGATTTTAATCTTGTTATCTGGTTTGAGGTATACTCATCGATCTGGTAGCCAGGACACAGTGTGGCTGAGTGGCCTAAAGTTCTTGCCTTTGCAAATTTCAGACATTTGACCTGTCTGGGTAGGTTAGTGTCCTGGCTCTGTCAACATGGGTTAGGGTTAGAGCCCTGGCTCTGACAACATGGGTATGTGAGAAAGACTTGCCAGTAGCTTTCTGTTGGTCAGTGACCTAAGGTTACTCAGGTTGTTCCTACACTAATTACACTGCCAACCATTTACAGCCTATCAGATGCTTTAAAGGGGGGTTAAACCCATCAAACCATATCAAACCATCTGGTACACAGTAGGCATCACACTGGTTCCCTATTCAACAAGAGAAACCACTGGTCTTAGTGACTACCATGATAATTTTAAGTCAGACATGGTTACTCAAAATAATAACCTAATCATATTTTGAACATTTATATTTTTTAAATATCAATTATCATTCAAAACTCAAAGTTGTACAAAAAATATTTTTGAAAAATGAACTTCTGATCACAATGGTTAGTTAAGACCAAAGTTGAATCTAAGCTTCTTGGCTGTATTTTACGCTCATATCTGGAAATATTATGGGTTTCAGGGATCAAATAATAACAAATGCATCAAAACGTTAACTACATGTATATACTATATGTAGAATCTATTAGAAAAAATCACGCCTGCTTAAAATGCCAGAACAGGACACAAACATTGCATGCAAAGACAAATGAACAAAGTAAGGGACTGTCATGTGACATGCACTGTATCAAAAAATGTCTTGTATAGTCTGCTAACTCTATGATACATACTGTTTTATGTAATGTATCATCAACCATGCATCATCATATGCATTGCATCACAAACAAACACGATATACAAAGCTCTAGATCAAATGAACTAATTATGCTGAAACATGTTTGTAACTCATTCAACCTATTTCTAAAACCCTTCAAATGTGTTTATATGAACCTGTTCAAAAAAGTGTAGCCATGGCATATGAATCACCACTTCTACAGGTGGGGGTGGGGAGTGGGTCAGACTTTAAAAAGCATATGATATAAATGGTTGAAGAAAATACAAATTAAGATAGCAAAGGTCAGCAACAGAGGATGGTTCTGGAAACCGAAATATAGCCCAGTTTATCACTTACAAATAAATTAATATATTCATCAGGGATGCGAATTTTATGTATTAGATGTTATTTTCTTGTAAACATATATATGTATTTATTTTCAGTGTGCTTATTAGGCTTTCATACATGGCAATATAAGTCTTGAGTAGCCTCAATATTTCAGTCACAGATATCTTGACTGTAACACATAGTAACTCTAAACCTTCTCTCATATTTGATAAATAACCCATGCAATGAAAGGCTTTGAAATGAACCCCAATCACACATAACCATCTGTCAGTTACATGAGCTTTCTTATTTAGATTTTATCAGCAAGCTAAAAGCTGACAAAATCCATTAAAAACCTCTGTCCAAATACATTTTTAATTCATTCTGTAAACTTACTGGGCTACCTATGAAAAGAATGGCTATTATTATTATTATTATTATTATTATTATTATTATTATTATTATTATATATCTGATAATGGGATGCTGAAATTTATTAGTGTGAGAAAAACTGATAATGCGATCGTGGCAATGAAAGTCACTGTTATTATGGGTTTTAATGCCATTTTTCAACACAAGATAGGACATACATGGCAGCGAGTATAAATGTTGGAGAAAAAACCTGGAAAAATCCCAGAAAGAACCACTGACTCATGAGAAGCTACTGGCAAACTTTCTGACGTATCCACGTCTAACGTATCCACGTTGACAAGCCCTAGACACGCACTGAAAGTCATACTGCCATGGTGCCAATATCACTTCTGGAAATACTTTAAATTTTCATTTAGGAAATATATTTTCCCTTAGATATAATAGAATTTCCATATTTGATTCATTCACTCATTCATTTCTCTTCTTATTCTCCACAAGATGAACAGATGATCTACAAAATGTGCATACACTGTACTTTATGATTATATTGTGAAACGCATGGTGAAAATAAAAAAAAATGTGCCTACACTGTACTGTATGATTATATTGTAAAATACATGGTGTTAGTAAAATATAAATTGCCTACACTATACTGTATGATTATATTGTGAAACATGTAGTGCTAGTAAAAATAAAAATTCCTTACATGTGAACTTTCTTGAGGTGGGTGTGATATCACAGTGTTAATTAATTATTAATTAGATGAAGTGCCAAACTGGTAGTTTCTAAGGAACACAGGATTCACAGTCTGTGTGATCTGTAGACAGATGAAATCAACACTTGTGATATCACACCCATCTCAAAAAAGGTCGTGAAATAAATTTTGGAAGGAAAAAAATATTCACTACCATTTTCATTTTAAAAAATAATTAAAGGACAATATTTAAAACATTAGATATGGAAACATAGTTGAATAATGTTCTTGTTCTAAATTATACATATTTTAAAGAAAACTCTAGTGGTCTAAGTGTTCATAGCATCTGCCTTGGATGCGGGAGGTCACAGTTTCGAATCCTGGCAAAGTCATATCAAAGACTTATAACATTGTACAAGCAGCGGCCTTGCTTGGTGCTCAGCATTAGGATGTTAGTGATAGAACTATTTGGCCTGGTGTCACGATAAAGTAATTGGGTGGGACATTATGCTACATGTCTGTGGCATGATGCCCCGGTGACATCACTATAAACTGCCACACTGCCGACATTGTACTGACATGATTAAAGCATTATTAAAGCTATGTTAAACATCCAGATCACACACACACACACACACACACACACACACAATTTTTAAAACTTGTTACTGAACCAGTAATATTGACTACTTGTTGATAGCAATAGTACAAATAGAACAGGAAATCACCAGGCAACTCAACATTTGCTTCCTTCAGATGCTTACTAAAAAGAAAGTCTAAACTTTGTTTCAGCATAAACAAGGACAAAATTCACTAGTGAAGCATTCTCTGTGTCACTTATAGTTTTAACACTTTCCACTTCAAAAATTAAATACTCCCTTATTGCCCAATTATACTTTTTTAATATATTAAAATGCTTTCCATGAAACTCATATATAAGCCTGTCTTATAAGGGGACTGCCATATAATCAAGTACATTAAAAATATATTAAAATGCTTTCCATGAAACTCATATATAAGCCTGTCTTATAAGGGGACTGCCATATAATCAAGTACATTAAAAATATATTAAAATGCTTTCCATGAAACTCATATATAAGCCTGTCTTATAAGGGGACTGCCATATAATCAAGTACATTAAAAATATATTAAAATGCTTTCCATGAAACTCATATATAAGCCTGTCTTATAAGGGGACTGCCATATAATCAAGTACATTAAAAAATATATTAAAATGCTTTCCATGAAACTCATATATAAGCCTGTCTTATAAGGGGACTGCCATATAATCAAGTACATTAAAAATATATTAAAATGCTTTCCATGAAACTCATATATAAGCCTGTCTTATAAGGGGACTGCCATATAATCAAGTACATTAAAAATATATTAAAATGCTTTCCATGAAACTCATATATAAGCCTGTCTTATAAGGGGACTGCCATATAATCAAGTACATTAAAAATATATTAAAATGCTTTCCATGAAACTCATATATAAGCCTGTCTTATAAGGGGACTGCCATATAATCAAGTACATTAAAAATATATTAAAATGCTTTCCATGAAACTCATATATAAGCCTGTCTTATAAGGGGACTGCCATATAATCAAGTACATTAAAAATATATTAAAATGCTTTCCATGAAACTCATATATAAGCCTGTCTTATAAGGGGACTGCCATATAATCAAGTACATTAAAAATATATTAAAATGCTTTCCATGAAACTCATATATAAGCCTGTCTTATAAGGGGACTGCCATATAATCAAGTACATTAAAAATATATTAAAATGCTTTCCATGAAACTCATATATAAGCCTGTCTTATAAGGGGACTGCCATATAATCAAGTACATTAAAAATATATTAAAATGCTTTCCATGAAACTCATATATAAGCCTGTCTTATAAGGGGACTGCCATATAATCAAGTACATTAAAAATATATTAAAATGCTTTCCATGAAACTCATATATAAGCCTGTCTTATAAGGGGACTGCCATATAATCAAGTACATTAAAAATATATTAAAATGCTTTCCATGAAACTCATATATAAGCCTGTCTTATAAGGGGACTGCCATATAATCAAGTACATTAAAAATATATTAAAATGCTTTCCATGAAACTCATATATAAGCCTGTCTTATAAGGGGACTGCCATATAATCAAGTACATTAAAAATATATTAAAATGCTTTCCATGAAACTCATATATAAGCCTGTCTTATAAGGGGACTGCCATATAATCAAGTACATTAAAAATATATTAAAATGCTTTCCATGAAACTCATATATAAGCCTGTCTTATAAGGGGACTGCCATATAATCAAGTACATTAAAAATATATTAAAATGCTTTCCATGAAACTCATATATAAGCCTGTCTTATAAGGGGACTGCCATATAATCAAGTACATTAAAAATATATTAAAATGCTTTCCATGAAACTCATATATAAGCCTGTCTTATAAGGGGACTGCCATATAATCAAGTACATTAAAAATATATTAAAATGCTTTCCATGAAACTCATATATAAGCCTGTCTTATAAGGGGACTGCCATATAATCAAGTACATTAAAAATATATTAAAATGCTTTCCATGAAACTCATATATAAGCCTGTCTTATAAGGGGACTGCCATATAATCAAGTACATTAAAAATATATTAAAATGCTTTCCATGAAACTCATATATAAGCCTGTCTTATAAGGGGACTGCCATATAATCAAGTACATTAAAAATATATTAAAATGCTTACCATGAAACTCATACATAAGTCTGTCTTATAAGGGGACTGCCATATAATCAAGTACATTAAAAATATATTAAAATGCTTATCATGAAACTCATACACAAGTCTGTCTTATACTGGGACTGCCATATAATCAAGTACATTAAAAATATATTAAAATGCTTATCATGAAACTCATACATAAGTCTGTCTTATACTGGGACTGCCATATAATCAAGTACATTAAAAATATATTAAAATGCTTACCATGAAACTCATACATAAGTCTGTCTTATAAGGGGACTGCCATATAATCAAGTACATTAAAAATATATTAAAATGCTCATCATGAAACTCATACATAAGTCTGTCTTATAAGGGGACTGCCTTATAATCAAGTACATTATAAAGTATTCCCTCATTATAATGATGTCCAGGGAACCATATAGTATGCCACCTGATAACAAGAACACCTTACACAACAATCTTTCACTGCACTCTTGTCATGGAAACCATTCATATCACCTTATAATGAAACCACCTTTTTCATTAAAAATACCATCTATTGGAGCCATACAGTATATTACAATATAATAGAGACCACAGCACTGCTTCATTACAACATGAAAACTATAAAGGATACTGCCTTACTTTATAATGAAATATATTAAACCTATAGTTTTACAACAATTTAATCAAAAATGGATCTATAATCCTCATAATGGGAACCATGTCATAACCAAGGGTCTAGTAGTGTGGGAGGGCTGCATGTGAAATATGAATGGTATGCTGTTTTCTGCTCTGGCAATATTTGTGACATACTATTTATACTGTAATCAAAATAAATCCATACAGTTATCTCTAGTCTAGCCCACATGTGTGAAGCTGGTCAAATGTGATGTTTCACATCAGTGCAAGGTAGTTAAGGCTGTTTCCAATTGCAGGATACATACATACATGAGGCAAACAGATTTACATACAAACACAATATACATCATACACTGTACTTACTTAAGTGTGCAGCATATGTCCTGATTCTCTCCTGTGTGTGTATTCCTTGTTCTTCTGTCAGACCTATACAAAGATTAAATAAAACCTAATAACAAATCAATCCATGATGTGTTAAGATATAGGAACTAAACCATATAATATTGAAACAACCTGGCCTACTTTATTGATTTTTTTCCCCTAACCTTGAATGACCCAAGATAGTTAAGAGACTCAGTGGCTATATTTGGAACTAAGTCATGTGATCTGATCAATGGACATAATGCACCAAGTGAATGGTAGTACGGATCCTTCTCTATAACAAAAGGATAACATAATTAGAACTAAGTCACCGAATTACATTTGCAGTTACCTGGAAAAACATGTTAAATACTCTGAATTAAACAGTGAAAAATTTCAGTAATTTGAATACCTAGACTTTTGAAAACAAACCTTTTCAGTTGTCAGCTTTTATTTTGTACGTTTATGACTAATTGGTGGCACGAATTTCAAATTACATCAATAAAAAATAATGAGGTAGTAACATCTATACCAGTGCTGTCCAACCTGCAACCCGTGGACTGATTTTAGATGGCGTACCAGAGCTCAAGCAATTTTTTGTGCATTCATGTAATAAAAAAAATGTCCATTGCCTACTTTTACAGTATATCTTCGTAACCAGGAAAAACAATTGAAAATAATTGTCATTGCATTTATGTTTTCTGCTGTGGCTCTCAGCTTTAAGAATTTTGTTTCTGTGACTCATGTTGTCATGGTTGGACAGCACTGATTTATACTATAATTATATCTATGGTATAGATACTGCCATTTGGGATAGATGGGTTTTCCACTGTGTTTACAGACAAGTCATCAAACAATTGTGCTGATGGCTTGATATTGACTGGAATGCTAACCAAATGGCAGAGATCATTGGTTAAAAAAGCAGTCTTATGAAGAGACTGATCCTCTACCGTCTTAATAGTAAAATCACGAAGTGATGAAAAAAAAACCATGTCTTCTTTTCATCTGAGAGTGCTGAATTCCCTTGCAAGAAATGTTCAAAACAGGTGTCCTAACTGGATGTAGTTTTAGATCAGCATAATTTTTATTTAGGACATTCTAGGCACCATATAAGACTTTTGGTGAAACCTCATTCCAATATGAACACCCATTCTGATGGTGTAGAGATGACGTTTTCAAAATTGCAATCATTGCTGCCATATTTGGTGAAATGATTGGCACCATCTGCATTTAGCACTAAGTTGAACCATGGAGATATGATAAGAAGCACTTTGGTGAAAACGCTATGCCAGTATGACCATCAATTACAGTGGAGAAAGTACAAGCAACTTATCAGGATGTCCACCATGGCGGACATATTGGATGCCAGTGAAGTAGAATTGTCATTCAGAAACAGCTATATACAGCTGAGGCAGTCTTATAGTAAAACCCCAATGTCAATAAACACATTTTTCTGGTGAAAACCCCAATGTCAATAAACACATTTTTCTAGTGAAAACCCCAATGTCAATAAACACATTTTTCTAGTGAAAACCCAAATGTCAATAAACACATTTTTCTAGTGAAAATCCCAATATCAATAAACACATTCTTCTAGTGAAAACCCGATGTCAATAAACACATTCTTCTAGTGAAATCCCGATGTCAATAAACACATTCTTCTAGTGAAAACCCGATGTCAATAAACACATTCTTCTAGTGAAATCCCAATGTCAACAAACACATTCTTCTAGTGAATACGCTATGTCAATTAACACTTTCCTCTAGTGAAAACCATATGTATATCCACAGATTCTTCCAGTGAGATCCTCACGCCAATATACACTTTCTTCTAGTGAAAATCCAATGAAAATGTACATTCTTCTGGTGAAAACCTTATGTCAATATACATGTTCTTCTTGTGAAAACTCCATGTGAATAAACATATTCATTTTGTGAAAAACCTGTCAATAAACACATTCTTCCAGTGAAAACCCTGTCAATAAACATTTTTTCCTAGTGAAAACCCCATGTGAAAATACAATTTCTTCTAGTGAAAACCCATGTCTGTATACACATTCTTCTAGTGAAAATTCCATATCATACAACACATTATTCTTGTGAAAACCCTATGTCAATAAAAACATTCTTCCAGTGAAAATCCTATTTCAATATACACTTTCTTCTAGTGAAAACCCCCATGTCAAAATACACTTTCTTCTATTGAAAACCCCAAGTCAATAAACACATTCTTCCAGTGAAAACCCTATGTCAATATACACTTTTTTCTAGTGAAAACTCCATGTCAGTATACACATTTTTCTAGTGAAAACCCATGTCAATAAACACATTCTTCTAGTGAAAACCCCATGTCAATATATGCAATCTTTCAGTGAAAACCCCACGTTAATACACTCAGTCTTCTAGGGAAAATCCTACGTCAATAAACACATTCTTCTCATGGAATGCCCATGTTAATATATGCATTCTTACAATAAAACCCCATGCTAATAAACATGTTCTTCTAGTGAAAACAACATGTCAAAAAACACATTTTTCTAGTGAAAACACCAAGTCAATAAACATATTCTTCTAGTGAAAACCCTGTGTCAATATACACATTTTTCTAGTGAAAACTCAATGTTAATAAACACATTCTTCTTGTGAAAACCCATTGTTTGTGTATGTATTCTTCTAGCGAAAATCCTGTGTCAATACAGTGTATAATACAATTTCTTCCAGTGATAACCCTGTGCTATAAACACATTCTTCCAGTGATACCCCTGTGCTAATAAACACATTCTTCCATTGATAACTCTGTGCTAATAAACACATTCTTCCAGTGATAATCCTGTGCTAATAAACACATTCTTCCAGTGATAACCCTGTGCTAATAAACACATTCTTCCATTGATAACCCTGTGCTAATAAACACATTCTTCCATTGATAACCCTGTGCTAATAAACACATTCTTCCAGTGATAATCCTGTGCTAATAACACATTCTTCCAGTGATAATCCTGTACTAATAAACACATTCTTCCATTGATAACTCTGTGCTAATAAACACATTCTTCCAGTGATAATCCTGTGCTAATAAACACATTCTTCCAGTGATAACTCTGTGCTAATAAATACATTCTTCCAGTGATAACCCTGTGCTAATAAACACATTCTTCCAGTGATAATCCTGTGCTAATAAACACATTCTTCCAGTGATAACCCTGTGCTAATAAACACATTCTTCCATTGATAACTCTGTGCTAATAAACACATTCTTCCAGTGATAATCCTGTGCTAATAACACATTCTTCCAGTGATAATCATGTGCTAATAACACATTCTTCCAGTGATAACCCTGTGCTAATAAACACATTCTTCCAGTGATAATCCTGTGCTAATAAACACATTCTTTCAGTGATAACCCTGTGCTAACAACACATTCTTCCAGTGATAACCCTGTGCTAATAACACATTCTTCCAGTGATAACCCTGTGCTAATAAAAACATTCTTCCAGTGATAACCCTGTGCTAATAAACACATTCTTCCAGTGAAAACTCCATGTCAATATACACATTTTATTTTTAGTGAAAACATGTTGATATACACATTTCTCTAGTGAAAAACGCATATTAATAAACACATTCGTCCAGTTAAAACCTTTTGTCAATAAACACATTCGTCTAGTGAAAATGTCTTGTCAATATAAACATTCTTCTAGTGAACATTGTGACATCATCAATATGTATGACCTGATTATAGCTAAGTGTATTACAAATTGCTAGAAATTCTATGAAATTTACATTACTGCTTTATGACACCATCAATATAATGACATTATACCTAGGTGTACACATTACAATAATATGCACTCTGGTTTAACACCATTTAAGCATATGATAGGCTATACATGGCGGCCAGTATTATTGGTGGAGGAAGAACCCAGGAAAATCCTGGAAAGAACCACAGACCTTGTACATGTTTTTAAATGTGTAACTTCCTGAACTCCATCAATATTATTCCATGATAATTGTATAGACAGGTGTAGATTATAAGAACACTTATTGAATTTTGAATCTGTCCATGGGGTGGTGTTAGATTTTTAGGGGTAATTTGTGCATAATTGTGTATGTATCACATGTCTGATAACTGATAACATGTGTGATCAATGGTGCAACCGTTGACACATGCTACTTTGAAAACCCTTCAGTGTTGCATCAGGGTTTTGTATTATACACTAAGAAACTAATTTTAAAAAAAAATAATTTGAAATAAAAAGTAATCTATGTTTATCTATGACTGACATAAATAAATTATGGCTCAAAGCATTGGGTACTAGTAGTTGGGCACTTGAAATGAACTAGTCAATAAGCACCTCATGGTCTGTAATTTATTTTCACTACTACACTTCATTATATTTTGTACACCTGTGTTTCAATCTTTAACTAAATCACTCTTAACAAGGTAAAACACCTATTATATCTGATTACAGGTAAATGCAAATATAGTCTTCTTGTGCAGATGCATATGTTAGATGTTTGTTTTTCTCTGCATGTGCTAAGGGCATTCATGCATGTACCTGAGTTTACAGTGGTAGATGGTTTTTTTTTGCCTGTATGTGCTAAGGGCATTCATGCATGTACCTGAGATTACAGTGGTGACATATGTAGGTTGCATTTTTCATCCCAATAAATCACATGAGCTTTGTTTCAGTGCCCAACACACTGTGGAGACAGTCTATAACTTCATGTAAGGAATGCAAAGATAGGATCTTTTTCATAAATTCACCTAAGTATCTAGGTCAAGCCAGATTCTTCACATCATGTTGTATATAGTGTCTATATTGTACATAACAGATAGAAGGCCTCAAATTAGATTAGTTCTGTAACTGAGTTAGTTATTATTATTATTATTATTATTATTATTATTATTATTATTATTATCTAGTTTTCTATATCAAAATATGTTAGACAGGTCCTTGTTTAAAATAAGGTGAACTTAATCACTGATCAGATAATAATTTTGACCTTTTCAACTAGTTACCAACTGCAAACTGCACAGATGTGCTGGCAGATATGAATCTGTGCACATAGATAGAAGTAATCAGTACAGCAAACAATATACACCCAGATCTGCAGGCACATTATGCTAAGGCAGATGAGGATCTTTGTTCTTTTCAGTTTGACTAGAGTTTTGAGTAGGTATGGTATGGTATGTCCATTAATCATGCTTACTCCACAACTAATTAAATTTCCCCATAGAGTTTCAGTCCAATTAATTATTTCATGAAATCTGTACTGATAAGTGTACATTTTTTTTAATAAATATAAAAATATAAATATTGTTGTATTACTATTTTCAGATCTCAGGATAGCAGGTTACGTCAACATCAGAATACTCAAAATACAGAGATACAGACTGACAGACAGACAATGTGTGTGTGTGTGTGTGTGTGCATGTATGTATTGGATGGCTGGATGCATGAATGGTTGGCTGGCTGGCAGGCTGGATGGATGGATGGATGGAATATATGGTTTAATGGCAGCATAACCCTCAGTATTCTACATCACTATGCTCATGGAGATAATGAGAAATAAATGTGATATAGAAATAAACAGTAAAGATACACTTACCTTCCCACACATATTTTAGTTAACATAAATAAGTTTTTACACTAGGGAGTGATCAAAATCAAAATGAAAACAATAATTAAAATTCAAAGTAAGATAGACATTGAAAAGTAAAATTCTATTCTAAAACATCTTTTAAAAAAGTTTGTATTGCAAAGAGCAATTAACAAAGAACTTTTAATTAAATCCAACAAGCATCAACTTTATTCTGTATTTATACATTTTTCTATCCATTCAAGAATAACAGTCATCCTGTAGGTTCTATAAGTGATTTTCATACACTCAGTAAGATTGGTGCATCACAATCAATCAGAGCTGGTTTATCAAGCCATATTTTGTACTGTGATAATTCTGAACATACCACAATACATACTGTAAAATAATCCAGCTTCAAAGAAAATTGCAACATGGCCTCCCCCCTCCAAATTTTAAGGTCAGTACCTTAAGGTAAAGGAATTTACCGTGTATGTGTTGACTGATGTATCCATTGTCTTCTAAAAATAGTAACTAAGGTGGTTTGATGATGTTTACTCTATAGCTGACAGCATGTAAAACATGTAGGCATTAGAGGGATTGTTGCTAAAAATAGTCAGTACTGACCCTAGATACCAAGGGAAACTTTGAGCTGATGTCAACACCCGGTTAATTAAAGAGATTTGTCAGAACATTTTTAGTTTTGGTTTGGATTTTTAACCTAGCTTTACCAATTTTTCAGTCATAGCCTTATGATGTCTGCAGTGAGGCAGTTTATAGTGATGTCTAGCACTGGGACATGTAGCCTGATGTCCCACTCAGTCACATTATCCTGACACCAGGCTGACCAGTTCTAACACTAACCTTTTAATGCTGAGCGCCAAGTGAGGCAGCTGTTAGTGCCATATTTATAAGTCTTCGGTATGACTCAGCCAGGGATCGAACCCACGACCTCCCGCTCCAGCAGCAGGCACTCTAACCACCAGACCACCGGAGCACTTGAAAATGCTGACTTATCAAATGAGAAATTATTTAGTGGACTAGAGAACTTGCATAAAATTCAAACAGACAACAAAATGTCTCTTGACAATCTCTGGATGATTCATGACTTTACAAAATAACATGCAATTTTTTTCTCTCCCTTCTACAGATCTGTAAAGAAGGATCACCTAACACCTAGTCCTAAAATATTTCTACCTAACACCTGGTCCAAAAATATTTCTACCTAACACCTGGTCCTAAAATATTTCTACCTAATACCTGGTCCTAAAATATTTCTACCTAATACCTGGTCCTAAAATATTTCTACCTAACACCTAGTCCTAAAATATTTCTACCTAACACCTAGTGCTAAAATATTTCTACCTAACACCTAGTCCTAAAATATTTCTACCTAACACCTTGTCCTAAAATATTTCTACCTAACACCTAGTCCTAAAATATTTCTACACAGTCTATAAGATTGATAAATCTTTATTATTTATACACATGAATCTGCTTCTACTGATGATGGTGGACACCCACAGCATTTCATAATTCATTATCATGTACACCCATAACATGTAGTATTTCATTATTATGTATACTTTTAATATTTAATATTCATTATCATGTACACCCACAGCATTTCATATTTCATTAGTATGTACACTCACTGCATTTAGAATTTCTTATCATGTACACTCATTTCATTTCGTATTGTATTATCATGTACACTCACTGCATTTAGTATTTTATTATCATGTACACTCATTTCATTTCATATTTCAATGTCATGTACACTCACTGCATGTACCAGTAGTATTTAATTATCCTGTGTGCCCACAGCATTTAGTATTATCATGTACACTCACAGCATTTAGTATTTAATTATCCTGTAGATCCATAGCATTTAGTATTTAATTATCCTGTAGACCCACAGCATTTAGTATTATCTTGTACACCCACAGCATTTAGTATTTAATTATCCTGTAGACCCACATCATTTGGTATTATTATGAACACCCACAGCATTTAGTATTTACATATCCTGTAGACCCACAGCATTTAGTATTATCATGTAGACCCACAGCATTTAGTATTTAATTATCCTGTAGACCCACAGCATTTAGTATTTAATTATCCTGTAGACCCACAGCATTTAGTATTATCTTGTACACCCATAGCATTTAGCATTTAATTATCCTGTAGACCCACATCATTTGGTATTATTATGAACACCCACAGCATTTAGTATTTAATTATCCTGTAGCCCCACAGCATTTAGTATTATCATATACACCCACAGCATTTAGTATTTAATTATCCTGTAGACCCACAGCATTTAGTATTATCATGTACACTCACAACATTTAGCATTTAATTATACTGTAGACCCACATCATTTGGTATTATTATGAACACTCACAGCATTTAGTATTTAATTATCCTGTAGACCCACAGCATTTAGTATTATCATGTACACCCACAGCATTTAGTATTTAATTATCCTGTAGACCCACAGTATTTAGTATTATCATGTACACCCACAGCATTTAGTATTTAATTATCCTGTAGACCCACAGCATTTAGTATTATCATGTACACCCACAGCATTTAGTATTTAATTATCCTGTAGACCCACAGCATTTAGTATCATCATGTACACCCATAGCATTTAGTATTTAATTATCCTGTAGACCCACAGCATTTAGTATTATCATGTACACCCACAGCATTTAGTATTTAATTATCCTGTAGACCCACAGCATTTAGTATTATCATATACACCCACAGCATTTAGTATTTAATTATCCTGTAGACCCACAGCATTTAGTATTATCATATACACCCACAGCATTTAGTATTTAATTATCCTGTAGACCCACAGCATTTAGTATTATCATATACACCCACAGCATTTAGTATTTAATTATCCTGTAGACCCACAGCATTTAGTATTATCATATACACCCACAGCATTTAGTATTTAATTATCCTGTACACCCACAGCATTTAGTATTATCATGTACACCCACAGCATTTAGTATTTAATTATCCTGTAGACCCACAGTATTTAGTATTATCATGTACACCCACAGCATTTAGTATTTAATTATCATTTAGACCCACAGCATTTAGTATTTAATTATCCTGTAGAACCACAGCATTTAGTATCATCATGTACACCCACAGCATTTAATATTTAATTATCCTGTAGACCCACATCATTTAGTATTATCATGTACACCCACATCATTTAGTATTTAATTATCCTGTAGACCCACAGCATTTAGTATTATCTTGTACACCCACAGCATTTAGTATTTAATTATCCTGTAGACCCACATCATTTGGTATCATCATGTACACCCACAGCATTTAGTATTTAATTATCCTGTAGACCCACAGTATTTAGTATTATCATGTACACCCACAGCATTTAGTATTTAATTATCCTGTAGACCCACAGCATTTAGTATTATCATATACACCCACAGCATTTAGTATTTAATTATCCTGTAGACCCACATCATTTGGTATCATCATGTACACCCACAGCATTTAGTATTTAATTATCCTGTAGACCCACAGTATTTAGTATTATCATGTACACCCACAGCATTTAGTATTTAATTATCCTGTAGACCCACAGTATTTAGTATTATCATATACACCCACAGCATTTAGTATTTAATTATCCTGTAGATCCATAGCATTTAGTATTTAATTATCCTGTAGAGCCACAGCATTTAGTATTATCATGTACACCCATAGCATTTAGTACTTAATTATCCTGTAGACCCACAGCATTTAGTATCATCATGTACACCCATAGCATTTAGTACTTCATTATCCTGTAGACCCACAGCATTTAGTATCATCATGTACACCCATAGCATTTAGTATTTAATTATCATGTACACCCACAGCATTTAGTATTTAATTATCCTGTAGACCCACAGCATTTAGTATTATCATGTACACCCATAGCATTTAGTACTTCATTATCCTGTAGACCCACAGCATTTAGTATTATCATGTACACCCACAGCATTTAGTATTTAATTATCATGTACACCCACAGCATTTAGTATTTAATTATCCTGTAGACCCACAGCATTTAGTATTATCATGTACACCCACAGCATTTAGTATTTAATTATCCTGTAGACCCACAGCATTTAGCTTTTAATTATCCTGTAGACCCACATCATTTAGTATTATCATGTACACCCATAGCATTTAGTACTTAATTATCCTGTAGACCCACAGCATTTAGTATTTCATTATCCTGTAGACCCACAGCATTTAGTATTATCATATACACCCACAGCATTTAGTATTTAATTATCCTGTAGACCCACAGCATTTAGTATTATCATATACACCCACAGCATTTAGTATTTAATTATCCTGTAGACCCACAGCATTTAGTATTATCATATACACCCACAGCATTTAGTATTTAATTATCCTGTACACCCACAGCATTTAGTATTATCATGTACACCCACAGCATTTAGTATTTAATTATCCTGTAGACCCACAGTATTTAGTATTATCATGTACACCCACAGCATTTAGTATTTAATTATCATTTAGACCCACAGCATTTAGTATTTAATTATCCTGTAGAACCACAGCATTTAGTATCATCATGTACACCCACAGCATTTAATATTTAATTATCCTGTAGACCCACATCATTTAGTATTATCATGTACACCCACATCATTTAGTATTTAATTATCCTGTAGACCCACAGCATTTAGTATTATCTTGTACACCCACAGCATTTAGTATTTAATTATCCTGTAGACCCACATCATTTGGTATCATCATGTACACCCACAGCATTTAGTATTTAATTATCCTGTAGACCCACAGTATTTAGTATTATCATGTACACCCACAGCATTTAGTATTTAATTATCCTGTAGACCCACAGCATTTAGTATTATCATATACACCCACAGCATTTAGTATTTAATTATCCTGTAGACCCACAGCATTTAGTATTATCATATACACCCACAGCATTTAGTATTTAATTATCCTGTACACCCACAGCATTTAGTATTATCATGTACACCCACAGCATTTAGTATTATCATGTACACCCACAGCATTTAGTATTTAATTATCCTGTACACCCACAGCATTTAGTATTATCATGTACACCCACAGCATTTAGTATTTAATTATCATTTAGACCCACAGCATTTAGTATTTAATTATCCTGTAGAACCACAGCATTTAGTATTTAATTATCATTTAGACCCACAGCATTTAGTATTTAATTATCATTTAGACCCACAGCATTTAGTATTTAATTATCATTTAGACCCACAGCATTTAGTATTTAATTATCCTGTAGAACCACAGCATTTAGTATCATCATGTACACCCACAGCATTTAATATTTAATTATCCTGTAGACCCACATCATTTAGTATTATCATGTACACCCACATCATTTAGTATTTAATTATCCTGTAGACCCACAGCATTTAGTATTATCTTGTACACCCACAGCATTTAGTATTTAATTATCCTGTAGACCCACATCATTTGGTATCATCATGTACACCCACAGCATTTAGTATTTAATTATCCTGTAGACCCACAGTATTTAGTATTATCATGTACACCCACAGCATTTAGTATTTAATTATCCTGTAGATCCATAGCATTTAGTATTATCATGTACACCCACAGCATTTAGTATTTAATTATCCTGTAGACCCACATCATTTGGTATCATCATGTACACCCACAGCATTTAGTATTTAATTATCCTGTAGACCCACAGTATTTAGTATTATCATGTACACCCACAGCATTTAGTATTTAATTATCCTGTAGATCCATAGCATTTAGTATCATCATGTACACCCACAGCATTTAGTATTTAATTATCCTGTAGACCCACAGCATTTAGTATTTAATTATCCTGTAGACCCACATCATTTGGTATCATCATGTACACCCACAGCATTTAGTATTTAATTATCCTGTAGACCCACAGCATTTAGTATTATCATGTACACCCACAGCATTTAGTATTTAATTATCCTGTAGATCCATAGCATTTAGTATCATCATGTACACCCACAGCATTTAGTATTTAATTATCATGTACACCCACAGCATTTAGTATTTAATTATCCTGTAGACCCACAGTATTTAGTATTATCATGTACACCCACAGCATTTAGTATTTAATTATCCTGTAGATCCATAGCATTTAGTATTTAATTATCCTGTAGAGCCACAGCATTTAGTATTATCATGTACACCCATAGCATTTAGTACTTAATTATCCTGTAGACCCACAGCATTTAGTATCATCATGTACACCCATAGCATTTAGTACTTCATTATCCTGTAGACCCACAGCATTTAGTATCATCATGTACACACATAGCATTTAGTATTTAATTATCATGTACACCCACAGCATTTAGTATCATCATGTACACACACAGCATTTAGTATTTAATTATCATGTACACCCACAGCATTTAGTATTTAATTATCCTGTAGACCCACAGCATTTAGTATTATCATGTACACCCACAGCATTTAGTATTATCATGTACACCCACAGCATTTAGTATTTAATTATCCTGTAGACCCACAGCATTTAGTATTTAATTATCCTGTAGACCCACATCATTTAGTATTATCATGTACACCCATAGCATTTAGTACTTAATTATCCTGTAGACCCACAGCATTTAGTATTTCATTATCCTGTAGACCCACAGCATTTAGTATTATCATATACACCCACAGCATTTAGTATTTAATTATCCTGTAGACCCACAGCATTTAGTATTAAATTATCCTGTAGACCCACAGCATTTAGTATTATCATGTACACCCACAGCATTTAGTATTTAATTATCCTGTAGACCCACACCATTTAGTATTATCATGTACACTCACAGCATTTATTAATTTATTATCATGTAGACCCACAGCATTTAGTATTTCATTATTATGTACACTCACAGCATTTATTCATTCATTATCATGTACACTCACAGCATTTATTAATTTATTATCATGTACACTCACAGCATTTATTAATTTATTATCATGTACACCCACAGCATTTAGTATTTCATTATCATGTACACTCACAGCATTTATTAATTTATTATCATGTACACTCACAGCATTTATTAATTTATTATCATGTACACCCACAGCATTTAGTATTTCATTATCATGTACACTCACAGCATTTATTAATTTATTATCATGTACACCCACAGCATTTAGTATTTCATTATCATGTACACTCACAGCATTTATTAATTTATTATCATGTACACTCACAGCATTTATTAATTAATTATCATGTACACTCACAGCATTTAGTATTTCATTATCATGTACACTCACAGCATTTATTAATTAATTATCATGTACACCCACAGCATTTATTAATTAATTATCATGTACATCCACAGCATTTAGTATTTAATTATCCTGTAGACCCACAGTATTTAGTATTATCATGTACACCCACAGCATTTAGTATTTAATTATCCTGTAGACCCACAGCATTTAGTATTATCATATACACCCACAGCATTTAGTATTTAATTATCCTGTAGATCCATAGCATTTAGTATTATCATGTACACCCACAGCATTTAGTATTTAATTATCCTGTAGACCCACAGCATTTAGTATTATCATGTACACCCACAGCATTTAGTATTTAATTATCCTGTAGATCCATAGCATTTAGTATTATCATGTACACCCACAGCATTTAGTATTTAATTATCCTGTAGACCCACAGCATTTAGTATTATCATGTACACCCACAGCATTTAGTATTTAATTATCCTGTAGACCCACAGTATTTAGTATTATCATGTACACCCACAGCATTTAATATTTAATTATCCTGTAGACCCACATCATTTAGTATTATCATGTACACCCACAGCATTTAGTATTAAATTATCCTGCAGACCCACAGCATTTAGTATTATCATGTACACCCACAGCATTTAGTATTTAATTATCCTGTAGACCCACAGCATTTAGTATTATCATGTACACTCACAGCATTTATTCATTCATTATCATGTACACTCACAGCATTTATTAATTTATTATCATGTACACTCACAGCATTTATTAATTTATTATCATGTACACCCACAGCATTTAGTATTTCATTATCATGTACACTCACAGCATTTATTAATTTATTATCATGTACACTCACAGCATTTATTAATTTATTATCATGTACACTCACAGCATTTAGTATTTCATTATCATGTACACTCACAGCATTTATTAATTATCATGTACACCCACAGCATTTATTAATTTATTATCATGTACACTCACAGCATTTATTAATTTATTATCATGAACACTCACAGCATTTATTAATTAATTATCATGTACACCCACAGCATTTATTAATTTTTTATCATGTACACTCACAGCATTTATTAATTTATTATCATGTACACTCACAGCATTTATTAATTTATTATCATGTACACTCACAGCATTTATTAATTTATTATCATATACACTCACAGCATTTATTAATTTATTATCATGTGCACTCACAGCATTTATTAATTTATTATCACACACACCCTCAACATTTAATTTTTCATTACTACATCAACAAAAATTAATATTTAATTTTCAAAAGTGTATATCCACTCAACTTTTGAATTAGGAAACCAGACACAGTTCCAGTAAGGTTTATAAAAGATGTCAGTTTTGATTATTCCAATCACCTGTAGTGTTAATGTATTTATATTGTAAGATGTTGTGCCCATGAACTGAAATTAGCTAGGCTTCACCTCCATTACAAAAAGGGTAGTAAGACAATGCAAACAATTGCATGTCTGTTGGTACATCATACTCAGTATTGGGTCCAAGTTTCAAGAAAGAGCTGATGTAACTTTCTTATCATATTATGGTTTTGATACTTGAAGGTTTCAACTCTGGAATGAGCATGCTCAACTTACAAAATGCTTTCAACTCATCAAATTATAAATATTATGCAAAACATTGTTAGGATTAAATGTTATTTCTTTTAACTGGCTTGAATCCTATCTGAAACAGACACACAACTGCCACTGTGATGATAATACAGAATCCAGACATTTGATAATATCATATAATGGGACCAATTTTGTTTCTATTTAATGTTAACGATATAGTAACATACATAGGCTCAAACTGTAAGCTTTTGTTATTTGCAGATGACATTGCTATGTTTCTCATTTTAGATCATGATTAAATTAAAAACATAAAAAGCCTGACTGTATTAGAAACCTTCAATCTTTGGCTCACTGGCAACAAATTAGTATAACATGGTGAGGCAGAACATATCCTTTCTGGACTGAAGCAAAACGTAAAAAGAAAAACATCAGAAAATTCAAACTAACCTGTAATGGCCACACAGTCAAATCTAAAAACTGTATTAATTATTCAGGTCTCCATAAACAACATGCTTGGGCAAATGCACAGTCAACAGTATACGAAAGAATGTAAGTGCCCCAGGTTAAATTTTTTTTTATATAAAGTAAATGTTGATCACTCGACACTAGAAAAAGTATTTTGTTCTATACCTTTTTAAGTTTGGCTATTTCTTTCATTTGTGGCATGCTTGAATTTGTATTAAAAAACTCTAATTATCACAGAAAAAAAACTAAGTTTCTAAAGTAACCATGATTCACCCAGCTCGAGTATCTGACAGTATGAACTTGAAAATGTGAAATTGCTCCAAGTTGAGGACACAGTGAAACAATTAGGATTCAACCATGCTCATATTTTGTTGTTTATTAAAATGATAATGTCCATAATACATATGCCAGAGAATTTAGAAAAGTAGTAATCATCACCTTTTTGCCACCAGAAATAGTCATATTAACTTTGTTACATAGTGTTAGCAGCTTTAACGATTAGTTTATACTGCCATTTTATAACAATTATACTGCCAATTAATTACAATTATACTGCCATTTAATAACAATTATACTGCCATTTAATAACAATTATACTGCCATTTAATAACAATTATACTGCCATTTAATAATAATTATACTGCCAATTAATTACAATTATACTGCCATTTAATAACAATTATACTGCCATTTAATAACAATTATACTGCCATTTAATAACTATTTTACTGCCACTTATTAACCCATTTAATTACTGCCATTTAATAATAATTATACTGTCACTGAATTACAATTATACTGCCATTAAATTATAATTATACTGCCATTTATTAACAATTATACTGCCATTTATTAACAATTATATTGCCATTTAATAACAATTTTACTACCATTTAATTACAATTTTACTGCCATTTAATAATTATACTGCCATTTAATAACAATTTTACTGCCATTTAATAACAATTATACTGTCATTTAATAACAATTATACTGCCATTTAATTACAATTTTACTGCCATTTAATAACAATTATACTCCATTTATTAACAATTATACTGCCATTTAATTACAATTATACTGCCATTGAATAAAAATTATACTGCCATTTAATTACAATTTTACTGCGATTGAATAAAAATTATACTGCCGTTAAAATACAATTTTACTGCCATTTAATAACAATTATACTGCCATTTAATAACAATTATACTGCCATTTAATAACAATTATACTGCCATTTATTTACAATTTAAATGCCATTTAATAACAATTATACTGCCATTTAATAACAATTATGCTCTTCTTTAATGTCCAATTAGTCAGTAAAAGAAATACAAATTCAGAAATATGTTCTTTGTTGAAACTACAATGTACAGTAGAAACCCACTAAAATACCCATCATAACACAGATTTAGCTAAAACATGGATGTATCATGCCTTCATATTTGTTTTACCTTAGACGTAGTTGTTGTAACCTATGTTACCTTATAAACTAGATCAAAATCAATTTTAACAAAGAACATGAAAAACATAGTTGGCAAATCAAAGTTGTGATGAATCATACCTAAATTAGACTAATACAAAAATCTTTCATGGAAAAAGGTGCACTACTTTTGAATAAGGCTGCATCATTTACATGTATTAACAGATTAATTTCATTTACAAGCAGTATGCACGTACAAAGTCAATAAATGTGCAAATAAACTTCACCACGGCTGTCATTGATACTCCAGGAACTGGCCATTCAAATTTTAATTATTTATTTCTACATCTCTGCTTATGACAATGTTTTATAGTATGATTTTTCTGTTAATTCTTTCTATAATGCATGTATCATTTTCATGTTGTTTCAAGTTTGTATGCCTTTCCAGGGATGATAGTGTGGGGGTAGGAAAAATTGCACTATTACAATTAATTTAAAAAAAAAAAAATCACAGTAGTAGTACTTGCCATCATTGATGTAATTTAAAATTCTGTCATTCTTGTTGTAATTTTGAACATGTGACCAGGAAAATTTTATGGATGAAAAGTAAATCTTGCCAATGATTTTCAAATTTTTTTACCCAGTAATGTTAACAGCAAGAAAAAAACGTATTATTAGTAAACTTTCTGCCTACCCAAGTAAGAAAGGAACAATTATCTTTTTCTAACTTTACCCATCATAAAATACTGAAAATGAAATGCTTTAGTGTTCATTTATTCCCTAACATGTATTTGAAATATTTCTCCACAAATTAACAATTAGTTTACCATTGAAATGTATTATTACATTGGTGGTGATACTAATATATTTTCCCCTGGTGATATCAATATGGTGATAGCAATATATTTTCCTCTGGATATCAATATATTTTCCCCTGGTGTTATCAATATGGTGATATCAATATATTTTCCCCAATAAAATGCAAGATCATATATGTCAGAATCGTGGCTAAAAACAGAAAAATCTCCATCTTTATATTTAACTGATTTTAGTTTTGAAGTTTTTGAAAGTATTATATAATGCGTCGGTGCTCTTTTGCAAGTGCTATCAAGAATTTCTTTTGACGATCATTGTACATAGTGATCAAAAGAAAGCTCTTTGTGTTTCTTGGATACTTTGATAGGGAACTTTTAAAATTAGACAATGTTTCTCACATGCTGATAACAGAATAGTTAATATTGATTTATTACACATGATGTAAGTGTGATTTTAGAATAATGAACTTGTTTTTCTACAGAAATTTCAATGTACAAAACTATTATCTGGTTTGTGATGTCATTTAACATTTTCAAGAAGCTGGCATCCTAAACCGTTTTTGTCACTTCCTATCAGATTACAAATAAAATCGGGGTTAACAAATGTCTAATTGTCCCTACTGCTGACGTGTAGAAACTCAAGATGGGCCTTGCTTGATGAGGATGTTACAAATAGCTGTTATCTAATATCCTCTGTTAGTAATAGCGGGAATCCACTTATTGTCTACTATGTTCAAACAAACCTCTGGAAAGAGGATCAGCCAGGCAATTACAGGAATTGAGGTAAGAGGAATGTGCCTTTGAAAAGGAAGCGGGACCTTAGGGTTGAACCCTTTCCCTCACAAAAGGGAGAGGGGATCACAAACATGGCCTTTCTGGCAACCATGCATTTTACCATTTGAGTGGTGAGAGATGGGTTCAAATTTGGGTTGCTTTTTGGACTTAAAATGCATGTTGTTAAGAACTATTCTGAAAGAATTTGAGGGTAGTTTAGGAATCAGATGATCTTTTTGACAACAGACCATGACCTATGTTGTTAGCTTTTCAGCTTCTGGGAACCCATGTATGGAATGAGCCCTCTGAAAATTTCTTGGTTTCCTGCGGAACAATCCAAAGAAGGTTTTTACTCAACTCCAGTTAAAATCCTTAGTGTTGAAAGAATTGTCTCTCAGTTCTGCTGACATGTTGAGGTGTTTTGGCAACTGTCTCCAGCAATCACTTGCTGTAGTGTAGTTTTAGACAGGGATTCCTACTTTGGCAGTCTAAAATGAATGAAAGATCTGCAACCACCTGATCACATGATTAGAGTAATATTGCTGGTGTGCAATTTTCTTCCACAAATCTAAAACTTGGCATAAATGATACTGAATGAACATCAACACCGATGTTCATAAAATTTTACAATGGCAACTGGAAAGGATGCATACCACTGTTTATGGGTCTGTGATGTGGTAGTACAACACATTTGGTCGAGACCAAAACATTTTATCCAGTATATCACTGGAATTTTAGGTACCGGTAGTATGATGTACGTGTATTTGGTCGAGACCAAAACATTTTGTCTAGTATATCACTGGAATTTTAGGTAGTATGATGTATTTGGTCAAGACCAAAACATTTTGTCTAGTATATCAATGGAATTTTAGGTAATATGATGTACTTGGTCAAGACCAACTAAAATAACCCTGAATATAATGTGCATTTTCTCAAAAGGTAGTACCCTACCTTTGGTCTCAAACCATATTTTTTTTTATCTGCTTCTCACTGTAAATGGAGAGTGGTCTGGACCAAGCATGTTATTTGTACATAGTTACGAAGACATGTTAGGTATATAACCACCTTTCCCACTTAGGCTGATTCAGACAATAATATGGTCACTCAAGTCAGATTTACTCTAGGGATTATTATCACACCCATCCTCTGGTCTAAAAAAATATGGTCACTCAAGCCAGATTTACTCTATGGATTATTATCACACCCATCCTCTGGGTCTAAAAAATTTCAAATGGTAGCAAAGTGTATATAAGAATGGTCTCTGTAACTGTTAAGCCTTCAACAAGAGAAAAATGCCACTTTCATGTACTTAGTCTTGAAGAGTTAATGAGAAAGTATCTCTTTTAACTCATTATAAAAATCTCTAATAGAAAGAACTGTATCTTAAAATCTCTAATGAACTATGATGGTTATTTTAATTCTTAGAATATAGTTTCATTTTAGTAATTACTTTCTAAATATCTTACATAATTTTGTTCTTAAGAATGAGAGATACATTCTATAGTTGTATTTATGTCTCTGCATAATACATTGATGGTCTTTTATGTTTAAACTATAATTATATTTTAATTGTGATTTATGGAGTCTGAAAAAAAGGATTTAGACAATTGTCTTATCTAGTGGGCAATGAGAATCACAATGTTCAGTAGCAAAGTGAAAATTGTTTGTACCTGCAATTTTTAAATCTTTCCACTTTCCTTTTCATGAGTGAGACATAACTTTTTCTTCTGAAGTAAAAACCAAGTATATAGTTATTTTTATATATGTAATACAACTTAAAAGTACCTCAGATATGGTTGGTCACGGGTTTGAACCCTGGCTAAATCATACCAAGGAATTATAAAAATGGTACTAGCAGCTGCCTTGCTTGGCGTTCAGCATTAAGAGGTTAGTGTTAGGACTGGTTGGACTGGTGTTAGGATAATGTGACTGGGTTGGTACATGATGCTACATGTCTGCAGCATGACGCCCCAGTACTAGATATCACTGTAAACCAACACATTTCAGACAATGAAAAATTATGAAAGCTACATTAAAAATCCAAATCACACACACACACACACACACACACACACACACACACACACACACATTAAAGAATACAAAGGTAGTCCATATACTGGGTTACCTGAATTCTGTATATGGTAACCTATACAAAACATTATGGCAGTCCTGGGACCAAGACACAATATAGTCCCTACATCCTCTGAATTCCCTGCTTTTGATCCATCCATTTAACATGTAATTCCTCTCTGCACTTGATTAATAAATCTACCCATATTTGTATTCCCCAGTAAAAAAGGTTTTACAAATAATCTTAAGATTCCTCACCTTGAGTGCCATAGTATTCTCTTTTTAAGTTGTACATGATGCCTGTAACAGTGTAAATATCCACACAGTTTATACATCAGCATCCAGGATGAATTTCTGCTTACATGTATGAAGTACTCCAATACTGTAGTACATTTATTTATAGCTGTGATCATGCTCTACCGCTTACACTCAATGTGCATGGCTGATGATTGATCCAAGTTCTTTTGAATTTTACTAGGAACAACACATTTAAGTTGAATTAAACTTCTTACCCAAAAAATTAATATTCACCAGAATTCTAAATTCACTTGAACTTAACTTATATGGCTCTACATTTATATTACGAACATACTCTCTCTTTCATCTGGTATATGTTATTTATTAAACAGTTGTTGTTTTGGGACTCCATTACTGCACTTGGTGTACACCATAAGTACCGTATTTATTGTCTTTTACGCTTCTCTTTAAAAAAAAAATCAGCCACAGTACATAAATCAACACAATCTGCTATTTCAGTTCATTTATCAAAGCTTATGCATGGTAGAAAAATATACATTGAATCAAATATGAAGAAATTATATAATCAAAGAAACTTCACATTAGAACAAAATAACTGACTCATTTGCAAGTGTAGACTGGTTAGGAGATGTATAGGGTAGTTAAGACATTAAAGTGTTTGAAAGCAGAAGATCTGAGTCTGATAAGCAACATGGCAAGCTATATGCCTCACTGATTTTCAAAGCATCTTGTACCAAGCTACCTTGTTTAATTCTTCACTATCATCATTTTCAGATTCTTTGAGGTTCATATTGGCTCAGATGTCAACAGCCAGTAAATAACTTTTTTTAAATTGCCAGCTCAAAATACACCTACTATAAATCAACTTTTATTCATGGTGTCATTATTTTGATGATGCTTTGTTGATGAATCAACAGATAAATTTAAACACCCATTGATATATAACCAAGATGTGAAGCAAATAAAGATCCATTTTATTCACTCAGCCTAGGCACCTTCTACAGTATTGATGAAAGCAACACAAACAATGAAGGCATGAAATTTACAAAAACAGTGATACACATGTAATGGTGTTTATTGGAGTCATGAAAGTCATTGACATTATTGGTTAGGTAGATGGCAGGAAGACTAACAAGATTTTGTTATATTAGATTATAAACACATCATCACTGGTTCTCATCAGTAAAATAAAATAAGCACTCATAAACAAAACATTTAACCGATGAAATGGGAATTCTTGGAGGGGCCGAGGTCTACTGAATGGCAATGGTATACTGAGTATACTGTTGTTGTTGTTGTTGTTGTTGTAGGATTGTGCACCATTTTTGAGCACAAGATGGGCTATGCATGGCAGCCAGTGGAGAAAGAACTCAGGAATAACACAACCTAACATTGGAACACACACTGACAGAGATGATCCATAACAATGAGTGCTTTAGACCATTCTGCCACTTTGGGTCCCCTGAGTATACTGAATGGCAGTGATATACTACTGAGTATACTGAATGGCAGTGATATATCTAGTATACTGAATGGCAGTGATATATCTAGTATACTGAATTGCAGTGATATACTGAATATATTGAATGGCTGTTGTATACTGAATAGCCGTTGATAGTGGACACTGAATTCCTTTTCTCCAAAATGGGAACAAATGGAAATCAGCAATAAAGTAACAGAAGAGTGGATATGATAAATGTGATTCCATTGCACCAATCAAAGAAAGGTTTCCACCTGGCATCACATATCCTGGATGTAGAAGCTCTCCTGGCTTGAAGATTGAAACTGGCAACTTGTCCTGAAAATGTAATCTGGCAGAGGAAGCACTGGAGATTTGCCAGGTATGAAGGTGGAGACTGCATGTGCTGTTGTGACAGGAAATCCCTCCTGTCAGGTAGGGAATTGTGTGCTTTGACTAAAAGTTATTGGAGATTGATGAACATGATAGCTGGGGCCACAATGAGCAATGAGAATGATCTGAGCAGTGGTAGTTTGGACTTTCTGTAGAGTTTGTTGCTGCAGCGAGAATGGTGGGAAGGCATATATGAATAGGTGATCACACTGGAAGTTGGGTGTATGCATGGTAACCCCCACCCACAATCTGTCTTGATTCATCCACCAAAGCAAGTGGTGGTAAAATTCCTAGAAGAATTGGGGTTGATAGTGAATCTCTGTGTGATTTCTACCTGGTGAAGAGGAACTGATAAAGACGCATATGGAGATGTCCTAAAGGGTCCACATCGGCAGTGGCATTCAAGGTTCCAAGTAGGGATAGATAAAGGTGAACAGATAACACAATTTTTGTTTGCAGTATGTATATGAGAGCTAGCAGAACCTGGGACTAGTTTTGTTTCATGAGGAAGTTCATCCCCTCATAAATAAAGTTCTGTGATGTAACGAGTTCTGACTTCTCAAGGTTTGCTAAGATACCTAATTGAGTCATGGTGAATCAAGAATGGAACAGATCCTGATGAAGGAATTGAACTTGGACATTGTGAATCAGCCAGACATTGAAATACTGGAGAATCTATGTTCCCAGTATTTAAAGATGAGTTGCAACCACTTCCATGATCCAGGAGATGACTGTGGACACAGATTAAATTGTGAACATCAGAACCCAGAATTGAAATACATCCTGGTCAAAGCAAAACTGGAGATATCTGTAGTGTCAAGGAAATATCAGGATATGCAAATACGCATCCCAAAGGTCAATGATGACAGCTGAATTGGATGAAGAGCATCCTAGATTGAGATTGTTTTCCCCCAAAATGAAACTGGTAGCAGGGACAGATCGTTTATGATTTGAAATTTCCCTATTTTCATGGCGTCAAGGAAGATTTGGGAGTAGGAGGTTCAAGTTTGTTCATTCAAGACCTTCTCAACTGCCCTTTTCTACAAAAGGTGTGCATTTCTTCTAGTAATTTCACCAGACTGGACTTTGCAAAGAAAACAGGGGTCCTTGAGGGTTGGTCTTGAAATTGAAGTCAATAACCTTTGTTTATTACCATGGTACTTGACCATGCACCTGAGACAAGGACAAGGTGAGTACCTACTTGGATGTTCAGGAAGGGGATACATGGCAGGAGAGGGGGTCATTTCCAAGGGCTGTCTCCTCCCTTTCCTTCCATGGGAAAGGAAGGAAAGTTCGAGAACTTTCTCTTATGGGATCTGCTGTAGCCATGGACCTGATGAGCAAGGAGATAGTCAAGTAGGAGTTTGGGGATTTGACATAAAATGTTTTGCAGATGGCACCCCAAGGGCAATTTGTCTGACATCATTTCCTGGTCAGCTGTGATGGCCAGAGAGTGGAATTTATAGATCAATGTTGATGATCTAGAAAGTCTTTAGAAGCTATAGCTGGAATCAATCCCCCAAAGAAGGTTTTGGCTTCTAGAGGAGTAGCCCTTAGAAAGTCTTTACTGCCATTAAGCAAGACCTTTGATGAATCCATTGTAATGTCATGGTGGATGTACAGAATTTTCACCAATAATGCCATAGTGACAGAGAGTGCATACCATGATAATAATAATAATAATAATAATAATAATAATAATAATGAGGACTTTGTATAGCGCCTAATCTTTCGAAGCTCTAAGCGCTTTACACCATCAATAATGATATGACTACACTACAGAACAACAAATGACAAAAACAATGAAATTGGAAAACATAAAAAAAACATGCTGAAAACATATAAGATACAAAACATGATTAGGTCGCTACGTTTGTCTCTGCAGTTGAAACAGGTGAGTCTTAAGAGCACTCTTAAAAGGGACCACTGTGTCTTTGTGTCTAATTTCAATGGGCAATTCGTTCCACGTCGCCGAGCCCTGGTGTGCAAACGAACGTTGTCAATATGACTTTGTTATCATAGTGGGAACAATGAGTGTATGATTATCAGAAGAAGAGCATAAGGATCTAGCTGGTGTATACACATGGGTGAGGCTGGATAGGTATGTTGGACTGGAGTCTGTCATTGAAACATAGCACAGAGAACAAATTTTGTGTTTGATTCTGTATCGAATTGATCTCCAATGTAGGGTACAGAGCAGTGGTGAGGTGTGCTCTGATCGAGGTACTCTAAAGATGATCCGTGCAGCTGTGTTTTGAACTTTTTGAAGTTTCTGGAGTAAATATTGTGATGAACCAGACAGAATTGAGTTACAATAGTCCAGTCTTGAAAGTACTAATGAACACACAAGTGTTTTAGTGGCATCAACTGAAAGATATTTACGAATGGAACTGATGCGTCTCAATTCAAGATATGAAGCCTTCGACGTGTTGGGTGCAATGTGAGAGTGCTGTCTAGAGTAATGCCTAGGTTCCGTACTGACTGTGAGAATTTAATGTTGGTGTTGCTGATATTTATTGTCTGAGGTAAAGGATGTGAATGAGAAAGTCTTGATATCTTGGCCACAGCTTCTAGCATTGTTATTATGCAGATGGAATCAAGGAGGCCTCTCATCAAACTAAAGCAAGTAGATCCAGAGAGGATGGCATTCAAAGCTATGGTTACCAGTAAGCAGGTTTTCTACTCCATGACATCAATTGTTTGATGAGAATGTGTGCATAGGCGTCCATTGAAATACCTCTTGGCCACATCAACATCCAAAGGAGGACTATTAATAGGCCACTTTGGGAATGTACCTGGTAGCTGAAAGAAGAAGTAAAGGGTTTCATTACTGAAGGAGGAACAGGCCACCCTCAACACTTTTAAGTGATATTTTGGCCTTATGATAACCTGTGATGTCTTCTTATTTGTGGATGTATCTGGGAGAAGTAATAAGTATTATTGAGTTGGTACCCCCAAAAATCTTTTACAAAATTTAAAAGGATCTTTTTTCAACTGTGGAATTAGTTCTGGGATGAAAGATGGTAACCATCATTTACCGCCTTATCAAAGGACATGAGACTTCTTCCTCCTCCATCTGGAAAGAACTGGTATCCTTAGAGATGATATCATTGCCATTGCTTCTTTATTGAACTTGTTTGAGTGAATCAGGATATAGAATGTATCATAATCATAACCATGAAGAATAATCCTAGTTGGAGAGTGGTTGGGCATCACTATACATAGATAAGGCCATCAGACAATGGTAAAAACAAGGGGTTTTACAGAATATTCATACCTTGTTTCTAACATGTCAACTTTTATTTTTTCTACAAACATTTAAATTTTTTAACTGTTTATCAGTGCCTGAATGATATAACTGAAAGTTTCTATTCTTATGTTACCAATATATGCAGCTAACACATCTTTGAAAATCCATGAAATAACATCTTTCTGATATACTTGTTGACAACACAAGCAGGCTATGCTAAAGCTGCAGATGCCTTTGTTTCAGGGAAGACATCAATGGTAGCTAGCAGGCTATGCCAAAGCTTCAAATGCGTTTGTTTCAAGGGAAGACATTGATGTTCGCTAGCAGGCTATGCCAAAGTTTCAGATGCTCATGTTTTAAGGGAAGACATTGATGGTAGCTAGCAGGCTATGCCAAAGCTTCAGATGCCTGTGTTTCAAAGGAAGATATTGATAGTAGCTAGCAGGCTATGCCAAAGCTGCAGATGCCCATGTTTCAAGGGAAGACATTGATGGTAGCTAGCAGGCTATGCCAAAGCTGCAGATGCCTGTGTTTCAAGGGAAGACATTGATGGTAGCTAGCAGGCTATGCCAAAGCTGCAGATGCCTGTATTTCAAGGGAAGACATTGATGGTAGCTAGCAGGCTATGCCAAAGCTGCAGATGCCTGTGTTTCAAGGGAAGACATTGATAGTCGCTAGCAGCCTATGCCAAAGCTGCAGATGCCTGTGTTTCAAGGGAAGACATTGATGGTAGCTAGCTTGTTACTAAATAATTACAAATGCAAACAAAAATATTTTTTGATTCTCTTATGAAATGAAAAATGATGGATACATGTATAAAATACACAATTAGCAAAACGCCAATCACATGTATATGCATATACATAACATCATTCAACAACATAAAAATAATTTTATCTGACATAAAAATAGATGGTACTTACAAAATACAGTTTTCACTGTTATGCAATGTGAACTAAGATAGATAAGCTTCTGGGAGACCTTGACAAGTAATTGACATGGCAATATAATGATCTTATTTTGATTGAGTTATTTCTGATCAGTTGGGCTTTAAATATCTACAGATGTTCCTTTACTTTAAAACTTAAACACTGTAAAGTAACAACACCTATTTTTTCTTCTACAGTTGTTATAGTGCACAATAAATAAAAAAAAATATAGATAACTAAATGAACCTTTTCAATATAAACGAATCCTCTCAGACAATAGTGTTACCATACATCACATTTTTCTGAAAATGCGCATTGAAACACACTGCAACTGCATAAATTCAAGAGAGTACAGCGGGAAACTAAGAAGTTTGTTTTATTGACAAACCATGCATGTTTATATCATACAATACAATCTTTCATCCCATGGTTACCGGTACATGAGCAAATAATAACTCCAATATGTCTGCACCTGCACAATATATTTAGTAAGGGGGGTATGAAATATGTTCTATACACTTAAAAAAACAATACATTATTGATCATAATATAACATGTAGACCCTGTATATGGTTAAATACAATACTTTATCATCTATAAATTTGAGCAAATGTTATCACAAATGGGTAAGGATACATTTTTGTTAATGTATGATTCAGTTTTGTTTTCTCTGGTGATGAAAAAAACAGTAATAAGAATCGTATCCTGGTTAAACAGCTACTGAAAGATTTACATGTAATAAACACTCACTAATCAGCCAGGTAAAATATACAATGAATCACTTTTAATTCATGGTAATTTAATTTTATGGTTTATGTAATTTTCAGTGCTTAATTTCTCACATTTCTTATGTAAAACTAAAAAAAAATATTGATCAATGATGCACATATCCCTATGAAAAATTACTTGGTCATTAAGTTCCATCAATTTTTTTTCTAAGCAGTTTAATAGGATTAATTAATTACTAGATCAAACAACACAGACCCTAATCTGCATGTGCATTATACTACAGGATCTTTGTTGTTTGCAGTTGGACTCTGCAGTAATAATTTTCAAATTAATCTATTCAATACTGAACTGTCTTTAACAGTACCTTCATGAGCCATACATTACTTAAGATATTTCATGAATAAATGGCTCTGAAGGTTACTCAAGGACGTGTATTTGTCAAAATGGCATCCCTGTGATGCAACTGACAATTTTTTATTTTTTAAACCTTTAATACTATTTCGCAAACTCTTGCAAATTTCATTGGACTTCTTAAAGTTCTATTCAGTATTCATTATAATAAATGGATATAATATTTAATTTTGTAGTAAATATAGACAAAAAACATGATGCAATCTTGTACCAAAGCAAACGATGATCACTTATTAATATCAATAATAAACATTGAAGTTCATGAAATGTTACAATCAGATTTAATGTGTGTGTGTGTGTGTGTGTGTGTGTGTGTGTGTGTGTGTGTGTGTGTGATTTGGATTTTAAAGTAGGTTTTATAATTCTACAGTCATTGCTATGATGTTTAAAGTGTGGCAGTTTATAGTGATGTCTGCTAAGTCCTGGGTCATTAAGGCCAACCAATCCTAACACTAACTTCTTACTGCTGAGTGTCTAGCAGCTGTTTGTACCATTTTTATGTCTTAAGTATGACTTGGCCAGGGTTCAAACCCATTACCTCCCACATCCAAGGTGGACACTCTAACAACTAGGCCATCATGAAAATTAAATCAAATTCATGATAACAGTATAATACTGGCATGGGCCCAATGGTAAGATAATCAATCCCAAGAATTTTAACTGATTTACAGTATATTACTAGCCCAATGGTATGATAATCAATCTCAAGAATTTTAACTGATTTACAGTATATTACTGGCATGGGCCCAATGATATGATAATCAATCCCAAGAATTTTAACTGATTTACAGTATATTACTGGCCCAGTGATATGATAATCAATCCCAAGAATTTCAACTGATTTACAGTATATTACTGGCATGACCCCAATGATATGATAATTAATCAATCCCAAGAATTTTAAGTGATTTACAGTATATTACTGGCCCAGTGATATGATAATCAATCCTAAATTTTTTTAATGATTTACAGTATATTACTGGCCCAGTGATATGATTATCAATCCCAAGAATTTTAACTGATTTACAGTATATTACTGGCCCAGTGATATGATAATCAATCCCAAGAATTTTAACTGATTTACAGTATATTACTGGCCCAGTGATATGAAAATCAATCCCAAGAATTTTAACTGATTTACAGTATAATACTGGCAAGGGCCCAATGATATCATAATCAATCCCAAGAATTTTAAATGATTTACAGTATATTACTGGCCCAGTGATATGATAATCAATCCCAAGAATTTTAACTGATTTACAGTATATTACTGGCATGGGCCCAATGATATCATAATCAATCCCAAGAATTTTAAATGATTTACTGTATATTACTGGCCCAATGATATGATAATCAATCCCAAGAATTTTAACTGATTTACAGTATATTACTGGCCCAATGATATGATAATCAATCCCAAAAATTTTAACTGATTTACAGTATATTACTGGCCCAGTGATATGATAATCAATCCCAAGAATTTTAACTGATTTACAGTATATTACTGGCATGGGCCCAATGATATGATAATCAATCCCAAGAATTTTAACTGATTTACAGTATATTACTGACCCAATGATATGAAAATCAATCTCAAGAATTTTAACTGATTTACAGTATAATACTGGCAAGGGCCCAATGATATGTTAATCAATCCCAAGAATTTTAAGTGATTTAAAGTATATTACTGGCCCAATGATATGATAATTAATCCCAAAAATTTTAACTGATTTACAGTATATTACTGGCCCAGTGATATGATAATCAATCCCAAGAATTTTAACTGATTTACAGTATATTACTGGCCCAGTGATATGATAATCAATCCCAAGAATTTTAAATGATTTACAGTATATTACTGACCCAATGATATGATAATCAGTCCCAAGAATTTTAACTGATTTACAGTATATTACTGGCATGGGCCCAATGATATCATAATCAATCCCAAGAATTTTAACTGATTTACAGTATATTACTGGCCCAATGATATGATAATCAATCCCAAGAATTTTAACTGATTTACAGTATATTACTGGCCCAATGATATGATAATCAATCCCAAGAATTTTAACTGATTTACAGTATATTACTGGCCCAGTGATATGAAAATCAATCCCAAGAATTTTAACTGATTTACAGTATAATACTGGCAAGGGCCCAATGATATGTTAATCAATCCCAAGAATTTTAAGTGATTTAAAGTATATTACTGGCCCAATGATATGATAATTAATCCCAAAAATTTTAACTGATTTACAGTATATTACTGGCCCAGTGATATGATAATCAGTCCCAAGAATTTTAACTGATTTACAGTATATTACTGGCATGGGCCCAATGATATCATAATCAATCCCAAGAATTTTAACTGATTTACAGTATATTACTGGCCCAATGATATGATAATCAATCCCAAGAATTTTAACTGATTTACAGTATATTACTGACCCAATGATATGAAAATCAATCCCAAGAATTTTAACTGATTTACAGTATAATACTGGCAAGGGCCCAATGATATGTTAATCAATCCCAAGAATTTTAAGTGATTTAAAGTATATTACTGGCCCAATGATATGATAATTAATCCCAAGAATTTTAACTGATTTACAGTATAATACTGGCAAGGGCCCAATGATATGTTAATCAATCCTAAGAATTTTAAGTGATTTAAAGTATATTACTGGCCCAATGATATCATAATCAATCCCAAGAATTTTAAGTGATTTAAAGTATATTACTGGCCCAATGATATGATAATTAATCCCAAGAATTTTAAGTGATTTACAGTATAATACTGGCATGGGCCCAATGATATGATAATCAATCCCAAGAATTTTAACTGATTTACAGTATATTACTGGCCCAATGATATGATAAATAATCAATCCCAAGAATTTTAACTGATTTACAGTATATTACTGGCATGGGCCCAATGATATGATAATCAATCCCAAGAATTTTAAGTGATTTACAGTATAATACTGGCATGGGCCCAATGATATGATAATCAATCCCAAGAATTTTAACTGATTTACAGTATATTACTGGCCCAATGATATGATAATCAATCCCAAGAATTTTAACTGATTTACAGTATATTACTGGCCCAATGATATGATAATCAATCCCAAGAATTTTAACTGATTTACAGTATATTACTGGCATGGGCCCAATGATATGAAAAATAAAAGTCATGAAATCCACAGCAAGTTCTTTTCTACTGTTATTTTATTTTTTGTAAATATTGAGTTTATTGAAGCCACACAACATATTCTTGACAAATTCCAAAATAATGTGGTAATTGACAATTCCAAAATACTTTGGTAATCAAATATTCTCTTATATGTTTACAAGACATGTGCAACTGCAGTTTAAATTCTCACTTCATAGCCTTTGATCTTGAACCTGATGTCAAGGACAGAAGATCCACAAAATGTTTCTTGTAAAGATATACCAAAGTGCTATGTTAAGTTCAATCTAAAGCTAATATGTTTTTTTTATTCATCAGCAATATACATCCATTAATGCTTGTGACTGTTTTTAGACTTTCAAGCCAGAACAGCTAAAGACCTAGGTCAAGGCCTAACTCTGATGATTGCTATAATAATGTATGGACTGTTTCAAGGTCATCCACTCAAAAGTGCATGGGTAGCTGCATTTTTCATGTTTTGTTTTCTCAATATATAAAAAAGTGTAATTTATCTTTATGATTAAGAATTTTTTATTTTTGGACAATTTTCCACAAAATATTCAGGATGGCTCAGATAATCATAAAATTGCAAGTTCTGACAGTACTGAGCAGGCAACCTGAATTGTTGTTTTGTGTTCAAAATACCTAGCCATCAAATTACTTTTGTGTTTCTTCAGAAAAACTCATCATTTTGGGTAATAAAGTAAGTTACCATCCATGACTGTCCAAAAATTATGGCACATTAAAAAATATTTCAGACAAATTTATGTAGGATTGGATGTTTGAAAACAAGGCCAGTGATTCTACATAAATTTATTCCATTTATAGTGATGTTTTATAAACCTATTACTAGCATGAATTTTAATACAATAGTTTTTAAATCAATTAGCTGAATAAAATATTCATGAAATTTATGGTGCATTTGGGGCATTCCTATCCTTGTTTTTCAGGTGATATTGAATTACATAGCTACAGGTATGCCAGGGTTTACATGTCCAACAAAATACATCTTGAACTTCTCATTTTACCTGCAACTGTCAAATGGTGAAGAGAGTAATCAAACCCTGACAAGGATATTTTGAACCCTTTGAGAATCCAGACTTGAATACCATCATATATAAAGGTCATTCAATGGCTGATATCTTACCAATTGAATTCAAATGTCACAATAGTTAACATGCATGGTCACAATAGTTAACATGCATGGTCACAATAGTTAACATGCATGGATAAAAATAAAAATGACAAGATGAAATGGTTTCTTTGAGTTAAAATTAAAATTATCTTTAATTTTGGTACCGCTTAAATCAAACAAACAAAAATCTCTACTTTGGGAAAAGCACTGATACTGTTTGAAATATCACAATACATTTGTAAAATCTCAAATTTCAGAAGAAATGTTGATACAAAGTTTGATACAACCTGAGCCAGAACCTTCAGGGACCTCCCTAAATGCACATAATCAACAATTCCTCTAAAGTTTGCACATCTCCGTAATGCTTGCTCAATGCAGCAGCATCTACCATTGGCTTAGAGGGAACATTGCACATAACATCTGGCAAATTTCACTAGTGCCATAACAAAATGAATGAAAAAGAAATGAATCCGATTCTTTTCTGAGACAACAATCTACTTACTCTACTTCGACCTCCAAATAACATCCACAATAAGACAGTTATTTATTCAAAGAAATCCTGCATTAAAGCTGACATAAGATTTAAATGGAAGCCATTTTAAAATTCTTTGTTAAAGAGTAAACATAAAATAACAGAAAAACCACACTGATAATCTTCATAAAGATGGTTCTTAATTACAGGTCTATATCCTTGATATACAAATGTAGGCCTATAAATATTCCATGTTTCTATTCTTTTCCCTAAAAAGCTTGAGTTATTATACTACTGGTATCTCTAATTCCACAAACAAGGCTTCCAGCTATTAACGTCCAAAATATAGTCTTAAGATTGCAACCACATGCTGTCAAAGAGAAAGGTAGTGACATGTAGTAAAGTAGCTAATGATATGAGTGCAGGAAGGTTGCAAACCATTTTATCAACAACAGTCAAGTAGGATGTAGTAGCACCTATTTGGTGTAACTGTGCTATGGGGAATTAGTCACAAGCAAGAGGGTTTTCCTTTTCTATATATTTAATCAATCTCTGATACCTTTAGTTCTTAATGCTGACTCTCTGCACTCATCATCATCATCATCATCATCTTTGAATTATAGACATAATCGCCCATGGGGGCATACATGACTGTTTACTGTCTGGAATGGCCTATTTATCTGATTGCAGGAGACAGAATTGTGCCACATTCCCCATGCTTTATACTGTAGGTATGAGCACTAATTTTGTGGCAGGTCTCAGGTCAATATGACTGACTTCATAGAACCAAGGGGACCTGGATGTAGAGCAGTACATGAGTGGGGTTGGTCCCAGCACACATTCATGTAAGTTTGCATTTACTGCAATTTTTGTTTTGTCATGAAGGGACGAGAAATGTGGTTAATGCCAAGAGAGAGCTATTTAAATGATCACAGGGTCGGTATGGTGCCACGCCCCCACCCCACCCCACGCCTTTCTGTGCTATAAGCACTTTTTGATTGAGTCATCAGGTCAGGGTTACCTTAGTGATCTGATTGTAAGGGTAAGTGCGTGTGGGACTAGAACCCAACATACAATCATGCTCTCCCTTCACGTATTTAATGTGTGCTGGGCACACTTATTAATTTAATGTCTGGTAGTGGCAATGCAGGAGACTTGAAGAATTGCCAGGGGACACCCATGCCCCATGAAGGCATCCTTGTTCATCCAAGGCAATGCGGGCATTTGCCGTTTGTTTTTATGTTGGATGTCAAATATTTCCCAGAGCTGTCGGTTAGTTTAGTCTTACCTATTGTGATTTGGGTAATATTTTTTTATCCCGGCTTTAAATAG
This sequence comes from Unio pictorum, assembly GCA_030141615.1. Lineage (NCBI taxonomy): Eukaryota > Metazoa > Mollusca > Bivalvia > Unionida > Unionidae > Unio > Unio pictorum. The sequence goes on along the minus strand of JARLTB010000169.1, from coordinate 4,927,669 downwards.
TTAGTTGATGGTGATTTGGTGTTCCTTGTAGCACTGTTTAATATTGCGTATAATGTGCATCCTTTGTTGCTGGTGTCACATATTGTTGCCATGTATTGTCGATCTTAAGTCTTATACTGCTCTACAGTTTGTGGACGCTATAATATAATGCTATCATATGATGTTTGGCCAAACAATCTTAACTGACTTCAGAGAGAGCATTCATTGAAGACCTATCTTAGCTGACTTCAGTGAGAGCATTCATTGAAGACCTATCTTAGCTGACTTCAGAGAGAGCATTCATTGAAGACCTTAGCTGACTTCAGAGAGAGCATTCATTGAAGACCTATCTTAGCTGACTTCAGAGAGAGCATTCATTGAAGACCTATCTTAGCTGACTTCAGAGAGCATTCATTGAAGACCTATCTTAGCTGACTTCAGAGAGAGCATTCATTGAAGACCTATCTTAGCTGACTTCAGAGAGAGCATTCATTGAAGACCTTAGCTGACTTCAGAGAGAGCATTCATTGAAGACCTTAGCTGACTTCAGAGAGAGCATTCATTGAAGATCTTAGCTGACTTCAGAGAGAGCATTCATTGAAGACCTATCTTAGCTGACTTCAGAGAGAGCATTCATTGAAGATCTTAGCTGACTTCAGAGAGAGCATTCATTGAAGACCTATCTTAGCTGACTTCAGAGAGAGCATTCATTGAAGACCTATCTTAGCTGACTTCAGAGAGAGCATTCATTGAAGACCTTAGCTGACTTCAGAGAGAGCATTCATTGAAGACCTATCTTAGCTGACTTCAGAAAGAGCATTCATTGAAGATCTTAGCTGACTTCAGAGAGAGCATTCATTGAAGACCTATCTTAGCTGACTTCAGAGAGAGCATTCATTGAAGACCTATCTTAGCTGACTTCAGAGAGAGCATTCATTGAAGATCTTAGCTGACTTCAGAGAGAGCATTCATTGAAGACCTATCTTAGCTGACTTCAGAGAGAGCATTCATTGAAGACCTATCTTAGCTGACTTCAGAGAGAGCATTCATTGAAGACCTATCTTAGCTGACTTCAAAGAGAGCATTCATTGAAGACCTATCTTAGCTGACTTCAGAGAAAGCATTCATTGAAGACCTATCTTAGCTGACTTCAGAGAGAGCAAACATTGAAGACCTATCTTAGCTGACTTCAGAGAGAGCATTCATTGAAGACCTATCTTAGCTGACTTCAGAGAGAGCATTCATTGAAGACCTATCTTAGCTGACTTCAGAGAGAGCATTCATTAAAGACCTTTTTCTATAGCTAAACTTCTGGTCTAATTGTGTCGGACTGTTTATCTAACTCTAATCTACATATAAAAACATAGAACATCTAAATTATGTAATCCAAAATAAAGTCCTATATCTATTCTTCATACACAATCTTTTCCCACTGATACTGTATGTTAGAATTTCCAAATTATTAAATAGGAAATTACTGGTAAACTTTATCCTTACGAGCAAATTAATTCAAAATTAAACAATAACTAACCAACTATATTTTAAGCACTTTATACCTCATAAAATAGATTCAATTTCCCTACAACTGGTCACTAATCTGACTGTTTAAGTATTAAGGCAAACTTGCTACAATTGATTTTAATTAACTTTACAAACCAACTGAGGCCCTGAGTGGCAGAGTAGTCTAAATCGCTCTCCATTACGGATCACTACCATTTCACCTTTGTCTGCGTGGGTTCGAGTCTCAGATTCGGCCAATGTGGGTATGTGAGAAAGCTTGCCAGTAGCTTCTTGTGGGTTGGTGGTTCTTTCCAAGGGTATTCCTAGGTTCTTCCTCCATCATTAATACTGGCCGCCATGTATAGCCTATCATGTGCTGAAATGGTGTTAAACCCTACTACAACAACAACAACAATCCAAAAACAAAGAACAACAATCCATCTCACAAATTCCACCAATCAAACAACAATTTAACAACACTTGTTATGTCAGCTTTTGAGAAAGACATGTATTGGAAAGGTATGATGATTGGTTATGTCTGGTTGAAATACTCTTTTACATGTATATTAATCACCTGACATATTTAATGATAATCATCGTGCCTGCCCAACTTTGTTCTTGTTACGTGCTTAGGCTCGAATAAACAGTAACATAGAAAGAGTGAAAATAACAAGCTTGTAAAAACTTAATACACAATTTATTGAGCACAAATATTTTCCAGAAAAGAAAAATAAACTTACGGTTTTAAGAATCAATAAAAAAAATTAATCCAAAAATAATTCAAAATATAATCCACTAGTGAAATTTGAATCTTAATGAAGCATCCAAGATGGAAGACAATGTCACGTGATGAAGTCAGTTCTGGTCTTATGAAATTCAAAGAGCACAAATGTTTTCCAGATAAATAACAAAATAAATCCTCTTGATCCAAATGAATTGAAATAATTTCCAGTACAAGGTAATTTAAAATAACTCAAAACAATACAACTTAATATTCTAACAGGCCAACTTCTACTAAATAGTTTGCTCTAAACATCATTTATATACCTGTTTTTACGTAAACAAGGAAGGTGTCACATGATCTTCTAGAATCTTTAGAACAAATTTACGTTCAAAACATCTCGTGCACACTGTATGACCCAGATGAGAATCAGTTATTTTTACTCTCAAGAACTAAAAATAGAAAGATGTTTATAACAAAGCTTCATAATGTCCTTGGAATCAACCAATCATTTTAAAAGCTTGTTTACAACTCTGAAGCCAGGTAAGACATGAGGTCAACATCTGGTGTTTATTTGTAGAGTACAGGTCATCTCCCAATGAATGAATCTTAAACTTAAAATGTCAAATTTGAATCTGACAACAAACAATTAAAACAAAAATAAATGACTTAAATCAAATATACGTAACAGTTCTGCACTCCCTTAATTGATGTTACAAGGGATATATATATATATATATATATATATATATATATATATATATATATATAAAGGAAATGGTGACTGGCTGAGAAATTAACAATACAGTAAAACCTGTCTTGAAAGACCAATGCCATGAGAGACCACCTTCTCAATGCACAAATTTATAAATTATGTAGCATTGTGACCTGTTATGAGAGACCACCTGTCTTGAGAGACCATATTGTTTTGGTGAAAAATGAGGTGGTCTTTCAAGACAGGTTCTACTGTACTGATAACAGAAACATGCTGATGCACACTTACTGGCAGAATATGAAAATGCCATATTGAGTTAGTGTTGGAGGGTGGGAGAAATAGGTAAAGTACATTTTAGGTGCACTATTGGTGGCAATATATGCATGTAGTAACCAAACAGGTACATGAGGTGAATCAGATAAATGTGGAACAAAACAATTGATTTTAAAAAATCTATTGTCATTATGAACCTTTTTGGACAACATTACAAATCTCTCTGTCAACTAGTGTTTGCAAAAAGAATACATTTTCTGTAGACTGAACCAAAAAATAATTGAACTCAAGCTTAATAATGACGCAAATCATGTTAGATAAACACTAACTTCAATTTTGCCAATAAATACCATACCTAATGTATATGCTTTTATACACCATGTCCAGTTGCAAGATGCATAGACTAAGATCTGCCATCACATAATGCACCAGAATATCTGATTCTATGCAGTTTATTTGGACTAATTAGTACTAATTAGTAGACCAAACAATATATGCCCTGATCTGACAGAATATTATCCAATGTCAGGTCAGGGTCTATCTTTTTGTGCTGTTGGACCTGACTCACATGTGAGTATATATGGTATGATATACTGGTATTAAATCTCACCCGAAGGAAAAAAAACCCAGCAACTGTTTATGAAATTATATTTCAGATTCACTTATAAAATCTTTATTAACTAGCGTGAATGAACTTTTATGACCTGGTAATAGCAGATATGTAGATCGTACATTAAAGTTTTTTGTTTCATGTTTTCATTACGCCTAATATAAATGAACTTTGCATTTAAATTTCACTCTTGTGTGTTTAGTAGCACATGCCTGGCCTTAATACCTTTTGTAACAGCAGGCTGAAGTGTTTTATGTTTTGCTTATTGTTTGTTGGAAGGAAATGTGCAACTAACGTTCACTACTGTTAAAAAGCATGAGCCTGGCATTCTTTAAATTTATTTTTTATTTTGCAACTTAAAGAGAAAAGTCCATGGGTAAAAATTAAGGTTTTGTTTTCTGCTGGAAGGAAGAAACAATTTAAATCTCACTTTTAGGGATTAAACCATGTGCTTGCTTGACCTTTTATGATTGTTCTTGAGCTTTTATGATTGTTCTTGACCTTTTATGATTGTTCTTGACCTTTTATGATTGTTCTTGATTTTGTTGGTTTGTATGCACCCAACACAACATATAGTCTGTGCCAATTTCATTTCTGCACAAAAACTGGAATTGTCTACCAAATACATATACCAAACTCTTTGTCTACCATATACATATACCAAACTCTTTGTCTACCATATACATATACCAAACTCTTTGTCTACCATATACATATACCAAACTCTTTGGATGCCTTGCACATGGGTTAAGGAGCACTCATATTGGTTTTATGGTCAAGGGTCAAGGTCACTATGATTAAAGAAACAAACTTGGTTGTGCAGAATAACCATCTACAGTTAGCAAACAATGTTGATCTCCGCACCTGGGTTGAAAAAATTCCAATAAATTTATGGGTAATTATTTTTAAAAAAAATCAAGGTCACTATGGCTGAAATTTTAAAAATGGTTTGTATACAACAAGATTAGTTCTATATCACCTAGTGGGACCAAACTTTGTGGCTTGCAGGCACACGAGGAAAGGCTAAGCATACCAGTTTTAGGGACACAATTTTGAAGGTAAAGAAACTGAAAGAAGAAAAACAGTGACCATGCAATAAATATTTGTTAAACATCGATGACTAGTGAAGCAGACTTTGTAGAATTGGCTTTTACTAAGGGCAAGTGAGAAGCCTATTTATTTGGGGGTTAAAAGGTCGCTGGTTTCTGTTTCAAAATGTAAGTTCTCAACCATTCAACTTCACTCATGTTCGAGGATGACAGACACAATAATAAGAAAGACGCCTATTGATTTTGTTACCAAATGATCACAGATGAAGGGCATTTAGACCAGAAAGAAGGAAATGTATAAGAACTTAAACCATGTATAATGACCAAAGATTACGGGGAGCTTGCACTTAAAATGTGAATCCTACACACTACAAATTGGCACTCTTAACCTGTTAACATTTTATGTGCACTGCCAATCTTGATGCACAGTCATCCACTAGATGAGGAGATAATGGTACTGAATTACAGTACCACAAAAGTGGAAACAGTTGAACAACAATTTGCAGTTGTTAATGTTGTTATGAATTTAACACCATTTTCAGCACATGAAAGTTCATATTAATGGCAGCCAATATAATTGGTGAAGGAAAATCCCAGGGGCCATGTAAAGTATTTACCTCATCGTGAGTAAATAATTTGAATTAAAAGCATGATTATCAATATATGTATAGCAATGTATAGAGGTTCACAATCAGATGATTTGTGGGACTATGTAACATCCATCACTTCCCTTGAGCACAACCATAACTCAGCTAATAAAAATTAAATTAAGCAGAAACATCTCTTTCCTTGGCAGGTTTTACATGCTAGAAACATCACAACCTACGTGCAAGAATCTAGAAATGCCCCACAATGCAACTGAATAGGCCCATTTATCATGCAATAGGTTGTCACAACATTGATATAGCGAGGATAGGTTGTGTCCAATATATGTCCTTAAAAGTACTGCAGCTAAAGGTTGATTTTATAGATAGTTGATTTTAAAGATAGTTGATTTTATAGATAGTTGATTTTAAAGATAGTTGATATTTATAGATAGTTGATTTTAAAGATAGTTGATTTTTATAGATAGTTGATTTTAAAGATAGTTGATTTTATAGTTAGTTGATTTTAAAGATAATTGATTTTATAGATAGTTGATTTTTTTATTATAGATAGTTGATTTTTTTTAATAAGTTGATTTTAAAAATAATTGATTTTTTTTAGTTTGCCCTGAAGTATGGAAAATCATGATAAGACTTGAAATAATGATATCTTAAGAATTTACAATAAAATATAATAATGAACAAACTTAATCAAACTAATAGGGACAGATGTTAAGATGTTACTCCAAAAAGATAAAACAAAATGTTTTTCAGTGTAGTGAAGTTGAACATCCGCCATAACATGGCTTTTCTCACCTATTTTTTACTATATACAAGACTTCTCACTTTATCAATCTACCATACTTATTAGCTATTACAAGCATGTTTTAATTTTATATATCTACTCATTAATCATTATAACAGTCCAACAGTATTGTTAAGGAGATAGATTTAAAAAAACTTGATTTAGCATCTATTAGAATGTAAAAAAAAACCATGAAGATAGTTGTAACCCTCACACGACACTAATGCATTTTATCCTTGGACATTCATATAATTATACCCATGTATGTCTTGACTTGTTTACTTTCTGAAAAAAGCTCACTTTGGCTAATAGATCCTTCTGGTTTTCTAAGATGGAGCACACATTTCACTCTTGTTCCAGGCATAAACAAAAATCTGGAGCATTTGTTGAGATCTGACTGTGACTAATAAGATTTATCATGAAGATGTGGATACTGATAGCCTTTTTATCCCCAGATACTGATAGCCTTTTTATCCCCAGATACTGATAGCCTTTTTATCCCCAGATACTGATAGCCTTTTTATCCCCAGATACTCTATCATGATGTTATCACCTATTTCACACACTTTTTGCAAAGTACCAAACTTTTGACTTTTACCAAATATTATGGCAACAAAGATATTTGCTGAAGAGTGGTATACTGGTTCTTTTTGGTCAAATGGCATGTTTTCCTTCCTCAACAGCTTTTAGGACTTGTTTTCCATTATTCAACATATTTTTTGCTCATACATTCATTCACATTTCTTCATCCTTCAAAGTAACTGATGAACAACTCCTGTGCTACTCAATGCCACTGATGAACAACTCCAACTCTTCGCACGTTATGCATTTTTCTAGATCCAAAGTTTTGGCTGATGTTGCGCTGGAACAGTCTACATTCTTGACATAGTGGAAATATTTTTAACTTACAACATAATGGTTTCCATGAAGCATCAGCACTTTTAAGATTCTCATTACAAAAGTCCACCTTGGCTGTGGACAGTTGCAGGTTAGAATCCAGACCAGTCATACCAAAGATACAAAATATAGTTCTAGCAGTTGCCTGCTCAGCTTTAAAAGGTTAACGTTAGGACTGGTCAGCCTGGTGTCAGGACAAATGTTAATATAACTGTGTGGGACATGATGCTACACATTTGCGGCATACTGCCCCAGTGCTAGACATCACTAAAACTACTACACTGCAGAAATCATATGACTGATTTTTATATATAGCTATATTGAAATACAAATCACACACACAAACACACACGTTTGTGAGTTCAGTGGCATCTGAAATTCTTAGGACTGGTCAGCCTGGTGTCAGGACAAATGTTAATATAACTGTGTGGGACATGATGCTACATGGTTGCGGCATGCTGCCCCAGTGCTAGACATCACTATAACTGCTACACTGCAGAAATCATATGACTGATTTTTATATATAGCTATATTGAAATACAAATCACACACACAAACACACATGTCTGTCAGTTCAGTGGCATCTGAAATTGTTATGTTGTTATAAAAAATAATAGTTGGTATAACTTATTTGCAGTATTTACAGCACCTGTACCAATGACCCCCAACCCCCAAATTTTGAATTGCTATTTTTGGATTGTAAGACAATTTGCATACTATTATTTCGTTTCATAAACAAAAACCTTCCTGGCTATTTTAAAGTTAAAAAGTTGATTGTGGTATCAAGCATGTATTATAAATATATGAAATTTGGTACTTTTTTCTTTTATGGTTGCAATTTCTTTTCTTTTGTTTTATTTCTGCAGTGATTGCTGTAGTCTACGTTTAAGAAATGGAAAGGGGCTACTGATTTTGTGTTCCAATGGTCAAAAGTTCGAGTCATTGATCAAAGAAAATATGTCTTGGAGAATAACATTTGTTCTTGAATAAGTTCTTAAATCATACATTGTGGATGACTTGTTATTGCGGTAATAAAGAAACCTATATATTTTGGAGTCTTGAGGTCACAATTGTTTATGGTACTCTACATTATCCCAGTTGGTATTACTTTGATTAACTAAATTAGAGAGTATTTTGAATTACCCCAATTACAGTATTTGTATTACCCCAGAGTATATTGTATTACCCCAATTATAGAGTTCTATGACTTACCACAATTTGAGTATTATGTATTATCCTAATTACAGAGTTCTTTCCCCAATTACAGATTACTTTGTATTACCCCAATTAGAGTATTTTGTATTACCCTAATTACAGAGTACTTTGTATTACCACAATTCGAGAGTGCTTGATATTACCCTAAATACAGAGTAGTTTACATTAATTACCTCAATTAGAGAGTATTTAGTATTACCACATTCACCAGTTTCTACTGTATATTGAAATTCCAATACCAAATACCTAGCTAATGATGTAACCCAGAAGACATGTTATCCTATCAGCAGACTTTATAGTGCTAATCCTGGATTTTGGTTATTCATTATTACTCAGTTTTCACACATTTCTTGCTGTAACTACAGTGCTATTTACTATTCCATGACATAAGCAAAACATTGAACATTGCTATTAATAATTACCTTCATTCAAATATGTAACTGTTAAGAAACAATCAGCTGGTGAATCTGTAATCATGTCCATCCAAAGTGATACTTTTTTGTCAAGTGTGGAGATGACCACATTCTGTGTGAATTGGCTAAAGTTTTTAGGTCAAGAGTAAGTGAACTCCTTCTACCTGGTCATTTAACTGAATAACACCTTGGTCATTTAACTGAATAACACCTTGGTCATTTAACTGAATAACACCTTGGCCTTGTGAGGTAATCTTGGGGCTGCAGCTTCTTTGTTCCCGTGGCTGGCACAAACAGTGGTATGATTCACTCAAATAAGAGATCAAACTCTCCCCATAATGTGGGTAGGTCTCACTGGATATTTTCGTATTTTGAGACCTCCCTAATACTTTACATGAGCCTAATTATCACAATCCAGGCATTATAAATTCACACATAAATTAAAACATGTAATGTGGTTTAGATTTACTTTGAGTTAGGTTTGGAAATGGGTGGACTTGTTGGTGGCTGCCTGTTACAGTTAGACTAGCACAGGAGACCAAATGAGTAACTTGGGCTTCAAATGAGCAGCTGACTTTGCTTATGTATTTACAAGTGTCTGCTACAGAGGTAAATATCTATAATAAAAAAAATCTAGACAGTTGAGGGGTGATGAAAAGTATGCTAGTTTGTTACAGTACTAGTGAACTTTATTCATGCATAATGCACATACTGATTCTTTTAGCTGCTTTGTCACAGGAAAATATTCAAAATAGCTCTTTCCTGTAAAAAATGACTAAAAAAGAGGGGTTGGTGGCAGTGTTGGTAAAGTATAAAAGCCACTAGTTGTATATGGAATTACCTTTAATACCTCAGTCAGAATTTTACAAGCATCCTTTCAACAAAAATCATTAGTTAGTTTTTCATTGTATCTTTAATGTAATACTTTCATTTTTCTGCAAAAAGGCATCATTTGATGAAAATTTGCCAAAACTGATACTGTCCAGCGAGACCTTAAAAAACAGTGCAAGTAACTTCTGACCACACCAGGGGACAGAAAGTCAGTTAACATGGTATTAAGATATTTCTGGTAAATGAACTGGACTCCTAAGGCTCTGCATGAAATGATATGAATATGAATATTTCTCAAAAGTCCTAATCATAGAATTGGTCATGTCTTTAAAGACACTAACAGACTAGACAAAAGTTCCAATCATAGAATTGGTCATGTCTTTAAGCCACTGACAGACCAGACAAAAGTCCCAATCATAGAATTGGTCATGTCCTTTAAGCCAGCGTTTCCCAAACTGTGGGTCACGACCCAAAAGTGGGTCGCAGAGCTTTGGCAAGTGGGTCGCGAAAGTTCTTCTTATTTCTCTGTTAATTTCAGTATTTATTCCAGTAACCCTCAAGCGTCATTGACAGCAATGAAAACAAAATACAGGAACAGGCTGTGCACAGATCACGACATGAGGCTGTGTCTGACTTGTTTTAAACCGCACATTGACTTACTTATGAGCAACATGCAGGCCCATCCTTCACATTGATTCTTTAAAGTTTAAATTTAATGATTAGTTACTGTTACATTGATATAACAGTTGCATTGCAATAAATGTTCGCTTTTTTCTTAAGTTTAATTTTACTGTTTTAAATGTGATAATTTCTAAATGCTGGATGTAAATCAGCATATCTTAATCCCGATTTATGATGCAATCCTTAGCTAGTTTAGTAGTACTCTGTACCTAATTTTGTTTGGTGGGTCCAGAGATAGAAAAAATATTCCCAAGTGGGTCCGGAGCCAGAGAAGTTTGGGAACCTCTGCTTTAAGCCACTGACAGACCAGACCAAAGTATATTGTTGCTGGTGCTTGACCTGGATCTAGCCATCCTAATCACTCGCCTACACAACTCTCCCAACCTACATGTCAATGACATAAGAGTTCCCAGTCAGGTAAGTGGTTCAATGACATCACAAATCATTGAACATTTGTGACCGGTCAATCACTGGTATAACACTATATTTGACTTAAGTCTGTTACAAGACACAAAAAGCTCAAGTAACCACTCCTTTCCATCAATATTAAGCACACATGTACTAACTGAAAAATTGAGAGGGATCGATCGATCATTCGAAAGCTTGAAGTAATCTATGTTGTTTCTACCTGAATTTTTTAATGATGAATTTACACAATGAATCCCTTGAATGCAAAATCACCATATACCAACTGTCTGAAAAAAGTTTCTTTCTAAAAACATGTAATACATGTAATAATAATAACAATAAAATATTAATAATAATCATAACCATATAAGCAGTAATTGGTACAAAGTTTTTGTGACAAAAACCGAACATTAAAAGTGAAAATGCATTCAGAGGTCACCTGTGTGAAAAGGTCTTAAATGATAAAAACGTTTTTGTTTACGTTTTTTTTTTTTTGTGTGTGTTTTTTATATTTGGTACTCATTTTTGTTTATCATCGGCAATACAGCTGGTCTTCTGTCATTCTCTAGATAACAAATATTGATCAATAATGAATCTATGATGCTAGCCTAAGATACTTTACTTAAACATGCTACAACATAGTGCTGATATCTGGTAGTGTTGACCAGGCGTGTATACATTGGAAGATGACGCTGTGTTTAACCTTTCGCATAAATATTGATTTTTGTGTAGCCTAAAAACTACTGGAATGTTTTTGTTTTCTTGGTTTTTTATTTATTGAGAAAAAAATGCGTTTTTTAATTTTAATTTTAACGTTTTTAACATCTATGAAAAAGGCCAGTTTGCCCTTGTCTCAAGGATAGCTGCTACTGACAGGTTTGACTGTATAATGGAAAAGATTGAAGCCCTCTAAAAATAAGCTTTTATTGCTGTCACTTGGTTTGTTCTAGAATATAATACCCAATTACCAAGAGCTTTATGTTTTAAAAGTGCTCTCAAAGAACACTTGACAAACATAGCTGCTATCTCAATTATATGGTACAGTCCAAAAAGTCCAGTTTGTTGAATGAAAAATTATGTTGGAATCTTCTTTGATTTGGATCTCTAGTGTTAGAAATGAATAACCCAATGGATTAACCTAATTACTGCAGTATGGATTAAGCTTAACTGGTTAAAAATTTGTCCATGTGAACACATGTATAATTTTGAATTGTTTACTCAATAGTGTTTTTGTTGTTGTTGTCGAAGGTGCTTTTTACCTCTTTCTTATAATTACAAATCAATGAAATTTACAACTATGTATTTGCTATTTTAAAATAACAATGAAGTTTAGAACTGTCTTAACTTTTAAAAATAACAATGAAGTTTAGAACTGTCTTTACTTTTTTTAAATAACAATGAAGATTAGAACTGTCTTTACTTTTTTAAAATAACAATGAAGTTTAGAACTGTCTTTACTTTTTTTAAATAACAATGAAGTTTAGAAGTCTTTACTTTTTTAAAATATTGAAGTTTAGAACTGTCTTTACTTTTTTAAAATAATAATGAAGTTTAGAACTGTCTTTACTTTTTAAAAATAACAATGAAGTTTAGAACTGTCTTTACTTTTTTTAAATAACAATGAAGTTTAGAACTGTCTTTACCTTTTTTTAAATAACAATGAAGTTTAGAACTGTCTTTACTTTTTTAAAATAACAATGAAGTTTAGAACTGTCTTTACTTTTTAAAATAACAATGAAGTTTAGAACTGTCTTTACTTTTTTAAAATAATAATGAAGTTTAGAACTGTCTTTACTATTTTAAAATAACAATGAAGTTTAGAACTGTCTTTACTTTTTTAAAATAACAATGAAGTTTAGAACTGTCTTTACTTTTTTTAAATAACAATGAAGTTTAGAACTGTCTTTACTTTTAAAATAACAATGAAGTTAGAACTCTTTACTTTTTAAAATAACAATGAAGTTTAGAACTGTCTTTACTTTTTTAAAATAATGAAGTTTAGAACTGTCTTTACTTTTTTAAATAATAATGAAGTTTAGAACTGTCTTTACTTTTTTAAAATAACAATGAAGTTTAGAACTGTCTTTACTTTTTTAAATAATAATGAAGTTTAGAACTGTCTTTACTTTTTAAAATAAGAATGAAGTTTAGAACTGTCTTTACTTTTTTAAAATAACAATGAAGTTTAGAACTGTCTTTACTTTTTTAAATGACAAATCAATGAAATTTGGAATTATGTATTTACTTTTTTAAAATGACAAATCAATGAAATTTAGAACTACTGGTATGTATCTGGTTTTTAAAATGACAAATCAATGAAATTTAGAACAGTAATTGCTTTTTCAAAATGACAAACCAATAAAATTTAGAACAACTGGTATGTATTTTCTGTTTTAAAATGACAAATCAATAAAATTTAGAACTACTGGTGTGTATTTGCTTTTTAAAATGACAAATCAATGAAATTTTGAACCATAACTGCTTTTTTAAAATGACAAATCAATGACATTTTGAACTTCGTATTTGTTTAACTAAACCAAAGAGTTTAAATTGCTTCACAATATTAAAAATCTTTAAAAGTAATTGCTTATCAAGCAAGAGTTTCCTTAGAAACTGAAACAAAGTAGTCTTCATCAGAATGATGCAGGTCAGCATTGGGGTACAAACAATGCTATTCTCACAAATAACAAATAAGTCTGAACAATGTGTCACATATTTTTTAATATAGTAACTATTACTGAGACGTCTTGCAGCCCTTTCTTTATCTGAAGAAAACAGGAGATATATACACATTCGATTATTTGTCTTAATATTGTAAAGGGTTTTGATTTTAATCACAAGTTTCTTGAAATCTACACAATGTAAAATCTACTTATTATTTTCTAGCCATAAATTTACATTTAATTAATGCTTTGAAAATTCATGTCACAATCTGGTATAAAATCTCAAAACAAAATGATGTGTTCTGTGACAAACAATGCCTCACCTGCTTCCATGCACTGATGTATTATCCATTGCAGCTGATATAAAACATTGAAACACAAAACATAATTCTTGAAAGCTGATGACAATACACTGACAAAGTTTAGTCCATTGTTCTGAAGCAATTTTTGCTTCTTTCAGTTACACTAACCTTGACTTTTGACCCCAAAATCAACAGTGTTCTTCCCTATTTCAAGTACATTCTTTGTTTTTGAGGCTTTAATAACATTTATCAGCACATCCTATAAATGGAAGCTAGTATACATGTATTTGGTGCAGTAAGAGCCCAGAAAAATCCCAGGAAAAACCACAAACCCACAGGAAGCAACTGGCAAGCTTAGTCATACCCATGTAGACCAAATTGTGACTTGAACTCACCCAGACAGAGGTGAGATGTTAGTGATCTGAGATGGTGAGTGCCTTGGTCATCCAAGGCCCCTCAATGCCATGTACAATCCAAGCATAAAGTCTGGCAATTGTATAGAGACTAGTTTTTAGGCTGTATTTATATTGGTGAGAATGAACAGAAAAATGGATAATACCGTGATTTAGCTTTGCCTTATGGTCAACATATCAAAATTTGTGTCCAAAAATTTTTGCATATTGGTTTTATGATACTTTAAATAAAGAAAAAGTATTAATAAAGGGTCAAACTGTTTACAAAGTAAAATTTTCAATTTTACAGTTTACTAATTAAAAAATTAAACCAAAAGCATCTATATGTTTGATAACACTCGTAGATGCAAAACGTTCATAACCATTACAAAAGGTACCTATTAAAACATGTAATGCATCATGAATTTGTCTTTCCCTTCTCTGTGATGATTTATTGCACTCAATATTTTAATTAAAAAATTCAAAGCATTTTCCGCATTGAAAAGGATTGATGTAATTGAGAGTAAAATAGTATCCACATTTACTAGTATCATAAATGTTTAAAGACCAAATTCATGCAATCCTAGTGCTTAAATAATGTTTATCACAATTTTATTTATCACCTTGTTCAGCAGAACCTGTTCTTACCCTTATTGACCTTAGGCAAAGGGACATCACTTGCATCTAAGGCAAAGGGACATCACTTGCATCTACCTTCTAAGAAATTCTGATTATTCTGCTCTCTAAGTCATTTAATCATCCAGGTAAATCAATCTAATACATTTAAAGCCATTCCTAGTGGCCTTTGTCTATATGGTCCCCTTCTGCAAATGTTGAATGGATTGAGGATTTTGAAAAGGAACTAGATAAAGTGTCAGATGACCAAATTGAAGTATAAATTTGACATGACTTCAACAGAGAGACTACAAATAATAAGATTAACAGAAATTGGCAGGATTTCACAGAAACCTTTTTGTTTAACCCTAATAGTGGACAAGCCAACACAAGAAACGGACCATTCAAAAACTAACATCCATACAAATGTGGACGAAAATGTGACCAAAATACATAGGATAGGTCTTGGTGATTACTTCCCTATTTTCCTAACCAGAAACAGATGTCAATATCTTTCTCTGTCCAAGCTACCAGAAAAATATGTTCACGACAATCTTTTAATAGACGTATCAAACTATAACTCAAAAAAATCAATCAGGGTTCAGAGAAAACCACTCCTGTGAGAAGCCTTGGTGTCCCTGATATATGGATTACTGCCTTGGTGTCCCTGATAGATGGATTACTGCCTTGGTGTCCCTGATATATGGATTACTGCCTTGGTGTCCCTGATATATGGATTACTGCCTTGGTGTCCCTGATATATGGATTATGCCTTGGTGTCCCTGATATATGGATTACTGCCTTAAATCAAGGAAAATTAGCTGGATCTATACAAGTGGATCCAAGAATAGCTTTTAACCTTGTTTATCATGCTTGTTATACTCTTCATAAGAGGGCCTCATGGAGATATGTCCTTGATTAATAAGTCAACCTCAATAAATAAAACATTATTATTATTATTATTATTATTATTATTATTATTATTATATTAAGTGTGTGTGTGTCTCTGTGTGTGATTTGGATTTTTAACATAGCTTTAACAATTTTTTTTTATTTATATCACTATGACGCCTGCAGTGTGGCAGTTTATAGCAATGTCTAATCACACTAGGCTGAACCTCTAATGAATTTAATCGACTGACTTATATATAGATGAAACTACGCTATCAGATTTAAAATCATACCTAGAGGTTTCTCTTCAAGACAGCATTACTTTGAATGGCTTCCTGGTGTATGGAAAATGGCAAGAAACATTGACAAGACTAAAGAAATAATGATTACTATAAAACAAAAGAAATTGGAAAATTTAAATCTCACGTTGAATGAAATTTGCATACAAATGGTTATCCATGACAAACTCCTTGAGGTAATAATTGTCAACAATCTGCAATAAAATTAACATATTCAAGCCATATGTATGAAAAGTATGTGGTTATTTAGCAAGGTAAGGCCATATCTATCAACTAAAAATAGGTTAATATATTAAAATCCTCTAAACCACTATACACTGTAATGTCATCAAAGGGAAACACTTCTGACAAGAATATTTACAAATTAACCGGCTTGCAAAAATGAGCTTGCAGACTCATCCTAGATAATGCTGAACACAGCCAAAATGCAAAGAATGATAATAGAATGTTGTTGTTGTTGTAGTAGTAGGGTTTAATGCCATTTTTCAGCACAAGATAGGCTATACATGGTGGCCAGTATTAATGGTGGAGGAAGAACCCGGGAAAACCCCGGAATGAACCACCAACCCACGAGAAACTACTGGCAAGCTTTCTCACATATCCACTTTGGCCAAATCAGAGACCTGAATCCACGCAGTCAGAGGTGAGATGGTTGTTATCCTTAACGGAGAGCACTTTACACCACTTGGCCACTCGGGGCTCCCAATAATAGAATGTCAACAGTAACTGAATGAATATTTTTGAGAAAGGCAATGTGGCACTAAAAGCCACATTACATCTTAATTAACTATTTCATGCAAGAAAACAGACAAAAATTTAGATCAATGAAAATTAGACAAAGTACAAATATAAATATATTTGATTATAATCTAATTCACTGGATGAAAAGTGAAGTCATTTTATAAATACATTACAACTTAAAATATAAATTCATTAACCTTCCATTTTGTTATCTTATTAGCAATGTACCTGTGAACTAAGTGGTTAGAGCTTCA
This sequence comes from Unio pictorum, assembly GCA_030141615.1. Taxonomy (NCBI): domain Eukaryota; kingdom Metazoa; phylum Mollusca; class Bivalvia; order Unionida; family Unionidae; genus Unio; species Unio pictorum. The sequence continues at coordinate 4,910,831 of JARLTB010000169.1, read as the reverse complement.
TACTCCGATGTGGGAGGTCATAGGTTTGGACACCAGCTGATTCATACCAAAGATACACAAAACAGTACTAGTTTGGCGTTCAGCATTAAGAGGTTAGTGTTAGGACTGGTTGGCCTGGTGTCAGGATAATGCAAATGGGTGTGGCATGATGCCCCAGTACTAGACATTACTATAAACAGATATTATAACGATATGACAGAAAAATTGCAACATAAAAAAAATAAACATCACACACATCAAACACATTTCAATTTTCTATTTATTATGTCCATATATATTAAACCGAGCTTTAACTGTCAGTAATTTGTGTTGGGTGTTATGGGGTGGGGGCAGTTGGTGGGCATGTCTGACCAAGTACATGTATTTTGAATGTAAATATGCATATAATAGAGAACCATGAAGATTTTTCCAATGCAATTAATTGTGTTGCACTCTTTTAAAAAAAATGATAAATAATGTTATTATTATTATAATTATTATTATTATTATTATTATTATTTATTATTATTATTATTATTATTATTATTATTATTATTATTATTATTATTATTATTATTATTTGCACCTATGACATATATTCAAGCCTAATAATAAATATAATTTCCAACTTAAGTACATACATGTAAAACTGAAGAACTGATTTGCTGTAGTACAATTTTAGATCACACAACTTGAATTATATTTTTTTTTAGAAATACAAAAAATACAATGATGTCCTTCAACAACTGGCCAGTAAAATATATTAAGCTCTATTCAAAAAAAAAAAAAAAGTCAGCTGATTCCTTTGGTAACAACTGAATGACAAAACAAGTGAACCATTTATACTCAAAGGGAAACAACTCTAATAATTATTAAACTACTGGTAAAGAAATGAATAGACATAATAAAAGAAAGTACTCATGTATTTTATTTCTTATACATCAAAAATTTCAAATAACATTATTAAATAAAAGTATACTGAAAATTTACAAAGTAGAATTGCAGTAATAAATATAAAATAAAATCTGAACTGGAAAAGTACAGGTAAACATTCTACCAGATAAAATACAAAATTATACCTGGAAACACAATAAACTTTTTTTTAAACTGTAGACACGTTTATTGCAGTTATAAAACCTGTAACTGCCTGATGATTCTGAAAAGAAACCAGGTTGTTAGGATATTTAAAGGATAATGATATTTCTCAAAAATTAAATAAAAACATGACAATGTAATCTCTGGTGTTGAGTAGAACTGCAGTGTTGAATAACTTTCACCAAAGAAGGAGTCGATTATATGGGTCATGTGTATTAAGCCATATATCTGCTCTAGTGTCTTATTATCCTGGTATACAAGGGGTAAGATGCCCAGTAATTATGAAATTAAAACAAGGCTGATTGGCTTCCAAACAAAAAGAACTTTTAAAACAGTGATTTAAAAAAAAAAAACAAGATTGTCCGATAGCAAACTATGCAACAGTACAGTTGAACCTGTCTTGAAAGACCACCCTTTCTGCCATAAAATTATGGTCTCTCAAGACAGTAAGGTCTCTCATAACAGGTCTCAATGCTATATATACCGGTACATTGAATTTGTGCATTGAGAATATGGTCTCTTAAGACTGGTGGTCTCACATAGCAGTGGTCTTTCAAGACAGGTTTCACTGTACTAACAGGATCCATATCTGACACAGATACACAAACTCGGATAGTCAGATAAGTGTGCAGGCATAGATTCCAAGGTATTTGATAAATTAGTAGTGATCATGGCAGATATATTAGTGGGAATCTTGCTCAAGTAAATAAAATATGAAAACTGATACAGCATTGCTTTTTCTAAAAACACACCCCATGTAAAAAAGTAAGGTCATTTAGAAAAAGATTACTTACAGATATCTTTTTATGTTTCTTGATCACTCAAGAAATTCAAAGGCATATCATTTTGATCACATACATTCATATCATAGATTTATTAAATTTTACATTAATATCCACCTTTTCTGTATACTATACTTTAAATCTGTTGATATAGATTTATTAAATTTTACATTAATATCCACCTTTTCTGTATTATATTCTTTAAATCTGTTGATTCAGGCAAAATAATGGTTTCTACGCTTTGTGCACTGTTCTGAAAATTGTTATTGTAGTGGACAAAGAAACAGTTATTGTAGTGGACAAAGAAACTGTAGCCAACCTTATGAAATTCAGTAATGACCAGCTTAAAGTATATCCTCCTGAAAAAGTTCACATCTATTTCTGTAGGTTGATATATCATCCCCAAACCTGTACCTAATTCAGTCAGTATCAACACAGGTTTGGAGACGATTTACTAGTTGATAGATCATCCCCAAATCTGTACCTAATTCAGTCAGTATCAACACAGGCTTGGAGACGATTTACTAGTTGATATATCATCCCCAAACCTGTACCTAATTCAGTCAGTATCAACACAGGTTTGGAGACGATTTACTAGTTGATATATCATCCCCATACCTGTACCTAATTCAGTCAGTATCAACACAGGTTTGGAGACGATTTACTAGTTGATATATCATCCCTAAACCTGTACCTAATTCAGTCAGTATCAACACAGGTTTGGAGACGATTTACTAGTTGATATATCATCCCCAAACCTGTACCTAATTCAGTCAGTATCAACACAGGTTTGGAGACGATTTACTAGCTTATTATTTCAATAACAAATAGATGATCCAAGTAATCACCGTCCGCTTATGTAACCCTTGTGTAATGGCACTGAGTGACCATTCCACACTAGAACTTACTTTGCACATCTGAGTCTAAATTTTGTCCTCTCTGTATGCAACTTTGGAAATAAATGAAACAGTGTCTTTGCTTAACATTTCATCTTTTCTTCTAAATATTTTCTATCAAAGATATATTCTCCTGACCAAGCTAATCAAGATCAGCAAGACATTTCCATCAAGCAATGAAACTGACCGTTGAAAGTACATAAGTTACATGACTAGGTCAAATGGAAGTAATGTGTAAAATTGTTGTGCCTAATTACAAAACAAATAACAATTTTTCCAAAAGCACCAGACCTTTGAGAGATCATGCTTGTTGAGGAAATTTAAGAGAAAACAATGACAAGCATGATGCATGTACTAAGATCTTTTGAATTCTTTTTCAAGGCAGAAGACACACAAACAAATAATAATTACAAACAAACAAATGCAAAACAAAATATCTTTTTTCATACTGTTTCATTGTTGAAAACAAACGCAAAAAAATATATTCTTAATATTCCCTAAAAAAGCAAAAAATTAATACTCATAACTTGTCAAATCAAGCATTTCAATTTAGCAACAGTGTTAAAATCTGTCATGAGAGATCACTTGTCTTGAGATACCATATGTTTTTGGTAGAAATATAGTCTTCATTTTTACTGTACAACATGACATATGCCAGTTTTACTGTACAACATGACATATGCCAGGATTGCAACTTGTCTTTCCAGGGGTGGGGGGAAATAATGTACAAACTTATGATTATTTCAAATTCAAGTTTATGTACTAATTTTAACTGGAACATGTTGTGACGGATGAATAAGATCAGATGATTCTACTTAAAATTTTCAATCAGCAGATGACTGAAAATTCAGAATACTAAATTAGAGAATTAATGACTTCTGATCCCAAAAAAGTCTGCCAAAATATCCATTACTAATTTACTTGTGTAATACAGGTATGAAATGGATTATGAAAAAGAAACATTGCTGATGTAGATTCCTGCACCCACTCATGTCCTTGAATCTTGCTTGGATAGAAATCCCATCACTATCATTTTCCTTTTGTTCACTGACACAACTTACTTAGCCTTCCTGCATTCTTGTGTACTGATTTGTCAGTAGTTCAACAGTTAAATGTAATTATAATAATGAGGGTATTAACAATGTATCAATAGATATATCACAGACTTGGACTCTACTTTTGTGCCCAGACTATGATAGTTCTACAGACTTCAACATATTTGATAAATCAAAGGCCATCCTAAAATTGTGCAAATGAGAGAGAGAGAGAGAGAGAGAGAGAGAGAGAGAGAGAGAGAGAGAGAGAGAAAGAGAGAGAGAGAGAGACACACACACACACACACACATAGTATCATCATACTGTATGGCTGTTGTTTGACTAAATTATGAAATATTCCAATTTATACATAGTGTGAGACTCGACCAAAATAATACAAGTTGAGAAAAGGCAGACCTCCGCCATGAGAAAAATTTATCAGTATTCAGAATTCCAAATATAAAGAAAATGGACAAGGTGTTTTTAATTCCTAATTATTTTACCCAAAGAGAAAATCAATATTAAAGCATAATGACTGGTACAATCACATTATGTTATTTTGAAGCATTTACAATTACCTCTGAACCTACCACAACCTCCTGGAACAAGCAGCAGGAAATATCCAGAAATCATTAAGGCTTACATATTAAAATGCAGTATTAATAGCATAGAAAGCACCAAAATGGATTCACATATCAAAAGACAGTATTAATAGTACAGAAAGCACCAAAATGGATTCACATATCAAAAAGCAGTATTAATAGTACAGAAAGCACCAAAATGGATTTACATTTCAAAAATCAGTATTAATAGTATAGAAAGCACTAAAATGGACTCACATATCACAAGGTAGTATTAACTTTATAAAAAGCACCAAAATGGATTCACATACCAAAAAGTAGTATTAATAGTACAGAAAGCACCAAAATGGATTCACATACCAAAAAGTAGTATTAATAGTACAGAAAGCACCAAAATGGAACAAAAAGTAGTATTAATAGTATAGAAAGCACCAAAATGGATTAACATATCAAAAAGCAGTATTAATTAACACATTAACCCCTGCCGCCTCTATAACTCGTCGCACTTTACCTCCCTCATCTCCCGAGTGCCTCGATAACAGGGCCGAGTTGTGTAGCTTGCATCCCGAGCGCCAAGTTTGAGTGGCAGTATTTTACTATGCCTGTATCCCGAGAGACGAGTTAAATCAGCACATACCATTGGTTGATTTGAAGCCATTTCTTAAATATGCAGGCAGTTTAACCATTAACATGTTAGTTTATATAGATAGAGTGTACATTGCTGAAGAAAGGGGAAAAATTTGACTTCGATAGCGACAAAATTAGAGGAAATATTTAGATTAGAAAATGAAGAAAATTATGAGAATCAGCCGCTGGAAGTAGACTTTTACTTGACAGACTGAAGAAGTATTCACACGAGGTTTAGTTTGCAATAGAGATGACAAGTGGAATTTGTATGTACATCAAATGGAGTGAATTTCACGTGTTGATAGTGTTAATTATTCAGTGTGAATTCATCACAGATTTTTTTTTTATGGATTATTCATGGCAAGAGAAATAAATTGGTATGAAAATCATTTTATCTTTATGGTCAGTTTTATTTCTGCGTGTAGTTTGAAATTTTTATACCATTTTTGTTTGTAATTTTATTGAGAACTGCTGTGCCAAATTTGAGGTTAATAAAAGGAAAGTAAATATAAATAAATAACATTTATTACTCAAAGCCCTCTGAAAACATAATCTGCAAGCCAAGTATTCTCAGCAAGTCTCCGGGATACAGACACTGGGAAGGCTAACATTGCTCTAGGCGATCTCTGCAAGTATGCTGTCAGGGACTGCCTAGCTGTTTGGCTCAGGGGTTAATGTGTTAATAGTATAGAAAGCACCAAAATGGATTAAAATACCAAAACACAGTATTACTAGTACAGAGAGCACCAAAATAGATTCACATCGGGACAAGTTCTTCACGTCTATGGAGACTGCAAATATAATTTTTTTATTGCCATATATGGACTATTTCATAATGCACTTTTAAAATTTAGTGGAGCAGTTTGCCCACTGATATCAAATTAACTACATGCTTTAAACATTTCTAACACTGTGAATGTAGATCTTATCTCTTGTACAGGGATTGGTAACAATGTCTCAAGCGGATTAGCCTACCTACACAAATGCATATAAATGACAGGTATGCAATTGTATAAACAAAACTTCCTCGAATGCAGTAACCAGGATGTCAGTAATATGTTCATCCTTATAAAGAAAATAAAAGATTAGCATACAACTGATATATGGTTGAATTAACTGATTTTTCTGTCCATGAACCAGTCCATATACAGTAAAACCTGTCTTGAAAGACCACTGCTATGTGAAGCCACCTGTCTTGAGAGACCACCTGTTCTGAGAGACCATTATATTTTGGCAGAAGGTCCCTGGTCTTTCAAGACAGGTTCTACTTTACTCAATAGCACAGAGTACTGATCAAACTATATAGAACTGTATTGGAAAAATAAAAACTTGTCAATTTCCCAACCAGACAAACCTCTCCAACCGAATATAGACTTGTGCCATGACACAAAAGTAAGTTAAAAATGATCCAAACCACCCTCACACAACCTTTGCAAAGATGGATAGACACAGTGAAGATAATATCAAAACAGGGTAAAATCCTTAAATACATTTAACATTATATTAACATAAACCACTTTAGTTAATAGCAAAGTTGTTTTAACATCAAAATGTAGGTCACTGACATACTTTTCTGATGTAATGAAATGAGTAACAATGAAATGAAAGAATTTAATGTAATGAAATGAGTAACAATGAAATAAAAGAATTTAATGTAATGAAATGAGTGTTACGTGCTTAGGCTCGAATAAGCAGCAACACAGAAAGAGTGAAAACTACCAAGCTTGTATAACTTTAACAATGATTTATTTAAGTACAATTATTTTCATAAAATAATAAAATCCAACAAATATAGAATTCACAAAATAATCCACTAATGGAATTCCAAGTCCTGATAAATAAATGTTCTAATAGTTCCAGGTTCGAATCTTGACGATGTAATCCAAAATGGCTGACAATGTCACGTGATGCAATTCTTGTTTTATAATCATCCAAATGAATATCATAAACACATGTCCTTTTTCAGATAATTCTTTCTTCAATGAATTGACACAAAGTCCAGAAAAAATAATATTAACACTCAAACATGAAATACACTACTTGATAATAATAAAGCCCAAACATCTACTAATATTAGCTTCCAAAATACAGCTATATATAACTGTTTTTTTAAGTAAACAAGTGATCACATGATTTTCTAGAAATTGATAGAGGTTCATGGAAGGTCACAGAAAGAGACTGCCTTCACTAAAAATCACATACTCTTGATATTTCCTACCCTTAAGAACTAAAAATAAAATATTGTCCTTGAAATTAACCAATAGTGTTAGAGACTTGTTGACAATGTCCAAAGCAAGGTCAGGAATTAGATCCACAAGCCAAGGTCAAAACTTGTTTACAATTAGAGTGTAGGTCAGCTTGAATTTTCCAGAATAATTTCCCAATTAATGAATATTAAACCCTAAATGACAAATTTGGATTTAACAATTAAAAAATAAATAATTTAAATCGAATAGCCGTAACATGAGTAACAATGAAATGAAAGAATTTAATGTAATGAAATGAGTAACAATAAATTAAAGAATTTAATGTAATGAAATGAGTAGCAATGAAATGAAAGAATTTAATGAAATGAAATGAGTAACATGTTGAGGAAATAATTTAATGTAATGAAATGAGTAACAATGAAATGAAAGAATTTCATGTAATGAAATGTTGGTCATAGTGATCTACCTTTGCTGAGGTAATTTACATACCCTCAAATAGGTCATGGGGGTGAAAAACTAAAATGAATAATGTTGTTGTTGTGTAGCCTGCTCTTTTTCCGACTGATATTGACCATGACCATAAGAATTTAAACTTAACAAAAAGTGGCTATCTGGAAAATTTCAATGTCTAACCCATGACTCTAGCCTAGGTGCACTAACCCTCCATCGTTATCAGGATGTAGGCTTAAGCCAATGTGACTTAAGTGTGTGGCTGGAGGGAATATGGCAATAGCAACAGGTAAGAATCAGATCATTTAAACTAGTTTTATCACCCCCACCCCAAACACAGCATGACTTCCCTTTGGCAAACTCTACATCATACCACAATACTCAATGTATTTAGATGTAAGGATACAGGATTTTACATTACAGCTACACTCACTTTATCTGGATGTAAGTATACAGGATTTTACATTACACCTACACTCACTGTATTTGGATGTAAGTATACAGGATTTTACATTACACCTACACTCACTGTATCTGGATGTAAGTATACAGGATTTAACATTACACCTACACTCACTGTATCTGGATATACTATGCAGGATTTTACATTACATTACACTACACTCACTGTATCTGTAAGTATACATGATTTTATATTGTAACTACACTCATTGTACAGTATCTGGATATCAGTATTTGCCATGTTACATTACACTCACTTTATCTGATGTTTGTATATGTATATATGACTCTACATCGCAACTATAATTACACTGCATCCAGATCTATGTATATACAATACACCTACACTCACTGTATCTCGATGTAGGCATATAGAATTTTACATTGCACCTACACTCGCATTATGTGGATGTAAGTATATGGAATTTTTATTTGCACCTACACTCATTGTATCTGGATGTAAGTATATGGGATCCTACATTACACTTACACTCACTGTATCTGAATGTAAGTATGTGGGATCCTATATTACAATTACACTCACTGCAAATGGATGTAAGTATATCAGACTCAACACACCTAAACTCATTTTACCTGGGACTACATCACACCAGCAGTACTATATAGGACTGTATGTATATGTGACACCAACATTCACAATAAATGGACATAAATAAATGACTCTCCATCACTCTTACATTAATTGCATGCAGATGTGCATATATGTGACAATGCATAACATCTGTACTCACTGCATCAGGATGTGAGTGTAATAGACTCTACATCGCATCTACACTCACTGCATCAAGATTTGAGTAAATGGGACTCTGCATCACACTACACTCATTGCATTTGGATGTAAGTAGAGATGGCGTCAGACCATAAAATTCAACAACCTCTAGTTTTCCTTCTTGGCTTCTACTGATAGAATTTATAGTGCAAGCTACTGATGGTTTTTAAAAAAAAAAATCAAGTTAGATTAAACTGTGCACTGTAGTCTTGATATATTTATCACTTGAATCATGAGACAATGGTATAAGTTTTTGTATGTCTGTACGTAAGGTTAAACATATTCTGCAGTTTTCTTTATAACTTCTTTTTAGTAATATCAACCATGTTTACATAATTACTCTGTGATGAAAACAAGATCAGATAATTAGTATCTGATGTCAATAAGCCAAAGAAAGGCAATTTAATTTGCTTCATGTTGAATAGGTGCAGTACAAAACATGGCCATTTTGATGCTCATGCTCTTAAAATGCATCTGAGATCTGACCTCGACAGCTGACAATTTTAAATATACCATCTAATGAAGATGTATATTCTAAGACAAATGTCATCAAAATATTTTGTACCAATGAAACGTTTGGTTAGGGTGCAAAGAAATAATGGCCGCAACATTCATATATGATCTTTGTGTCCTTGACCTTCAAGTATGGCACCTAATTATTATGTAGTATACCTGATAAATTTCAGATCTCAAAGTGATATAAGTGCAAAGACTAGTCAAGGAACTTACTCTAGAATTAAATGTACTGCATAAAATCTAATTTTTATTTAAGCCACAATGATCCACATTTTTAAACACCGATCCCCCAAATCAAAAAGCCTCTTCCCTATATTAACTGCAAGCCACTCACAAACTTTGGTCAAGGTATATGGTACATAACTTATTATTATAATGAAGAAGAAAAAAAAAGATACTGAGACCTTGGACATTTTAACCCCCAAATCAATATGCTTCTTCCTAACCAAACGTGTAGGTCACCCATAAAGTTTGGTTAAGATATAAAGTCAAAAACTGAAATATCTGTGCAGAAACATATTTGAACCAGTGACCATGACACTGACCACTGGGCCCCAAAATCAACAGAAATCTTCCTTACTCCAAGGGCAAGTTATTCAAATGGCTCAGATTACATCTGTAAAGCAGAATTAAAGTTCTTGTGCTGAAACCATTTTTCTTTTATCAGTCAGAGTGACCTTGATTTTTTACCTTTATTAAACATATATCTATAGTCTTCTTCTTGACCTTATGTGACCTTGATGTTTTACCATTATTAAACATATATCTATAGTCCTCTTCTTGACCTTATGTGACCTTGGTTTTTTACCTATTTTAAAACATATATATATATATATATATATATATATATATATAGTCTTCTTCTTGACCTTATGTGCAAGCCTTCCACATAGTTAGATCCATATCTATGATGTAGAACTATTATTATTCTGTAGAAATCAATGACAGAAATCTTGATCTTTGCCCTGTGCACTCCAATTCATCAGGTTACTAGTTTATTCTAATGTATAAGACATCCACAAAGATTAGCAATGGCAGATGTTGTGCAATTAAAGATGTTGTGTAGGAACTAAAGGATTGACATATGGACAGATAAACATCATGAAATATGCTGAATACAATAATACACAAATTTAAATACCATGCACCTATATTTATGCACAGAATCACAAGTATCCATTAATGTAGTGCACACACATTTACAGTCAAACTAGTCTTAACAGACACTTGTCTTAACAGACACTTGTCTTAACAGGCACTTGTATATAAAGGACATTGTATATAAAGAACATTGTTAATGGACATCTTTTTCATTTATGATAATTTTTAACCTTCATACGGGACAATGTCATTCATACAAAAGTGTCTCTGTACTTGCATGGAGAAAATATCCAGCTAAACAATAAAATACACACAAAATCATCTTTACATATGTTAAAAGAAAAAGTAGTACCTTTCAAATCTGTAGCATTAAATCCAAAACAATTAGTCCAGAGTTGAAAAGCATTAGCACGCTGGTCCTTCTGATGGTTGGAGAAATGTGAAGCAGATGAACATGCTCTTAAGTACAAAGGACTAGGGTATGGAATCCACCTAGCCATATTTATTATGGCAAATAATATTCCATAAAACTTTTCTTGACAAAATATATCTCTCCAACTCTGCTACAATATCTAAAATCACCTATAAGTTATTAGTCAGTACTAGAAAATAATCTTAAGATAAGATTTTGATGCATAGGGTTCATTAGGAATGAATTCTGTGGCTTTCATGTGTCAATTTGACTCTGTGTTGTGTAATTAATGCTTTTATGTGATGTGCTTTGTCACCGCAAGGAGTGTATCTTACTCCCAATGACATAAACCATTCACACAGAATATTTAAATTTAGCTTTTATAAATAGACATCCGGATATCTTGGTTATGAGCAGTTAGTGTGGGTGAAACATTTTCATCCTCTAAATGTTGACAGCGTTATTGTTATACAGTAGATGTACTGTATTACTGTGCAAGTAATGATCTGTGAAGGAATTTAACAGCTGCTGTAAATAATAACAAAATTTTATACTAAACTGAAGGTTCAACACAACTGGTGAGTAACATGTGATGAAAATCTTCACAGATGCAATGATTTTCCAATGAAAGATTTGCATTCCTGGTCGTAACTTAGTATTTCCATTTCATTCTGAAAGCATTCTTGCACAATATCCTTAAATTATTTGTTTTTCTGAAAAATCGGATGTGATACAGTTTCTTCAATAAGAAAGAACTGACATATACACTACATCTACTGGATCTGATGCATACAAATTGATCCAATTCACAGAGCAGTGAAACTCAGTCTATACCATCAATAAAACATTATTGAATAATGCATTTTACTTGATAAACATTGTCAAGACGTATCAATGCAATCATTGGTAAGGTGAATGACCTAACTGCTTGCTGCTTCTTGTCTTCTCTCTTTGCTGCGCTATTTCCAGTAATGAAAGAACCCCAATAGTTTGAGATGTTTCACATTCATTTCAAGTGTATCCAATATATATATGGATCTGAGAACTTGAACAATGGATCAATAGAACCAGCGGGAGATAAAAAAAATATCTTTTTGGAATAAATAATATTTACCTTCATAAAATAGGATAACAGTTCAATGCCTTGTAAATTACCTGGCCAGACAACTGACTGGTGAAGAGAATTACAAAAAATACTTAGAATACTGCCACAAGTTTTGTATTTACGAAATCCTGGATGTAATTATTTTCATCCAAGGCCATACAGTCCCACTAAATAATCAAACTTCTTTAATTGCCACCAAATATGGATCGACTGGCTTCGTGACAAAAAGGAAAGATATTTATCCCACATAAAAAAAACGGGTAACTGATCTGTACTTTAGTTTTCTGGGCAGCGTTCAAATTGTTCCTGACCATTATACACTTTGGTTTTCATCCAGCTACAACTATCATACCATATCAATTACTTGTTTTATTGTACATTCTTTTTCTGGAAATATATCTTTTAAGGAATCATGCTTCAACACAAAGTTTGTATACAAAATTGCACCAGTAAATGCAATTGTTTAAAGTGCTAAGTTTTCTCAATTAAAAAATAGTTTGCATTTTATAAAACAACTGTTCAATACGGTCATTCTTGCCTTAAATGTTACTTATGGTAAGCAATCATTTACTTTTAACAGTAACCTCTTCTGTATCACTTAAATCAAATCAGAAAATAATCTGTATTAAGCAGTCACATCTTAAGAGGCCATATTATTTCTATCCTAGAGGAGATTGTTTAAGACATGTATTTTCTGAGGTTATGTTATCAGAAGAAATGTTCTGCTTGATTCAAACAGTTACTGCAGGTTTATTTATTATCAGGTTAAAATGGCTGATGTTGTTGCCATCTTTAGTATCACAACAATTCAAGCTTGGTCACTGATACAGAGCGGGTGATTTTGGATTTTTAATGTAGCTGTAACAATTTTTATGTCATATCACTACAATGTCTGCAGAGTGGCAGTTTATAGTGATGTCTAGCACTGGGGCATCATGCCACAGACATGTGGCATCATGTTCCACCCAGTCACATTATATTAAAACCAGACCATCAAGTTCTAGCACTGACCTCTTAATACCGATCACCATGTGAGGCCACTGCTAGTACCTGTTTTATAAGTCTCTGGTATGACTTGGCTGAGGTATGAGCCTTAGACCTCATGCACCTGAGGCAGATGCTGTCACCACTTAAGCCAAATGTGTGGTTGATTGAAGGATAAATATTATGATTATTATCTAAAGCTGAGGGAAAGACATTGATATTATTTTCACATAGTTAGACCTGGTTTATGTGATGATTATCACATGCTTTGTGAGCATTAAGAGGTTAGTGTTAGGACTGGTCGGCCTGGTGTCAGGATAATGTGACTGGGTGAGACATCATGCTACATGTCTGCGGCATGATGTCTCAGTGCTAGACATCACTATAAACTTCCTCACTGCAGACATCATAGCGATATGACTGAAAAATTGTTAAAGCTACGTTAAAAATCCTAATCAAACAAACAAACAAAGCTTTGTTATGGTAACAGATCTTTTAATTATAACTATATTCTTCTATTACTTTTGACCAGGTTTTCTTCTTATGTCTTAGCTGTTTTACTCAAATTGTAACACAGATGTGTTTTTGTTTTTTTTCTTTTGGAAGGGAAATGTGTTTTCTAGACACCACTCGATCCTTACAAGACTTTTATCAAAATCAGGAAACACTATTTAGAGACTTTAGTCTAAAATGATAAAAAGTCAAGGTCAGATGCAGGTAAATTAATAATTATGGGGTCATCCAATTACAGATTTATTTGGACTGGGTGATAATGGTAATGTTTATGCATATTAGTCAATGGTGAAATTTAATTTAAATTTCTCTTATTTATTATAAATTGCTTTATTTTTCTCTGTGATGGTATTTCTTGTTTCTCTAATATTGTCATCAGAGGTTTCAAATACCATCTGTACTACCGGTAGCTTGTTAGTTGTTGGACAAACCCATATATTGCACAGACCCAAAGCTGCGGTCACAAAATGTGCATGGAAGATCCAAGTCTTTGCAGTCTGTTAGGAGTAATCAGCAGAACAAACAACATAGACCCTGATCTGCAAGCAGTTCGCATTTTAACTTGACTTTTAAGTGAATATGTACAATAAGTACATTAGAAGACGTAACAAAATTATTCCACCTGTTAACCTCATCAAATTTAGAAGCAGACATTATCTCCCTTTGTACATATTTTTTAGAAGTGTTAAAGCTATCCATTTACAGTAATAAATACAGTTAGAGTTGCAAAAGATTATCATGTGAATGGTGATATGAGTAAATGATAAATTAAAATGGCTATTGATACTAGTCAAGTGATGCAGAGCTTTATGTAGGCTTTTGATACTGGATCCTTACTGTCCATCAGTGCAACAAAATTCATTTCTTTCAAGTGAAATAATTATTTAGTAAAATTGACTATTATTTATTATCTTATGGTTTTGGGTTGATTTCATCAAATCTCAGTCTGAATTCATTTATATGCTCAAAATGTACAGGGGTCACTGTTAGGTGTCTAAGAGGCAGCTGATCTAGCCCAATGCTAATTTTGTAACTAAGTCTCAATGAGTTGCTCAGTAATAAAAAAAAAACGGAAGTCCAAGATGGACAGGAAGCACTTATAGAGCTCTCCACTTTAAGGTACATGTAATGACGAGAACAAGAACACGAACAAAAACAATGATAACAATGACTATGAAGATGATGATTTTTGTTGTGAAAAACTGATGCTGTTGTACAGAAGGTGCATCAACACAATATTGGTATTTATTAATTTTTTTGTAATGTACAAGCTTGTTAGATAATGAGTCACTTCCTGAAAGTTTTTCCTGCAATCACCTTCAAGTAAGATGCCACTGCATCAGTTTTCAGGTTTTCTTTCAAAACTACTCTAGTTATAGCTTAATCTAACACATAAAACATTATATATGTGTTTAGGCAAGTGATGTACAGTGCCTCCTTGATTATGATAGGCAAGTGATGTACAGTGCCTCCTTGATTATGATAGGCAAGTGATGTACAGTGCCTCCTTGATTATGATAGGCAAGTGATGTACAGTGCCTCCTTGATTATGATAGGCAAGTGATGTACAGTGCCTCCTTGATTATGATAGGCAAGTGATGTACAGTGCCTCCTTGATTATGAATGAAAAAACTGGATGGCCCAAATAATGGATAAAACAAATATACATGGGAAGACATAAAAAACATGTATGGCTATTTCTCAGCCTTGGTCTACAATCTTATGGTGTTGATATAGATTTACGAATCTAAACTCAATTCGACTCCCAGCTGGTCCAATTTATACCCTTCACATTATTTCTACTGTTCCTAGCTTTGATTTCAGCAGTATGCAATATTTATATATTGTTCCATGAATAAATCATTCTAAATTATGGCACAATGTTTTCATATATTAAGTTGAATAGAAATGTCAGCATTAAACTTGAAAACTAACAGTTCAATCTATTTCAATCTATTTGGTTTTAAAGATGACAATATACAAAGAAAGGCACTACAAAGAGAAAATGAATTTGCTGTTTAATTTTTGCTTGTTAATGTTACGACCATGTGATTTCAAAGGGAGATGTGCATTGTGTCAAGCCTTTTCAAGTAAAACCAGAAATAAATAGGGTCTTTTACAGAAAAACTGTTCCTCATTTAAAATCAAATATTTGCTCAAGATAATTGATGTTCTCCATCTCGCCAAGTGAAGTCTATACAAATAAGGTAACGATATACAATACATGTATACATGAGGATGGTACATATTTATACCATAACTAGAATGACAAGGCCCAACTGTGCACGCTGGACAATATCTACAAGAATAGAGCCCATCTGTACACCACACTGTACAATGTCCACAAGAATAGTATTGTTTTTTATGGTTTAACGCCATTTTTCAGCACAATATAGGCTATACATGGTGGCCAGTATTATTGGTGGAGGAAGAACCCGCACAAACCCCGGAAAGAACCACCGACCCACGAGAAGCTACTGCACAAGAATAGACCCAATCTGTACTCACTACACTGGACAATATCTACAAGAATAGAGCCCATCTGTATTCATTACACTGGACAATATCTACAAGAATAAAGCCCATCTGTACACACTACACTGTACATTGTCTACAAGAATAGAGCCCATCTGTATTCACTATACTGGACAATATCTACAAGAATAGAGCCTATCTGTACTCACTACACTGGACAACATCTGCAAGAATTGAGCACATCTGAACACACTACACTGGACAATATCTATGAGAATGGAACCCATCTGTACACACTACACTGGACTAAATCTACAAAAAAGAACATCTGTACACACTACAATGTACAATATCTACAAGAATAGACCCCATCTGTACACACTACACTGGACAATATCTATGAAAATAGAGACCATCTGGACAAAATCTACAAAAACAGAGAACATCTGTACATACTATACTGTACAATATCTACAAGAATAAACCCCATCTGTACACACTACACTGTACAATATCTACAAGAATAGAGCCCATCTATACACTAAACTGTACAATATCTACAATAATAGAGCCCATCTGTACAAACTACACTGGACAATATCTATGACAATATAGCCCATCTGTACATGCTGTACAATATCAACAAGAATGGAGTCCATCTGTGCACTGTACAATATATCTATGATAACAGAGCCCATCTATTCACAATATTCCCATATTTACCACATGGAACCCATCTATGAACAGTGTACAATGTCCTAAAACATGGAGCTCATCAGTGGGAACTGTACAACATTTACATGGATGGGGATCCATCTGTGATCTGTGATCAATAGGCAGACCTAGTTGCCAAATCATGCTTTATTAAGTCTTTCAAGGTGAATAAAAGTAAGAATATTTCTTATGTGTCAACAAATGAGATTTACTAAAAAAGGAAAGAAAATTCCTTCTTTTTCCTAGTTAATATTGTGTTACATGCTTAGGCTCGAATAAACAGTAACATAGAAAGAGTGAAAATAATAAGCTTGTAAAAACTTAATAAACAATTTATTGAGCACAAATATTTTCCAGAAAAGAAAAAATAAACTTCTGGTTTTAAGAATATACTCCAAAATTAATCCAAAAATAATTCAAAATATAATCCACTAGAGAAATTGCAAAAGTCCTAGTAATAAAATGTCCAAATAATTCCAAGTTCGAATCTTAGTGAAGCATCCAAGATGGAAGACAATGTCACATGATGAAGTCAGTTCTTGGTAATGAAATTCAATGAGCACAATTATTTTCCAGATAAATAACAAAATAAATCCTCTTGATCCAAACGAATTGAAATAATTTCCAATACAAGGTAATTTAAAATAACTCAGAACAACACACAACTTAGTATTCTAACAGCCCAACTCGTACTAAATAGTTCGCTCCAAAACATAATTTATATAACTGTTTTTACGTAAAAATGAAAGGGGTCACATGATCTTCTAGAATCTTTTAGAACAAATTTACGTTCAAAAAGTCTCGTACACCGTATGACCCAACTAAAAATAGAAAGATGTTTTTAACAAAGCTCCATAATGTCCTTGGAATCAACCAATCATTTTAAAAGCTTGTTTACAACTCTGAAGCCAGGTCAGAAATGAGGTCAACACCTGGTGTTTCTTTGTAAAGTACAGGTCATCTCCCAATGAATGAATCTTAAACTTAAAATGTCAAATTTGAATCTGACAAACAAACAATTAAAATAAAAAGTAAATGACCCAAATCAAATACATGTAACAATTGTCAATGATGTTGATCCTTGCATTAATTAGTGGCAGGGTACTTGCATGGAGCCCCTTAAAAAAGTTAATGTTCTCCTATAAGGATATGGTAGACACTGTTATGTGACTAACATACCATCATTTCCTGATTTACTGAATCACCGCTTTATAGGTTTATTAAACTATGTATAAATCTTCCACTAGAAAGAAATAAGGAAAACAGAAACAAAGAAAGAAACAGCCATCAGGAAAATCAAAATAATTCTGATCCTTTCCCTGAGCGTCATCCTGCATGGGCACCAAATTTTGATACAAGATGTAAATTTTATGTAGATATTGCCAATATATACTCAGTTTACTGGGCATGAGGTAGAAGCCTACTGCCAAGGTCTGTAGTGTTGAGGTCATGCATGATACACTAAAGTGGGTGGTATTATAGAAAGGTAGACAGATTGAGCTCTACAATTTTTTTGGACCCATTTTCTTTTATGCCCAAAATTCGCCCATGGTTGGAATCTGATGTTGTGTCCAGATTTTAGACTTTATTGCCTCAGATCTCAGACTCAGTCATATGAGGAATGATCCATCATCTAACCGATGATCTGGCCTATGTACATAAGCCCTCACTTTTTTAGTAGGACATCAGTACAGTGCAGAAGGGAAGCTGGAAAAGGTAGCTCTGATAGTTGGTAGATCATCAGAGTCGCAATCCAAGGGTCCTGGGTTCAATACACACCTAGGCAAGCTTGAGTTCGCTGCCTCAGTGTGTCACTGGGTGAGGCATTGAGGATATATTCCATCCACATTATAATGGTCAGTAATGTGATAAATCTACCCCTGTACAAAACCATTCACAATGCAGATAGATTTTTTAAAATTTGTACACCATACCAAATTGACAGTATAGTACCTGGTCTGGTACCAGTTTTAGTAAAGATAATGTCCAAGAAATTAAGTCAGAAATCTAAAACTACACTTCTGTATCTTGGGTTTCTTGAAGCAAAGCAAGACTTACATTTAACATTTTGCATTCAAAATGAAAAATATGTTAGATAAGCAAACTTGTCATTTCCAAAGAAATCATCTCTTTCTGAGACCGAAATATTTGGTATATAATCCTTAATCCATACGGTAAAAGAATACCAAACCTCTTCAATCATTGGGCAGTCCTAAAGTAGGTATTCAATATTTCAGCTCTTATTTTTACAGAATGTTCCTATATTAATAAATTTTATTCTTATTTTTACACAATGTTCCTATATCAATGAATTTTATTCTTATTTTTACAGAATGTTCCTATATTAATGAATTTTATTCTTATTTTTACACATTGTTCCTATATCAATGAATTGTATTCTTATTTTTACACATTGTTCCTATATCAATGAATTTTATTCTTATTTTTACAGAATGTTCCTATATTAATGAATTTTATTCTTATTTTTACACAACGTTCCTATATTAATAAATTTTATTCTTATTTTTACACAATGTTCCTATATCAATGAATTTTATTCTTATTTTTACACATTGTTCCTATATCAATGAATTTTATTCTTTTTTTTACACAATGTTCCTATATCAATAAATTTTATTCTTATTTTTACACAATGTTCCTATATCAATGAATTTTATTCTTTTTTTTACACAATGTTCCTATATCAATAAATTTTATTCTTATTTTTACACATTGTTCCTATATCAATGAATTTTATTCTTTTTTTTACACAATGTTCCTATATCAATAAATTTTATTCTTATTTTTACACAATGTTCCTATATTAATGAATTTTATTCTTTTTTTTACAGAATGTTCCTATATCAATGAATTTTATTCTTTTTTTTACAGAATGTTCCTATATCAATAAATTTTATTCTTATTTTTACACATTGTTCCTATATCAATGAATTTTATTCTTTTTTTTACACAATGTTCCTATATTAATGAATTTTATTCTTATTTTTACAGAATGTTCCTATATCAATAAATTTTATTCTTATTTTTACACAATGTTCCTATATTAATGAATTTTATTCTTATTTTTACACATTGTTCCTATATCAATGAATTTTATTCTTATTTTTACACAATGTTCCTATATTAATGAATTTTATTCTTATTTTTACAGAATGTTCCTATATCAATAAATTTTTTTCTTATTTTTACACAATGTTCCTATATCAATGAATTTTATTCTTATTTTTACACATTGTTCCTATATCAATGAATTTTATTCTTCTTCAAAAACTGATTTGTTAAAATAACTCTGTGCATGAATTAAAACAAAAATGAAATCAGGTTTGTAATTTTGGTCCCTTCTTTGTTAATATGTCCGATTTTTTCTTCTTCCGGTTTGATCAGTTGTCTACTACCTTAATTTTCTTAACCATATCCAATGTTTTCCATAAGGAAAATGTGTTCTA
This sequence comes from Unio pictorum, assembly GCA_030141615.1. Taxonomy (NCBI): domain Eukaryota; kingdom Metazoa; phylum Mollusca; class Bivalvia; order Unionida; family Unionidae; genus Unio; species Unio pictorum. The sequence continues at coordinate 4,890,640 of JARLTB010000169.1, read as the reverse complement.
CTCTTTACCAAATCTTTCAATACAGATTTTAAATTCTTATTTGTTACTATGGTTTCTTATATGGTACAAAGTATCAGGAGAGTATCATGGGTCAATAGCTAGAAGGGTTAAAAGGTCGTTTCCAAGTTTAGGTACTGCTATCTGTTACTGTTATTTATCACCATGCAGGACTGTAGAAAGTCCCCCATTTTCAAAATTTTATTGAAAATGATGTAAAGTTTGCTCAAAGCTGAAACTGGTATGTGTTTCATACCATCTGATCCTGCCAAAGTGTCATGGGGTTGATCCAAGATAATTTCGAGATTCTCCAAGAGTACATGTAACAGGTTTGTTTTAATCTTTACCATCAGCAGGTCTGAAATTTGGAGGAACCTTTCAAGCTTTAGACTGCATATGTTTTCTGAACAATTCTCTTGTAAGGATTTATTTTAAAGAATTTTTTTCCAATGTATTTGAGACTTTTGGTAGTCATGACTATTTCATCATATTTTTTAAAGTGCCTGATACAGCTGCTTTTAATTTTGCCCATAATCTTTCTCTCCATATTTCATACAGAATATACAGAGTTTAACCTTGATACATATGACCTTCATGTTTTCCTCGTACTCTCTCCAATAATACAGCATGCTTTAGCTTGCTATGCATACTATTTATTCCGATTTTCTATTCGATTAGCATTTAAAGTTTTAAGGTCCTTGTTCCATTCTCTGATGGCATCTTTGCATGCATGTCATCAAATTTGTAACAAGTCATTTAAAGGTTTCTTTCTCCAGTAGCAACCATCAGATCAGCATCATTTATAACAGACTGAGCAAAAACCTATGCCAGGACGCTTTCAATAAAGTTTAGTCAAATTCTGTTAACCATTTTCAAAAGAATAATTTAAAGTCAACATGTTTATATGTTTTAGTAATAATGGTTGAAAATTTGTTTAGAAGTTTATTTGTTATTTTAGTGATGATGGCCATATTTGTCAAAGCCCTCTATGCCTGAATGTTTTTTTAAAATGCTTAAATTCTGTTTAGTGGTTTTTCTGAAGTCATTTTAATGTTTTTCTCTCTTAAGTAATGATGACAATATTTGACAGCAGATCAGTAATGTTTAGAAATAGGCTGCAAGCCTTATATGCCAAAATTTGTTCTGTTAAATTCAGCTAAATTCTGTAGAGTATTCTTTGAGAAGTCAGTTGAAGGTTTTCTTATTTTATTACTAACAGCCATATCTGAAGGTGTATTGACATCATTTGAACAAATCTGAAAGACCAAGAAGAAAGACATGTCTTTTTGTACAGAACATGGTCTTCAGTATACAGAACTACTGGTGTAAACTAAACGCAATCTGAAAGACCAAGAAGAAAGACATGTCTTTTTGTACAGAACATGGTTTTCAGTCTACAGAACTACTGGTGTACACTAAACGCAGTGCCAAGAATAACTCATATCTGCATGATGACTTATAGCAGTCCCACACTATTCTGTACTGCAACAGCATGCTGCAGCACCATGATACTAATGAGACAAAAGGACAGAACTGGTCAGATGTTCAGCAGCACAGTGCCTCAATGACCACACTAGGTCAAGAGAATGATGATGATGATGATGATGATGATGATGATGATGATGATGAAGATGATGATGATGATACTAATGTATTTTGACTTAATACCTATCAGACCCAGTTTTACAGTCACTGCACACTAAAAAGTTCATTTCAGTATGGTTTCACTCTTAACTACTGTATAACATGCATACCTAGTCTCTTTGTATCACTCAACAAGTTCTAGCTCAACTAATATGCAGGCAATAATTTAGTTAAAATATTCAACTCATTTCATCTGCAGAATTCTCTCATGACCTTCTGACATTAGAAATTTTAAAATAACTTTACCTACCCATAAATATAAGCATGTTGCTCAGAAAATTATTAAACTTTAAAACCATAAAGAACTAATATTACTGTGTCAAAACTTGACGCTTTTGCACTGTGAGACCTTTTACACACAAATGAACATAAACTCATTAATATTTCATTACCACAGTTGTCTTGATATCCTGTTCCCATATGTCATGATATAATATGAAACAAGAAGTCATAGTGGGTCTGAGATCTCTCACCTGCAAAAATCAACTTCAAAGCCAAATGCAACAGCAAATGAAATTTTGATTATTCGGATGCCTGGTGACACTGAAAGGTATTTCTAGTTATGGTGACAATGGTCACATGTAATTACTGAATGGCATCACTTGTACAAATATAAAAGACCTTTACTGGAAGTTGCCTATCAAATTTGGTCAAATTCCATCCAGTAGTATTTGGCAAGAAATTTTTAATGCCTTTTTTCAAATCTCAGTAATGGCAACCATGTGTCACTAATTAACTTCATTTCTCCAAGTCACTAATTAACTTCATTTGTCCAAGTCACTATTAACTTCATTTGTCCAAGTCACTAATTAACTTCATTTGTCCAAGTTTGCAAGCTCTTCAAGCCAGGATGCTTTCTGTTGCATTTTGTCAACTTCTGTTCATTTGTTTTTGAGAATTTAAAAAAAAAATCTATCTTACTCATGTAGAGATATTTGACAGCAAATCAGTATAATTTATACAAAAACATGAAAGTCTTGACTCATGATGCCAATATATTTCCAGTCAAAATTAAAAGATTTATTTCAGTAGCTTCTGAGAAGTCATTTTAATGGATTATTCCATATTCATAGTGAGCAGTCATATATTAAGGCAAATGTGAGCTACTGATGGCCTCCATGCCATAAGCTTACTGTTCAATTGGAATAAGCTTGTCAGCATTTTGCAAACAATAAAAGGCTTTTTGTGGGAATTTATTAAAGCAATGATGGCCATATTTGATGTCAGATATTCATCTGGTACACAATTCTGAAAAAAGCCCATGTCTTCTTTCAAACGTGCTTTGATTCTGGTCATCTGTTTTTGAGGTCATTTTAAAGTTTTCCTTGTTTAGTGACAGCAGATGTTAGATAGGCATCATTTTTTTTTAATAAACAAATTTGAAAATTGAAAGGCCTTAATGGCTAAATGCTTTGTCAAATATTGTAAGTATTTAAAACATCATGACGCATCAGTATTATTTATAACAATCTGAACTGCCTCCATGCCATAATATTTTTTGTCCAATTTAGTTTGTTGATGTTTAGCCTTGAGAAGTTCTTCTGTTTGAAGCAATAGCAGTTATATCTGACAGTAGACTGCAAGAAGTAACTTTTGCTTGTAAGCAAAACCTTCACAATATACATGTACATATAAACCTATGTACCAAAATTTATCAAACATATATGAGATATCCTTTCAAAAGAGCTTTCAACTTCAGCCAATCAGATGCAAACCACCTCATCATTATGCACATATCTTACTTAATTACAGAACCTGTCAAGAACAATGATGACATAAGCTAATTTACCTTGCTATAGCTTACTCCAATCAATATTCAGTCTCCAGAAAGGTAAGGATATCAGTCAATAAGATATATACTTACCTCATTTGTATAAGACAATGGTGATACAAGCTTATTTATCATCCTGGGGCAATCTCCAATCAGTCTCCAGAATGTAACCAGATCAGCCAATTAGACATAATTAATCTTACCTACATATTCCTCTATTTCAAGTCATTATTGAAATTTCTATGAAATCTTACCTACATAATCCTCTATTTCAAGTCATTATGAAATTTCTGTGAAATCTTACCTACATAATCCTCTATTTCAAGTCATTATGAAATTTCTATGAAATCTTACCAACATAATCCTTTATTTCAAGTTATTATGAAATTTCTATGAAATCTTACCTACATAATCCTCTATTTCAAGTTATTATGAAATTTCTATGAAATCTTACCTACATAATCCTTTATTTCAAGTTATTATGAAATTTCTATGAAATCTTACCTACATAATCCTCTATTTCAAGTCATTATATAAAAATTTCTGTGAAATCTTACCAACATAATCCTCTATTTCAAATCGTTATGAAATTTCTATGAAATCGTACCTACATAATCCTATTTCCTATTTGAAAAAAAGCAGACTAGAAATAAGGCTTCCAGAACTGGTACAATGCGAGACAACCAGATGCAAGATTTGTTCTTGCTATTGTTGTTGTTAATTTGGACTTAAGGTCATTTTTCAGCACATGATAGGCTATATGTGGTGGCCAGTATATCTGGTGGAGGAAGATACTGGAAAACTGCCTGAAGAAAAAATGATCCACAGGAAGCTACAGGCAAGCAGAGGTCACTGATCTCTAAAGGCAAGTGCCTTTGACCACGCGGTCACCTGTATCTGGTCTGGACACTTTGTATAAAAGTCCGCTGAAAAACTAAACATGCACATGCGATATTTGTGTGCACACAAAATATGACAATATATCAGAACAGATGTAAAAAAAAAAATTTAAAATAAAATATGAGATGTATTTCTAAATTTTTTTATTAGAAATGAACAACTTTTTTTGTATTTAGCTTTATGTACCTTGAAAACTGATGCCATTAATTAAAGTTATCAAAAAGGATTTATCAAATATTCTCCTGCTGGAGAAGAGATATACCACAAATAGAAAAGCAAAGATACATATTTTGATCAACGGACACTAACAGATTCATCTCTTGAGCTAACTTAACAAGAACTAAAACTTGGAAATAAGAATAGTGTCAATGATTAATGACATTTACAAATGATCTGCTAAGATCTGCCAAGCAGGAAGTATGTTGTTGTTGTAGGGTTTAATGCCATTTTTCAGCACAAGATAGGCTATACATGGCGGCCAGTATTAATGGTGGAGGAAGAACCTGAGAAAACCCCGGAAAGAACATGAGAAGCTACTGGCTAGCTTTACCACATATCAGCATTGACCAAATCTGAGACTCGAACCGATGCAGACAGAGGTGAGATGACAGTGATCTGTAATGGAGAGAGCTTTAGACCATTTGACCACTCTGGGCCCCCAAGAAGTATGTATTTGTCATATACTATTATGTATATTTGCATTGTTTGTTAGTTTTCATGTTTTTTTAAAATAATAACTTCATTAATGCTATTGATAATTTCATACTGTATGTTTTCACATTGTTTTAAGGTAAAATAAATTATTTGTTGAATTTTATGAAGCTTGTTGCTTTTAATTTTCTTCTATTACTGTACTTATTTTAAAAAGGTCACCATAGATACTGAATGAGTTAAAAGCAAACACCATTCTCTTTAATAAATGGTGAATGACAATTTTGTTCTTAAATAATCTATATTCTTATGTAAAAGTATGTTGAGAAATGTCGCATGAAACGTATACCATAATTAACATAATTTTATTAGGAACATCTTTGTGACAAATGTCAGCTTAACTGAAGGAATACAAAGCAAAAAAAAATAACTAATTTATTGCAAGAAGCCACCTCTGTACATCAGTGCTGAGTGATTCTCAAGGATGCAGGCACTGGTAAGGCTAACACTGGTCTAGGTGATCCGAATGCATGCTATAGGGGAATACCCAGCTGTTTGCCTTACAGGCTAATAATACCATTGGGGTGTATGGCGTGTCCTGGGAGGCATAACCCCATCTGGCATGCTAAGCAGTCGTACTCCTTCGGGGTTAGCTTGTCCACCTTTGGTCCACACTTGGCACTCAGCTGTGGCTCCAAGAAGTTGTGGCATGCACAGTGGCCACATTTCAGGATATGGCCTCTGAACTGGCTGGCTAAACTAAGATGAGGGTAGCTAACAGGTCTTAAACTCTCAGTAAATTAGGCTTTGTCTACCTAGCATGTGAAGACTGGATTCAGCAGCTTGCATGGGGAACCACCAGTTGGTCAACAGGCAGAAAGGCAATCCGAAACAAAGCGACGTGGAGCACTAAGAGCTCAATGAGACACGTAGGACATCCTGGTCATCCACTGCACTCAACTCCGTCTCTGGCCATCTTGACATTGTCAAGCTGCTGGACTCAGATGGCTTTGCACAAGAGAGGGAGAGAGGGAGGTTGATGAACTGCACAACACGTCCTCACTTAAAATGAAGTCATTCTTGTCATCCACCCATCCCATTTCATCACCCACTCAAGTCATGTGGCAACAGGCAAGCGATGAAGCAGCAAGTGTGGGTAAATGCAGCCATAGCCGCAAACCTGCACAAAACTGACTCAGACCATTAGGGTCATTCACTACTGATATGGAGATTGGCAGCTCTTTCAGCGATCGAGCAGCTATATTCTGGAATGCACTGCTAACCTCCCTGGAATGAGGAAGGGGCTGGAAAAGGAACCCTAAACATTGCCTGCTGTAAACTTCCCTTCCTGGTCAAAATAAGAAACAGAAATTGAGGATTGTTCCTCTCACACTTTGCACAAGGAATGTGTGCAGCTTACTGGACAGAGATTATGTGGAAAGATCCCTGAGGAGAAATGCCCCATTAGGAAAGGAACTTGCCAGATACATGGACATTGCTGCCTTAAGTGAGACCCGGCTTGCAGGAGAAGGTGAACTCCGATAATCACTGAGAACACATGGTTATGTTTAAGTCCATTTTTTCAGAAAAATCAATGTGATTTATCATTAAAGATACGTGTTCAGTTACAAGTTATCAGATAGCCCCATTGAAATCTCTTACCAGTATCAACTGAAATGAATCTTTGATAAACCAACTTTTGCAAGTCTGCAAGCTTGATTAGACCTGAATGCTGTTCTTTGGTCAAGTGTAGCAACAAGCAACTTGTTAATGGACAGATAACTGACTCAAGACCATACCAATGGACCTTATGGTCAGGTGGGTTAAAACTTTAAGTGTGAATTTATCTTAGTGCACGCTGGGAACATCTACTGCATCTCTGGAAAGTACAGTGCCTACGAAATTGATCTAAATGCAAACTTAACCAAGATGTCAGACATATGGATGGAAAAGGTTAACTATATGCTTTACCGTTATGGCAGATATAATTGAGATATTATTCGTTGATTTAAATAGTAAAAACTATTGCAGTTTATAAAAATGAGTCCAGTAGACATCTAGTCAAACAAGCTTAGCACAACATGTATCATGATGTTATGCAACACACATTGCCCATGAATAGACTGTCAAGTGGCTCATTGGAATTAAAACTAAAAAAATAAGCATTGGATTTACAATAAGGACGAAGGCTAAACAAAATATTGAACTTGTTGATGGGTTTAGGAAGAAAGAAACTTTAAAAAAATTATGCAGCAATGGGAAGATAATCTAATTAAAACAGGAGAAGATAATCTAATTAAAACAGGAGAAGATAATCTAATTAAAACAGGAATATTTTGCACTTCTTGAGCAGCTGTAGGCTTTACAATGACTCCATTTTGCTGTAGAGAGTCATGCACAAGTGATCAAATGTACAATTTTTAAATTCAGTTGCATGATGAGACTGGACTTGTCAACATTTAAGATCATGTTCCATGCACACCCTTTAATATCAATTAACATATAATATCAGACTGAAGCAAGCCTGAACGCCAAATTCTTCATGACAAATGTTACTGCCAAAATTCCTTCAGTGAATTTAATTTCACAAAAAAAAATTATGCTATACAGGACTTCTTTAAATTTCTGCCTTCACTGTAAACTGACATTACATAGACTCGTAAATATGCATGCTGGAAATAATAAGCCTTATTGTTGTTTACCCAAAAATACACATGAAACAATTTTTTTCTGCACCAGTCAGAAAATGACACAAATTTAGGAAACTGAAACTGTTATAGGAAAAAGTCTGCATGCCACACCCACTTTGTCATTTTAGCCAATCTGGTCTGCTTTTCTTACATTTGCATATCAATGTCACTGTAGCCAATCTGGTCTGCTTTCCTTAAATGGATTTTGAGCACATTTACATATCAATGTCACTTTAGCCAATCTGGTCTGTTTTTCTTACATTTGTATATCAATGTCACTTTAGCCAATCTGGTCTGCTTTTCATACATGCATTTTGGCTACATTGATATATCAATGTTACTTCAGCCAATTGTTGTTGTTATTGTATTAGGGTTTAACTGCATTTTTCAGCACAAGATAGGCTATACATGGTGGCCAGTATTAATGGTAGATGAAGAACCCAGGAAAATCCCGGAAGGAACCACCAACCCACGAGAAGCTACTGGCAAGCTTTCTCAACTTTAGACAATCTGATCTGCTTTTTTTACATGGATATTGGCTACATTTATATATCAAGGTCACTTTAGCCAATCTAGTTTGATTTTCTTATATGGCTTTTGGGTACATTTACATATTGTAATAAATTTGGAGTATGTATATTTGACAGCATCCCATTTTTAAGCGATTCTTAGATTTATTTGTGTGAGTATTTGGTCTTTGGTGCCATGGAAATATTACTAGCCTGAAATAGTTAGCCAATTAGTAGGAGCAAACGTCACAGAGCCGAGTGTTAGTGAATTTGAATCATGCTGGGGTTGTTAGTAGTGAATTTAGGTACAAGCCGAATGATGTGTCCCTGGTGTAACATAGTCCATATTAAAATTCAGCAGTGTATAAAAGTATTGTGGTTGAAATGGCAGCATTTATGGTAGGAAATCAGTAAATTATATAAGTGAATCAATAAGTTGGTACTTGGTAGGTACTATTTATCTGTCCATAGTGGAAAATGAGCATATGTATATGAGCGTGATACGCTGGAAATTATCTGGATTGACTGGCCTAGGGTCACGCAGTTAAATATTTCCCAGTTAGTAAGGGAATACTAGTGTAATTTCTATGGCATGACGAGCGGTTGGTACGAAAATCTGGAGATAATGAAGAAAAACCATGCAAAGGTGCGGTTAATGGACTTTTGGGCAAGCTGTCTCATTTGGGTCGCCAATTGATTAGAGCAAAGGTTATTAAATATAGCAGACATGTCTGTCTTTCCATTTTACAACTCAAGTTGTATGGAAGTCTTTGGAAGTTTGAGGAAAACATATGACTTCCAGCGTGACTGGCACCAGGGTTTGACACGACTCGGTCAAGTGAATACCCCTGTGCGTGTAAGAAAAAAATTTCTGGTGGCAGCCGTTTGGGATATGTGTGAATAGTTCTGTCATGGGTTGCAATTCATTAGGTTTTATTAAGTGTGAAACAGACTATTACTTAGCATTTGGAAATGAAGAAGTGTTCTATAAAGAAATGTTATGGAGGGTGCGCCTTTAAAATCTGTTTATTGTGATTTCGTGACATTTAGTCTGCGGGAGAAGGATCTTTAAGAGAAGTACTTATGTTCATTCAGGACGGAATATTTTATCTAGGATATAATACAGCGAGGATACAAGAATTGTATTTGTAGTAGGGCGTGCAAATGGCGAGATTTTGATGAGACATGAGAGATGAGAATCAGTGATGAGGAAATCGGCTGTGTTAGTATTTACTTATGCTAGAGTGAAGAAATTAGAAATTGGCTGTGTTATTTTTTTTTTTAAAGTTATTAGTTTACAAGAACCGTTATTAAAAACAAAAGAACGTGTGTTTGACAACACCTTCTCCCTGCTGTATTTGGTAAATTCATAAACCTTATGCTGTATTTATTGAAATTCAGTAAGGGGTGGGGGGTTACAATAATAATAATAATAACAATAACAACCGCATACATCTTCATTGGTTTTCAATAGCAATTGGTAGTGTGCTACCAAGTACATCGAGGCAGACAAATTGTGAATATTGAAAGAGTATTATAAATTATTATGATGGCTACAGGCAAAGATACACCTACCTCATTATTGAATACGCCTTTACCACAGTCCGTGCATTGGCGACTCTTGTCGCCATTGTCACCTATTGATAGGATGCAAAGAAAGTTGGTAGACGTAGACAGTGGTGTTCAGTGCTATGTGACTTCAACTCCGTGCGAGGCCGATAGTGGCAATGGACGTGCACGTGATGGGTGGGCTGAAGATCTGAGGTTCAGAACCATTAAAGAGAGTGCTCCTGAGAACGTGAAGTCAGACATTTACGATCAAACCACGTATTCAGTGTCCAAGAAAGCGAGTAGTTCGCCTATTGATAGTCTGCTTCAGACCATTGACACACTCATTACGGACAAGTTTGACAAATTAAGCACTACCATGGGTCATTTGTTGACAAAATGTTCGAATGGGAGCCGCAGTGAGATTAAGGAAGTAAGGGAGACGCCAGACTTGCAGTTGACCAAGAGGGTTGAAACTGGAAAAACAGAACTCTGTTCTTCTGCGGCTCTAACTCGAAATAAGACAACAGTTAAAGCAGACATTTATGATGGTTCTCAACCTTTTCTCGACTATATGACACATTTTGAACACTGCGCAATGATTAATGAATATAGCGAAATTGAAAAAAGGGATTGCGTTTGGCAGCGTGTTTAAGGAGAGACGCTCTCCAAGTCCTAACCGATCTCCAAGTCCAGCCCGGTCAAGTCAAATTTGAGGAGTTGAAAACTTCATTGGAAGCTCGCTTTGCGCCTCGTAACCAAAAAAGGGGAAACGCTCCCTGAACTAGGTCAAACGATACAAAGACTGGTTTCGTTGGCATATCCTGGTTGCCCACCTGATATCCGTGATAGGCTTGCAAAAGACCATTTCTTAGGGGCAGTACAAGATGAAAACCTAAAACTTGAAATTGGCGGCATCACCCTAGTAGTTTTCTAGAAGCCATTAGAGCAGGGGTCGAATGGGAGGCTTTCCTGCGTGCTGGTGTAAGACAGAAGCCAGTAAGTTCTGCATGTAGAGGCTGTGAAGAGTCAGAAGACAAGGACGAGGATAACACAAATAGAACTGTAATAGCAAGGTTAGAAGCAAAAGTAGAAGAATTAATAAAACAAAATAAGAAGTTGACTGAAAAGCATCGAGATACATTAGGTCCTTGAGTCGGGGTATAAGCAATGCGATTCAAGGCGAACAGGGGTCCAGTGTTGGAATTGTAATGGTCGGGGTCATTACCAAAGCGAATGCACCAAGCCTTTAAACAGATACAATGAACGGTGGAGAACAGGAGGCCAAGGAGAGGGAGATTCTAGGAGAACAAGTACAGAAAACGCCAAACCTGTATGTTATGTAAACGAAGAGCCGGGACTGTACATGCAGTGTTGTGTTAATGGAGTGGAGCTCGCTTTGCTAGCAGACACAGGTGCTGCTGTTTCGATCATCAGCAAGAGGTGGTATGAAGCACTTGGTCTTCTAAAGCCAAAACTCAATGCTGTGGATAGTCAACTAATGAGTGCATCCAGTAACAAAATTGAAACATATGGTCAGGCTGAATTTTTAATTGCTTGGACAGGTGTCAGAAGGTGACATGTTTTTGTAGTAGCTGACATTAGGCCCGATAGAATACTTGGGTTATATTTTTTTCGGCTGCATAAGTGCGATATTAGTATTATGCAGTGTACACTGCAGATGCAGGGACTAAAGCTCCCATGCCACTTTGCGGGGTCTATGGGCTGCCATCGTATCACCTTGGCTGAAAACATCATTGTCCCGGCAGAGACGGAAGTTATCACGCAAGGTTGGATGGTGAATGTTGGTTGTGGGAAGCTAGCTACAGAGTCAGTGCTAGAGCCTCTATCGATGCTTAGGCATGAAACTAAAATCCTTGTCGTGCGAGCCATCATTAAGACGATGGACGGAACAGTGCCAATACGTTTGCTAAACCCGACTAAAGAGGTGGTAAACTTGCAGGCTGGTGTTTGTTGTGCTGAAGCCAGTGCAGCTCTATTGACACAAATTGTCGAAAGTAAGAAACCTGATTCCAACAGCAGTCTGCCTTCACATTTAACTGAATTGTGTGAGAAATCAAGCACGCGGCCTAAGCAAACAATTAAGTGAATTTTGCACAATGTTTGCTGAAGATGATAACAACTTGGGCAGAACAAACTTGATCAAGCACACTGTCAAGACAGGCAATACCACGTCAATTTGAGTCCCACCTAGAAGATTACCGTTCCAGCTCCGACAGGAGATTGACATACAAGTTGACGACATGCTATGAAAAGGGGTTATAGAACCGTCTGTAAGCCCTTGGGCTGCCCCAGTGGTCTTAGTAGCTAAAAAGGATGGGAAGAAGAGGTTTTGCGTGGACTATAGGGCGCTAAATGCAGTTACAGAGAAGGATGCGTACCCTCTTCCTAGAATTGATGATAGTCTCGATTCACTGTCAGGCATGAGCTGGTTCTCCACATTAGATTTGATGTCAGGGTACTGGCAAGTAGAAATTGAGCAGGCAGATCAGCCTAAGACGGCGTTTGCAACAAGATGGGGTCTCTATCAGTTTAAAGTCATGTTGTTCGGTTTATGCAACGCGCCGGGGACCTTTGAACGACTTATGGAAGCCGTCCTAGCCGGGTTGCAATATTCAGTTTGTCTAATTTACCTCAACGACATTATAGTTTTCGGGAGTACATTTGAGCAGTTGCTTGAAAGACAAGCACGGGTCTTTACCTGTCTTCTAGGGGCCAGCCTAAAGTTGAAACCCAGCAAATGTACACTATGTGCGAGAGAAGTTAGGTATCTTGGTCACACTATTTCAGTGGCTGGAGTTGCAACTGATCCTGAGAAAGTGGCAGCTGTTTTGAAAAGGCCTACTCCAAAATCAATTACTGCAGTGCGGAGGTTCCTTGGGTTTTGCAGTTATTATAGGCGGTACGTAAGACAATTTGCTGATATTGCAGCTCCCTTACATCAGCTAACGACAAAGAATTCTGTTTTCCACTGGACAGAAGAACATCAGGTGGCATTCGAAAAATTACGTAAAGCGCTTGCCTCTGCACCAGTGTTGGCTGTACCGGACTTCAATAGCCCCTTTATACTTGACACAGATGCGAGTGGTGAAGCCATAGGTGCTGTCCTGTCCCAGAACATAGATGGCAAAGAAAGAGTGGTAGCTTATGCTAGTTTGTGTCTGGACAGGACAGAATGTCAGTACTGTGTCACTAGTCGTGAGCTGTTGGCTGTCGTACATTTTATTCGTCACTTTAAGACATACCTTTATGGCAGAAATTTCAAGGTACGCAGTGACCACAATAGCCTGCGGTGGCTCATGAGCTTCAAAGAGCCCGAGGGACAGTTGGCCCATTGGTTGGAGCAGTTATCAGAATATGATTTTGTGATAGAACATCGCCCTGGAACTCGACATGCCAATGCTGATGGTTTGAGTCGCTTACCTTGCAACGGGTGCAAATACTGTAGCAAATGTAGCATGGGGTTATCTGCTGTACGGCTAGACAGTGGGATACATTTTGGAGGGATACAGAGACAAGATGCTACTTTGTCACGAATCATTGGGTTGAGAGGCAGCAACGCCCTGCTTGGGAAGTGGTATCTGGGAATAGCGCAGAAGTTAAGGCGTTATGGGGGACATATAAATTATTAGAAATGTCAGACGGGATACTTGTGCGAGTTTGGTTAGATCGTTCTGGCAAGCCAGTTAAAAGGTTCATCGTCGTACCATACAGTTGGCGGCATGAAGTCCTAAAAAAAATGCCATGATGGAGCTGCGGGGAGACATTTAGGTGTCGACAAAACCCTCAGTAAAGTGCATCAACGTTACTATTGGCCCGGTATGCAGGATTATATACGTGACTACTGTGCGACATGCTCCGTTTGCGCTCAGCATAAAAGTCCCAAGCAGAAGCACCGGGCGAAACTTCAGGGCATATCGGCTGGTGAAGCAGGAGAACTAGTAGCCTTGGATATTTTGGGACCCTTTACGAAGACAGACGAAGGCAATGCATATATCCTGGTAATTGGAGATCATTTCACTAAGTGGATAGAGGCGGTGCCTCTGCCTAATATTGAAGCCATCACGGTTGCAAGAGCGTTGTTGAATAATTTTATTTGTAGATTTGGTGTACCTCATGTACTATTATCTGACCAAGGCCGACAGTTCGAAAGTGCCGTATTCAAAGAGCTCTCTGTAATGTTAGGGATTAAGAAGACGCGAACATCTCCCTATCATCCGCAATGTAATGGGATGGTGGAATGGTATAACAGAACTTTATGCCACATGCTTGCAGCATATGTAGATGATAAACCAGAAAACTGGGACCAGTACCTTTCTCTTACGAGCATGGCCTATCGTGCATCTGAGCACACTTCCTCTGGATTCAACCCAAACAAGCTGATGCTTGGTAGAGAAGTGATTCTCCCTACAGATCTTTTAGTTGGCAAAACACCAGACGAGGCCCCAAAGAATCTGCCTCGATTTGTGGCAAATTATAGAAATGCAATGTGGGAGGCCAACGAAGAAGCATGAAAACAATTAGGCACAGCTATTCGGCATCAGAAAGTCGCCTATGATCTCAAGGTTCACAACCAGTCTTTCAGTGATGGTGACATGGTGTGGTTGCACCAGACACTAAGAAAGAAAGGGAAATCACCTAAACTTATGATCAAATGGACTGGACCATGGCAAATTGTAAAGAAGATAACGGATGTTACATACTTGATTACACGGACCAATCATAAGGCGACTCAGATTGTTCACTTCAACCGACTAAAATCATGCTTGGTGCGACCTGAGAGTGAACACCAAAACACCGATGGCCAGGAAAATATGCACAACAGCGGTGATGAAACCGAGAAGGAAGAAGAGGAATCACCATATCCAATTACAGCCCAAAGGGCCAAGTTAATGGAACAAAGAAGGGCGTGGTGAAGAAACACTGCTGAGTTGGGCTAAGGTACACACATAAATTGTAAATGAGTTCAGACATGTCATGTAATAGTAGCACTGATAATGAGTAAAACTCCAAAATTTGATATAAGCGTAATACGCCGGTAGAAGTGGCAAATAAAAGTTATAGATGGGTGGGTAATAATTTTTCCCCGTGATTATTACATGGATGGGTTGAGACATATTGTCAACGGGTGACATCAAAAGCCGCGCAGTTAAAATTAAATCAGTATGCGCCCAAAGGCTATATAAATAGTGTGATTATTTGTTTTATATTTTCAAATTCTGTGACGACAGATGTCGGTCTTGCTTCGTGTTATATTTTTGTATGTATTAGTTGGATAAATCTGTAATCATGTGCGGTGTTAGAGCAGGAAAGGTCTAGAAGTTGTTGCTGCATGAAACCAGTGTAGTAAATTAGGTCTAGTTGTTTGAATTGTGCTTGGAGTGAAACTTGGCTAAATTTAAGGAGAAAAAGGGTATTATGTATGGTTGTTTGGAGGTTGGTGGACTGTTTTTTTATTTTATTTTTGTGTTGCTGTAGGGTACGGTTAAGTGGTGAAAAGATGATTGAAAAGGCAGTGTCAAGTCTAGCGTTCTGTTGGTGATAATAGGATAGCGCCAGTTGGGCGTTGAAGTCATGGTTGACTTATTTTAGAGGTTCTTAAGAGGACGTGTTTGATTTGAAGAACGCATTCTCTAACCTCGTGGGGAGCACAGGAAGGATCCTGTATTTTGTTTGTCATTGAACTGTTAGCGACTTGCCAGTTGAGAATTGATTTGTACAGTGTACATTAAGAAAAGAAAAAGATCGTCTACACGCATCTTCATGATCATATATGGTCCAGCGAGGTTTTCATCATGCATAGTTTGACTTGTCTGCATGAATGGAATGGTGTCAATTTGGAAAATTGTGAAGGACAATTCAAAGCACGTGTTAATTATTTAGCAGCATGAAGAAATGGTAGTGCACACCGCAATTATAGTTGAATCATTATGTGATAGTGTTCCAAACTATTGCGTTTGAGAATATGATTTCTTAGGGTTTTAGGTCACAATAGGTGTGGAATTAGCAGTGAGAAAATAGGATCGTCTGGCACAGACTGAGTTGAAAAATATTTGGGCATTGAAGTCAGGCTTGACTTGTTGGAGGTTAGTAAGAGGAGATGTCTCTGAAGAACGCAGTCTCTAACCTCGTGATGTGTACAGGTGTACCTATTGGGAGAATGTGTGTCCTGGTGGAAACGCAATCTCCAGACCAGAGTTTTAATGTAAAGAGGAATGGTTCTGTGTTACATTTGTTGTCTGTTGTTAAAGACCTATGCTTCGAGAAGTCAATTTCGAGGAGTTCGTGAGGGAGTTTGAACCGGACTAACTGGTTGAAACATTATTTCATGTTGGATTCAACTTGATTAAATTTTGTATAGTTTTTTTTCTTGTATATAATAATATTAGGAATCATTTATTGCTTGTGGGGTTGAATTTGAGAAAAATCATCAAATTTTGATTTAGACCACAGAAATGTGACGTTTGTGACACTCGTGGACGAGTGATCTTTTAAAGGCAGGGGTAATGTAATAAATTTGGAGTATGTATATTTGACAGCATCCCGTTTTTAAGCAATTCTTAGATTTATTTGTGTGAGTATTTGGTCTTCGGTGCCATGGAAATATTACTAGCCTGAAATAGTTAGCCAATTAGTAGGAGCAAACATCACAGAGCCGAGTGTTAGTGAATTTGAACCATGCTGAGGTCATTAGTAGTGAATTTAGGTACAAGCCGAATGACTGTCCCTGGTGTAACATAGTCCATATTAAAATTCAGCGGTGTATAAAAGTATTGTGGTTGAAATGGTAGCATTTATAGTAGGAAATCAGTAAATTATATAAGTGAATCAATAAGTTGGTACTTGGTAGGTACCATTTATCTGTCCATAGTGGAAAATGGGCGTATGTATATGAGCGTGATACGCTGGAAATTATCTGGATTGACTGGCCTAGGGTCATGCAGTTAAATATTTCCCAGTTAGTAAGGGAATACTAGTGTAATTTCTATGGCATGACGAGCGGTTGGTACGAAAATCTGGGGATAATGAAGAAAAACCATGCAAAGGTGCGGTTAATGGACTTTTGGGCAAGTCGTCTCATTTGGGTCGCCAATTGATTAGAGCAAAGGTTATTAAATATAGCAGACACGTCTGTCTTTCCATTTTACAACTCAAGTTTTATGGAAGTCTTTGGAAGTTTTGGGAAAACATATGACTTCCAGCGTGACTCGTGCCAGGGTTTTGACACCGCTCGGTCAAGTGGATACCCCTGTGCGTGTAACAATATCAATGTCACTGTAGCCAATCTGGTCTGCTTTTCATTCATGGATTTTGGGTATATTTACATATCAATGTTTGCATTACCTTCTAAAATTAACATACTGCACATTGTAATGATTAGCAACAATTAGTTACCATATATACTCACTTGAGTCCAGAATGCACAGACCCATATCAGTTATTGCTAAATGTAATAAAGGTTAGTTCCTTAGTTGTCACCTCCACAGAGCAGTCACCTTTTTGTAAAGGTCAGGTTACAAATGTACCTCTGTATAACAACAACCTTTCATAAGTATCATATTTAAAACAATCCCTATTTAAACATTCAGCTGTCAATAAAAGCAAAGTTCAAAGAGGTACCTCTATATAGCAGTCACCTTTTAATATAGATCAGATTTAAGACTGTTAATGTATATTTATATGCATATGAAAACCACCTGCTTATAAAGGTCACTTTCTCTAAATCGTTAATGTATCATTTTAACATAGGTTTGACTATAGCAGTTTAAGCAACCCGATACTTACGTAAATATTCAACTAATGAATCAAATATTTGAGAAAGAATTTTCATGATCATTCAAAAATTTTAAGTGGAGTATTTCGGATTTTTATTTGGTACGGCACGAAGCTGGAAGTTTGAATATAAGTAAAAGGCAGAATAGTTTTCATGATATTTAGTACATGTCCATGACTTTGGCCTGGAGTATGTCAATGTTAAATCATTTCTGTAGAAAACAGAGAATTGTTTCCCCTGCTTACAGCAAAATTCCTAATCCCACATAAAAAGAAATTCATTGCATATAGGTCATTTCAGTGCAGTCTTTGTTACATACACTCCCATGTTTCTATAGAATGTATTGTGAATAATTTATAAAAATTTCCAATTAAATGTTACATGACTACTATGTCATCCTTTGTTTGAGAGAATGTAACAACTCAATTCAATTGCTAAATTAACACAATTCAAAAGAAAGGAGTGACCTAGCAGGCTGTATTGAATTTTCAATCTATTATTCCATTCATTTAAAATACAGAACTTGCTTTCATAAGACACACTTTAATCTGCTGAATCACATTAAACAGGTTAAGTATGACTGATGACGCAAATGGACTTGATATAGGTCAATGCCCTAGTGATTTTCTTTGGGATTCAATATAAAAGTCATGTTTTCAGATAATTTATCAAGCCCACTCAGACTGTGAAAATCAATTCTTCCTCTTCGATTTTCTTCTACATGCTTTGAATACTAGACCAGTGTGCAGCTGTTTCATACATTGTTTGATATGCCTTTGATCTCCGTGCATGAGCATGTTTTTGCACTGCTTGAATCTAACTACAAACAGCATGACTTAATTGCTAAGGATAACGATCAATTATGAAACTGTTGAATGCACACAAAAAGTATTATCTTTTACAGTAAAAGATCATAGAAGATGTGAATAATGTCTGACAATGTTAATTTCTTGGAAGTAACTTCGTTATTTAAATGGACATAATGTCTTGTCTTCTTAATTGGATTGTACATGTTAGAATCAAATGTCAGATTAATCAAACTGCTGGCCATCCAAGTATTATTTGGACTAATTAGTCAGTGTGATGTGATGGGTTGTTATGCTGCTATTTGGACTAATTAGTCTGTGTGATGTGATGGGTTGTTATGCTGCTATTTGGACTAATTAGTCTGTGTGATGTGATGGGTTGTTATGCTGCTACTGTGGTAGGTGTGTTATTTTGGTTGGGGTGGGATGCTCCCAATATTTTATTTAAATTATTACAGAAGTCCCAAACAGGCTTGATTTTGTAGGAACTGAAATTAGTGATTGAGAGAGGTAAAGCTCCAAGCCCCCAATCAACAATGCCGACAGTTAAATTACTGAGCACTTAAATAGGTGAAATTCAAACGAATAATAATTGAATACAATTCAAATGATAATAAATCTCCAATCACTCTTCTTCCTCTCTACCAAGTGATAGCCTATTACATATATTTGATTCATAGTGTGAGAGAGCTTTTCCACCTGTCTTTGTTTTCTACTCATCAGTATCTCTTGTACCCTGCCAATTCCTTCTCTCCTTCTGACTTCCCTCCTAATTCCTTCACCTCATTAACTGATCCTTCTCCAATTTCTCATACTCTTCTCTTTTTCCGACTAGCCTTTGATTCACAATCAACTTCTCCACTCATCTTCATTACGTCTCCCTCCTTGAGACTTGCCACTAAACTATACCAGAAGTCTGTCCCCTAGAAGCTCTCTTTACGAAGCTCTTTGTCTTTCTTAGAATTCCAAAGTTTCTGGCTGGCCTTGCAAAATTACAAGTTTTTTTCCCCCAAAGTATTGATTTAAAACTTTCCAGCATACTGTTTGGACAATTACTAAGTTACTGGCTCGAAAATACTCAATTAAATTCGGATTGAAATGGTGACCACACCTTCTCTCAATTCTGATTGGATGTTGATCCTACCATGCTTTTATTCAACTTAGCAGACAACGCCCTCAGGCCGTCTGTCAACGTGGTGAGATTTATTATACAAATAAGGGTCCTTTGTTTCTTAAACTAAACCATCAACGTCCATGTATGACTTTTCACACCCAACAAAGCTGGGCTGTCGTACCTTTATGAAGAGAAACAACTATAGACGCGGTGTCTAACATATATACATGGCTTCTAACCTGTCCCCCTGACTGATGCAATTGCAGGCAGGACAACATGACAGTCTGATATTGTTATTATCATTATTATTTTATTTAGGCATATATTCCAAGTTTTATCAAAATGGAGTTACAAAACTGGCTTCAGCCAATCTGATACAAGACAAGTTTTTCTACTGGATTATGTGTACAGCTTGATCATTATCTAAATTGATGATGATATTGCAAGCCTAATCAAAACTGTAAGATGGCTTGTTGAGGGCAGTCAGTCAGATACAAGATCTCTTCATTAGTCTGCATGGAACTATAGGCATCTTCATTATTAAGTCCAAGTTTGATCAAAATCAGCTCCCAAATATGGTATTGTGAGCCAATTAGTTGCATGATCGCCTTATTATTATGCATGGATCTCAATCTTTATCAACTTGTCTGAGATATGGATAATACAAACCCTTATTACGAGTCGGACTGATACATGATCAGAAACAGGAATTCCAGAGTGACACAGCTGACACAGTAATATTCATTAATACTAACACAGCTCAATCTGATCGTTTAATCACTTGACTTCTAGTTCAACCAGTGTGATAAAGTGCTTTACAAAGTGACTTTTTGCAAATGAACACAAAGACACTTTCAATTTAATCAATATCTAGGTTTTGAAACCCTTTTTGCAAGCTGCATTTGGTGAGCTGACAAAATAGGAAAAAACTAGGGCTGCCTGATTACAATGGCTTTATATTAATGAGAGCAATTTATTACTAATGGTGATTAATGATGCAAAGCTTAATGTTCTGAGATCACACATTCAAAAAATAAAAAAATCAACATACAAGCATAAAATGAAAAAAATACCAACAAAAAAACAATAAACATTGTTATTTTCAAGCAGCCATAAAAACTGCAGGGCATACAATAGAGGTTGCTATGGTTACCGTTACAATGTTGTAAATACTGCAGTAAGGAAGAATTACTGAGTTAATTAAGAGTCACACTGTCCAAAGTTTTCAATTACAGACAGGCTATTGGGCATAGCTAGATCCACAGACTGAATGACACGGATAGTCATATTATGCTAAGTTTTCAATTACAGACAGGCTATTGGGCATAGCTAGATCCACAGACTGAATGACACGGATAGTCATATTATGCTAAGTTTTCAATTACAGACAGGCTATTGGGCATAGCTAGATCCACAGACTGAATGACACGGATAGTCATATTATGCTAAGTTTTCAATTACAGACAGGCTATTGGGCATAGCTAGATCCACAGACTGAATGACACGGATAGTCATATTATGCTAAGTTTTCAATTAGAGACAGGCTATTGGGCATAGCTAGATCCACAGACTGAATGACACGGATAGTCATATTATGCTAAGTTTTCAATTACAGACAGGCTATTGGGCATAGCTAGATCCACAGACTGAATGACACGGATAGTCATATTATGCTAAGTTTTCAATTACAGACAGGCTATTGGGCATAGCTAGATCCACAGACTGAATGACACGGATAGTCATATTATGCTAAGTTTTCAATTACAGACAGGCTATTGGGCATAGCTAGATCCACAGACTGAATGACACGGATAGTCATATTATGCTAAGTTTTCAATTACAGACATGCTATTGGGCATAGCTAGATCCACAGACTGAATGACACGGATAGTCATATTATGCTAAGTTTTCAATTACAGACAGGCTATTGGGCATAGCTAGATCCACAGACTGAATGACACGGATAGTCATATTATGCTAAGTTTTCAATTACAGACAGGCTATTGGGCATAGCTAGATCCACAGACTGAATGACACGGATAGTCATATTATGCTAAGTTTTCAATTACAGACAGGCTATTGGGCATAGCTAGATCCACAGACTGAATGACACGGATAGTCATATTATGCTAAGTTTTCAATTACAGACAGGCTATTGGGCATAGCTAGATCCACAGACTGAATGACACGGATAGTCATATTATGCTAAGTTTTCAATTACAGACAGGCTATTGGGCATAGCTAGATCCACAGACTGAATGACACGGATAGTCATATTATGCTAAGTTTTCAATTACAGACAGGCTATTGGGCATAGCTAGATCCACAGACTGAATGACACGGATAGTCATATTATGCTAAGTTTTCAATTACAGACAGGCTATTGGGCATAGCTAGATCCACAGACTGAATGACACGGATAGTCATATTATGCTAAGTTTTCAATTACAGACAGGCTATTGGGCATAGCTAGATCCACAGACTGAATGACACGGATAGTCATATTATGCTAAGTTTTCAATTACAGACAGGCTATTGGGCATAGCTAGATCCACAGACTGAATGACACGGATAGTCATATTATGCTAAGTTTTCAATTACAGACAGGCTATTGGGCATAGCTAGATCCACAGACTGAATGACACGGATAGTCATATTATGCTAAGTTTTCAATTACAGACAGGCTATTGGGCATAGCTAGATCCACAGACTGAATGACACGGATAGTCATATTATGCTAAGTTTTCAATTACAGACAGGCTATTGGGCATAGCTAGATCCACAGACTGAATGACACGGATAGTGATATTATGCTAAGTTTTCAATTACAGACAGGCTATTGGGCATAGCTAGATCCACAGACTGAATGACACGGATAGTGATATTATGCTAAGTTTTCAATTACAGACAGGCTATTGGGCATAGCTAGATCCACAGACTGAATGACACGGATAGTCATATTATGCTAAGTTTTCAATTACAGACAGGCTATTGGGCATAGCTAGATCCACAGACTGAATGACACGGATAGTCATATTATGCTAAGTTTTCAATTACAGACAGGCTATTGGGCATAGCTAGATCCACAGACTGAATGACACGGATAGTCATATTATGCTAAGTTTTCAATTACAGACAGGCTATTGGGCATAGCTAGATCCACAGACTGAATGACACGGATAGTCATATTATGCTAAGTTTTCAATTACAGACAGGCTATTGGGCATAGCTAGATCCACAGACTGAATGACACGGATAGTCATATTATGCTAAGTTTTCAATTACAGACAGGCTATTGGGCATAGCTAGATCCACAGACTGAATGACACGGATAGTCATATTATGCTAAGTTTTCAATTACAGACAGGCTATTGGGCATAGCTAGATCCACAGACTGAATGACACGGATAGTCATATTATGCTAAGTTTTCAATTACAGACAGGCTATTGGGCATAGCTAGATCCACAGACTGAATGACACGGATAGTCATATTATGCTAAGTTTTCAATTACAGACAGGCTATTGGGCATAGCTAGATCCACAGACTGAATGACACGGATAGTCATATTATGCTAAGTTTTCAATTACAGACAGGCTATTGGGCATAGCTAGATCCACAGACTGAATGACACGGATAGTCATATTATGCTAAGTTTTCAATTACAGACAGGCTATTGGGCATAGCTAGATCCACAGACTGAATGACACGGATAGTCATATTATGCTAAGTTTTCAATTACAGACAGGCTATTGGGCATAGCTAGATCCACAGACTGAATGACACGGATAGTCATATTATGCTAAGTTTTCAATTACAGACAGGCTATTGGGCATAGCTAGATCCACAGACTGAATGACACGGATAGTCATATTATGCTAAGTTTTCAATTACAGACAGGCTATTGGGCATAGCTAGATCCACAGACTGAATGACACGGATAGTCATATTATGCTAAGGAATGGGAAATTCAAAGACACCACAGAAATCTGCAAACTGCACAGACCCAGATCTGCAGGTACTTAATGCGCTAATAGATAGGAGACTATGCAGTTGTACAGAAGTAATTAGTAGAATGAACAGACCCCAATCCATTATGCTATGACAGATCAGTATTTGTTGTCTGAAGTTTGATTCTACTTACAAGCATGTGTATATGCAACTTACATAATGATCATCATTGGGCCAATACAGCACCCTGGACAGCTGGAAGTACTTACTTAATGATCATCATTGGGCCAATACAGCACCCTGGACAGCTGGAAGTACTTACTTAAATATCATCATTGGGCCAATACAGCACCCTGGACAGCTGGAAGTACTTACTTAATGATCATCATTGGGCCAATACAGCACCCTGGACAGCTGGAAGTACTTACTTAATGATCATCATTGGGCCAATACAGCACCCTGGACAGCTGGAAGTACTTACTTAATGATCATCATTGGGCCAATACAGCACCCTGGACAGCTGGAAGTACTTACTTAATGATCATCATTGGGCCAATACAGCACCCTGGACAGCTGGAAGTACTTACTTAATGATCATCATTGGGCCAATACAGCACCCTGGACAGCTGGAAGTACTTACTTAATGATCATCATTGGGCCAATACAGCACCCTGGACAGCTGGAAGTACTTACTTAAATATCATCATTGGGCCTATACAGCACCCCAGACAGCTGGAAGTACTTATTTAATGATCATCATTGGGACAATACAGCACCCCAGACAGCTGGAAGTACTTACATAATGATCATCATTGGGACAATACAGCACCCTGGACAGCTGAAAGTAACTTTCCCATGTAATAGCCTAATGCATGGTGATTCTACTGAATCAAACTAAAAGTAGAGCATGACATCATTGTGTCTGCCATATTTGTTCTGGACAAGGCAACGGTTGATGCTTAGAAACACGTCATAATTTACGACTAATAAGCAAAAATAAAGTTTTTATTTGCTCTTCCCCACTGGGAATGTAATGTTCAGGGGCCCTGAGTGTCCGAGTGGTCTAAAGCGCTGTCCATTATGGATCACTGCCCTATCACCTCTGTCTGCGTGGGTTCGAGTCTAAGATTCGGCTAATGTAGTTATGTGAGAAAGCTTGCCAGTAGCTTCTCATGGGTCGGTGGTTCTTTCCGGGGTTTTACCGGGTTCTTCCTCCACCATTAATACTGGCCGCCATGTATAGCCCTATATTGTGCTGAAAAATCGCATTAAACCATAAAAAAAACAAAAAAAAAAACATCTTTGTTTCCTTTTCAGTTAGCTTTTGTGTGTAAAATGTGTCTCATTTTAAAAATGGCTGTCATCATTAGGGACAGCAGGTTTTGTATTGCTGTTTCCATTAATACATACATACAATTATACTTCCCGACAAAATGTAATTGTATACATCTTTTAATTAAGGAAATTATTATCCACATAGTATAAATATAATCAACCAGTGCTGCATAATACATTCTTTTATGTTCTAAATTGTCATTCAAAATTAAAAAGTACAAGTGCCATTAGACACTAGGCAATTCAGACCTTTTAAGCATTTGTAAAAAGTTTAATGTCACATTACAAAATTTGGACATGTTAAATATTTTTATGTTATATATCAACCAAACCTCCATGTTATTGCCCATGTAAAAAATTCATGTGCATTGGTATCTCAAATGTTTACTTCATAACTCGTGGGAAGTAGATCACAAAGACTGCAAGGAATTTTATGTTTTTAAATTATTTTAAAAATTCAAATACTAAAACCATACACAAACTGAAAATGAGAATAAGAATTGTTTTAAAAAGAATTTGATTATTTCCCAACTTAGAAAATTAAATGGTTTTTCACTGAAAGTGACATGACATCAGCAGATCTTATATAGAAATCAATGCAGTAGCCAATGTAAATACCGTTATAAAAAATTTACACAAATTAACATCAGATGAATGTCTTTAAAGTAAAGACTTTATTTATATATAAAAAAATTATAATAATAGTAAAGACTTTATTTATAATAAAAATACATTTATAATAACAGTAAAGACTTTATTTATAATAAACAAAGCATCTGACATAAAGTATCATATTTTAATAGCCCCAATAATAAACCAGAAAATTTTGTAAATTATCAACCAATAATAAACCAGAAAATCTTTGTAAATTATCAACCAATAATAAACCAGAAAATCTTTGTAAATTATCAACCAATAATAAACCAGAAAATCTTTGTAAATTATCAACCAATAATAAACCAGAAAATCTTTGTAAATTATCAACAATTAAAACGAATGAATTTATTGCTGAAAGGATTATCATGATTCCAAGATTAATGAATAACCTCCAATAATGAACCAGAGATTTTCAGATTTTAATTTCCAAAAAAGGAAAACAATGTGCAACATCTATTATAGCTTGTTTTCTTGCATCTGATTGTTTCGATTTAAATGGCAGTTGAGATTACAGGACTTTATTATCCAAAATCAAAATAACTCCATCTTTGAAAGTCTGGGTTACTTAGTTTAGTTAAAGGAAAGATGTGTTGCGAAAGAAATTACTGTACTGTTTTATTCATTCTCAATATTAAAATTTGAATTTATTCTTGTTTTTAATCCAGTGAAATATATTAAATGTCTTTTGCCAAAACATACCATCAAGTTTTTTATATGATGCTGAGAAAACCCAATTTTATAGCCACCATCTTAAAACTTTCCATTGTTATTCATTCTGTCCTCCATTATTCTTGCAGTCTAATTTCACGCATTCTCCCAATTTTCAATAATTTCAATAATGACATTCACTTTCAGTTGTAACTCTGTTACACAGCACATTTTCAGTGACTGCTCACAACCTTCAATATATATACCGGTATATATATCTATATATATATATATCCTCTCTCTCTCTCTCAATTGACCCTGAGTCTAATTATAGAAAAAAGAAAATATCGTTACAAACAAAAAAATGACACATTATATAAGATAAGAATTTTGTTACCAACACTGGGATTCTAATGTCAACATATCTACTTCAGACAGATTTGCTCATTATGAAAAACTTTTTTAACCAAAAGGATCATACTTTCTTTTTCTAGAATAGCAGGTGCATATGAAACTTCCTCGGCAAACATACGAAACAGTTAATATAGTTTTTGGAAGAAACAAAATGCATCATCAGTGGAGTAGGAGTTATTAGGATTTTTAACGTAGCTTTAACAATTTTTCAGTCATATCACTACAATGTCTGCAGTGAGACAGTTTATAGTGATGTCTAGCACTGGGGTATCATGCTGCAGACATGAAGCATGATGTCCTACCCTGTCACATTATCCTGACACCAGACTGACCAGTCCTATTACTAACCTCTTAATGCTGAGTGCCAAGCGAGGCAGCTGTTAGTACCATTTTTGCCAAGTCTTTAGTATGACTCGGCAGCGGGTTTAACCCACGACCTTCCGCTTCTGCATTGGACACACTCTCTCTCTCTCTCTCTCTCTCTCTCTCTCTCCCATAAACCTCTGATAATCTGAGACTGCAATCTGATATTTACCGTTAACTGATAACACTGAAATTATTTAAATGTGATTTTGAAGAAAAAAAGCATGAACGTGTCTGTTAATTTGTGTTTGTATTTCTTTGATTTTTAATGGAGCTCTAACAAATTTAGTCATATCTCCATGATGTCTGAAGTGTGACAGTTTATTGTGATGTATAGCACTGGTGCATCATGTCCAACACAGTCACATTATCCTGACACCAGGTCATCCAGTCCAAACCCTAACCTCTTAATGCTGAGCATCATCTGTGACAGCTGTTGGTACCATTTTTATAAGTCTTTGAAATGACTTGGCTAGGGTTCTAACATGGAACTTCCTGCATCAGAATAGACCCTCCTGTCACGCTGGCTACTGAATAGACCCTCCTGCCACTCTGGCTACTGAATAGACCCTCCTGTCACACTGGCTACTGAATAGACCCTCCTGTCACACTGGCTACTGAAGCAGTTACGTTTTAAGGCAACAACAGAAATCCAAATTCTGGGCCCCAACATGCTCCCTCCTCTCTCTTAATTAAACTCACTTATGCTTACTGGGGTCATAAGCAGTAATTTATGCCCACTTTATCACGCCCACTAACTTTTATTCTTTCTGACTAAGCTCCCTTTATCCCAACGCACACGCACACACACACTCACACACACACACACACATGAGATCTTACAGTACATGTATTTAACCAAACAGGTAATCAGTTAATTTCAACTTTAAACAATTCTTGAATATAGAGATTTCTGCCATGGCAAAATTTAGAATGATGTGTTGTTACATTATACAATCTATCAAATACACTATTAAATCTAGGAACAGAGCAAACCATGATACTTCAGCATTCTACTTAACCAGAAAAGTTATGAGTTTGATTCACACCATTATATCAGCCAAGAATGGCTGCCATAGTGTCTTGTTGGATAAGGCACTTTACTTGCCTTAGCACAATCTAACCTTCAAAGTGTTCTTGTACAATAAAGCTATAAAAAAAATCTCAAATTTTTAATTCAGGATTGAACATTATTCCAGATTTGATAAGATTCATACCAATTTTGTTTCTTTTTTAAAAACATAACTGAGAAGTATATTAACAAATGTATACATTTGTGATACATTTAGGGACCAGATGTAAACATGTTATAGCCTGTATCAAACAGTATACTGGAAAACAAGTGCAGAAAAAATAAAAACTGGGAGACAGTCTGAAACTTAAACATAGGCCTCACATATTGCATCAATTGAAGATAAAGACGATGTGAAATTACAACTTTTCAGATGATGTAATTGAGTAGCAAATTAATGGACATCTAATATATTTTATTAATGGTAAATGACAATGTTTCAACAACTATCTATAACACAACACACCTCACTACACTGCACAACTATCTATAACACAACACACCACACTGCTGTTAATTAACGCTGTAAAGTGGACTGCCTTATAAGTTATACTGCCTTATACTGGGTATTTTATACATATCACTAATCAAAAATGAAACAGCATTACCACTGGTGCAAATATAAAATGAGTGTTGGAGAACTTAAAGTTATGAAATGTTGCAACTGACTAAACCGGTCACTTGGATATTTAATGTGTCCTTAATAAGAAAAATTTCTCGTTGAATATAAAAAAGAAAACTACACTGAAGATTAATCAGTACAAAGTTCCAAAACCTAACAAGGAACTTTATAAAAGAAGTTTACACAATTATGATGCCATTTGTTTCAATAAAATGCTAATTACCTCATAAATTTAACTGTTCCACCAGCAATCAAATAACTGTAATCAAGTTTCCATCTATTTTCTTTTTATTTCTTCTTTCATAAAAAAGAGCAATAATTTCAGATGAACTTACTGTGGACCTCTTCACCTCCCACCACAACATAATGACAATAATCTTGTTGTAAACTGAAATCCAACTCTAACCAATACATTTTCAATTTTCTTGAATATATTTTCATTTTCAAAACAATATATATATATATATATATATATATATATATATATATATATATATATATATATATATATATATATATTGTTACGGCTATTGGATTTAATTTTTTTTTTAAATGTTAAATCCAAATTTGTTATTTTGCCTTTAAGATGAATTGATTGGGAGATTTTTTCTAGAATGTTCAGGCTGACTTAGATTCTCTAATTGTAAACAAGTTTTGACCTTGGCTTGTTTGACCTAAATCCTGACCTTGCTTTAGACATTGTCAACAAGCCTCTAAATCTATTGGTCAATTTCAAGGACAACATTTTTATTTTTAGTTCTTAGGGGTAGGAAAAATCTAGAGTATGTTATTTTTAGTAAAGGTAGTCTCTTTCTGTGACCTTCCATGAACTTCTATCAATTTCTAGAAAAGCGCGTGATCACTTGTTTACTTCAGAAAAACAATATATATAGCTGTATTTTAGAAGCTGACATTAGTAGATTTTGGGCTTATTGTTTGTTTTGTTTGTTTTTTGATTTAACGCCATTTTTCAGCACAATATAGGCTATACATGGCGGCCAGTATTAATGGTGGAGGAAGAAACCGGACAAACCCCGGAAAGAACCACCGACCCACGAGAAGCTACTGGCAAGCTTTCTCACATAACTACATTTGCCCAATCTTGGACAAGAACACACGCAGACAGAGGTGAGATGGCAGTGGTCCGTAACGGACAGCGCTTTAGACCACTCGGCCACTCGGGGCCCCTGGGCTTATTGTAAGTTATAAGTTGTGTATTTATGTTCGAGTTATAATTATTTTGGACTTTGTGTCAATTTGTTGGAAAAGAAGAATTATTCTATTTATCTGGAAAAGGACATATGTTTCATAATTTCATCTGGATGATTTAAAAACAAGAACTGCATCACGTGACATTGTCAGCCATTTTGGATTATTACCTCGTCAAGATTCGAACCTGGAACTATTAGAACATTTATTTATTAGGACTTCTAATTTCATTAGTGGATTATTTTTGTGAATTTCATATTTGTTGGATTTGATTCTCTAAAACAGTAAGTTCATTTATTTTATGAAAATAATTGTACTTAATAAATTCATTGTTAAAGTTTTACAAGCTTGTTAGTTTTCACTCTTTCTGTGTTGCTGCTTATTCGAGCCTAAGCACGTAACATAGAAATTGGGGGCTCATCCGGGATTGAGATTGAGATTGAGATTGAAATAAATTGGAATTTAAATTTGAATTTCCCCTAGTTTTTGAAAAAATTTAAATCTTTAGTGAGACTGACACGCTTGTATTAAAATGACATCTAAGGTAGAAATATTTCTTTCTAATCCTACCCAGGAGCAATTAGATCTTTTCAAAAAAGACGAGTTGGTTCAACTTGCCAAAAAATACGATCTTTCTGAAGTGAAAGCTTCTTTAACGAAACAAGATATCAAAAAGATTTTGGTCCAGTATTTGGTAGAACAGGATGTTTTTGAACAAAGTGCTTTGATTCCAGTCAGTAAGTCTGCATCAGACTCTGACATAAAATTAAAGGAATTAGAATTAAAATTCAAGATGGAATTAGAGTTGAAGAAGCTAGAATTTCAGGAAAGGGAGAGAGAAAAGCAATTACAATATGAGAGAGAGGAGAAAGAGAAACAAATTGAATTACAAAAAGAGCAAATGCCAATTGAGAGAGAGGAGAAAGAGAAACAAATTGAATTACAAAAAGAGCAAATGCGAATTGAGAGAGAGGAGAAAGAGAAACAAATTGAATTACAAAAAGAACAAATGCGGATTGATAGAGAGAGAGAGAGGAGAAAGAGAGACAATTACAATCTGAATTAGAGTTTAAGAAACTGGAATTTCAGGAAAGGGATAAAGAAAGACAATTACAATTTGAAAAAGAGGAGAGAGAGAGACAGGAATGGGAGAAGGAAAAACAATTACAATATGAAATTAGAATGAAAGAAATGGAGCTGGCAAGTGGGAATCATCATCATACTTCAAATCAAAATTTTGATTTAGCAAGGAATATTAGATTAGTGCCCCCTTTCAAAGAAAAAGAAGTAGACAAATATTTTATTCTTTTTGAAAAATTTGCAGAAAATTTAAAGTGGCCAAGAGAGAATTGGACTCAGTTACTACAATGTGTAATTACTGGTAAGGCTAGTGAGATTTACACTTCACTGTCTGTTCAGCAAAGTGGTGATTATGACGTAGTTAAAGAATGCATTTTAAGAGGTTATGAGTTAGTTCCTGAAGCTTATAGGCAAAAATTAAGAAATTACAGAAAAGAAGCTGGACAAACTCATGTCGAATTTGCTAGACAAAAAGAGCAGTTGTTTGATAGATGGTGTTTAGCCAAGAAAGTCGAGCAAGATTATCAAACTCTCAAGCAAATTATATTAATTGAAGAGTTCAAAAACTGTGTCCATAATGATGTTAAAACTTATCTTGATGAGCATCAGATTGAAACCTTAGAAAATGCTGCTCGAGCTGCTGACGAATATTCTTTGACACATAAAGTTCCTTTTGTTAACAAGACTTCTACTCAACAATTTAATGGCAGAAAAGAATTTCCGCCTAATTCAAGCCCTTCTAAAACTCAAACTAACACAACTTTCAAAAATCAGACTTCAGAGAAGTTTGATTCTAGATCCTTGTCTCTTCCGACGTGTAATTTTTGCAAGAAAAAAGGACACGTTATTTCTGATTGCTACAAATTGAAAAATAGGCAACAGAATCAAGATAGACCAGTTCCAAATGCTCTTATTTACAAGAGGTCAAGGTCACAGTCATGTACTGAAAGCAATACATTTGTTGGGTCTAATAAATCCCAGTCTGATTTTGATATGGAGAATTATGAACCATTCATATCGAAGGGTTCTGTATCACTTTTGGGTGATTCAGCCAATCCCACCCCTATTAAAATTTTAAGGGACACAGGAGCCTCTCAGAGTCTTTTATTATCAGGTACTTTGCCTTTATCTGAGAAGTCTTCTTCTAATGAAAGTGTTCTTATTCAGGGAGTAGAGTGCGGCTTTGTTAATGTTCCTCTCCATTGTGTAAATTTGTCATCAGACTTAGTGTCAGGACCTGTGACAATCGGAACAGTCTCGGTTTTACCTGTTGAGGGAATAGATTTATTGCTAGGCAACGACTTAGCTGGAGACAAGGTTGTGGTTAATCCACTTGTAACTGACAAGCCTAATTTGGATCAGAAAGTTGATCCAATTGAAGAAGAAATCCCTGATAAATTTCAAGCTTGTACGGTTACTAGAGCTATGGTAAAGAAAGCTCTTGAGAATGAAGTTGAAAAGGGCAGTATTCCCTTATCTGACCCTAGTATAGGTCAGGCTTTTGATGAGGTCACTTTTACTCTTGGTTTGGATCAATCAGAATGTATTGATCATAGTGATCCTCTTTTGACAACTCATTCTCTTTATTCTAATCAGGGTGGTGATTTTGAGAGTGATGTTACAGGAGGCAGCATTCCTTCAACTGGCACTTGTATAGGTCAGGTTTTTGATGAGATCACTTTTACTCTTGGTTTAGATCAATCAGAAGGTATTGATCATAGTGATCCTCTTTTAATAACTCATTCTCTTAATCAGGGTGATAAACGACAGTCACTTGTCGTTGAACAGGAAAAAGATCCTGAGATCTCCTGTTTGTTTCAAAGGGTCATAAATGAGACTGAAGTTACTGAAGTTCCTGTCTGTTATTTCATTAAAAATGGAATTCGTATGAGAAAATGGAGACCTCCCGAGGTACCTGCTGGTGATGAATGGTCAGTGAACTATCAAATAGTAGTTCCAAAACCTTACAGACAGGAAATACTTAATCTGGCCCATGAAACTCCTTTGGCTGGTCATTTAGGGATTAATAAAATGTATCACAAGATCTTAACTCATTTCTATTGGCCAAAAATCAAAAGTGATGTTGCCAAATACTGTAGGTCTTGTCATACTTGTCAAATGGTAGGAAAACCCAATCAGAAGATACGTAAGGCTCATCTGCAACCTATTCCTACGTTTGATGAAACATTCAGTGGAATTATGGTAGATTGTGTGGATTCCTTATCTAAGACCAAGTCAAGTAATCAATTAAAGTTAAAAATGAAGCTAAGGTTTGATAGAACTGAAAGGGAGAGAACTTTTGAGTCTGATAATGGAGTTGTGTTACTCTTGTTTATTCTTCTTACTTTTCTTCAAATTAGATATTATGGCCCTTACAAAGTTAAGAAGAAAATGAATTAGTTAAATTATAATATTAGTGCTCCTGGGATCTAAATTAATTATAGGAGTACCAGTGTATTGAAAGAAATAGCCATGTTAAATATGTAATTAATTTAATTGTACCAGTCCTATTTAGTGAAGGAATATCGTCGGATTCTACTGACATTGGAGCAACGAATTGTTGGAATTCAGAAATTATAAAAAAATCTAGACCAGAAACTTTCACAGTTGCAAGTGCAAGAAAGAAATGAACTGAAAGTTATTATTATATGAGCACTTATGTCCAGATATTCTTACCAGGACAAACAAAATTTTCATGACGTTGAAATTGAAAATTTCAAACAGCATCCATGCAGGATGAGTTCACTCAAACAGGAATATTTGAAAAAGGAAATTCAATATTTGCTGGAGAATGATTTTATCAAGCTCAGTAAAAGTGATTGGAGTTCACTATGCATATTTGTTCCTAAACCAGATAAAACTCTCCGTATGTGTACTGATTAAAGGAAGGTGAACAGAGTGACAAAAACAGATTCATTCCCATTAACAAGAAGTGACTATTCTATTGATAAAATTGGGAATGCCAAGTACGTCACCAAATTCTGACCTTCTGAAAGGATTTTGGCAGATTCCACTACGGAAAGAGCAAAGGAAAACTCGACATTGCGACTCCAAAAGGACTCTATCAATATAAAGTCAGTCCATTTCAACGTCTCATAAAAATGTTCATCACTGGTCTAGAGATTTGTGACGTCATCATCTACAACGACACCTGGAAAGAACATCTAGCAACAATTCGATAATTCTTTAACAGACTCACTAATGTATGTTTGACAATTAATTTGTCTAAAAGTGAGTTTTGCTGTGCTTGTGTGTTTTTCCTAGGATATTTTGTGGGACATGGACAAGTTAAAAATTTGAGGCTATTTCTTGATAATATAATTGTAGACACTCTTTCCCATGTATAATTTATTATATTGTGTAATTTGTACTAGTTCTTTTAATCTCAGATGTAAATTGGTTTGTGATAAAAAGAAAGTTTTATCATATAAACCTTTCTTTTTATTTTATGGGGGAAGGTGTTACGGCTATTGGATTTAATTTATTTTTTTTTTAAATGTTAAATCCAAATTTGTTATTTTGCCTTTAAAATGAATTGATTGGGAGATTTTTTCTAGAATGTTCAGGCTGACTTAGATTCTCTAATTGTAAACAAGTTTTGACCTTGGCTTGTTTGACCTAAATCCTGACCTTGCTTTAGACATTGTCAACAAGCCTCTAAATCTATTGGTCAATTTCAAGGACAACATTTTTATTTTTAGTTCTTAGGGGTAGGAAAAATCTAGAGTATGTTATTTTTAGTAAAGGTAGTCTCTTTCTGTGACCTTCCATGAACTTCTATCAATTTCTAGAAAAGCCCGTGATCACTTGTTTACTTCAGAAAAACAATATATATAGCTGTATTTTAGAAGCTGACATTAGTAGATTTTGGGCTTATTGTAAGTTATAAGTTGTGTATTTATGTTCGAGTTATAATTATTTTGGACTTTGTGTCAATTCGTTGGAAAAGAAGAATTATTCTATTTATCTGGAAAAGGTCATATGTTTCATAATTTCATCTGGATGATTTAAAAACAAGAACTGCATCACGTGACATTGTCAGCCATTTTGGATTATTACCTCGTCAAGATTCGAACCTGGAACTATTAGAACATTTATTTATTAGGACTTCTAATTTCATTAGTGGATTATTTTTGTGAATTTCATATTTGTTGGATTTGATTCTCTAAAACAGTAAGTTCATTTATTTTATGAAAATAATTGTACTTAATAAATTCATTGTTAAAGTTTTACAAGCTGGTTAGTTTTCACTCTTTCTGTGTTGCTGCTTATTCGAGCCTAAGCACGTAACAATATATATATTACAGTGTTTGAACTCACTTGTTTCATGTATTTTACCTAAGTTTTATGATTTTGTTTAATTTTAGGTAACTACTCTCCCGGGGACTAAGTGGTCAGAGGTTCCACCTGGAATGTTGGATGTTGCGTGTTTGAACGTGAGTCATTCAAAATACTTATTTTGAAAAAATGGTGCAAGCAGCTGCCTTACTTGGTGCTCAGCATTAAGAAATTAGTGTTAGGACTGGCTGTAAGTGTCAGGATAATTTGACTGGGTGGGACATCATGCTACATGTTTACGTTACAATGCCCCAGTGCTAGACATCACTATAATCTGCCACACTGCAGACATCTTAGTGATACGACTGGTACATTGTTAAAGTTACATTAAAATCCAAATCATACACATGCACAAACATTAGACACATTCATGCAGCAAAACATTTACATAAAGACAGTTCCTTGCACCATAAAGTAGGACTCGAGGTGGTTTTTATTAGTGTTTAGATGTTATCGTAGTCATCCTTAATGTTGCTCATAAAGTGCATAAAAAAAACAGCAAACTCCATATGAATTGGATGAAAATGATAAGTAAAATACATGTGATGAAAATTCATTTTATTACATAATATACCATGGGAGACAATTCAGTTTTAAACATTGAAGTCTGTAGTGTATTTTTTAGAATTAGAAAATTGTGTTCACTGAGTGATTTTATTTATATTGCTAGCATTACCTTGATAACATTTAAAATACAATATCAACATTAACTTGATTATAGTGTATATTTAAATATGGATTTTGTAGGATGTAAGAACTAACTGTAAAATGATGTACTCCATCATGCTAACTACTCACTATAAAATGATGTACTCCATCATGCTAATCCTATGACAGAGCACCTTACTGTTTGCAATGGTAGTGTCATTTCCAGTAAAGTGACACCTAGTTTCACCATGTGCTAATGATAGTAAGGCAAGAAAAAAAGTGTCGGATGCTGTAAATCTCCAACCTCTGACTGTCGAAATATTCAAATCTCTACCATTACCAGAATAACCTGCCTCAACATAAAATATTTATAACATTTAGACATAAAGACAATTTTTAAAACAAGTTTCAGTACATCGTAATATTCATTTGATGATGGAATAAAATGTAACAACTAGATCATGGTAACACAACAAATGTTTTGGATTTCATTAACTGGTATATCTTTGTAAAGTTCATAAGGCAATCTGCAATAAAAAGTGTTCACATACTGTATACACTCAATTTTAAGTCTAGTCAAACTGACAACATCAAAGATCCTAATCAACCACAGCATAAAGAACCTTCTGATTAGGGTCTATGTTATGTATTCTGCTAATAACTACTAACAAATGGCACAGATGCAGATCTTTTGGCCGATTAGGGTCTATGTTATGTATTCTGCTAATAACTACTAACAAATGGCACAGATGCAGATCTTTTGGCCGATTATGCAACAGCAGATCTGGATCAATGCAGGCTGCAGTTAGACTCTTCTTTTATCAGTATGTAAAAGCTGTAACAATACATGAACATAATCTTTTATCATCAAGTATGTTTTGTTTTTTATGGTTTAACGCCTTTTTCAGCACAATATAGGCTATACATGGTGGCTAGTATTACTGGTGGAGGAAGAAACCGGACAAACCCCGGAAAGAACCACCGACCCACGAGAAGCTACTGGCAAGCTTTCTCACATAACTACATTTGCCGAATTTTAGATTCGAACACACGCAGACAGAGGTGAGATGGCAGTGGTCCGTAACGGACAGCGCTTTAGATCACTCGGCCACTTGGGGCCCCATCATCAAGTATATACAGTATGTATAAGTTGTAACAACACATGAACATAATCTTGGCCACACTGTATATACTCCATTGCAAAAGTTACACTGTGAAAAAACCATGTACTCCATCAATGTATATAGTGCCAAGTAAAAGTTAGACTGTAGCAATACTGTACTCCCTCACTATAACATACCCAAGTATAAGACAGTCTATAAGAAGCTGTAGCAATACTGTACTCCCTCACTGTAACATACCCAAGTATAAGACAGTCTATAAGAGGCTGTAGCAATACTGTACTCCCTCAATGTAACATATCTAAGTGTAAGACAGTCTATAAGAAGCTGTAGCAATACTGTACTCCTTCACTGTAACATATCTAAGTATAAGACAGTCTATAAGAAGCTGTAGCAATACTGTACTCCCTCACTGTAACATACCTAAGTATAAGACAGTCTATAAGAGGCTGTAGCAATACTGTACTCCCTCACTGTAACATACCTAAGTATAAGACAGTCTATAAGAAGCTGTAGCAATACTGTATTCCCTCACTGTAACATAACTAATTACAGGACAGACTATAAGAGGCTGTAGCAATACTGTACTCCCTCACTGTAACATACCTAAGTATAAGACAGTCTATAAGAGGCTGTAGCAATACTGTACTCCTTCACTGTAACATATCTAACATAAGACAGTCTATAAGAAGCTGTAGCAATACTGTACTCCCTCACTGTAACATACCTAAGTATAAGACAGTCTATAAGAAGCTGTAGCAATACTGTACTCCCTCACTGTAACATACCTAAGTATAAGACAGTCTATAAATGGCTGTAGCAATACTGTACTCCTTCACTGTACCTAAGTATAAGACAGTATATTTATAAGGTGGGCATGATCATGGATCACTTTTTATTATTTGATCTGAATATTACAAAGCACCGCCATATAAAGTACTTCACCATGTTTTATTTTGAACATCAATACAATAAATTACATTATTTTTTGCTATAGTCAAGTGTACATTTTGCTTAAAATGATTCAGTAATGTGTCTCCTTGGAGGAACTAGGACTCTAACTTTCAGGCATGGTTTATCATACAAGGATTCAGTTACATACATTTAAATGTCTGTACACTGTTATGTACATATTTAAAACATTGTAATTATTAAACTATCACTTAATACTTATAAATTTTACTAGGATTAAAGATTAAGAGCTAGCTTTACTACTTTTTAAGGCAAAAAACATCAAATCATGCTCACTCAACAAATCTGATAAAACTCAGCTTGCCTATGAAATTGGCTAGCTTGATAGCTTCATAGGTAGACAGACAGACAGATATATATATATATATACAGACAGATACATAAACAAGCCCATCTTTTGAGCTACATAAAAATATTTAGAGCATGTCATTAAGATGCGAGTGGCTTTGTAACAATTAATTTTTTACAAACCTGAATGGCTGGATATAACTTT
Organism: Unio pictorum; assembly: GCA_030141615.1. NCBI lineage: Eukaryota > Metazoa > Mollusca > Bivalvia > Unionida > Unionidae > Unio > Unio pictorum. Next base: position 4,852,293 of record JARLTB010000169.1, on the reverse strand, counting down.
TATTCTTAAAATCATTTGCCAAATTAACAGCACCTGGTCCCCATGATTACCATGGAGACAAGAGAAAGCAGTGCATTTGAGACAAATACATATGGCTGATTTTTAGAAATAAATTCCTTCTTGTCTGATATTCAACAGCATCCAAAATCTTATGAATTAAATTAAGGCTAAAATCATCACCTTGAAATTTGGCAACATGAAGATTTTTTTTTTTTACTGCATCAAACTAATCTCCAACAAACCAACCTATGCAAATCAGCAAGGGTAATTAGACCAGAATGACAGCATGTTCACAAGTCAGTTTCACTAGCCAGCATACAGATCTGGGAAAACTGTTTACCCACTGCCTGTCACTGTGTTAGGACCTGCAAATTCTGTATACATTCAGCTATAAAAAGTAGATACTTGCTTCAGATAATAACAACTCATATTATCTGCACAAGATAATTCAAAACTGACACTGACTAAAAGATGACATACCATACAGTGTATCAACTGATAGATGAATGAAACTGCTTACATCTATGTAACAAATGCATGCAGCATATATACTAAATAAAGGTACTGATGGATAAATACTGCAGTGAGATCACAAAGAATAAATCTGCAGAACATACAGCATTAAGAACTGAAAATAAAAATGGTTCCTGAATTGTGAGCAACTACCATGAATTTGATTGCCAGCAGACAAGTACCTTCCTACAATTTATTTTACCAGAGTTACCAATGTCCAAATCTGACAGTGCCTTTCAGCATTTTCACTTCAAAGATAATAAATCTATTTTGTTCTTCAAACATGTTAATATCTCCTCTCTCCACCCAAGGATTTGACAAATGAAAGGTAAATACACGGCTCGCTATCTATAACATGGCAGACATAAAACTGATCATTCCACCGAAAGCGGCCAATACTAGACCAACAATCAAATAACCCAGACAGCAATAGGCAGTCAGATACTGCGGGAATTTATAGTGAGGGACACCAAAGCGGACAATATACCAAATTACCAGTTAAAGAAAATTTACAACATATATATATATATATATATATATATATATATATATATATATATATATATATATTAAAGGTTCAAAAACAGATTTTTGTATCTTTAAAATTTTCTTGTTGCTGGTATATTGTATTAAAGAAATATGTACTATATACTCTATTATGCAAGAAAAATGGTCATAAATAATTTTTTTAACATTATCTGGTGTAATTGTAAAATAAACTGAACCCCCTGGTTCAAATACATTCTATGTACTTCAGCAATTACTAACAAAAATGATGAATGTAGGATCAATGATTTATAGAACTTTCTGATATCAGCATGGTGACCCCCCACAAATTCTCTCTGATATCAGCAAGGGGACCCCCAAAAAATTTCTCTCTGGTGTCAGCATGGAACCAAAATATCAGTTGTGTTCACAACATAGAACAATTAAAATATCAAAGTTGTGAGCTTCAACTTTTTAAACTCTGTGTAACACACTGATGAATACTCAATTAATTCAAGACCTGAGTGTCATTTACCTATGTAAGTTATGTAATGGTTTAATAGTAATTTTAACTACCTATGTAAGTTATTTAATGGTTTAATAGTAATTTTAACTCAAAACAATAACTTTTTTATACCTATGACCTCATAGTCATACTGGCTGGTTACCAAACCCATTTGAGATATTTTACAAATATTTACACATGCTATGTATGACTAAAATCTATTCACATTTATTTGTGTAAAATCTATTCACATTTATTTGTGTAACATGTTTACAAGCATATACTATCCAATGGACAAAGGACAGATAACTGGTGAAGGACAACATGGCACTGCATAAGTCCAACTGTCTCCGAGGACAATAGAACTATAAACTTACCAAAACGGCGACTTTCGTCCATACTGGTTGATGAAACATCGGCATTATATGTTGTACGCTTCATTTGCAGAGCTGTAAAAAAAAAGCAGTTCTAATAAGGATTTCCAGTGAAGCACAGCTCACACAAAAATTAACAAGTAGTCTAAAAACTATGACACTTGACTGTGTAATCTTGCATGATCAACTTTACCTGGTTTGACATGTGCAATTTTTTGTATATCACCTCTAATCAAACATTCAAAATGCATGTGTTGTACAAATTCTGTCAAAAAAACAGCACAGACCTAAATCTGTCAAACAACAGCACAGACCCAAATCTGTCAAAAAACAACACAGACCCAAATCTGTCAAAAACAGAACAAACCCAAATCTGTCAAAAACAGCACAGACACAAATGTCAAAAACAGAACAGACCCCAAATCTGTTAAAACAGCACAGACATAAATCTGTCAAAAACAGCACAGACACAAATCTGTCAAAAGCACAGCATGGACCCAAATCTGTCAGAAACAGTGTTTCTGACAGATTTGGGTCCGTGCTGTGCTTTTGAGTTTAGAAATTGAAAACAATGCACAATAGAGTACTAACTTCATAAGTAACAACTGACAGTACTGTACCAAAGTACTAATGTAAACAATATGAAATTTGAGAGTACTCTATCATAGGGGAAAATATGTAGTCTTTGCAGAAGTGAGGACCAGTTAGGATATATATTATCTTACTATAACTCTTGCATAGTGACAGCAGATTGTACTGCGAGATCAGGGTACACATTGTTTGCTTATATTCGTAAATATAAGAAGCTGTGATATGTCAGCACATTACCATAAATTTGATGATGAACACCAATCTGCCATTACAGTGATTTAAAATGAACACTAATATGTCATTACATGGTATGAACACTCAGCTTATATCTCAGCGATTCTGCTGATGAATACTAATCTACCATTTCAGTGATTTAAAATGAACACTAATTTGCCAACTCAGTGATTCTGCAGATGATCATTAATCTACCATATCAGTAATTTAAACGAAACACTAATCAGCCATCTCAGTGATTCTGCTGATGAACACTAATTTGCCAACACACTGTGATTTAAAATGAACACTAACTGCCAGCTCAGTAATTTAAAATGAACATTAGTATGCCAGTTCACAGTGACTTAAAATGAACATTAATCTACCGTATCAGTGATTCTGCTGCTGATCACTAATCTGCCATCTCAAAAAGACTTACAATTAACACTAATATGCCATCTCACAGTGACTTAATATGATCACTATTCGGCCATTTCACAGTGATTCTGTTGATGATCACTAATCTGCCATTTAACAGTGACTTAATATGATCACTATTCGGCCATTTCACAGTGATTCTGTTGATGAACACTAAAACCCAGTTGTCATTAATCTGCTGGAGCAGAGAAAATTACTGTCATAACAATTATGAAGCGGTCATGTGTCAGTCAAAGACATCACAGACTAATGCCTACTGATATCTTGAAATGGGTTTCCTAAAGTCTTAAGAAAAAAACCATGTTCCATGTATCAAAATATTCAAAATCACAATATCCCCCACACCTCCACATGACAGTGTTTACTATTTAACGACAGGTTACCTTGTAAACATTTACGAGAGCTCTTATCACAACACAAATGATGGCCAGTATGTTTTGTGATGATAATTTTCATTTCTGCAATGGTTGAAGTGATGCATGTGGAGAATACTGATCATGTGCAATGACTTCAGTTACTGTGACAATTTTCTGCTCACGATCACAACTTAACAAAATGACTGAGAACTGAGAGAGCACTCTACAAGTTAAATAAATTTAGGTGTTGTCATACTTTTCCAGTTCACTTACCACTAAGCCCTAAGGCCCTCCAATTATGTGTTTCCTATTGCACTGGTATTAAAATCATGGTGGGTAGGTTTTTTTAAAAACATTAGATATATTATATGATTACTATATGTAATGTACGAAGCACTTCATTTAATGGACTAAACTACCTCAATTAGATGGGAAATTTGTTTTCTTCTAACCTGGTGGGATAAAAGTGCTAGGGTCGGCAACAGAAAAAAGGGAAGTTGGCAGGCTGGAAAGATGCCTTCATTTTTCTGCTTAATCTTAATAATGTAAAAATTTTGTTTTGTGGGGCTGCTGAAAAAACAGCTGCACAAGTTCCTATCACAAGACAACATCCTGCTTGCCTTTTCATCATAAAATAACTTTTTTCACAGAGAACACAGCAATAAACAAGAAGTTATACTGACATTATTCATGTAATAGTGTGAAAATTAACTGTTGATATCAAAAGTTGCTGAAAAGACTGAGAAAGAATGTGCTGATCATATTAATATAAAAATTGCATAGAAAAAAAGTCGATTTCAATGTAGATGAATATTTTATTTTACTTAAATTTGCCAGCATTTATCAAAACAAGCCAAAGATGGAAATTATCATGTCGGATTCAAACTGATCAGCTGCACAGATCATCAGGGCAAATTATCAACAAGTTTTGCCTGTGATGATATGATTTGCTGTTTTTATTTGCATTTTCAAAAGCATAAATCAGGTACATTTTTCTAAAGTAATATTCTGACTTCATGAGTATGCTTATGTTTTGACAAGAGATGACTTGCATACATTCTAACATCAGTATATTTGATTTGAGTTCATGCACATACATGGGCGTGATATTTTGGTTTCCCCAGAAAAATTTATGTGAATGCCTTTATTGGAGGATTTTTACTCCATACGTTTTGGTCTGGGTACATTTTATCTTAGTAAATTTTGACATTACATTATTGGTGATGTGTAACAATAATAATTAAGTCTATAAGCAATCATTAGTTTTGGAAATGTATTAACTGTATTTTAAAAACAAAATCCATATGTTTTTACTTTCTTTAATTCAAATTTAATTTCCAGCCATTTTCCCACAGGCTGATTGATACACTTTTTGAGTCACAAACACTCAAAACAATTTTTGAAAGATTTTTAGGGATGTAATATAAACAGTCCCTTACAATGTAGATAAAAATAATATACAAACATGTGTGTCTGTGAGTGCTTCTGTTATATTTAGTAAATCATTAGCAACCATTCTAACTCTTATGAATGAAACTGGATCAGACTGGTGACCGGAAACAACAATATTCTTCCTTGGCCTCAAATAAAAGCCCAAGTGTAATAAATATAGGAAAGTCTCGATTTTAAACAAAATACGTGTAACTTCCTAAATAAGTAAGATTAATTTCTGTTTTGATCAAAGTTACGGCATAATGTAAACTGACGAGATAACTCAGGCTGTCAACGGAATGTTAATGAAATTGACATGTTGAGCAAGGTATAAAAAGACGAACATAGTCATCGACCTAATTTCGCAGAATTTCATTCAAACTGCTTAAGGATAAATTTCAATACAGATCACATTCATCCTGAACATGTACACAGATTCAAACCTAAACTTGTCAACATCAGGAAAATTCAGTATGACGAATTTGAATGGTCGTTGTTTACCTTACTATTTATGCTCCTCAATTAATCCAGGTCATTTCAGTACAGGAAGTCGACACATAGTGTCTTTTACAGAAAATCAGACCGAATGACTTATTTCCCTTAGTCTTTTGGGACCAGCAATGCTGCACTTAAAAAACAAATTTTTTTTTTTGCAAATGATTTTTTTTTATCGCATTGTAAGAGTTACATGTATTGCATGGATTCTTATATTTCGTTAATACTAGACAATTTAAAAAATAAAATCGGTTGGAATAACAAGCGTTGTCTGATGTAAATATGCATACGATAAAATCATAGCGCCCCAAGGGGGATTAGTTCCAGCTAACTACTTGCGTCACCCACTTTTAAGTCAAGCCATTTGTAGCAATCGTAGTATTATTTATTTATCGCGTGCAGGTCATGCTCAGCCATTTGTATTATCAGTGTACACCCTGTTTCAGGTCATTGACCTTTCAGAGGCTATTCCGCAAAGTGGACTACCTCCCCTTAGAGACGTGATGACAATATGCTTTATGGTATCGTGATAACAGTTTTCCTTTCTTTCGTAGACCTTAATGCTAATGTTTGTGAAAAAAATATACTTTCGATTCTACTCCAGCATGCATGTCTTACACTATCATGAAGAACAATATTATATTATTAATTTGACAAGGATAAGCCAGGCATTCCACTGCATTTAAGTGAAATAATTTTGCTGGACCTAACCAAGTGTAAGAGTAAGAGTTGACGTGAATGCCAAAGTTGCCAAAGATGCTCTAAAAGACTGGGGTGATCATTAAGGACCTTCTTGCAAAGAGGGAGACGGCTGCTCGAGTTGGCAAGCTACAACAACTTGGTACTTGCCAACACCATGGGCCAACATGAAGCTTCACGATGCTAGACATGGGCATGGCACGCACCAAATAGAACCCATCATTACCAGATCGACTACATACTGGTTTAAAGCCGTTACCGATCTGGCATCAATAAAGCAAAACCAAGGATTTTCCCAGGTGCTGATGTTGGGAGTTACCACGACCTCGTGATTATGAACTTCCGAGTGAGGCTGAAAAACAATTAACAAGCCAAAGAACGTCAGGCTTTAATTCAACATTGGACAACTGAAGGGTCCTAACATCTGCAAGTCATTCCAAGCCACAATTGGAGGAAAAGTTGCCCCACTCCTTGTGATGGATGTTGATGTTAAAGTGATGACAGACACTTTCAACATAGCCATGACAACAGCAGCTGCCAAGGTCACCATTGGCCTCCATCGCTTTAGAAAAAAAAACATGTTACAGAAGAGATTCTGAATTGGTGTGATGCCCGAAGATACCTCAAAACACCACACACACAACAGGGGCAACGGAGTACCGATAAATAAACAAGAATATCAGAACAAACTTGAAGAATGCACAAAAAAAGAATGGATTAGACAAAAGTGCATAGAAATAGAGAGCAGTCTGATAAAGACTAACAGCAAAAAACATTACAAACTGTGAAAGACCTCACCAGACAGAAGCAACCAAGAGTCATTGCCATTCAAGACGAAAATGGAAAGTGTATCACAAGCGAGTAACATTGCAGAAAGATGGACTGAGTATTGTTAAAAAAAACAACAACAAAAAACCAACTCTACAGCCATCAGTCCAAAGGAGACCCAAAGGCGCTTGAAGTCCCAAACTCCACAAATGATGATGATTTCCCCATTCTCAAAGAAGAGGTGGAGTCAGCAATAAGATCACTGAAGAATGGTATGGCAGCTGGAGTAGACAACATTCCGGCTGAACCTATCAATAATGGGGTGGGTGGGGATCAGTGAGAGGGCTACTAATAAAAATCTGCAACAAGATCTGGCATATATGGTGAATGGCCAACACAGTGGACCCAGTTACTAATTATTATCAACCCCCTCCCCAGAGAAAAAGGCAACCTTCAGCTGGGACAGAATTACAGAATTATCAGTTTGATCAGTCAAGCTAATAAGCTGATGATGAAGATCATCTTGAACAGACTGAAACCATAAGTAGAATAAAAAATTCGCTGGAAAACAGGCATGGTTCTGGAGTGAAAGAAGCACAACAGAACAAATATTCATTCTCAGGGTCCTGTGTGAAAAGTACTCCCAACACAACTAGACATCTATCATGTGTTCATAGATTTCAAAAAGGCCTTTGACAGAGTGTGGCAGGAGGCATTGTGGGCCACAATGAAGAAGTACAACATGGGCCAAAAGTTGATTGTATTGGTCATCAAGCAGCTGTACGCCAAGGCTACCAGTGAAGTAATTGCTCAAGGTTCTGTGTTGTACTGGTTCAATATGAAGACCTCCTCACCACCGTAAAAAAGAGAAAGCTAAAGTGGTATGGCCATATCACTAGAGCCAACAGTCTATCCACAACAATACTACAAGGCAGCGTCCAGGGAGGCAGAAGGAGAGGTAGACAGAGAACACAATGGACTGACAACATCACAGAATGGACCCGGAAATATTTTGCGGAGACAATGACTCATGATCGAGACAAGTGGGGAGAACTGGTCAGATGTTCAGCAGCACAGTGGCTCGACGACCACACTTGGTCAAGAGACTGATGATGATGATGATGATGATGATGAAGATGATGCGTTATCTAGTCACAACTGATGCATTGTTAATGACGTGTACCACAAAAGATAAAACATATAATCTAGATATAAATCAAAATAATCTCGTGTTGCCAAGAGACTCAACTTTTATTATACTTGACAGAAACTACAATTCTTTTATAATGCAGTAGTCACACGCATGGATATCCACCAAGAGTTCAAAGAGGTGGAGGGGGGAGTATGTATCTCGATTTCATTTCTAAACATATTTTGACCTACACCCATAAATCTAATAGATGACTACTACATGCTTGCCCGCTCCCCTCCCCAATAAGTATGCGAGCGACCCTGATCACATCTGATGTACCTGGTCTTTCTGAGTACAATGTTCCCTAGCAGTAATGTTGCACTTAAAAAACAAAATATTTTTGTTTTGTAAATGATTTTTTTTTATATCGCATTGTAAGAGTTACATGCAGTGTAAGGACCCTATCTGTCATTAAGGATCCAATATATGTACATAGTAAGGGAGAGTAGTGTTTTAGGCAAGGTCAAAAGTGGGTGGTGATGGTAGAGAGAGGTTATTTCATTAACATAAAGTTGCCAACGAGTCAACATTATTTAATAAACAAATAAAATAAATAAATAAAGGCTATTGTTATTGTGTACAAGTCGTTTTCTATAATTCTCATTAAGTAAACTGGACAAGTGTGTGCTTGTCATGTGTGGTGGGAGACAGATGTGCCAATCTATTTTGTAACAAAAATAGTATTCTTGATTTTTGATAATGTATTGTTCTTTTTAAAGATCCAAAGTGTGCTAACTTGACTCCTCTTTTCTATAACTTTGCTTTTGTTGACACCCTTCGTCCCTTTCCAGCATTAGCTGGCTTGTTCCTTAAGGTGATAGCCAGGTTTTCCGAAAGATGTGTTGGTTTAAGGCTTCCCAGTCCACCAATTTGTTGCTTTAAGTTTGTGTCCGTGTCTTAGTATTACATTTTGCTGGGTTGATTTTGGTTTTGTTCCTCATATGCACTTATTTTAATATCACTGGTTAGCTCTGATGGGTGTGTCCCTAACCCGCTACATATTGAGGCGTGGGGACTGGTGCGCTCCCTCCCTTGCTTGGATCTTAGGTTGGTACTGGTCTCCCTAAAGACTATTACGTCTCAGAGCTGGGTCCCTTGTGTTGGGTTACTTAGTAGGCGCGAAGTATCTGCCAAGTGTCAGGTTAGTATTGTGCGTTTTTAGAGTGTTGTTTCGTTGGTCCCTTGTTTTCGTGTTTCGGTCGGCTCTATCTAGACCGAGTTATTGACGTTGTTTTTACTTATGTAAGCCAAGTATACTTTTTACCGTTTTTGTGGAAAGAGGATATTTCTTTTAGTAATAGATGTAGATTTCTTGTTATATGTGTCTGAGTGGTAATAGGGCTATGTTGCCTACTGTACTCATCAGCTTCCTGGCCTGAAATGAAAGTACACGCCTTTTATAACCTTCCCAAAACATCCTATGAAGGCAAGTCGAACAATCGCTGCAGGGATGGCAAAACAATTCGTCTTGCGGAGATACTAATGATTGTCATCCTTTGTAAGGTAAATATTATATTCCATATTCATTTAATGTATAGTATATTTATAAAAACACAATATATTAAGCAATAGGCTGGAAATAGAATCAGTCATTAGTAGTGAGTGTAGGATACTATACAGACTATAGTATTGTGTCTTATATGTTAAATTGGGGGTGAGGTGGAGGTTGTACTCTAAGGACAAGTATTATACGGATAATGGGAATTAGCGTTACAGACAGGATCTTTGTACAATACTGACAAAATGTCTGAAAAAAGTGGGACTGTATAGGGACAATATGAACAGAACAGGGGTAATGTTACTGTACTGGAGACTGGAAACAATGTTACAAGTGTCTGACCTCAATCGGGCGAAACAATGTGGCAAGGGGCCGACCTGAATACGCGTTATTCTAGGGACAAATATAGACATGTACAAAGGGATGTGATTAGAGACAAGTTTAGAGATATAGACATATAAAACAAACACACACACACACACACACAAACGTACGAGTGCACACGAACATACGCACACACACACACAAACACACACACACTAAAAATAATTTTGTTTAGCCAAGAGAGAATATATATCTTTCTTGGCAATGGAATGGCTCTGAAAAAGGTCTTTCGGTTTGAATTTGTTCTTCTAATTTCTGTCTTCTCTTCTTTTCTCCCATCAACATCTGATTTTCTCCAGGACATTCTTGTTCTTTTTTCTCGTCCTTTTCATCCGCCTCTTTCTTCTAGTCTTTTTTTCTCTTTTTACTTTCTTCTTTGTTTTCAATCATTTCATTCCATCTTCTCATCTTCTTTATCCTCTTTGTTCTGCGTCTCATTTTCCTGTTTAATTAGCTCTCTGAGTCTTTCCATCGCCCTCTTCATATTATTGATCTCCATCTTGAGCCTTTGAGGGCTATAGGCATCCTACTTCATTCTAATCATCTCCTCCACCATGCCCAAGTCATCCACTACCTGTTGCAATGTCATCATTTTGTCAATATGGTTAGAAGCCATCTTCGTTTATTCAGACTTGAATGGCTCGGACGATGAACGCAACACTTTATATATTTCAAGCAACAACGTGAAAGAAAACAGCTCCTCTCACTAACTACCCATCTCACCTACCAAACAACTCTATATTGATAGTGTAGTGCTAAACTAAAAAAAAATTGTTATCCAAGGGAAGACACTAATACCAACAGAACCCACTTTATTTTCTATCATTACGTAGTGGAAACATCGTTTTGCAGGGACAAGTTGTTTGTTAAGATATAAAACAAACACACACATAAACGTACACGCGCACACATATAAATGTTCACACACGCACAAACATACGCGCACAAACATACTAGCACAAACACACATACACACAAACGTACGCGCGCACACAAACACACACACATCAGTGAAAGAGCCAGTGTTTATATCCAACTTGGAAAAGATCCATACGGGTTTTGGGTACGAACGCTATAGCTGATCTCATGGACATGGTGAGGGACATGGTGAGGGAAGGTCAAGGAGCATGTACAGTGTAAACATTTCATGAAGAAGTTAAAAACTATCAACACCTTTTTCAAAAGATAACATTTGTATTCAACAAACATTTAACCAACACATACTATAACAAATTTTAAACCAACCTATCTTTTTACAAGGTTGACCACGTTGTGAAGCCAAGCTAGACTTCCACTGATGGAGGTCATTTGGCCATTGATGGACATTACGTTTCCTAGTTAAATACAAGAGTTATCCATAATGGTCACACAAACATCGATCTACTTTGTCATAGTTACTAGAAGAGTCACAATCAAAATAAGTCACTAAATGCTGTAAGAGATATCCAAGTTGATGAAGAAAATACACACAATATTGTCTATACACCATGGAATCTGCCTTGTGATTTCACAATATTGAATAGTGTTTTCTGGAGATTTCTCTCATGTCGACTTTCAACGGTGGTAATCCATAGGAATCAAAATATTCCTCATAGGCATACCTCCTGCATAATCGTCGTACGAAATGCCGTGGCTACGTTTGGTCCCTAGCTGTCCGCTAGCTTTGTACAGGGACAAGCACGACCACAAGTAATTTTTCTTGTCAAAGTCAGGTTCGAAGGTATATAAGGTCTTGCCATCTCGACGGACTTCAATCTTGGACACTTTATAGTGCTCAAACTCGAAAAATGTTTGATTGTAGTCTACACTGATGGCCGCATTGCTAACTATGCCAATGATGAAACGTTTGGGTAACTGTCTTTGGAACAGATGATCTTGGATCGGATTTCAACGGCAATGGTGAATATTTTCACTTCCACACGTCGTATCCAATACTTTGAGTCTGGCTTCTTCGATGGACTTTTTTTGTAACTGATAATACCAGTCATTAAATGGAAAGCGGCACTGATTCGATTCAGACGCAGTCTGACATCTACGCCGTTCAGCCAATACTGCTTTTGCATGTCCATATACAAGAGATCCATCAGTTCTAAGCTACGGCTTCTTTTGACGTTCATCGAATCCCGATTTCGTGCAATCTTTACGCTCCAGCTAATGGAAATCGCCAGCTGTGTGAGGTTTCCATACCACGCAAGCATCTAGATGGGTGTTTTTATCTTCTTTTCAATACGTCAAGAGATTTTTGACCTACGCTCCATAAGGGTAAGTATGCATGCTGATGCTGACCAGTTTGTTTTTAAAGTAAAAAAAACACACTTCAATGAACCACAAATCCATGACATTGTTGATAGGATCTACTGCCTCTGTGGCGTCTGCTTCGGTGACGTCCTGTTCTAACACTTTGAATTTCAAATACAAGTAACTGCTATTCAGATAGATGTAATCTTCGAGCTGTCATTTGATGTCAAATTCAATGGGAGCTGCGGTTATCAAAGAGGAGACGAGATGACGTTAGACCAATTGAGATTCTTGCATCGTCATCATGGTGGGTGGCATGGAGACCAGATCCAGTTCCGACTTGGAACATTCTCATCACTCGGTGCATCATTTTGTTCTTCTGTGATTTAGTAATCAAAAACGTCTATTTCTCATCCGGATCTTCTTTTCTTGGTCTTTCTAGCTGTTGGTGTGAAGTTCTCTTGAGTGGTGTTTTCGTCGTCTCACTCTGCCTTGTCGTTTCTGTGGCGTCAGGGAAGCAGGAAAGCCTGACTAGATAGCGTTTAAGGCATTTATAAGAGTTTCTCATCGACCCCAAATTTCTTTTCCAGTTTGAAGCAAGACATTTTTGCCTGTTCTCAAGAAAGCTTCTTTGGGGTTTTGTTTGTTAATGGTGCCATTTTGAAGACAAAGGTTGCGACAAAGCGGTATATTTCAAGGCAAGCAATCCTTGTGTCTCCATCGGTTTCAAATCAGGGTCCACCTAACGAAAGGCAGATTTCAGCATATATCCTAAGCTTTGTCCTCACTGAAGAGAGACTCCTCGAAAACACAGGACACAAGCCTAAAACTATCGAGTTTCACCGTGTCTTTCCAATTGGTGAATTCATTTTCTGTCAGATTCTTTTCATACTGGCAAAATGACTTACTGAGGATATAAAAATGTTCGGTGAACGTGATAGGTGTTTCCACCATCCTCTTCATTGGTCGTGGCAGAATCCACTTGGAAAAAAATGACTAGCCATAACGGCACGACCTTGTATCCCACCTGATAAGAGTGCACAAAGATCAAATTTAATCGTTGGCTTAGGTCTACAGAGGAACGAAAAATCTTTGGAACTTTTGGCAATAAGTAGCATTAGCGGAGCCTTGGCCATCCTGAGTTCTCTCCCCAAACTGTCAAACAATTAAGGACAACATTTAATGGTTAACGCTTTGTCATCAGGAAATGTCATCAGCGGGCGACGAGCTACTTTACAGTACTCGATGGTAACACTTCGTTTGGCTTTGTAAAAGGTTTTGACAAATATTGCATTGAATACGGAAGTAAACGTGTCCACCATATGTTGACCGCTAAAATAATAACATGCTGAAACTTGCAACATATATATCTACCGTGGTGTGTGTGTGTGTGTGTGTGTGTGTGTGTGTGTGTGTGTGATTTACTTTTGTAATGCAGCTCAGGCAATTGTTCAGTCATATCACTACGATGTCTGTGGTGTGGCAGTTTATAGTAATGTCTAGCACTGGGGCATCATGTCGCAGACATGTAGCATGATGCCCCACCCAGTCACAATATATTTTGACAACAGGCCGACCAGTCCTAAAGTCCTAACACTAATCTCGTAATGATGACCACTAAGCGAGGAATCTGTTAGTACCATTTTTCTAAGTGGTATGACTCGGCTGGGGATCGAACCCACGACCTCCAACATCCGAGGCAGACGCTCTAATTACTAGGCTACTGGAGAGGTTATAGCGGAGTATTGATGGACATGGTGATCCAGTTGGGTTAGTAACGTTTGTAGAAAGTTTGTTTGCTTTTGCCAATGCGTACCCAAAATACCCTTGTCAACAATCCCCTTTTCTTGGGGACAACCACATACGTACCAAACATGCGCTCAAAGTAGGTCACTTCGTTGTCGGGAATCATGTCTTGGGGGTGCACATCTGATACTCAGATTGTTTGTATGCTTGGACTAGTTGCGGTAAGACGTTGATGAACTTAAGAGTATGTTGATACGTAACATATTTATACATGCGTTCTTTTAAGGTGCGTTGAAAACCGTACAACATATTTTCGTGACGACGGTGTGGTGGCCTATGGGCAGTTTGAAATATTCTTAGAGAATCCACACTTGGCACTGTCACACAGGAGTTCTGATGGAATGGCCTTTTGGTGATGTCCATGTCAGTGACATTTCTATCCTGAATGGTGTTGTTTTCCTTTGTGTGGGGATCTTTTGCCACTGCGGTTAACACAAGTTGAAAGGTTATTTGTTAAAGCTAAAAGTTGGAAGTCATGATCACACATCTTGGGCATTGTTTACTGTTTCGTCTGTCCATGCCTCAAAACAAAAATGTTTCCAGTTATGTAAATCTGTCCAGTAAGAATGTAAATCACAGGCTACACACATCTTCGTAAACATCATCAGTGACTAAAGGTTGACGAATCGTTCTTCCGTAGAGGTAGAGAAAAATCGACATGAAAGCAGAAGGCTTTTAATATAACTAGTATCTCATGTTTGTGGCCATGCTGTGAGGTACAGGTGGTATACAGCACACAAGGAATCGGCTGGCAAACTAAATCCCAAAAAGGAAATCATTAAGACACACACCACACGACGACACAATCTGAATACTGTCATTGATTTCCTTCAACGGCAATTGTTTTATCACTAATGATAACGGGCATGGCATGGTGGCAAGTTTTATACCTCTTTTTGTTTGTTGGAGGAAATAAGTGTACTTCTGCACAGAGCCGATCGTACTCCAATGCGAAGCTTTGGTCACTAACTTGCACATCACAGATATTTAGGCCACTTTCTTCGGAAAAGTTAGAAACTACTTTCAAAGTCGCAGTATTCTGACAAACGCACAGTGAACGAATATTATTCTTTCATATTTTATTTCAATGAGGATACGGTGAAACCTTGAGTTGTTTGTGCAAGCATGGATGACATCGCTTTGGCAGCATCACTTTGGCAGCCATCAAGTTTGACATGCACATCACACTTTTTAAGCAGGTGTAGTAGCAGTCATAGCAAAGTTCCCATGATGTCCTGCTGAATAAGCCAATACGAAGTTCCCATTACGTGGTACTCAATCACTGAGGTCACAGAGTACGGCATCCCTTCAATCTCAAAGCACTGCATCGCACTGCACTTCAGAATCACCGAACGTAAATGGTGTCTGCTTAAAAGAATTTATATTTTTCGCTTGGTAATGGTAGTCACAATGAATTATTCCTTTATGATGTTGTCCATTTATTTAATGATTAACAATATCGACGTGTCCGTAAGGTAAAGAGAGGTGATTGGGAAGCCACACTCTCTCCTGGTACACAATCTGATAAAAAAAATTCCAAAGGTCGGCTGACAATAGGGTGTGTGGGTATACGTTCAATCTTATGAAGTTCGTAGATGGTCACTTTAAAGCCTTCATCCTGTTAAAACCGCAAGGCTTATTTCAATACGCCAAAGTTTAACAGTCGAGTGTTGCGATAATAGAGAGTTAATCCATTCACTTTACACTCCGTGTGTACATTTCCTTCTGGGTCCCTGTATTCGTAGCCGTAATTTTTAGGACCACCACTACCGAGACCTAGTATCTTGTCGTCGGGGTTTTCATGCGTCCAGGCTTCTAAATGGTCTCCTTCGATGTCAGGGTGCCTGTGACCCAGCCGATCGATGTAGATGCAACTGTCCGTGTCAAAATATAGGACTCAATCTAATAACAGATCTAAAGTTTCGTACAATTTTAAGCCATCATGGGATGTTACGTAAGGTGCAATGATGGCATTTCCAAATTCGTTGGCCTGAAGATCAAATCCTCAAAGAGGACGTCAGTGTATTTCATTTAGTTTGTTTTGTCATGAATCATCTGGAAGTAGCGGGACGTTTCTGACAAATACTCCGTCTTGTGTAAACAAGACGTTGTACCATTTTACCCTACAAGCAATTTAACATCACTTTGGCAAATGATCGTCTTTCTTCGTGTTTGTCCTCTTGGTCTAATGTAATTACTTCGTCCTCTCAAAACTTCTCTTTGAATTTGTTTTGGTCTTCGGGAGTGTGGAACCAGGAAAGATAGCTCCTGCCTTCTTGTTCCAATTTCAAAAAAGCATCCACATAGTCTACAAAAATGCATTTCCAAGTGTGGTCGCACTTGTGGTATTTATCTGTATTGGAAAATTCGTAAATTTCGTACACTTCTAAGAGTTGTATCTCAGGTCCGGAGCTTTGAACAATTCCACGCTAACCCACGTTCCCGTCAAGGCGCGTTCTTCATGAGTGTGGTGATAATAACGGTCTTGATTGTACGTTTCTGCAAAATTGCGGCACAAGGAAACATCAATTTTCTTTGGCAATGATGAGGTAAATCGGGAAGACAAGACTTGCACTTGATCAATCCTTCGTATTATCAAATGTTGTCCACGTCGATGTGTTTGGTCAGCAGGTAATTGTGGGTGCTCAGCGAGAAGGTGACAATAATTGCACACGCAAAGATACAGCAAACACACGTCTAAACATTTGATTTCTTCTCCTTTCTCCTCATCGGCGTGGCAAACAGGTAACACTCGTCCGTCCTCCTTACAAACTGTCCAGCGGGTTCAGTGGGTCCGACATTTATACATTTCCATGATGCGTTTAAACTCGAGATCTGTTTTCAAACAGTGATAGAAATCGTGTTTCGTGTTTCCACATTTCTACTAATTAGTATTTTTGCAGTTCTAACTTCGAGCGCCGCTGACAAAAATGGCATTGTACAAGTCTTCCATGGTCCACTGTAAAAACTTATTTTTGGTGTTACGTTGAGGGTAGCGATTGGAAATAAGCACACGCTAAACTCGTACACGATTTGAGGGTTTTCTAAGTCCCAGCCATCCACCAAATACGGTCCGAATGTCTTTCGCCTCCTCCGTTCCGAGCGTCTTTATTGTCGGACAAGTAATGTAACTAGCGTAGTGTTTGATCGAGTATCTTTCTACCTTTGATCAAATGTCATTTGAGAATTTATGACAGCCAGGATATTTTGGGGCATGATTCGTTGGCGGTACACAAAGGAACACGTTTCGGCAATGGTGCAGGCTTCCATGAATGTATAATTCTCGATTTTTTTCCACGGCAACGCCGTAAAATGTCCACGTCGGAACGAAAATACTTTAACATTTCTTATTGAAAGTCGAAAGGGTCTGAAACGTGAATCTGGTACAATCCGTGGAAAGATTCTCGCTGTTCGATGGGCATGTGGTCTGGGTCGTAATAGTCAGCCTCGGGCAAATGGGTTCTAAGTTTCTAACGACGTATTGATTGGCCTCGGTTTTGAATAGGTACTGAAAATAACCTCTGACAACTTCTTTCATTCCAAACGTTTTAGGCATTCGGCTCAAAGGCATGGCCAAGTATCTGAGTTCTGGTTCTGTTGTTTGGTGTTCCCATGTGTTCCCTCGAACTCTGTCCTGCCCTTACCTTTCAGTCTTATTTCTCGTGCTGGAAGACGACGGAGAAAGTAGAAAATGATGGGGAAACATCCATATCATCGGAAGTCATTTCTCGAATGGAAATTGATGACGTGCGTGTTGAAGGACCAGAGAATAGCGGACGGGGTCTTGGAGAAATAAATTTAATGCAAATGATAACGCTGAAACGAAGTTTTAAAAAAAAGACTCATAAGCGTGATGAAACTGCTATCTTCACAAAAGCTTGCTCTACGGTGATAATGGAGGAAATTTGGAATGACTTAATCGGGGAAACGTCGTGATAGTTTTGAAGTTGCTGGCAAGCTTTGATAATATTATAGTGAGCCATCTATTGAAAGTTGAAGAAAATACACCTCTAACTTGTATATGACATGACTTCTAAAATGAACTCATTTCTCCATTGGTCAATACGGTTCGAAGCAAGTTCGTACGCAAGATCAAAGAGACAAAGTACTTTGGTATTTATTCGACTTCCGATGTGATGCACACAGTACAGTTGTCAGATGTATTTCGGCATGTGCGAACCAATTTTGGATATAAGGGAAGCATTTATAGATTTATGGGTAAGTTAACGTTGAGAAATTTCACACAGATGGCTTGAATTTTCTTGATAGTGATAGTTGTTAGAGGCAGTTATTTGCATTTATAACACATACAGTGGAGATAATGTTGGTACAACGATATGTTAATTTCATGTACTGTGGATGAAATGGTTATGGATACTGTTATTATGGAACTTGTACTATATCTAAGCACACGGCTACCCAAACTGGTTGCTACCATGTGCTCCAGAAACCATCCTGAATTAGTCTAAAGTACACTTGCCATTATTAAATATAGGGAAAACGAACTTTGTCAGACTAGGAACAGACATTACAGCTTCTGAAATAGCAATGCTTGAACTACAAAATATATAAAAAGTACAGAATGGTATGGTCTCTTTTTCACAATTTTATTTAATGAAGTCCCGAAAGTAAACTGCCAGGCGGAGCAAGCAGTTTTTTTTCGGCGCACATTTAAACTAAGGCCAAGCAGTGTACTATATAATCCTAATGACACCATCAAAGTATTTTAGCAGTACCTAAGATATGTTTCAATAGCCAGAATGACCAGTAAGGAAAACCTGGGAAATTACATTTCTTTACAAAATAAACCTTATGAAACATACGAGACTGTAGAGTGCCATCATATGGACACGAACTTCCAGTTTGGTTTTCTCTGTGAACGTAAAGTCTATAATCAGCGGTGCCATTGATCCTGCCGCTGTGTTTTACTCCGTTATACTGACTTATAGTCCAAGCCTCAATATATCATGGATTGCCGTTAGCTTTTTCGGAAAAGACAGAGACTTCCATTTCTCTACCAAATCGGCCGAAGAGTTGCTTGAGGAAACTATTCAAAAGACGTACAGTACTTACAAACCTACGAACAACGTTGCAAGTTCTGCTGACAACGTATATTTATGTTGCCAGCGATAGTTATGGCAAGCTGAAACTCGTTACTTGATGTCAACAACAACCTGGCAAACTCTTGACTATTCGGTCAATCAAGAAAGAGTGGTTTACTCAAGTAGAATGATATAATTGACTAGTTTGCTGACAAAAGGCACGCAGAAGTTGCATCTGTTCAAAGATAGACATACTAGTTAAATATTTCAGTCAGAATGGTTAAGTTTTCCAAGCAACCTAAAATATATTAGCGTTGCAGGAATGATTTGTATGAAACAAAATCATGTTTGCCGTATATATTTGAGAAAGTGTGTTTGCTGCCTCCTTCACGGTTTATAATTAGTAGCGCATGCAGGGTTGGTATATAATATATCGGTGATTTAGCAACTTCAGCCAATGGCATTAATCATGAAAACAATATTACTAGTATTGGCAAAGGGGGAGGAGTGGTGTTGGAAACTGGCATGAACTCTGTTCTGTATAACTAAGTAAGGGCGCCGCTAAAGGACTCACCATACTAATTCAGTTTCCAAGTTTTGAATGCTCATTCACAAACCTATATTTATCATTATAGATGAAACCTGGATGTCAGCTTCTGTGTATAGGAATGGATATGAACCGCGGCATTTTCCGGACTTGCACGTTATTTGAAACACATGCTTTTAATTCCGCACCAGAGAGTCCGGTGCTAAATTTAGCAATGATTGTTCCAAACTCAAGATCTTATACGTCGGACAGTGTATCAGAAAGTGTGTTTAAAAGTACTTAAAAGGCCGTGTATTGGATAATGATTTAAAGATGTGTGTTGGATAATAATCAAAAATAGTGGGTACTGGATATTATCTAAATATGTCAAAATTAGTATTCATTACAAATAAGAAATTGATTGAAACAGATTTATTTGCTCGCATTGGTTTTACGGAACGTAAATTTTTTTAATGAAATCCGTATTTTCCTTGAAATTGACGCGTTAGCAATGAACATTTTTAAAGCCTTTCTTCCAAGTGCCATACAGTTCCATTTTACATGTGAATATTTTTCTATTTAACGATATAAGTTGGTTCAATACATTTAATTGATTTAAAATCAATAATTGTCTTTCAAAAATGAACTCTTTGCGCCTAGCAAAATTATTGAAATCAGTGTATTAGTATGTGTCTTAAAAAAAAGAAGCAATGCATAATCACTCAAAACTTATAAGGCAGTAAAATCATTTATTAGTACTGCAAATAAAAGTTTTGTGACAAATAGACTTCCACTATACTCGTTCTTATTGGGGGTAATGCTTTGTAAAAGTTTCTTTGAGAGCTATTTTGGAAGATAGTTGTACACCTATATATACAATGCATGAATAACAGGAGGTATTAATTTTAGTTCTAACTTTGTCCGTTTAGTTCTACGACTTCAATAATCAAAGAATATCCAATATCATCTAGAGAATAACACAAGAATTTGTTTTATTCTCCTTAGAGAGTTTCTCAAGATCCAGGGGAGGTGTGTTTCCTGGTCTGTCCATTGAGAACATCATCTGTAACTCCTTTACCTTGGTCTTGTGTTCGCCTTCCAAGTTCCTTCTCTTCTTACCGAGAAGAATGTCTAGAGGATCGGACCAGTTTTCTTGAATCCATCCATTATGGTACACCATGATGTTTCTCACCAACCTTCTGTCTTGACCAGATCCTATTTCCACCGATTTCTTCACTTTCAAGTAACTTGGCGCCTCGCTGACTTTGAAAAATCTGTTTGGTGCTTCTCTGGTCAATCTGTCGTCTTGGAAGATGCATCTATCTTTTAGAACGTAGGGAGAAAACATGTAACACAGCTCAATTAATGTTTTCGTGTCCTCCTCTGTAAGACTGGCATACTTGTGGTACACCATCAACCTGTCAACTTCGGGGTCTGCACCTTGAAGCTCCAGTAGTGAACACATGCAATTCAGGTAGTACATAAGCCTTGCTTTAGGATGATTGGGAACTGCACAATCATATCCGGCGTTTTCAACATCCAACCGTTGCTTTGTTCTTTTAGACATCATGCGCAGCCTATAAACATAATAGTAAAACTGTTGTAATTTAGCGAAGAGGTTACACGGTAAACACATGAGTGATGTTAAAAGACAGCTGTTTTATCTACTAAAATAGTTAATGCTTTTCATTCAGTAACATAAAATCTAATACGACTGGTAAACGTATAAACTGTTTTGTCATTCATCACTGCATTTTAATGAATGTTTTCCCGTAAAATCAATAATGAAGTGCAGTGACAGTTACAATTATGTGTTATATATATATTTAGTTCGCATTGATTGTAAGTTAGCCTTTTCATATATAAAAATGTCCCCAGTATGTTATTGTGCTGTAACATTGTTTGAAAGACTCAACTCTGTCCGAAATCAAGTTTATTTTGTACATGGTCTGAATTATTGATTTTTTGGTACTGTTTTTTTAGTCTATAAAAAAACTAATGCAAAGCTAAAATATTCTCTGTGTTTATAAGCTTATTATTAGGATCATTATTAATAGAATTGAATAATTTTATATGGGTCCCGATCTAGGTAACTGGGATTCCTTGCCATTTGTCTTGCATACCTGATATTGTCCAAGCTATATATATTATAATTTTAGCAAAATACTGAAATTTATAGTTAAAATTTGTACGTAAACAATAAGAATTTTCTAGAAGGTAAATTTTATCAACGATCAGAATATCGACGTCTTCTTCCTGACAGAAACATGGCTAAAAACATCCGGCGGTTTGCCCAAGTGCGCAGATCTAATACTCCATCAAGTCATTCCCCCGCCACTCTCGCGAAGGTGGTAGTGCTGTCATCACAAAGAATACCATGATAATATGTCTTAAGTATAAAACGACCTTCAATTTCTGCCGCACATCGTTTGAACTAGTCCAAACAACATTCACAATGGAACAGAGGTCATTCCATTTTGTTCTGTCTCTACCGCTCTCCTCCTACTAGCAAAAACAAGCTGACTGAATCTCTCTTTCTGGAGTATTTTCCAAATCACCTGGAGTATGAAAATTCAATAGGTGGTAACCTGATTATTCTTATAGATTTCAACATTCACGTTGACTCTCCTGAAAACTCATACACACCAAAACTCCAAGATTCCACTCGTGTTATCAAACTTAAACAGTCAGTTAACCAACCCACCCAAAACATGGTCACATTTTAGACTAGATTCTTCATAGACTCGAAGATAACATGCATTGATCCACTCTTGTATCTCAAGAACTTGCACCAAAGCACCTATGCATTATATGCCATCTTGACGTATCAGATACCAAATGTCAAGGAACAAATGTATACCACTTCCAACTACCTTCTCTCCAGTAAAACTTCCTGACCTGTTTGCATATTTATTCTGTGACAAGGTACAAACCATTAGAGATAAGCTTGAGAACACAATTGAAATTGACTCGTCGTTACCATACAGTACGATACAGACTTTCAGCGACAACCGTATGAGTATTTGAACCTGCCTCTATGGATTTCGTATGGAGAATCGTGATGAAGAGAGCACAAAAGTCATGTGAACGTGACCCAATTCCAACATCACTGCTGCTTGAGTGCGTAGATCCAATACTGCCTTTAGTAACATATGTTATTAATACCTTTCTTCCATTTGGGAAATTCCCATCATGTTTCAAATGCCATCGTAAAAAGACTTTGTTGAAGAAACAAACACTCGGCCACGACGATTTAAAGAACTACCGCCCAGTTTATAATCTCCTGTGCTTATAAAAAAAAAAAGTCTTAGAAAAGTTGTTCTAACCCAGCTTGTATCTCATATAAATTTAAGAAGTATTTATATCAATGTACAGTCTGCATATCGCTCTTGCACAGTACAGAAACTACTCCTCTGAAAGTAGTTAATGACATTCTTTGTGCAATGGAAAGCGGAAAAAGTACAGTCCTCGCCTTCATGGTTTCTATGCAGCTTTTGACACAATATACCATGATATATTACTTCACCGTCTCCAGCATGTATTTGGCATTCATAACTGCTTTTGTTCAAGTCCTACTTAGTCAATAGGACACAAATTATATCTGCAAATGGAATACATTCAAGCCCAGTTGACGTATGTTGTGGTGTTTCACAGGGATCTGTTCTTGGACCCGTTTCTTCATTCTATATATTCAGCCGCTCTCAAGTGTCATAGAACGTCACTCAGTGTCTCACCAATTGTACGCTGATGACACCCAACTATACAAGTCTAGCCACCCAACGGAAGTTGATGCTACCATCGACTGAGTAGAGAGGTGTATTTCTGATGTGAAATAAATGATGACATGTAACAAGCTGCAAATGAATGATGATAAATTGGAGGCGATACTGATCACAACACAAAGACTTTCTCATTCACATCCAAACAATAAATATCAGCAAAACATCGGGACAGTACTTTTACATTGCACCAACATGTGATGAACAAATGCAAGGCTGCATATCTTGAGTTGAAAGGCATCAGCTCCATTCGCAAACATCTTTCAGTTGATGTCACTAAAACACTTGTGTGTTTATTAGTACTTTCAAGACTGGACTATTGTAATTCCATTATGTTTGGTTCGTCACAATATCTACTCCAGAAAATTCAAAAGACCGCTAGTCGGATCATCTTTAGAGTACAACGATCAAAGCACACCTCCCCGCTGCTCTGTACCCTACATTAGCTACAATTCGATCCAGATTCAAACACAAAATTTGTTCTCTGTTTCACTGACAGACTCCAGTCTAACATACCTATCCAGCCTCACCCATGTTTATACAGCAGCTAGATACTTACGCTCTTCTTATGGACAACGTTCTTTTGCATACCAGAGCCCAGCGACGTGGAACGAACTGCCCATTGAAATTAGACACAAAGGCACAGTGATCCCTTTCAAGAGTGCACTTAAAACTCACCCTTTTCGACTGCAAGAATAAAGCTAAAGACCTAATAATGAGTTCTACCTTAAATATTTTCATCTTTTTGTTTTCTAATTTCATGGTGTTTATGTTTGGTTTTATTTTTGTAGTCATATCATTATATATATATATATTTTTATATATATATATATATATATATATATATATATATATATATATACATATATATATATATATATATATATATATATATATATATATATATATATATATATATATATAACACATGTTACCTTCCTCGAATCTAGAATATATATATATATATATATATATATATATATATATATATATATATATATATATATATATATATATATATATATATATATATATATATATATATAATTTATAAGTTCGGTCTTTGCGTAAACCGGATTGTGTTTTTGCCAATGTTGATCTACTTTTTTAAAATGTAAATATTGGAAAGAAAAACATGTTAGGTGATACTTTTACCTTCAAATCAAACCGGCTTTGTTGAAAAGTATGTCCTCCGTTTCCTTACAGTTTCTAATTTATACAAAGGCTTGACATTCCTAGGACTAACGCCAGATGCAAAGGTTGAACACTATTTAAAACATCTGCCAAAATTGTCCTCAAGTAAAGTAAACCATATTAAAATACATCTCGTTTCCATGTAATGATTGTAAAAATCAAAACAGGTGATCTCTTCCTACTTAAACGGCTGTACCCTCAGTACACAGGATCAATTTCTTGCGCAGACGAAACTTTCGAGTTCGTGATAGCAGGGATGAAGTGAATGCTTTTGACTGTCTATAGTTGGTATTTGTAATATAAGTTGCGTGCTTTCACGCATACATTTATACATCTTTTGTTAACAAGCATCAGCCCGATCAATCCAGTCTCAGTTTACAGGGAAGTTTTAGAAGGTTACAATATACTATTGTTTCGGGGGGGGGGGGGGGAATAATTGACGGGCTTGTTAATATTCGTACATAGGCTACATCAATGTTACAGCAAATGCAAATGCCCCCCCCCCACCCCAATGCTATGTCGTTTTATTATTATCATAATTTAAAATTAAAAAGCAATGTGCCATATTACTATATTAGGAATTAGGAGTTATGAGTTGCACGTCCGATTTTTGTTTGGTACGAACTAACAATTGTGACTGAAATTCAATTCAAGGAATGCGAGAAATGGACCTACCTACCTACCTGCTTACATACATACATACAAACGTCCTCACAGATAGTCAGCCTGACGAAACTTTCGAGTTCGTGATAATATGTTATAAAATGAGAAGGTCTGTGTGTGTGTGTGTGTGTGTGTGTGAGAGAGAGAGAGAGAGAGAGAGAGAGAGAGAGAGAGAGAGAGAGAGAGAGAGAGCGAACATTTTATACTGATGTTCATGTTGTTTTAGGCGTGCAAGAAGCTAGTACATACAAACGTCAGATTCTAGTCAATGAATGAACGGTTATATTAACTCATCCTAAATGACCTTGGCGCTCCGGAGTTCGGAAGTAGGGTACTATCTCCTGACACAAACACGTGACAACAAGGATTATTGAGTGAAGATACTACAACTTTGTGTTTCATTTGATTGGGATCTAAAAAGAAATGTATATTTTTACAATAAAGTCAAGCACTTATGTTAGTAGTAATGTGAGATACCCTGGCGTCACGGGAAAATCCAGTCAAAAAGGGCTTGGGATACCCTGGCGTCAGCCAGGTGGGACTGTCTGGCGTCTACAGGCGGGACTGTCTAGCGTCAAGGGAAATTTAACATGGTGGGACTATCTAGCATCAAGAGGAATTTAACATAGTGGGACTATCTAGCGTCAAGGGAAATTTAACATGGGGAATATTATTTGGACCTGTCTAGCGACAAGGGAAATGGAGGCAAATAAAGCATATATCTTTTCGAGGTATATGAGTGGCCCTGAAAAGGACCATTTTGTGTAATGTTAACAGTATCTTGTTAACACAAAGGACATCTCACATATCTTCTTCTCTTCCTTAAACTTTCCTCACTTCAGGTCCAAAGAGGAGAACACTCTTTAAACAACCTTGCCTCTCCACATATAATCTTCTTTTCTAAAGGGCTGTATCAGTCATATGAGTGATAGTCCATGATGATCTGATATATATGGATAAGTCAGTACGAAATAGCATTGATGAAACAAGGGTAGCAGATTCTACGTTGGTCCACATCTTGTGATGAGTACAGGTGAAGCGAATGCCGTGTACTGTGGTTATTTATAGAGGAAGAGCGGATCGAAACGGATGGAGTTTATTCAACAATCCAAACACGCGTTACAAAAGTCTGTCACAGTCGTCCAATCAGAAGAGAGCAGTCTGTGACGTCACCTTCCCTATATAGAGATACTAGCGTCTGTGTTCAGTCAATCGATGCGACAGAGTTGTTAATCATGTCGGAAACTAGGAAGACGATGAATTGGGGTGAACCAGTAGTGGAGACAGCAAGTAATGGTACAGCAGTGACTACCAAAGTCATGAAAAATCTACATCCAGAAGAAGTTGATTTTGATTGGGATATTGTGGATTTTCTAACTGCACAATAATTTGTTCCGGAACCTTCGTCACCTTCTGCTTTTTTTTTTACACTTTGATGATTTTAAGCAAAGGCAAAAAAGAAGAATTGGAGCGATTTTTACAACAACAAAAAGAAGAAGAACAAGCTTTTCTCCTTCAACAGCGGGAAGAAGAAAAAGCAAGAAGGAAAAAACAGTAGCAGCAGCAGAGAAGAAAGAAGGATAAAGACAGAAAGAGAATAGTAAAAATCAAACGGTTACGGTACTTTTAGATATTTTAGCAGAGTTAAGGAGTCTGAAACAAATGTATCAGACTTCTTTATCACGACCGAAGAGAAAAAAGACCTTCTCGAGCTAAACAACCCAATCTAACTGTGAGTACATCTGCCATGCCACCTTTAGTGATTTCTACCAAATCATTGACAGGAACCAACAGTCCCGAAGTAGGCCTTGGCCGTGGCAAAGGCTTAAGACAGTTAAAGATGGTTTCGTCCCGTTTCTGAGTTTGTTTTGTTTTAAACAAACAAATACCCAACGGTCCTTTTCAAGGCCACTTAAAACTTTCGAAAAGAAATACTATTTCAATTGCCTAATTCAATGAAAACTCAAAAGTCCTTTTTTTAAACCCATGATGTACGTGTGCGTGAATGAATGTGTGAATGTAGGTTCTTATTCTATAAAATTCAAAACCAAGAGACACGTTTTTTTCCCGTCTGGTGTATTCTAGTACAAATGTTACAATCCAATGTCACAACATAACAAAACACAATACTACTTTAAAAAGTTCATAGGCTTCTTCTGTTCACTCTTTCTGTTTTTTTCAATTTCTTTACTGTCACAGGTTTTTCTTTTTCTTCTTTTCTTGTCATTGTGAACGTGTCGAGCTTCTTCTTTGGGGGAGGGTACCTCTTCTTCCTCCTCCTCCTGTTCAAAATTCCTCTCCCCCTCCTCCTCCTGCTTCTGTTGTTTCTTAGGACAGTTTGGAGACCAATGTCCTTTTTTTTCACAATGATAACAGGTATCTTGACTTTTGTATCTTCTAACACCTTTTTTGTTTCTTTCACGATCTGGACATTCTGTAGCCCAATGTCCTTTCTTCTTACAGATATAGCAAGTATCTTGACTTTTATCTCGAAAGGAGAGAGAGAGAGAGAGAGAGAGAGAGTAGTCCAATGGATGAATAGTCTGATGAAAACTTTCGTATTACACCACGTAAAGCTCTGATCAGAAGTTCAACTTGTGTAGGCTCTTCCATCGTTCTGGTCAATGTGAGAGTGAAAAGAATACTGGAAGATTAGACACTGACCCTTTATATATACACGGATCGGACATGAATATATAGAAGTCATGGTCTTTAAAATGTAGTCATTTGACTTTTTGAAGACAAGATGAAAAGACCGCATCATGTTCTCGAGAAAGGAGAAGACATTTAGAGACAGAAACGTAATGTATCGCCTAGCACAGTAGCTGAAGTCTTGGCTCAAATTCATGCCAGTGATTTTGAAGATGACATAAGTGAGCACGAATCCAGACCCAGATAAGCGACGTCCAAGCAAAGTTCACCACCCTTAGTATAGCCTGAAAAGTACTATCACATTCGAGAGACGGAAAAGCGTTCCTCTCGAAAATTTAGAACAACGACTTACACGTACGCCGTGAAGTTTAAAGATTTCAAGTCCAATGTACCTTTGTAGAATACAGAGGGGTTCATTACCAATGTGTGGAATTCTGTGTTAACTGCACTGAAAAAGCAATGTCAAGCCAAAGAAGACGATCGCTTGAGACTTTCTATTCATCACGATAATTAGAAGTCTCAAATCTTGGTTCGAGTTTAGCAGTCCATCACAATTAACACCTTCCAAAGTCATCGACAAGATTCAACATGTGCAACAATCCAAAGATATGTTTTACATCACTGACAGAAAAGCCACACTGTTCATGACCCATGTTTCTCTTCCCGAAGTGAAGCAGAACTCCTGTTACAGCAAGCGACGATATCCAAAAACACTTCTTGCGGCATTCCAGAAATGTAAAGATTGCAAGGCATCTTGGCTCCACGTTATACCTTGAAAGTACACTTTCAAGAAGTGCGTTGACCCCTTTTGTTTCGAGGCAACGGTTTCAAAGACGGAAAATATATTCACGTCTATCATCACGATGGGCATTTTGATACCATCACCAGCATCACTGGATTCCTGGGATACGGTTACTACTATGAAACATGTAACTATGGTTATAACAATCGAGAACACCACAAACATTGTGGTTCGAAATGTGAGGGATGTTTGGCCTCTCAACTCTGTCTGGACAAAGGACAAGTACGAGTGCATTGCCCTGTTTGTCAGCGCACTTTTGTCAGTCCTACCTGTTACCAACAACATTTGAAGATGCAAGGTTCACAGCAGAAAAGTACTTGTCAGCTTCTGAGATTGTGCCCTACTTGTGGACAAGGCATACGTACCAATAATGCAAAGTTTCACGTTTGTCGAGGGAGGAAACGATGTCACATTTGTCACCAAATTGTGGACTTGGAACACGAATGCTTTATTCAAAATACCAACCCCAACAAGAAGATATCCAGAAGAAAGGCAATTTTATCTTTTTTGATTTCGTATGCATGCAAGAAACCGGTATTCACATTCCTAATTTCTGCGTGGTTCACCGAGCGTGCGAGCAGTGCATCCAAGAGCCTATCTTTAGCCATTGCCCTCACTGCAGCAAGATTCCTGGAGGACGTGAAAAAAATCTTTCGAGGGTCGATCACCTTGGCCAATTTTGCCCAATGGATCTTTAACCCCATCGACGAAACGTGGAGTCCAGAAGACATCAAACTTTACGGAGATTGTCATCACCATGCCATGGTAATGGCTCACAATTTCTCGGGACGGGCAATTTCTGCTCAGATACTATACGGAACAAAGTACCGAACGTCCTAAAGTGACATTAAATGGAGCCAAAATTATTTCTATGCAAGTAGGACAAGTACAATTTAAAGATTGATTGAGTTACTTGGCCATGCATTTGAGTCGCATGCCTAAAACGTTTGGAATGACAGAAATGGCCAAAGGTTATTTTTCACACTTTTTCAATACCGAAGCCAATCAAGATGCCGTTCTACCCCATTTGCCTGAGGCTGACGATTACGACCCCGATAACATGCGCACCGAACAACGAGAAGCTTTCCACGCTTGGTACCAGACTCACGTCTCGGATCCCTTCGACTTTCAAGAAGAAATGTTAAAGTATTGTCGATCTGATGTGGACATTTTACGATGTTGCTGTGGAAAAGTTTGAGAATTGTTCATGAAGCACGAGCGGATCAATCCTTTGAAAGAAACTTGTACCATCACCAAAGCGTGTTCCTTAGTGTACCGAAAACGCTTCATGCCCGAAAACACTTTAGCTGTCATCTGTCCTCAAACGACGAACTTTGTCAAACGTCAATACTCGGTCAAAGCCCTACGCTTGCTACATTACTTGTGTGACAAGGAAGACAAATGGATCCAACACGCCCGCAACGGAGGAGGCGAAAAGACCATCGGAACGTATTCGGTGGACGGCTGGGCCTTAGAAAACCCTCAGATCGTGTATGAGTTTAACTGGTGCTTATTTTACAGCTGTCCAATGTGCTGCCCTCAACGTGACACCAAAATCACAACGGACCATGGAAGACTTGTACCAGACTACTTGAAAGCGGCGATTGAAGATAGAACAGCAAGGATACCAGGTGGTGGAAATGTGGGAACAAGAGTACGATCACCTTTTGAAAACTGATCCCGAGTTTAAACGCATCGTAGAAAGTTACAAGTTGGTGGACCCATTAAATCCGCGGGATAGTTTGTACGGAGGACGGACGAATACCACCTGTTTGTTGTACCAGGCGGACGAGAAGAAGGGAGAAGAAATCAAATACTTGGACGTGTGCTCGCTGTATCCTTACGTCTGGAAATATTGTCACTTTCCCGTAGGGCACCCAGAATTGATGATAGAACACATTGACCTGGACAACATTCAACAGTACAAAGGAACGATCAAGTGCAAAGTCTTGCCTCCCACAGACTTGTAATATCCCGTTTTACCTCACCATTGCCAAGGGAAACTAATGTTTCGTTTGTGTCGAATTTGTGCCGAAATGTGCAACTAAGACCAACCTTGTCAGCACAGCCAGTAAGAACGCGCCTTGACAGGAACGTGGGTTAGCGTGGAATTGTTTAAAGCTCTGGACCTGGGATACGAACTGTTAGAAGTGTACGAAATTTACCACTTTCCCAAGACACAACAATACCAGAAGGGCCACGAGACACAGAAAGGTATTTTTGCAGACTACGTGGATGCCTTTTTGAAAATAAAACAAGAAGCTAGCGGCTATCCTTCCTGGAGCCACACTCCTAAAGACCAAAATAAATTCAAAGAAAAATATTGTGAGCAGGAAGGCATCACTTTAGACCATATCGAGAAAAACGAAGGAAGGCAATCGTTTGCCAAAGTGATGTTAACTTGCTTGTGGGGTAAAATGGCACAACGACCGTCTTTACCTAAGACGGAGTATTTGTCCGAACCTTCCCGCTACTTCCAGATGATTCACGACAAAACCAAATACATAAAACACGTGGACGTCATTCGTGAGGACCTGATCTTAGTCAATCACAAAGAAGAACTGGACTTTGCAGACAGCCCATGCTCGCTTAAAATTGTACGAAATGTTAGAATTTGTTAGTAGATCGTGTGTTGTATTTTGACACAGACAGTTGCATCTACATTCACCGACCGAACTAGTGTAACCCTGCCATCGAAGGAGACCGTTTAGGAGCCTGGACCGATGAACATCCGGACGACAAAATTCTATGTTTTGCAAGTGGTGGTCCTAAAAATTACGGCTAAGAATACCGAGATCCGCAAGGAGAAATGCACATCGAATGTAAAGTGAAAGGATTGACTCTCAATTATCGCACCAGTCGAGTGGAGAACTTTAACGTGCTACAAGAAAACTTACAATCTGGACAGGATGAAACTTTTAAAGTGACCACCCACGAACCGCATAAGATTGCCATTTTACCCTGTCACAGAATTAGGCGAAAATTAAATTTATTTTCTTCTTGAATTACAAACTAATTTCACCATTTTTTTTTGTTTCGTCGTACATGCGTTACCTGGGGTGAATAAGTGGTTTTCTCCAAGGTAAGCGGCGTGTAACGATTTGCATGTGCCTGACTTTGAATTACATGAAATCCAGAACATTAGATTCACAGGGTGCACGGTAATCTTGCCGTGATTTCTGCTCACCTATTTGAGGGTATATAAGGCAGAATATTTCTAATCAATATGACGGGACCTAAAGTATCTAATCACAGGATAGATAGCTCGTCTTTCAATCTCCAGCCAAAGGGCTGATAACATCTCTGATAACGTCGGCTGATAACATCTCTGAGATCGTAGCTGAAATTGTAGATGATTTATTGCGGAACATCTCTGTTAACGTCACTGATAACATCTCTGATATCGTAGCTGAAATTGTTGCTGATTTATTGTGCAATCGAATTGAAGTATCTGACTGTCTGTTTGTCGGATTGTCTGTCCGTCTACATCTGTCATGACGTGTAAATATCCGGAAATATAGAAGTCCGAGTGTCGGAGCTGTCTAGAGTTGTAAACATCCGGGGTGGCATCTTAAGTATTTGGGACCGTTGGTTCTAGTAGATGTTGTATGCTGTCTATACGTGTAACTGTGGTGGATCCGTGAAGGGCAAGTGACCGATAAAAGTATTGTGTCAACCCTAGGTATTCGGGGAAACTGGGCGGCGATTCAACAGGTGGTGAATCGTACGGTTATACAGGGTCGAGACACATGTGTGGGTTGCAATTGGAGTACATTTGAATACATTGTTGTATTTACATGGTTACTTCAAATCACAATAGTATTTCAAGGGATTGCATGAATCTCAATAAAAGTTAGCAACTTGATTAAATACATGTATATGTTCGTGCTAGTTGTCGCAATCCATACGTGCGATAGTATAGTTTGATGTTTGTGTTTATTATCGTAATTTATACTTGCGTTAATATAACTTGTGTAAAGGTTCTTTGGATGCGTGTATAGTCCAAGAGATTCCTTTGTATCTGTGTTTTATTTTGTATTAATATTTCATTTATTCATGTATTGTGAATGGTTGTGAGTGTAATTGTGGGTTGAACGCATGAGTTATTGTGTTGATACATCATTATTTTTCATTAATAATTTATTTCATAAATTTATATTTTCTTTCACATATTGTGTTTGTGTTGTTCATTTAATCCACCATCCTCTCGGTAACAATTCTGTTACATACCCACACACCAAATCGTCAGCCGACCTTTGGAAAAAGTCTCTCAAGTTGTGTACAAGGGGCGAGTACGACTTCTCAATCACTTCACTTTACCGTACTGTCACGTCGATATTGGACAACATATTAAAAGGGGGTACTGACCAAGATCAATAGTTCATTTGTAACTACAACGACCAAGTGACACAAGATGAATCCATTTAAAAGGATGTCATTCAAGTTCGGAGATTGTAAAACAAATGTACCTTCACCGAGTTTAAAAAGTACTGGATGGATAAGACCCATGCATTGCAACGAAACTTGTCCGGAAAGAAACTGTAAGTGTCCTTGCGGTTACCATTGTAATTGCGTTGCAGAGTGCGATGCTATACCTTACGATTGCAGTGATACGACACGCTGTGACCTCAGCGATTCAGCAGGAAATCGTGGAAACTTTGCTATGACTACTACCCCTATATCTACCATGGAAAGTGATGCTGTGCGTGTCAAACCTGAGGGATGCAAAAGCGGTGCAACACGTTATCGTGGACTCCTAGGAATTTCACCGTACCTGCATCGAACTGAAGTGAGGAGAGTCGAATATTCGTTCCTTACAAGCTTGCCTGAATACTGTCACTTTAAAAGTCTATTCCAAACCTTCAAAGTAAAATGGCCAAAATATCTGCCTGGACCAACTCCTGAACAATTAGCCAGAGCCGGATTTTTCTACTTGGGCGAATGGGATAAAGTCAAGTGTTTCAGTTGTGGTGTGTCAATTTACGAGTTTAAACAGAAGGATTCCGCTTACCTGGAACATGCTCGATGGTCAACGAATTGTCAATACCTACCTTTAGTGGGCCTTAATGATTGAAAGTGACAATACTGTACCATGTCGTTTAAGAATCCAGTTTGGCTTGGAGACAAATCTAGACCAGTATATAAACCCTCTCTAAAAATAATAATATTCAAGGATTACCACATGAATTGCAAGAGCAGATGTGCAAGGAAGTTTGGCAGGGACTTGCTAAAGAAAAATTTCAATTGGTGAACTTTTATGTCGTGAAATTCACAAGAGAGAAAGTGACAAAAATCAACCAATGTGTCAGATTTCTCTGGATCAAGGGTGTCTTTTTCCACAGTTTCCAATTTTTTTTTGATCGTTCTTAACCGTTACCCTGAATGGCAGTGGCCCGAAATTTTATACAATGTTATTACTTTCGCTTTTGGAGAAGATTTAAAATAATTCTGTGCAAAATGTACACTGATGGTCTTCGACATAAAGAAGTATAAAACAGAACTACCATGCCACAACCTTTATCACTTGTGATGAAACAGATTCCGTGGAAGGATATCAATGAGAATATTCACACGTGTAGGATTACGAACACTTATTACGAGAACTGTGTCCCATCAATTGGAGTCGACGTGTAGTGTGTGTTTTAGTGACTTGCTTTCTGGCATTTCGTTTACCTACCTGTACATTCCTTGTGGACACTTTACGAACAATACCTACAAATACAGTATGGGGACTCCTTTAAATGTCCACGAGAGACTCATTCTGTTTAAAGCCTTACACGTTCATCTGGATACTTCTTGATCTCGACAGGAAAAAAAGATTCGTCAACTTTTACGTACGGAAGCGGTGTACGACGACGTGTGTGTAGCTTGTGATTTACACCCTCATTGGACAGATGTACGTGACTGGAAAAGTTGGGGTTTTGAGGCTTGGACAAAAGAAGCATCCATTATGCCCAAGCGTTGTGATCGTAAAATCCATCGTCGAGTCAAAAAGTAACTTTTAAACCTGTGTTAGCGACAGTGCCAAAAGAAAAAGAGGAAGAATCTGTCACCCAGGACAATCACTCTTTTCAAGACAGGGTTGTCATGGACATTCCCCGTCCTCCCCCCCCCCAAAAAAAAAATAGGACCATTCCGAGAGGACACCTATGTGACTATACCTAATGTAGAGACTATAAGAACATTACACACTACCTCTAGTGCACCTTGGTTACCCAAACGATGTTGTACAGAGACTTGTTTGTATACCACTTTGATCGTTACCATGCGTATTTTATTCCTGTACTTATCCATTTGGCTTTTATGTATTTTTGTCTTTCGTCTTGTTCCAATTTAAATATGAATTGAAATAAACGTGTCCTGAAAAAAAGTATAAAAACTCTTGTCTGTTTTTGTGTCAATAATGTCATACCCTACCTCGGCTACCTCGGCTACCTCGGCTATTTATACTCCTTCTTCATCGACATTCAAAGTCATTGACGAACACTTAGATCATGCTAGTTGGGAGGCCTTGTATCTTCGTCATCCTTTTAACGTGTTAATTGTTGGACCGAGCGGTTCAGGCAAAACCGAATTTGTCAAACGTTTGATCGAACATAAACATCATTTGATCGATCGTTCAACTCAACGCATCGTGTGGTGTTACAAAGAGTGGCATTCGGCATACAACCTCTTGCAAGAAAGTCAAGGTGATTCCATTGTGTTTGTGGAAGGCATTCCTAGCGAAGACGATGGGGTCGTGTCTGACCCTAGTCAAACTCATTTGGTCATTTTTGACGACATGTTAGGAGAAGACGAAGAAGAAATTAAACTGTGGTTTACGCGTAAAGGGCATCATCGTAATGCCAGTGTCATTTACATTACACAATTGCCCATAGTACCATTAGTTTCAATGTTCATTACTTAGTCTTGTTTAAAAGCTCTAGAGATAAATCGCAAGTGCAAGTCTTAGCCAAACAGTTAGGAACACTTTGGCTGACTCATGCGTACGATGATGCCACTCAAGCCCCACACACCTATTTACTCGTGGATTTAAAACCCACAACTCCCGGTTATTTGCGATTTCGTACAGATTTGTTTCACAACTGGTGTCAAGACGGAGTACCTGTTGTGTACACGTCCTCGTTGTGGACATAACAATAACAACAACTAAAAAATCTATAAAAACCATGGTCACTTTGACCTTGTCTCATACATTGTCAACATGACATCCCTTGAGTCTCATCTTCCCATAAAATTGATTCGTGCCTTGTACGGTATCAGTCGCAAAAATAATCCACAAATACGTGCTCACGTCTTAGAAGCCAGTCTCAAAGAAGTCTTACGATGGTTTACAGTGACAGCACGTCAATTACTGCAAGGCATCATTCACATTCCACATCAAACCAAACGCTTTTTTGACAGAAACAAAGTAGCCTTGAGCAACTGGCCGATCCTCGCATCGACACTCAAACCAAAAATCAAATTATTTTGAAACCTGGAGGTAGCGGTTCTCTAGGAGGTGTCATCATTCGTTCCCTTTTAAAATGGGATCCCTATGCTCCCAAAGATCACCCCAAGAAAAAAGCCAAACGAACCCACAAGAAAAAGAACAATGGTGTCAAGACCAAAACAAAAAAAAAAAAGGAAAGTCGACAGAAAAGAGCTGTCACAAGCAAAAGAGGTACTTCGGCCAGGACGCAACCTTACATTCGTAAACCACGATCTGCAGCACCAGTGGCCGAGTTTCCAGTAGCCTCAGGTTCTTCCACTTATCCATTCCTGGTGATGCCAGCCAAATCCAAGTTGACACCCGTTCTTCCTAATTTGATGAAACATTGGAAATCTGCGTCTCCCAAAACGTATCCTCCACCGGTGACACCCTCTTCCTCATTAGCGGCAGTAGTAGCTGATCACAAATACCTGCCCCCAAAGTCAAAGTCCAAGAAAGATCTGGCATGTTAAAGAGTTTACTGGATTTGTCCAAACAAGAACTGTCCCGATTTAGTCCATTGCGAACCCCTTCACGACGTGTGTTACCTGTCATGAAGTTGATACGACGGAAAGATAATCAGTGGCGTCGCATTCCAGTATAAAAATGACATGAGGACAACGACATGAATCAGTATTTTGTGTGCTACTTCTGAACACTCAATGATGTCTCCTCAAAAACGTGCACATCACAACTATCGGCGTTCTGCTATCCAAAAAGGAAAAGGAAAAAGACAATCTCGTCATCCTACAAAACGCTTAGCCAAACAACGACGTCATCCCCTAAAAAGACAGTCATCCAAAGAAAAGGAGATGTAACCAATGCGGCGGCATATTAGTTTTGCTTAAAGGTGCAAACAAACTAGCCAAATCAGCTCAGAACCGAACTAGTGTCTTTAGCGATTTTTTTTCTTCATGATTTAGGGAAACACGTCGTTACCTTTTTGACGAAGCGCTAGAAAAGAAGATAAAAGAGGGTGTGTACCAAGTCTTTGACGTCAGTGTATTTCTGGAACGAACAAGCAAAGATGTCACCTCGCAGAAAACATTATTATTCACCCCACAAAGGAAAGAAAAGGAAAGGACTACCTCCTCGTTTAGCCAAACAAGGAGACATGTTGTGCGTCCTGTCCAAAGTCTCTCCGACCAGAAAAAATGCTTAGGCAAACATCGACACGTTCTTCGTCAAATGGTTCAATAGAAAATACTCGTCCGTGTAAAGAAAAAGAAGTTGGTGAAACGCGGACGATTTTTACCCTTTCTTGCTCCTTTGTTGACAGGCTTAATAACAGGTTTGATACAAGGGGTGACACAAGGGATGCCCCTAGGGATACCCCAAGGAATTGGTAGAAATATGTATTATCCTTCCAGAACATAAAAGGGACCTATGGAGCATAATGATCTCAGACATAACCTTTGGAAGCCAATGGAAGGACGAAAACTGAATTTGGTCCCTTACAAACGATAGATGGAGTACCATCGTTGGCAAGAACAACGAACCCCCCATTTACCACCCAATCCTCATTTGACCGAGATGTGTCAATTACATCACGAATTACAATCGTTGATGCATCTCAACGATTTGACCGAAACCGAAAAATCGCGAAAGTACGATCAACTCTTGAAACGGCTGCAAGTCTTTCGTCGGAAAGCTGTGGAACAAACATCTCTACCCACTCTGACCGATTTTAAGGCTCTAATGAATAGTCCGTCGCCATCACTATCTACAGCGGACAAGACAGACGTAACACTACCATTACGCAAGGAAGAAGAACCCCATGATATCTTTCAAACACCCACCGCCACTCCCATTCCGAGTAAGATTGCAGTTTACTTGTTGACCCCTTCCCCAACTCCCCAACGAGAAGATCTCAAAACTTGGGTTAAAAAGATGATGGCCACTCCTCCTTTGACAGAAGTGAAAAAGAAAGAAAGGAAACCAGAAGTGAGAAACGAAAAGAAAACGAAAGCTATCCTATTACCTTCAGCAGCACCACCACCACCGCCACCACCAGTACCCTCGACGTTTACTCCTGTGGCACATCGGATACGTAACACCGTTTCCAAACAACCCCCATTTCGCTCGACCCAAAGCAGTATCATCGAAGAGTGGGTACCTTGCTAACAAAACAATGGAAAAGGTGTTAGCCAGCATTTACTACGATCCAGCCCACCCTGCAGATCACGGAGGCGTTCAGAAATTATATCGTGCTGCTAAAACTCGCCTGAAGAAGCTCCGTTCACCTGAGGTGCAACGATGGTTACAAGAACATGCTACGTACACTTTACACAAACCCATTCGACGAAAATTTCACAGAAGTCGCACTCAAGTGGAAGGCATCGATCATCAATGGCAAGCCGATTTAACCGATGTCTCACATTTAGCCACGTACAATCGTGACTACAAATATTTGGTTTGTGCCATCGACGTCTTTTCTAAATTTGCCTGGGTCGTACCATTGACTTCTAAATCGAGCGGACAGATAGTACGAGCTGGTGTTGAAACAAAGTGGTCGTCACCCTCATTGATGGCAAACCAACAAAGGTACCGAATTTCTGAACCAAGCTTTCCAACGAGAATTAAAGAAACGTGACATTCATTTTTTCACCACCGAAAATCCTGAAACCAAAGGCAGCATCGTGGAACGTTTTCAACGTACCTTGAAAGAACGCATGTGGAAATATTTTACGCATCAACACACCCTCAAGTACATCGACGTGTTACCGCACTTAGTCCAAGCCTACAACCAGTCTTACCATATAAGCATTGGACGTGCCCCACAAGATGTAACACCTGACAACGAAGTGACTGTTTTTGAGCGTCTGTTTGGTACGTCCCGGACGATGGCTGTCCTCAAGAAAGGTGGAGTGTTAACCACTGGACATTGGGTTCGCATTGGCAAAACCAAACGCACTTTCGACAAAGGTTACTTACCCAACTGGACCATCGAATTATTTCGTGTGACTGGACGAGTGCGTGATCATCATCCTACCGTCTATAAACTGGAAGACAGAAGCTGAGAAGTATTAAAAGGAACGTTTTACTTGCCTGAGTTACAACGTGTCACCAAAAAGAAGACGACGTGTACGACATTGAAAGCATTCTCGAACGAAGAACCCGTAAAGTAGGAAAACATCGTGTCAAAGAAGTCAAAGTACGTTGGAAAGGATATCCTCCCAGTTTTGATTCTGGAATTGACGCTTCGCAAGTCATCGACTATAAAAAGAAGTGACCATCATGCCCTTCAATACAGCTTCAGCTACCACAGTGACTACTCCTTCACCCAGTTCTTCTCTGCAAGATTTACAAAAGCAACCGTTGTGGGTGTGGTGTGGAAAACCTGTACCTAAAACGCAAATCCTCTTTTTCTGTCAAATCTTTGTGGTGTATTGTGTCATCGGTGCAGCCATTGCTAATTTGAGTTTGAAACAAGGATACAAACAATTGCGGACCATTTTACTCAGCAGTTGTATCTTCTTCCCAATCCTTCCCTGAAATACTCTTACAACGGGAACAACATTGACAATATTGGGAATCTTGCGTCCAACGTCATTCTTCCAACAGTCACCCCGCCAATCAAAATCCTCTTCTAGACAGTCCTTTAACCTCGAGTGACTTCTCGGATAGAAGAACGTTGGAATTATGAACAACAATATTAGCCAATTTTACTTCACGTAACCCGGTGACAGTTCCATGGAGGTGTTTCCTAACAACACGTTGTGCTGTTACACGGCTAAATTACCTCAAGCCATTCATTTGGATCAAGATGCCTTTTGGGAAGTGGCTTTAGTGGAAATGATACACCCGACGCAAATCAATAACATTGTCGAAAATCAAAACAGTTTTAAAGTAGAAGTGTATGACAAGCTATTGTAACAAAACTTAGACAAACGCATCATTGTCAGTGACCCGATAAAAACACAGGTCCCCAAAACTAATCGGTCCACCTATCTGTTAACTATTCCTACAGGCTACTATTTTAGCGGTCAACATTTAATGGCTACACTTGCTATCAGGTTCAATACTGTATTTGGTAAAGCCATGGACAAAGCCAGAAAAAGTGTTACCTTTGAGTACAATAAAGTGGCTCGTCGCCTAATGATCACATTTTCAGAGGACAAAATGATGGCCATTACCTTTTGTCCTGAATTGTGATATTTTGGGTGGAGACTTCAGGTTGGTCAAGAAAAAAGAAATACCAGCATTGACCAGTAACTTGGATTTAGCGAAATATTTTCGATTCCCTGTAGAAATGAACCAAGGACTCAACTTGATGTTCGTGTACTCCGATGTGGTGGAGTACAATGTGGTAGGACACACCTCTGTACTGTTACTACGTGTCATTGCTTTCAAAGTGGATTCTGCAACAACCGCTGACGAGGAAGGTAGAAATACCTATCATGTTCACCGCGAATTTGTACATCGTCATTATTTGCATGTCAGTAAGTGGTATTTTGACAGTGTCAACATTACTATAAAAGGAGATCTAGGATAAAATAATCCATTTACGAAAGGGAAAGTCACAGTGAAACTCCATTTTCAAAAACGATTCTCGAACAACTGAAAAGTTATGTATCCTGTATACCGAGGAGTCGCTCGACAACGAGGACATGGTTTAGGAGATATGTTTAAATAGGCCTTTCGTTCCGTGGTCCCTGTTTTCAAACCAATGGTGACACGAGGACTGCACGCCTTAAAAGATGCCGCATTGACTCACAGCAAAGAATTTCTTCAAAATGTCCTCAATGACAAACAAACCCCAAAGAAGCGTTCTTGAGAGCAGGCTAAAATGTCTTGCTTCAAACGGATAAAGAAATTTTGGGCCAACGAGAAAGTCCAATAAATGCCCTGAACGGTACCAAATCTGGCATTCCTGCTTCCCTGAGGACACAGCAAGGACAAGGCAGAAAGCGACGACGAAGACACCATTCCAAAAGTATCCATACCTCTAAAGTTAGAAAGACTAAGAAAAAAAGAACCGTTCGAGACTTAGACATTTTTGATTATTAAAAGAAAATCATAGAGACTGAGAAAAAAATGATGCACC
Source organism: Unio pictorum (assembly GCA_030141615.1). Classification (NCBI taxonomy): domain Eukaryota; kingdom Metazoa; phylum Mollusca; class Bivalvia; order Unionida; family Unionidae; genus Unio; species Unio pictorum. The sequence continues at coordinate 4,811,130 of JARLTB010000169.1, read as the reverse complement.
AAGAATCTTGTGCCTGTTCCATGTCGGAACTGGATCTCTTTGCCATGCCACCCACTATGATGACCATGCAAGAAGCCCAATAGGTCGAATTTCATCCCGTCTCCTCTTTGACGGATTCAGCTCCCATCGAGTTTGAAATCAAAAGGCAACCCGAAGATTACATCGATCTGAGCAGCAGTTACTTGTATTTGAAAGTGAAGGTGATCAAAACGGACAACTCCGTTCCGGGAACCGATGCTCAAGTAGCTCCCGTCAACAATTTTATGCATTCCTTGTTCAGCGATGTGGATTTGTACATGAATAACAAACTGGTCAGCAGTAGCATGGATACTTACCCTTAACAAGCGAACCTCGAAAATCTCTTGACGTACGGAAAAGAAGCCAAGAACACTCATTTAGATGCTTGTGTGGTATGGAAACCTGACACAACAGATACGTTTAACGACACAGCCTTGACCGCAGATGACATTCCTCACAATGTGGGTTTTAACGACCGTCGAAAGAAAATTCTGCAAGGACGTAGTTTAGAACTGTTCTGTCGTTTGCATTTGGACATGTGGTTTCAAGAGAAGTATTTGCTGAACGGGGTGGATATTCGCATGAGACTGAATCGTAGCAGTACTGCTTTCCATTTGATGGCTCATGCCAACGAATACAAAACCATTATCCAATAAGCCAGATTATAAAAGCGTCGTGTGGAAGTGTTACCTAAAGTGGGAAATGATATCAGTCACACTTTGAGCAGAACGACATCCAAGTATCCGATACGACGCGTGGAAGTAAAAACTTTCACCATTGCCACTGGACTCCGATCTAAGATCGAAGATCATCTGTTCCAAGGACAGTTACCCAAACGTTTATTCATTGGTATCGTCAGCAATGCAGCCCTCAACGGTACCCACGATCAAAATCCTTTCCAGTTTAAGCACAGCAAAGTATCCAAAATCGAAGTCAGTCGCGATGGCAAAATTTTGTGTACCCAACCCTTCGAACGCGACTTTTCTCAGAAGAATTACTTCAGGTCGTACTTGTCGCTGTACGAAGCTACAGGACAGTTAGGAACCAAGACCAGTCACTGCATTTCCTACGACGACTATGCAGGTTGTTACACTTTGTGGGATTTTGATTTCACTCCAAGACAAGGCAGCGACGAGGGACATTTCACCCTATAACATCTGGGCAACTACGTGTGGAACTTCAGTTTGCAGTGGTTCTTGAAAATGAGTCAAAAAGAAAAATTGGATGATTATCTGAACGAAGCTTGGAGTCTCATCTCAGAAGAATCTTTGTTACTTCAGTGGTATAAAGACTTGCGTGATCATTCCTCTCCTCCATTGTTTGCTCGAGAGATTGATCACATCGAAGCTTTCTTGGCACAGACTAAGGAGACAAAGCAAATAAACAGTTACTTGACAGACCTTTTCAAGCAAAACGTCTGGATCGAATTGATGACTTATCATCACCTGTGAAGAAAAATACAAGGCAACAAAAATGTATACTTGGAACTTTATTACGTTTTGAACACTGTGTTTTGAATACTTTTTGAACAATACTTTTCGTACACTGCTTCTTGGAATCTTGTCGTGTGTGCTAAAGATGAACTACCTCATCGCAAACCTCAAGAGTATCAAGCTTATGTCATCAACACAGACGACAGTCATCTTCCAGGAACGCACTGGGTAGCTGTCTACTTTCCTCAAGAGGGTTGTGTGGAGTATTTTGATTCGTATGGATTACCTCCTTTTGGAGGCGATATCATTGACTTTATGAGAAGAAATGCCCAGATGACACGATTCAATAATGTGAAATTACAAGGCACAGATTCTATGGTGTGTGGACAATATTGTGTCTATTTTCTGCATCATCGCAGTCTTGGATATTCTTTAGAACATTTAGTGACTTATTTTGATCGTCATTCGTCTCGAAACGATGACAAAGTAGATCGATGGTTTTGTGATCATTATGGCTATCTGTTGTCTTTAGCTAGGAAACTTAGTGTACATCAACGGCCCAATGACTTCCAACAGTGGAAATCTTAATTTAATTCACAACGTTGTCAACGATGTCAAAGATAATGTATTTGTTTTATTGAAAAAAATGTTTGTTATTTAAAAAATTGTTTGTTATTTGAAGAAAAATGTTTTTATTTGAAAAAATGTTTGTTATTTAAAAAAAATGTTTGTTAGTTGAAAAAAATTGTGTTTTGTTAGTTGTTTGTTTTTTGAATAAAAATGTTGTCTTTTGAAACCAATGCGTCTGTCGTTTGTTTTACATTTTTATTAATATAGATGCTCTTTGACTTCTTTCTATCCCTCACATCAAACTATTTTAACGTTTCCAACCATAAACCGTAGAGGGGTGTTTTCTATCGCGTCCGCGCTTGAACCATATAAAGCAGTGGTAGTCTCCAGTCAAACCCACTTTTTAGAGTACAAAAATCATGATAATAAGCTCAAATATCTAATTAAGCAGTCCAAAGAACAAACTTCGCAAAAATACTGCAGTACAATTAATTTTAGAACAAATTCCAAATAAGTATGAGACAAAATTGAAACCATAAGGGGGAAGCACACTAACAGCACCCCAAAAATAAATAATACCAGTAATCATAAAGAACAAGCTGACTCACTAGCACTACATTTCAGAAACATGAGCAGCAATAACAACCATACCACAGAATTTCAAAAACATAGGACTAAAACTGAAATTAAATTCAGTCATATGTTTCAAGATCTAGGACCCAAAACTTCCCAATTAAATAAAGAAATCACTATCCATGAATGGGACCAGGCGCTAAAAGCAAAACGTAAAACTTCACCTGGGGAAGATCATATAGGCTATGTAATATACAAAAACTTACCTCTAACTTTAGTCAAATTGATCATAAAAATGCTAAACATAATCTGGGACACAGGAAGGCTACCTAAAAAATGGAAAACAGCGATAGTAGTCTCCATTTTAAAACCAAATAAAGATCGAAATAACATTCAATCATATAGACCCATATCACTTACTAATAACATCTACAAAATTATGGAAACTATTATCACCAATAGACTTAAACACCACTTGGAGAGCAATAACTTGATATCTCCAAATCAATGTGGGTTTAGAAATAACAGATCCACTACAGATCAATTAATAAAATTAGAATCCGCCATTAAGCTAGCTTTCAACAACAACAAAAAAAGCGGATAGAAACTTAGTTGTGGTATTTCTTGATCTGGAAAAAGCTTTCGATCTTGTATGGACCAAAGTCCTTATAACCAAATTAAATCATTATGGTATTACAGGTCGAATATTTAATTTTATACAAAACTTCTTAACGGACCGCAAAATTATAACCAGCGTAAGGACAACTTACTCTGAAGAACACACCTTTGAAAATGGAACTACACAAGGAAGTGTTCTCAGCCCCTCCCGATTTAACCTTATGATAAATGACCTTGATTTAAATCTGGCAACACCCCAAATTGGATTATCTCAATTTGCTGATGATGGTGGACTATGGAGAGCAGGCAACCCCTCCAACCACCAACACATGGCTGAAATACAAAACAGCCTTGACAATATCGGAAAATGGGCTGACAAGTGGGGATTCAAATTTTCGCACCAAAAAACGGTACTGGACTGTTCACCCTCCACAGGAAATTCAAAGTTTATCCCAAACTCAAAATACAAAATCAAGATATTACATTCGTAAAAGTAGCCAAATTTCTGGGTATGAAATTTGATGAACATCTAACATGGGCTTATCATATTGACGACTTAGTTAAAAGATGTAATCAAGACCTAAATCTGTTAAGAAGCCTCAAAGGAATGCAGTGGGGTGCTAATCAAAAACAATTTTGACTTTATACAGGGCATTAATAAGATCAAAACTAGACTATGGATGCCAAGTTTATACCACGGCTTCCATCAGTCAACTCAACAAATTGAATAAAATACAGAGGAAAGCCCTACTCATAGCTACTGGTGCACTACCATTCACGTCCGCAACCGAGTTGCAGGTCTTGACTGGGGAACCGCCATTACACTTAAGAAGGCAGGAACTCATATTGAGATATGCAACTCGACTGTCGACTCATGATATAATGCACCCCACCCTGGTGGCTATTAATAAATGTAACACCCCCTTTCGGAAAACCTTAAAAAAACAATACATCTTTTGGAAAAATAGCACATGAATTAAAACATCAAATTCCAGTAGATATATTCCAAGTAGAAACTAACCAAATATTTGATAAAGAACCTTGGAGTAATGTACCAATAAAAGTATATACCTCCCTTGCAGGAAAAGGTAACAAAGAAAATCAACAACAGTATTTAAAAGCATTAGCAATGGAAACTACTAACAACCAGTACCAAAACTATACACAAATTTACACGGATGGCTCCAAAATTGCAAATCCTTTTAAAACAGCTGTAGCCTGGGTCATACCAGAACACAATATCCAAATGGGCAGTCGTCTTCCCGACCACTGATCCATTTATACAGCTGTAATTTGGGCCATCCTTGAATCTTTAAAATGGATACAAGATAACAAACCAAACAAGACTTTGATTATTTAGTGACTCGCTTAGCGTCCTTACTTCCATTAAAAACAATAACACCAAATCTAGAAAAAATTTCCTTAAACAAATTAATCAAACCCTTAAATTACTCAACTCTCAAAATATAACAGTCGAGTTTTTGTGGATTCCATCCCACACAGACATAAAAGGAAATGAATTAGCAGATCAACTTGCTAAAAATAAACTCACGGAACCAAATTACATGCCGCTCAAGTATAGTCAGACTGAAATCTATAGTCTGATCTATTCAATGATTATTCGAAAATGGCAAACGGATTGGGAACAAAATAAACAATGGAGAATTTTACACAGCATCATTAAGGAAGTCAATAGGAACATCTTAACGCCTAGGTGCAGCAGTTTTGAACGAACTAAAATAAACAGAATAATTCTAGGAAATAAAAAACTGGCTAACAGCTTTGGGAAATATATAGGACCTTTTCCACACAGCATTAATTGCTTCAGTTGTAACTTACCTGAAGACCTACATCACATATTTAATTGTAAAAGAAACGCAAAAGGAAAGGAACATATTTAGATCTAAACAATTAAACATTTCTGCACCAAGTACATACCCGGAAGTAATTCAATTAACCAACAATAACCCTCAAAAAACAATTCAAAATATAAGAGAATTACTCAGAACAACAAGGCTCATTGATAAAATATAAGATTAAAATAATTACATCAAGACCAAATAACTCAATAGTCCTGGATTTTAACCTTATATTTTAAAATAATCACATCCTCGCGGAATGGGAGTGTACAGGATCAGAAGGGACTCCCTTACCCCTCAAGGGGAGCCCACCTACACTACGCTGGGTATAACGTACCACGGATGATACCTGTGCAACCAAACCTAACAGGATGTTGTAACACTCTAATGAAATCATCAGGAAAAAAAAATAAACATTGAAATATGCTAGAAATAACAACATATAGGACAATACAAAATTATCAAACAAGTGTCTAGGAATCCACCTCTCTTCTGCCTGCTCCTAAAACTCTCCCTATGTACAGCCTCATTGACAGCATTAGTATACAACTAAACTATGATTTACATGTTCAGATTAGAACCCCAACAATCCGAGATATCGTCATGGTCTAAAAGTGACCATTAAAATTGTAACCCATTTTATGGCCCCAAATAGATATTATGAGGTAGTCTCAAAGTCCAAAGATTATCAGGCCAAGCGACACAATGTTGCAATATAAAGTTATTTACTCTAAGTCAGATCCTCAAATTAATATTACTATAAGGTAGTCAAAGACCAGACTATTAGGACCCGCAGCATAAGGCTGCCTTATAAACTAAGCTATAAGAACTAAGGCCTGTAACATGATATAGATGGTCAATACCTGACCATATAGCAAGACAGCACACGCTGCAATAAATTTTTACATAATAACCTTAATTACTTTAAATTTTTACGTTGAATAACTAACAACGCGAGAATAGGCTGTCATATGAGGTTGTATACTCTACTTTAATAACAGCACAAAGTATTCCAAATTGTTAAGGGAGAACACGGAATTGATACGACGGGAGGAGGCAACATCAAAATGGAGGAACAACAAAAGCAAGACACCCAAGAAGGACACAGGGACTCAACGGACGGAATGAGGGAACTTCGGTTACACCCTGTAACACTCCATCAAAAAGCCCTTTTAAGGGCTATTGCCATTTATACTTACAGAGTTTCCTTTTGGCTCAGAAACTCTATTCGACAATCTCGTTCTTCAAAAATCAAACTTGATCAATTTTGGCTCTCCACCATCAAAATCAACAACCCACTTAACCTGACATTGACCAACCTCCACATGTCACTTGACATACCTAGTTTGCAAAATTGATAGGGAAAACACAAAATGTACACTCTGTAGTAGACAAATATTGCAATGTTAGGATGTTAGGAAAAAATATAACTTGAAAGATTGACTCACTTGCACAGGTGGCTTACACAATATTGGTATAGGGTGTCCACTAGCAACAACTGGACTCGATTTGATAAGGCTAGGGCGTGCAAGACGAACGACACCAACGTGCCAGTTCACAGATCCTGTTCCTCCTTCTCCGCTGCCAGACTCCAACACCAGCAAATGACTAGAAGTGGAAACCATTTTTCACTAGTCATCATTTGGTGCCATTGCACCTCTAGCTCTGCATCTTCCGATTGGTTGATTGGGTTGAGTGCGTGGCTGTTCTATTCCCACTCACCTAGGTCTTTCATTCATGTCGATAGCCCCTTATAGGGGTGCGGCATGACAACCAAATTAAATAGCATACTATGTATGCATAAACGCCCGTGGGGATGTGGCACCATTCCTTCCTCATGGGAAAATCTAAATCACCACCATATTAATTGGTAGTGTAAAATAGTAAACAAATGACCCTTCGTGGCCGGTTTCACTTAAAACCATAATTCATTCATTCAGTCTGACCATCAGCGGCGACCGAGCAACAAGTAACATGCTACAGTTAGAGACGCTAGCGACGGACATACTCCCGACTCAGGCCTTTAATGTCATTTTTGGTATTGGGTTGAAACAGGCAACAAATTGGAGCCTAAGAGCAGCGGAGAAGAGGACCACTCTTCTACTCGTATGGGAAAAGGAAGGCGACACGGATAACAAAGGGACTCTCCAGTACAGAAGAAGCAGGGGTCGAAAGCAACGACAGCGCAGGGAAACCCGACCAGTCAGCAGCACCCCACCAATACCACCTACGGTTACCGAAGAACCTGCCCCAAAAGCCCCCGAAATGGAGGCTACTGTGCAAGGGGATGCAGTAAAGAGCTAACGGATCAGGTAGCAGCGCTATCTTCACAAATACAGGCTCTTTTTATGACGTAGACGGCGGAGGTGGCCACGTCACCACTTGTTTTTGAGCCTGAACCATCACCACCACCACCACCACCTCCAACAAAGAAGGGGAAAAGTAAAAAGGGGGTGATGAAGACTTCTACACCCACCCCCACTCAGTCTCCAAGTACGGCAATAAACTTGGACAAGAAACTGGAGGAAACCACGCCAAAAAAAAAAACGGTGCGAATGCCTGACAAAACAAAGGAGAAAATTATGGGGAAGCTCTTCAAAGAACTGGGACTAACAGATCTTTCACAAGACAAGAGAACGGCAGCCAGCTTTATATCTGCTGTGACTTATATCAGATTCCGATCGCTGCAGATGTCCCCACCACGACTCCACCAATGGCACTTCGCACTGAAAATCCTTACCAGGCATTACTACGAAGCCTTTGAAGACCGACCCCTCCACTACCTCTTTGATGCAGCACAGTATATCGCCTTCCGTCATGGAATATACTTTCTCAGAATAGCCCGGGAGGAGGAAAGGACTGCTGCATTTCTGGTGGAGGCAGAGGACAGGCGTGGTACCTTCCACTAAGATGAGATACAGACCTTCTAAGGGCTATTTTCATTGCCATTATTTTTATTGAGTTCTCATTTGGCACGAGAACTCTATTCGAACAAGCTCTTTTGAGAAATCTGACACGATCATTTCGAAATACCGCTCCAAAATCTATTCTAACCTAACAGTGACTCAACTACATACATCGCATAGACATTTTAGAACAAATTTGTTAGGGACTTATAATATGTACACTATGTACTAGAAACATTGGTATGTTAAGAGATAGGAAAATTCTACAACTTATTAAATTTTAATCAATTGCACAGGTGGCTGACACAATATTGGTTTTATTTCGTCCATTAGTACAACTGGACTGAATTTGAAATAAGTATGGCTAGGGCGTTCCAGGGTGTAAACGACACCCATCTACGACATCGGCTGGCCGACCTCCGGGACCTATTCCGTCTTTTCCACGTCCAGAGCGCATCCACATAGCGATGTGAGAAAACTTTTTTCTCTCGCTATTCTTTGGTGACATTGAACCCCTGTTATCTTCTTCCTGAGTGGTTGATAGGGTTGAGTGCGTGTTGGTTCTATTCCCACTCACCTGAAGGTCTTTCATTCGTGTCGAAAGTCCCTATTTAGGGACACGACACGACGACCAAATTAAATAGCATACTTTGTATGCATAAACGCCCGCGGGGATGTGGCACTATTCCTTCCCCCGGGATTAATTAAATAGCCTACTTTGTTGGCATAAAACAGTGCTAAATGTTCGCTCGTGAACGAAGCACAATAATTTAACTTCTCTCTCTCTCTCTCTCTCTCTCTCTCTCTCTCTCTCTCTCTCTCATATCCATTGTTTGACTCATCCTCCTACGAAGATGTGCTCAAGACTAGCCAAGCTGAACGAAGCTTACGTCAGTCTGCTTCGTATCAGACAAAGTCTGATGCCAAAGCCTGAAGAGATAGAGAATGTTAGAATGTTGCAGGTGACGGAAGACCTCATAGAAGAACTCTTCAGAGAGGAAATTCAAAACAAAAAAGAAGAATGGACTGAGAAGTATAGACTTAAGAAGCAGCAGAGAGAACAGCAACAGCAGCAACAGCAACAACATCAGCAGGAACTAGACAGAAGTTTTGTCGACTGTTGTGTGGACACGAAAGAGTTCTCCTTCTCTTTCCGAAGAAGCAGACCCTACCCTGTTGCCAGATGAGGAATCAATCTTAGACGATAAACGATTTCCATCACTCCTCGTGCACACAAAAAAACAGCCCTTTTCAGGGCTACCCAATATTCTCGAAAATAATTAATAATTCAATTTGCTAATGGTATGTGAGGAAGTTAGAAAAAAATTGAAGTGAGCCAATAATCACATTCTTCGTTTACCTTTGTTTGAAGTGCGTCTAAAAGCACAACGTTTTTTAAGTAACTTGTTAAATTTATAATTTATGTTAGTAAAGTAAAAAGGTCAGCGAGTGTTTTTTTTAAGTCCGCGTGTTTAGGTGATGATAGGGGTAACGTAAGTTTTTGATCGTCAACAACAACTATGATGGATATGTAAAAATCTATACTGACGGCTCAAAATCTAAAGAACTACATAGAACGGCTGCAGCGGTAGTGATCCCAGAACATCAGATCACATTTACGACAAGACTACCGGATGACTGTTCCATATATACCGCGGAATTCTGGGCAATCAACCGAGCCCTAAAATGGATAGTAACACAAAATCAAAAACAGTACGTCATCATAACAGACTCACTTAGTGTACTTGAAAGTATTGAGACAGGTAATTCCAAAAGTAGACAAAACCTGCTAGAGGACACTATGCTGACCATCAGGGAAGCAGATAAATCACACTAAACCATACACTTCTTGTGGGTGCCATCTCACATCAATTTGCCTGGAAATGAAAAAGCAGACCAAACAGCAAAAAGCAGTCTGATGAAAGACCAAATTGAACCCGTACAGTACAACACTCAGGAACTATATAGTCAAGTCAGGGACAGAATTAATAATAAATGGCAACAACAATGGGAAAACTCCACAAAGGGTAGACATCTATACCAACTACAAAAAGAGGTCACTAGAACCCAACGTTTACCAAAAAGCCTGGCAGCCATTGATATTAAAATCATCAACAGAATCAGAACAGGTAAAACACTACTAAATGGCAGCTTTATGAAACATATAAGTACAGGACTCACGGCGGATAAATGTCCACACTGTCCAGAAACTGAAACATTGGAACATGTATTCAACATATGTCACAAATACCATCGACAACGTACCGTCCTCCAACTACAACAAAGAAAACTTGACTCAGTTACATCATTCCCCCAAATTCTAGATAAAAGGTATAACAAAAACGTAAATACTACCTATATAAATATACTTAATTACCTAAAATCAATAGACATAAAACACAAAATGTAAATATCAAAACCATCAAATAAATAAATAAACATAAACATAGCCATAGAGTTAATATTTATCAATCAAGGGGCCAGAGCAGATAATAAAAACGCTAGCTCGAAAGCAGACCCACGTAACAATGCCTTAAATAAACAGACAAAAAATAAATATTATAACTACCAAATAAATAAATAATTAACAAGGCCATATCGGTTAAAGGGGCCAGAGCGGATAGTAATACTGCTAGCTTAGAAAAGCAGAACCACTTAACAAAACCCTAAAATAAATATATAAAATAAAAGAGAAAAGGGGAAAGGAAGGGAAAGGAGGAGATAATATAAACATTGTAATGCGAGGAAAAAAGGAAGAAAGGAAGAAAAGGTAGAAAGGGAAGAAGAAGGGGAAAAAAAGAGAACATTACACTAAGTAGTGGCACAAGGTAGGTACAGTAAAACCAGTCAACCGACAAGTGGCAAGATAAATACAAGTGTGATGAGAACACCGGGATCAAATAGTGATAGCTCAATGAAACATAACACCAACCAACCGATAAGAAAAAGTAAAAAGAAAGGGAAAAGAAAGAGGGAAAAAGGAAAAAGAAAGAAAGAGGGAAGAAGGGAGTAGGAAGAAAGTGGGAAACAAAAAAGGGAAAAGAAGAGAAAAAGAAGAAGGAAGAAATGAAATAAGACCAAACACACCCCACTCCAACTCAATTTGTTTCCCCAGGGTTCTCATTTGGTACGAGAACCCTTTTCGACCAATCTCTTTCTCGAAATCTAACTTGATCAATTTTGAAAACCGCTCAAAATTAACAAGCTAAAATACCTAACAGTGACTACACTCATTTATGTCGCTAAGACATTTTAGCAATTAAATTTGTTAAGGACCTACAACATGTACACTATGCACTAGAAATATTTATTGATAGGAAAGATAAAAAATTCTATGACTATATTGATTTGATATAATTACACAGGTGGCTTACACATTATTGGTATTTTTTCTGTCCATAGTAAAGCTGGACTAGATTAGAAATAAGGGCGTTTCAAGCGTAAACAATGGCAACATCCAGGAGTGTGGAGAAACAGAAAGAGGCTAACCTGATTGTCGACGAAAACATGGCTGATCCATTGGACTTTATCTACTTTTACGTAACATGGGTTCTGATTAGATGTTGGAAATCTTGATTTCAAGCTCGGCCTATTGTCACACTGATGTAAAGTACAACTAAACTATTTGGCAATTCACTAATTACACAGATACTTAATACTTCATTTTAGAAGTAATAATATATCAAACCGATTGGATTATGTCTTTAACTAGGGTAAAACAATTTGACAAACTAGCTTTCCTAAACCGGGTGCCTTCCTGCTTTGCCGTGACCCGACATGTTACTCTAAGGAGAGACTGCCATTTAACGCGGGTGCCGGGGAGACTGCGACAACACAGCCTAGTGTAGTCAAAGTTACCTTTGGTCCCGACCAATCAAATAGCCCGACCCTCGTGCATTAACTGGTCGCGAAAGCACATAGTTGCGCATGCGACCTTAATTCATATTTAAATAAATAAAATTTTTGATCATAAGTGTGTTTTCCTTCACGTCCGCATTTATCCCATATATAGAGAAGCACTCGTCAAACACTATTATCTGCGGCGACTTCAATGCACATCACACAGAATGGGGTAGTGACCGCACAGATACAAGAGGGAAAAACATCTTAAAATACATAACAGAAGAACAACTAGAACTTTTGAACAACGGAACCCCCACACGTATAGACCCCAGCCAAGGCAAACTCTCTACCATTGACCTAACCATTGCGACGCCTAGCCTGGCTGTAATTACCCAATGGGAAGTGATGCAACATTCTACATTAGGCAGCGACCACTTCCTCCTATGTACCACCATATACGTCTCGTGCCCAACGGAGCAACAAAAAACACAACAAAGATGGAAACTCAAAAATGCAAATTGGAACAGCTTTAAAGACCAACTTAAATTAGTAAACCTTGCGGAAATCCAAGATGAGGATACAAATAAATATTATGACAATCTCATACAAATTATAAACGAAGCGGCAAATAAGAGTATACCCAAAACAACAGGTTTCCATTATAAACAATCGGCAATCCCCTGGTGGACAGAAAATTGCAAAATTGCCATTCAGAAGAAAAAAACAGCCTTAAATCGCTTTAAACACACAAAAACCGCCTCTGACTTTCTTATATACAAACAAACAGAAATCAACACTAGGACGGTAATAAATGAGGCAAAAAAGGACTCATGGAGAAGATACTGCACAACGCTCAATCATAAAACAAATACTAAAGAAATCTGGAATAAAATAAAAGCCATGAAAGGCAAAACACCCACAACAGCGCCGAAAATCCAGGGAACAAAAAACAACATGGAAGTAGCAGAGAAGTTAGCCCAACACTTTGCTAACTCCAGCAGCGATAACAATCATAAACACGAGTTTTTACATCAAAAATCAACATTAGAAAAAGAATTTCCCCACATTTTCAAAGATCGAGACAACAGAGATTCGCCACTGAATGACCCTTTTTATCTGAAAGAATGGAGACAAGCCCTCAGCCAAAAAAAAAGTACATCACCAGGAGAGGATAACCTAGGCTATGAAATATACAAACAATTACCACCCAATATGCAGAGCATTACCTTAGACTTAATAAATCTGATATGGAGAACAGGTCGCATCCCCACACTATGGAAGCGAGCCATAATCATAGCCATCCCAAAACCAGGCAAAGACCCTACTAATGTAACCTCCTACAGACCTATTTCACTAACTAATACAATCTGTAAGGTAATGGAAACAATGGTTAACAATAGATTAAAACACCACCTAGAACAAAATCAACTACTGGCTGAAACCCAAAGTGGATTTAGGAATAAACGATCTACACTTGATCAATTAATCCGTCTGGAAGCCGACATCAAATTAGCATTTAATGCCAAAAGGAAAAGAGATAGACACCTAATAGCAATATTTTTAGACCTAGAGAAAGCCTTCGACCTAGTCTGGACCAATGGCCTCATATCTCAACTCAACCAATTTGGCATAACAGGAAGAATGCACCGCTGGATAGCAAACTTCCTTACGGGAAGAACCTTTAAAACTAGAGTAAGAGAGGCCTTGTCCCAAACATATACACTGGATAATGGAACCCCCCAAGGAAGTGTGATTAGCCCAACCCTATTCAATCTAATGGTCAACAATCTAACCAACTATCTCAAAAATTGCCCAGTTGATCTGTCACAATTTGCCGATGACAGTAGCATCTGGAAAGCAGGAAACCCGAATAGTCAAAAGAACATCACTCAAATTCAGAAAGGACTAGACATCATCGGCACATGGGCCAACAACTGGGGTTTCAAAATATCCCAAATAAAAACAGTTGCCATGCTCTTCTCCCCAACTAATAAACAACCTAAATACCCTAAACTATATATGCAGAATCAACCCATCCAATTCCAAAAGGAGACCCACTTCCTGGGAATGCTACTAAATGAAACAATCAATTGGAAATCACACATACAACAAACTATTCAAAAATGTCAAAAAGATCTAAACATACTTAAAAACATCAAAGGTACTACATGGGGAGCTGATCAGCAAACTATGCTAATGATCTACAAATCTTTAATTCGAAGTAAGATAGACTATGGCTCCCAAATCTATTCCTCAGCCAACAAGGAAACACTTAGACAACTAGATAGCATCCAATATAGAGTACTTAGACTTTGCACTGGTGCATTAAAGAACACCTCCCTGGAAGAACTACAGATCCTCGCATGTGAACCACCATTGCAACTGAGAAGAGAAGAACACATACTTAGATACGCCTGTAGAATCTCAATACATAAGGAGATTAATCCCACCAGAAACATAATAAGTAAATGTCAAACCACCTTTAGCTCAAGACTGGTACCACATCCTCCAGCAGCTAACAAAATACACACACTCTGCAAAGAACTCAATCAAATAGAACTCCAAGCAGAACAACTACTTATCAAGGACCCCACACCTTGGAGAAATAACCAACCTAACATCATCCTAACAGCACTCCAACTGGTACATAAGCGCGACAACCCCAATATCACATTAACACAAGTACAAAACCTCGTCAACAACAACTATGATGGATATGTAAAAATCTATACTGACGGCTCAAAATCTAAAGAACTACATAGAACGGCTGCAGCGGTAGTGATCCCAGAACATCAGATCACATTTACGACAAGACTACCGGATGACTGTTCCATATATACCGCGGAATTCTGGGCAATCAACCGAGCCCTAAAATGGATAGTAACACAAAATCAAAAACAGTACGTCATCATAACAGACTCACTTAGTGTACTTGAAAGTATTGAGACAGGTAATTCCAAAAGTAGACAAAACCTGCTAGAGGACACTATGCTGACCATCAGGGAAGCAGATAAATCACACTAAACCATACACTTCTTGTGGGTGCCATCTCACATCAATTTGCCTGGAAACGAAAAAGCAGACCAAACAGCAAAAAGCAGTCTGATGAAAGACCAAATTGAACCCGTACAGTACAACACTCAGGAACTATATAGTCAAGTCAGGGACAGAATTAATAATAAATGGCAACAACAATGGGAAAACTCCACAAAGGGTAGACATCTATACCAACTACAAAAAGAGGTCACTAGAACCCAACGTTTACCAAAAAGCCTGGCAGCCATTGATATTAAAATCATCAACAGAATCAGAACAGGTAAAACACTACTAAATGGCAGCTTTATGAAACATATAAGTACAGGACTCACGGCGGATAAATGTCCACACTGTCCAGAAACTGAAACATTGGAACATGTATTCAACATATGTCACAAATACCATCGACAACGTACCGTCCTCCAACTACAACAAAGAAAACTTGACTCAGTTACATCATTCCCCCAAATTCTAGATAAAAGGTATAACAAAAACGTAAATACTACCTATATAAATATACTTAATTACCTAAAATCAATAGACATAAAACACAAAATGTAAATATCAAAACCATCAAATAAATAAATAAACATAAACATAGCCATAGAGTTAATATTTATCAATCAAGGGGCCAGAGCAGATAATAAAAACGCTAGCTCGAAAGCAGACCCACGTAACAATGCCTTAAATAAACAGACAAAAAATAAATATTATAACTACCAAATAAATAAATAATTAACAAGGCCATATCGGTTAAAGGGGCCAGAGCGGATAGTAATACTGCTAGCTTAGAAAAGCAGAACCACTTAACAAAACCCTAAAATAAATATATAAAATAAAAGAGAAAAGGGGAAAGGAAGGGAAAGGAGGAGATAATATAAACATTGTAATGCGAGGAAAAAAGGAAGAAAGGAAGAAAAGGTAGAAAGGGAAGAAGAAGGGGAAAAAAAGAGAACATTACACTAAGTAGTGGCACAAGGTAGGTACAGTAAAACCAGTCAACCGACAAGTGGCAAGATAAATACAAGTGTGATGAGAACACCGGGATCAAATAGTGATAGCTCAATGAAACATAACACCAACCAACCGATAAGAAAAAGTAAAAAGAAAGGGAAAAGAAAGAGGGAAAAAGGAAAAAGAAAGAAAGAGGGAAGAAGGGAGTAGGAAGAAAGTGGGAAACAAAAAAGGGAAAAGAAGAGAAAAAGAAGAAGGAAGAAATGAAATAAGACCAAACACACCCCACTCCAACTCAATTTGTTTCCCCAGGGTTCTCATTTGGTACGAGAACCCTTTTCGACCAATCTCTTTCTCGAAATCTAACTTGATCAATTTTGAAAACCGCTCAAAATTAACAAGCTAAAATACCTAACAGTGACTACACTCATTTATGTCGCTAAGACATTTTAGCAATTAAATTTGTTAAGGACCTACAACATGTACACTATGCACTAGAAATATTTATTGATAGGAAAGATAAAAAATTCTATGACTATATTGATTTGATATAATTACACAGGTGGCTTACACATTATTGGTATTTTTTCTGTCCATAGTAAAGCTGGACTAGATTAGAAATAAGGGCGTTTCAAGCGTAAACAATGGCAACATCCAGGAGTGTGGAGAAACAGAAAGAGGCTAACCTGATTGTCGACGAAAACATGGCTGATCCATTGGACTTTATCTACTTTTACGTAACATGGGTTCTGATTAGATGTTGGAAATCTTGATTTCAAGCTCGGCCTATTGTCACACTGATGTAAAGTACAACTAAACTATTTGGCAATTCACTAATTACACAGATACTTAATACTTCATTTTAGAAGTAATAATATATCAAACCGATTGGATTATGTCTTTAACTAGGGTAAAACAATTTGACAAACTAGCTTTCCTAAACCGGGTGCCTTCCTGCTTTGCCGTGACCCGACATGTTACTCTAAGGAGAGACTGCCATTTAACGCGGGTGCCGGGGAGACTGCGACAACACAGCCTAGTGTAGTCAAAGTTACCTTTGGTCCCGACCAATCAAATAGCCCGACCCTCGTGCATTAACTGGTCGCGAAAGCACATAGTTGCGCATGCGACCTTAATTCATATTTAAATAAATAAAATTTTTGATCATAAGTGTGTTTTCCTTCACGTCCGCATTTATCCCATATATAGAGAAGCACTCGTCAAACACTATTATCTGCGGCGACTTCAATGCACATCACACAGAATGGGGTAGTGACCGCACAGATACAAGAGGGAAAAACATCTTAAAATACATAACAGAAGAACAACTAGAACTTTTGAACAACGGAACCCCCACACGTATAGACCCCAGCCAAGGCAAACTCTCTACCATTGACCTAACCATTGCGACGCCTAGCCTGGCTGTAATTACCCAATGGGAAGTGATGCAACATTCTACATTAGGCAGCGACCACTTCCTCCTATGTACCACCATATACGTCTCGTGCCCAACGGAGCAACAAAAAACACAACAAAGATGGAAACTCAAAAATGCAAATTGGAACAGCTTTAAAGACCAACTTAAATTAGTAAACCTTGCGGAAATCCAAGATGAGGATACAAATAAATATTATGACAATCTCATACAAATTATAAACGAAGCGGCAAATAAGAGTATACCCAAAACAACAGGTTTCCATTATAAACAATCGGCAATCCCCTGGTGGACAGAAAATTGCAAAATTGCCATTCAGAAGAAAAAAACAGCCTTAAATCGCTTTAAACACACAAAAACCGCCTCTGACTTTCTTATATACAAACAAACAGAAATCAACACTAGGACGGTAATAAATGAGGCAAAAAAGGACTCATGGAGAAGATACTGCACAACGCTCAATCATAAAACAAATACTAAAGAAATCTGGAATAAAATAAAAGCCATGAAAGGCAAAACACCCACAACAGCGCCGAAAATCCAGGGAACAAAAAACAACATGGAAGTAGCAGAGAAGTTAGCCCAACACTTTGCTAACTCCAGCAGCGATAACAATCATAAACACGAGTTTTTACATCAAAAATCAACATTAGAAAAAGAATTTCCCCACATTTTCAAAGATCGAGACAACAGAGATTCGCCACTGAATGACCCTTTTTATCTGAAAGAATGGAGACAAGCCCTCAGCCAAAAAAAAAGTACATCACCAGGAGAGGATAACCTAGGCTATGAAATATACAAACAATTACCACCCAATATGCAGAGCATTACCTTAGACTTAATAAATCTGATATGGAGAACAGGTCGCATCCCCACACTATGGAAGCGAGCCATAATCATAGCCATCCCAAAACCAGGCAAAGACCCTACTAATGTAACCTCCTACAGACCTATTTCACTAACTAATACAATCTGTAAGGTAATGGAAACAATGGTTAACAATAGATTAAAACACCACCTAGAACAAAATCAACTACTGGCTGAAACCCAAAGTGGATTTAGGAATAAACGATCTACACTTGATCAATTAATCCGTCTGGAAGCCGACATCAAATTAGCATTTAATGCCAAAAGGAAAAGAGATAGACACCTAATAGCAATATTTTTAGACCTAGAGAAAGCCTTCGACCTAGTCTGGACCAATGGCCTCATATCTCAACTCAACCAATTTGGCATAACAGGAAGAATGCACCGCTGGATAGCAAACTTCCTTACGGGAAGAACCTTTAAAACTAGAGTAAGAGAGGCCTTGTCCCAAACATATACACTGGATAATGGAACCCCCCAAGGAAGTGTGATTAGCCCAACCCTATTCAATCTAATGGTCAACAATCTAACCAACTATCTCAAAAATTGCCCAGTTGATCTGTCACAATTTGCCGATGACAGTAGCATCTGGAAAGCAGGAAACCCGAATAGTCAAAAGAACATCACTCAAATTCAGAAAGGACTAGACATCATCGGCACATGGGCCAACAACTGGGGTTTCAAAATATCCCAAATAAAAACAGTTGCCATGCTCTTCTCCCCAACTAATAAACAACCTAAATACCCTAAACTATATATGCAGAATCAGCCCATCCAATTCCAAAAGGAGACCCACTTCCTGGGAATGCTACTAAATGAAACAATCAATTGGAAATCACACATACAACAAACTATTCAAAAATGTCAAAAAGATCTAAACATACTTAAAAACATCAAAGGTACTACATGGGGAGCTGATCAGCAAACTATGCTAATGATCTACAAATCTTTAATTCGAAGTAAGATAGACTATGGCTCCCAGATCTATTCCTCAGCCAACAAGGAAACACTTAGACAACTAGATAGCATCCAATATAGAGCACTTAGACTTTGCACTGGTGCATTACCGAACACCTCCCTGGAAGAACTACAGATCCTCGCATGTGAACCACCATTACAACTGAGAAGAGAAGAACACATACTTAGATACGCCTGTAGAATCTCAATACATAAGGAGATTAATCCCACCAGAAACATAATAAGTAAATGTCAAACCACCTTTAGCTCAAGACTGGTACCACATCCTCCAGCAGCTAACAAAATACACACACTCTGCAAAGAACTCAATCAAATAGAACTCCAAGCAGAACAACTACTTATCAAGGACCCCACACCTTGGAGAAATAACCAACCTAACATCATCCTAACAGCACTCCAACTGGTACATAAGCGCGACAACCCCAATATCACATTAACACAAGTACAAAACCTCGTCAACAACAACTATGATGGATATGTAAAAATCTATACTGACGGCTCAAAATCTAAAGAACTACATAGAACGGCTGCAGCGGTAGTGATCCCAGAACATCAGATCACATTTACGACAAGACTACCGGATGACTGTTCCATATATACCGCGGAATTCTGGGCAATCAACCGAGCCCTAAAATGGATAGTAACACAAAATCAAAAACAGTACGTCATCATAACAGACTCACTTAGTGTACTTGAAAGTATTGAGACAGGTAATTCCAAAAGTAGACAAAATCTTCTAGAGGACACTATGCTGACCATCAGGGAAGCAGATAAATCACACCAAACCATACACTTCTTGTGGGTGCCATCTCACATCAATTTGCCTGGAAATGAAAAAGCAGACAAAGCAGCAAAAAGCAGTCTGATGAAAGACCAAATTGAACCCGTACAGTACAACACTCA
Organism: Unio pictorum; assembly: GCA_030141615.1. Taxonomy (NCBI): domain Eukaryota; kingdom Metazoa; phylum Mollusca; class Bivalvia; order Unionida; family Unionidae; genus Unio; species Unio pictorum. The sequence goes on along the minus strand of JARLTB010000169.1, from coordinate 4,791,137 downwards.
GGAACTATATAGTCAAGTCAGGGACAGAATTAATAATAAATGGCAACAACAATGGGAAAACTCCACAAAGGGTAGACATCTATACCAACTACAAAAAGAGGTCACTAGAACTCAACGTTTACCAAAAAGCCTGGCAGCCATTGATATTAAAATAATCAACAGAATCAGAACAGGTAAAACACTACTAAATGGCAGTTTTATGAAACATATAAGTACAGGACCCACGCCGGATAAATGTCCACACTGTCCAGAAACTGAAACATTGGAACATGTATTCAACATATGTCACAAATATCATCGACAACGTACCGTCTTCCAACTACAACAAAGAAAACTTGACTCAGTTACATCATTCCCCCAAATTCTAGATAAAAGGTATAACAAAAACGTAAATGCTACCTACATAAATATACTTAATTACCTAAAATCAATAGACATAAAACACAAAATATAAATATCAAAACCATCAAATAAGTAAATAAACATAAACATAGCCAAAGAGTTAATATTTATCAATCAAGGGGCCAGAGCAGATAATAACATCGCTAGCTCAAAAAACAGACCCACGTAACAATGCCTTAAATAAACGGAAGAAAAAAAATTATAACTATCAAATAGATAAATAATTAACGAGGCCATATCGGTTAAAGGGGCCAGAGCGGATAGTAATACCGCTAGCTTAAAAAAGCAGAACAGCTTAACATTACCCTAAAATAAATATATAAAATAAAATAGAAAAGGGGAAAGGAAGGGAAAGGGGGGATAATATAAACATTGTAATGCGAGGAAAAAAGGAAGAAACGGGAGAAAGGGAAGAAGGAGAAGGGGAAAAAAAGAGAACATTACACTAAGTAGTGGCACAATGTAGGTACAGCAAAACCAGTCAACCGGCAAGTGACAAGATAAGTGTGATGAGAACACCGGGATCAAATAGTGATAGCTCAAGGAAACATAACATCAACAAACCGACAAGAAAAAGTAAAAGGAAAGGGAAAAGAAGGATGGAAGAAGGAAAAAGAAAGAAAGAGGGAAGAAGGGAGTAGGAAGAAAGTGGGAAAGAGAAAAGGGAAAAGAAGAGAAAAAGAAGGAAGAAATGAAATAACACCAAACACACCCCACTCCAACTCTAATCTTTTTTTTTTTTAATTTTTTTTTTGTTAATATTTTTTTTTCTTTTGAATTTATTTTTTATATATATATATATATATATATTTTTTTAAATATTTTTATTTTTTAATTTGTTTTGATTTTTTTTTTAATTTTATTTTATTTTATTTTATTTTATTTTATTTTATTTTATTTTATTTTTCTCCCCAGGGTTCTAATTTGGTACGAGAACCCTTTTCGAACAATCTCTTTCTCGAAATCTAACTTGATCAATTTTGACCACCGCTCAAAATTAACAAGCTAAAATACCTAACAGTGACTACACTTATTTATGTCGCTAAGACATTTTAGCAATTAAATTTGTTAAGGACCTACAACATGTACACTATGTACTAGAAATATTTATTGATAGGAAAGATGAAAAATTCTATGACTATATGGATTTGATATAATTGCACAGGTGGCTTACACAATATTGGTATTTGTTCTGCCTTCCTGCTTTGCCGTGACCCGACATTTTACACCAAGGCGAGACTGCCATTTAACGCGGGTGCCGGGGAGACTGCGACAACACAGCCTAGTGTAGTCAAAGTTACCTTTGGTCCCGACCAATCAAATAGCCCGACCCTCGGGCATTAACTGGTCGCGAAAGCACATAGTTGCGCATGCGACCTTAATTCATATTAAAAAAAAAAAAAAAGTCTGGCTCCCAAAATGCACCCCACATTATTGGCTATTAAAAAATGTAACACCCCCTTTTTGAGATCTCTTAAAAACAATACATCTTTTGGGAAAATGGTACATGAATTAAAACAACAAATTCGTGTAGATATATTCCAGGTAGAAACTAACCAACACCTAGACAAAGAACCTTGGAATATGTACCAAGAAAAGTAAATATCTCCCTTGTAGGAAAAGGTAATAAACAAAATGAACAACAATATCTAAAAATACTAGCCACGGAAATTATCCAACAACCAATACCAAAATTACATACAAATTTACACGGATGGCTCCAAAATCATAAATCCCTTTAAAACAGCTGCAGCCTGGGTCATACCAGCACATAATATCCAAATGGGCAGTCGTCTGCCGGACCACTGTTTATACAGCTGAATTCTGGGCCATCCTTGAATCTTTAAAATGGATACATGAACATAAACCTAATTAGACTGATTATTAGTGACTCGCTCAGCGTCCTCAACTCCATTAAAAATAACAACACTAAATCTAGGAAAAATTTCCTTACTCAAATAAATCAAATCATGAAACTAATCAACTCACTAAATCTAACAGTTGAATTTCTATGGATACCATCGCATATAAATATAAAAGGAAATGAATTAGCAGATCAACTAGCTAAAAATAAACTTCATGACCCAAATTACACGCCTCTTAAGTATAGTCAGACTGAAATCTATAGTCTGATATATACAAAGGTAAATCAAGCATGGCAGAAAGATTGGGATATAAACAAACAAGGGAGAATTTTACATAACATCATAAAAGAAATTGATAGAAACATCTTGACGCTTGGATGCAACGGTTTTGAACAAACTAAAATGAACAGAATTATTTTAGGAAAACAAAGCTGGCAAACAGCTTTGGTAAATATATAGGACCCTTTCCTCATAATATCAATTGCTTCAGCTGTAACGTACCTGAAGACCTACATCATATATTTAATAACTGTAGAAAAAACCTAAAGGAAAGAAATATATTTAAAATTAAACAAACAAGCATCCCGGCACCAAGTACATACCCGGAAGTAGTCCAATTAAATAACATCAATCCACAAAAACCAATTCCAAATATAACTGAATTACTTAGAACATCAGGGCTTCTTGATAAAATTTAGTATAACAATATAGTAAATAATATCCATAAGGAATGTAAAAGCTTGGGACCTGAAGGGTTCTTGTTACTTGTACAAGGCCCACCTACACTACGCTGGGTATAACGCCCCGGATGGTACCTTTGCCAAACAAACCTAATAGGATAATTTAAAAAGGTATTAAAACTCACAGTATAAACATTGAATTAGTATAATAACAAATCAAAGAATAAAATAAACACAACCAGCAAGTGTATGGGAAACCACCTCTCTTCTACCTCTTCTTACAACTCCTACTATATGCAGCCTCATTGACAGCATTACATAATTAAAACTAGGTATGTACCTACAGCAAAACCCCAAAACATTCGATATACATATAAGGTCTAACCCTGAACACTCAACAATAAAAAAGAAGCTCCCGTTTTTTCGGCCTCAAATAGATTGTATGAGGTAGTCTCAAAGTCCAAAGACTATCAGGCCCAGCGACACAATGTCGCAAAATATCTCCACAATAAAAAAGAAGCTCCTGTTTTACGGCCTCAAATAGATTGTATGAGGTAGTCTCAAAGTCCAAAGACTATCAGGCCCAGCGACACAATGTCGCAATATAAAAACACTTACTTTAAGCTAGATCCTTAAATTATCACCATATAAGGTAGTCAATTCCAAGACTATCAGGACCCGCGGCACAAAGCTGCACAAACAAATTAAGGTATAAGAATTAAGATATACTAAACGATATAGATAATCAAATATGTACACCTAGTAAGATAGTATTTTAGAATAGCAATTATAACTAATTATCAGTTGATTAACTCCCAACGCGAAAGCAGGCTGTCATATGGGGTTGCATACTTTAATTCAAATAACAGCACAAAGTATTCTAAATTACTTAGTAAGGACATGAACTGGATATGCAGGGAGGAGATAACATCGCAAGGGAGGACCAACAACAAGACCAAGACTCCCAAGAAGAACATAGCGACTCCCCAGGCCAAAGACTGCAACTAAAACCATGCAGTTGGAAGGAAATGAAGATCCTTCCAAAAAACGGTCCTTTTTAGGGCTAACAAAGATGTGCCATTTTTAGTTATCGAATTCTCATTCTTCTCATATTGGTACGAGAATTCTATTTGACAAGCTCTATTTGACCCAACCTAATATGGTCATTTGGAAACACCGCATCAAAATTCAAAACCTTATTTACCCTAACATATGTCACATAGACATTCCTAGTTTTAAAAATTTGTTAGGGCCTTATTAACTGTACACTATGTATTAGCAACATTGGTATGTTAAGCGTTAGGAAATTCTTCAACTCATTGAATTTGACTCAATTGCACAGGTGGCTTACACGACATTGGTTTTATTTCGTCCATTAGTAAAACTGGACTCGATTTGAAATAAGTATGAGTACGGCGTTCCAGGGCGTTTCAGGGCGTATACGACATCTTTCTACAACATCGACTGGCCGACATCCGGGACTTTTCCTCCTTTTCCTCGTCCAGAGCCCATCAACATAGCGACACGAGAAGACCTTCTTCTCTCGCTATTACTTGGTGCCACTGCACCTCTGCTTCATAACTCACCGATTGGTTGATAAGGGTGGGTGTGTATTGGGTCCATTCCCACCCATCCCCGGGGCTTACATCCATGTCAATAACTGTTATTTGACGGTATGACATGACGCCCAAATTAATTAAGTGCACTTTGTTTGCACAAATGCCTGTGGAAAGGTGGCACCATTCCTTCCCCACAGGAAAAACTAAATCATCAATGAAATATTGATGTACAATAGTGAACAAATGACCTTTCATGGCCGGTTTCACTTTAATTTCAAATTAAGTAAGTAAGTCTGGCTCCATTAATCCCAGAGCTATCAGGACCAACTGCTCAATGCGGTAACTAAAAAATTAGAATAATAGGCTTTAAATAGAACCCCAAAATTAGATTTATAAGGTGGCTTAATTCCCAGAGTCATCAGGGCCAACTGCACAATGCGGTAACTAAATAGTTTTAAAAAAATAGGAAATCAAAAATATGACGATGCTATTGACGCGGGCGCTCTCTTTCCAGACAGTCCGATCCACCTTGCCTCTTGCCGACATGTAATACCACTGCCAACGAATGAGCGTATCCATTCCCATTCGTTTGTTAGAACATCAATTATATCCCGTGAGACATTAATGTCTCAAAATCGGATCAATTAACTATCACCAAATGGTGCATTAATGCGAAGGGAGGTGTGGCTCCCTCGAATAAATCAATTAGCCCCAAAGGGGGTACTAACTAGTCGTACATCCCCATATGGGCGAATACGACTTTAATTTAACTGGATAGGATAGTACAGTCTGGCTCCACTCTCTTCACTTGTCAACCAAACCGGTCAGACGTGTTACAAAGAGCAGAGAAACTATTGACAACTGGGTTGACCTCACTCGAAAGAAGTGGGGACCTGGATATTTAAATAGCGATCTGCTAGTTTATCAACGCACACCATTCAATTAATCATCGTGAATCCATTATGTTCTTTATTAGCATCCCGCCAAGCAGTTCCGACCTGCAGAAGTGGCCTAGCAGCCCGCCAAGCAGTTTTTTCTACCGAAGTGGTCTAGCAGCCCGCGGATCAGCCCGCCAAGCAGTAGCTTCTACAGAAGTGGCCTGGCAGCCCGCCCAGCAGCATCGTTTCACACAACCCAATCAATTATTATTTCGAAGGGGGATCTAAAAGGTAAATACGCATTTTTGGTTAAACCTACGGGTAAATCATTTCATTTGTGCTGTTTAAACTATCTACCATTTCCTTTCTAATTCTAACATACTTAACTATTATTATCATTCAACTATTATTTTATTTCACATTATTAATACATAAACAAGCAAGTAGTGTGCATACTGGACTTATTGACAAATCTATTTATAGAATAGATATGTCACGTGCCAACAAATCACAAGTTAAAAATGAATACCAATAGGTATACACTGAGGGAAACCAACAACATCCTCAAAATGGTCGTGAAAATGAACCCCGTTGGCAATACAAACATGAGCCACATTGGCAATACAACGAGCCCCATTAGCAATTCTATATTGAGCTCATGTTGCAGCGGGGAGATCAACACCGCCAACATTACCAACCAAAACAATTAAATTAACAATATGGCCGCTACACAAACCATTGTGGATAGCCCATACTCGTTCAAAAAAGTATATGGCACATTCACATCCAGCCCCACATCAAATCAAGTTGTCGAGCAGCCTTTGATTGTGCTATCGCACATCCCTGACAACACCAAACACATAATGGAAATTGGGGAGGGGGGGGGAGAATAGTAACTCAACCCTTTGGAGTCCCCATATGCTCACCAATCATCATTGGAGTCCCCATATCCTCACCAATCATCACAACACCCAAGAGCGTCATGGAAAAGATGAACACCTCGCCCAACACCAGACTGCCATTATCAATTACAATAAGCAATTTCAATGTTCAAGGGGAGGTAATTCAACCAATAGCCTTACCACCAAAAGCCTTAACACTTTCTCACAGTGAAATGAACATTGAACTGGAGAAGGGCACAACTCTCTCTCAGCCTACCCCTAAACCACACATAGAAAGAAGCTCACCACCAACATCACCCTTCAGAAATCCACCACCTTGTTTGTCACCACTACCATCATCAAATCCTCGCATGTGAACCACCATTACAACGGAGAAAAGAAGAACACATACTTAGATACGCCTGTAGAATCTAAATAAATAAGGAGATAAATCCCACCAGAAAAATAATAAGTAAATGTCAAATCACCTTTAGCTCAAGACTGGTACCACATCCTCCAGCAGCTAACAAAATACACACACTCTGCAAAGAACTCAATCAAATAGAACTCCAAGCAGAACAACTACTTATCAAGGACCCCACACCTAGGAGAAATAACCAACCTAACATCAACCTAACAGCACTCCAACTGGTACATAAGCGCGACAACCCCAATGTTACATTAACACAAGTGCAAAGCCTCGTCAACAACGACTATGTTGGATATGTAAAAATCTATACTGACGGCTCAAAATCTAAAGAACTACATAGAACGGCTGCTGCGGTAGTGATTTCAGAACATCAGACCACATTTACGACAAGACTACCGGATGACTGTTCCATATATACCGCGGAATTCTGGGCCATCAACCGAGCCCTAAAATGGATAGTAACACAAAATCAAAAACAGTACGTCATCATAACAGACTCAGTGTACTTGAAAGTATTGAGACAGGTAATTCCAAAAGTAGACAAAACCTGCTAGAGGACACTATGCTGACCATCAGGGAAGCAGATAAATCACACCAAACCATACACTTCTTGTGGGTACCATCTTGCATCAATTTGCCTGGAAATGAAAAAGCAGACCAAGCAGCAAAAAGCAGTCTTTGATGAATGACCAAATTGAACCCGTACAGTTCAACACTCAGGAACTATATAGTCATGTCAGGGACAGAATTAATAATAAATGGCAACAACAATGGGAAAACTCCACAAAGGGTAGACATCTATTCCAACTACAAAAAGAGGTCACTAGAACAAAACGTTTACCAAAAAGCCTGGCAGCCATTGATATTAAAATCATCAACAGAATCAGAACAGGTAAAACACTACTAAATGGCAGCTTTATGAAACATATAAGTACAGGACCCACGCCGGATAAATGTCCACACTGTCCAGAAACTGAAACATTGGAACATGTGTTCAACATATGTCACAAATACCATCGACAACGTACCGTCCTCCAACTACAACAAAGAAAACTTGACTCAGTTACATCATTCCCCCAAATTCTAGATGAAAGGCATAACAAAAACGTAAACACTACCTATATAAATATACTTAATTAACTAAAATCAATTGACAAAAAACAAAATATAAATATCAAAACCATCAAATAAATAAATAAATAAATAATTAAATAAATAAATAAATAAATAAATAAATAAATAAATAAACATAGCCATAGAGTCAATATTTATCAATCAAGGAGCCAGAGCGGCTAATAACACTGCTAGCTTAAAAAAGCAGACCCACGTAACAATACCTTAAATAAATAGACAAAAAATAAATATTATAACTACCAAATAAATACATAATTAACGAGGCCATATCGGTTAAAGGTGCCAGAGCGGATAGTAATACCGCTAGCTTAAAAAAGCAGAACCACTTAACATTACCCTAAAACAAATATATAAAATAAAAGAGAAAATGGGAAAGGAAGGGAAAAGGGGGGGAATAATATAAACATTGTAATGCGAGGAAAAAAGGAAGAAAGGGGAGAAAAAGAAGAAAGAGAGAAAGAAAAAAAGAGAACATTACACTAACTAGTGGCATAATGTAGGTACAGTAAAACCAGTCAACCCACAAGTGGCAAGATAAATACAAGTGTGATGAGAACACCGGGATCAAATAGTGATAGCTCAAGGAAACATAACACCAACCAACCGACAAGAAAAAGTAAAAAGAAAGGGAAAAGAAGTTGGGAAGAAGGAAAAAGGAATAAAGAGGGAAGAAGGGAGTAGGAAGAAAGTGGGAAAGAGATAAGGGAAAAGAAGAGAAAAGGAAGAAGGAAGAAATGAAAAAACACCAAACACACCCCACTCCACCACTCCAACTTTAATTTTGTGTCCCTTTCCAGGGTTCTCATTTGGTAAGAGAACCCTTTTCGACCAATCTCTTTCTCGAAATCTAACTTGATCAATTTTGAAAACCGCTCAAAATTAACAAGCTAAAATACCTAACAGTGACTACACTCATTTATGTCGCTAAGACATTTTAGCAATTAAATTTGTTAAGGACCTACAACATGTACACTATGCACTAGAAATATTTATTGATAGGAAAGATGGAAAATTCTATGACTATATGGATTTGATATAATTGCACAGGTGGCTTACACATTATTGTATTTTTTTCTGTCCATTGTAAAACTGGACTAGATTAGAAATAAGTGCGACCCGGGCGTTTCAAGCGTAGACAATGGCAACATCCAGGAGTGTGGAGAAACAGAACAAGGCTAACCTAATTGTCGACGAAAACACTGCTGATCAATTGGACTTTAACTACTTTTAAGTAACACGGGTTCTGATTAGATGTTGGAAATCTTGATTTCAAGCTCGGCCTATTATCACACCGATGTAAAGTACAACTAAACGTTTTGGCAATTCACTAATTACACATATACTTAATACTTCATTTTAGAAGTAATAAGATATCAAACCGATTGGATTATGTCTTTAACTAGAGTGACACAATTTGATAAATTAGCTTTCCTAAACCGGGTGCCTTCCTGCTTTGCCATGACCCGACATGTTACTCTAAGGCGAGACTGCCATTTAACACGGGTGCCGGGGAGACTGCGACAACACAGCCTATAGTGTAGTCAAAGTTACCTTTGGTCCCGACCGGTTAAATAGCCCGACCCTCGGGCATTAACTGGTCGCGAAAGCACTTAGTTGCGCATGCGACCTGAATTCATACAATTGATTGATTGATTAGAACCATTCCACGGAATAAGCATAGAAGATGGTGACAGCATCAACTTTATTCAACAATTTAAGACACAGCTATTTCTGGATATTAGACGGGAAATATGTACTGGAAAGACAACATAATGAATGGAAGTTTACGAACAGCCTGGAATTTGCAAACAGACTGAAAATAGCCAGGGAGCGCTTAGAAGGAATGCTAGAAGAAGAAGCCGAAACGTTACGAGGCTGCATTAACCCACCCTATGTCAGAGTGGGGACATTGAAGGAAGTGATAGATATTGTCCAAAACGTAAAGTGCTTTTTGGATAATATCTTGACAGAGTGGCCCCACGTCCAAAATGGTTTGGACCAGCTCAAGAAAGCCGAAAAACTGATGAGAAATGAGCTATTAGAAGAAGAGAAGTGAAGAAGTGTAGAAGATAAAAGATAAATGGAGTAAGGAGAGAAAGGACAATGAAAAAAAGAAAGAAAGAGGAATTTGAAAGATTAAATAGCAATTGAATAAAGATACAAGAGAAGCTTAGAGCTATAGGACATCCTGACTGGATTCCCGAGGACGAAAAGAAGAAAAAAAGGGAATCATTGGTAAAATCAAAATGTGGTGGAACAACGGCAGAAAATAAAAGAAGTACCCAAAGGCCCTTTTCAGGGCCACTCATATACCTCGAAAAGATATTTGCTTTCTTTGCCTCCATTTCCCTTGTCTCTAGACAGGTTCAAATAATATTCCCCATGTTAAATTTCCCTTGACGCTAGATAGTCCCACTATGTTAAATTCCCCTTGACGCTAGATAGTCCCAAATAGTCCTCATGTTACATTCCCCTTGACGCTAGATAGGCCCAAATAATTCGCATGTTCAATTCCATTTGACGCTAGATAGTCCCAAATAATTCGCATGTTCAATTCCCCTTGACGCTAGATAGTCCCACCATGTTAAATTTCCCTTGACGCTAGACAGTCCCACCTGTTGACGCCAGATAGTCCCACCTGGCTGACGCCAGAGTATCCCAAGCCCTTTTTGACTGGATTTTCCCTTGACGCAAGGGTATCCCACATTACTACTTATGTTATGTCATATATAATATTATGTTCTCTTCATTCTTTCCGTTGGAAACATTTACCTCAGTTGGGAACAAAGCAATGGTATATCTACAATGGAAGTGGGAGGTCGTGGGTTCGATCCCCGGCCGAGTCATAACAAAGACTTACAAAAATGGTACTAACAGCTGCCTCGCGTGACGCTCAACAAAAAGAGGCTAGTATTAGGACTGGTCGGCTTGGTGTCAGGATAATGTAACTGGGTGAGTCATCATGCTACTTGTCTGCGGCATGATGCCCCAGTGCTAGACATCACTATAAACTGCTTCTCTGAGAAAAACGCCCCATTTAACAACGTTAGGTAATTTATGGCATGATTTACATGATTGCGTTCGCAATTGGACAATTTATTTACAGTATGCTTTTGGTCCACCATAATTGAGTTATGTTTGGTTAGGACGAAGAAACTATTTACGAGAAAAATGAAAAACGGTAAAACTTTATAAAGGAACATATTACCCCACAATGTATTCGACATCTGTAAAAGTCTGTAAAGCTACAGGGATACTATTGAACTGTAAAATCAAGTATTATTTCTATATGGATATTTTATATATGGCAAAGATTCTAAAACGACAATCTGTTGCATCATTCAAATTAGTACAGCAATGCAGAAAAGACAGCAGCTACAACAATGCTCAAATCTAAATAGTCCCTAATTTCCATAGTTAATGAAGAAAAAGGTCGGTTACTCACACATAGCACAGCAAAGATGCATATTGAGGGTGGTGCCACATGATTCATGGCACCACCTGAAATATTCCTTGTACTGCGACCAGGAATCTTCTATTAGAGATCATCACTTCCTCCCTATTCAAATTCGTACAACACTGACAATATAACAATAGACGGAATTAGCAACAGCCGCGATTCATGAAATATTTTTTAAATGCAGTTCTATACTATGTTGTTTCAAAACATACATACCCTGTTTTCTTTAGATAGTTTCGATCAAAAATACTGCAATCAAATGGATTGAACTTTTCTACAGGAAGATGCAAAAATGTAATATTCTTGCATAAAAACAATGATTACGGCTGCATCAAACAATGGCCGCCATTCACAAGGTCATTGTAACCTGGTGAATCTTGCTGTATAAAGACACGGCCATTTGCTAGTGCAGGGGCTTTAGGATTGCTATTTTTTTTCCCCATGGTGGCGTTTTGGCCCCCTCTACCCCTGTATATTAACCTACGATAGCGTGGTAGGACAAACAAGTCCGTTCAATATTGATCGTCTTAATTAAAAAAAAAAAAACGATGAATAAATGATTTAATTTTGCAAATCAAACTCAATTTTACAAAAAAATATCTTCTGAACTATATTGTTTTAGAGCAATCAAACGGTGGGAATAAATGTTGACAGGTATTAAGTAGGTACACTAATGAAATAATCTTTAAAACGAAAATTTTTAATTTTTAATTTTTTTTTGTGTCGATTTAAAATTTATTTCGTTGGTGAATTTCACTTCAACAGAATTTCTAACATTTATCAATACATTTAAACAAGGTACCAGGATTTTAAAAAAAATTATCGAATGCATTACTTCCCTTGACAAAGTCTCGGTTTTTTCGTAGGACCTCATTCTTGAACATCGGACACTAAGTGAAAGAGTCCTGACTGCAGCGTATATCGCTACGATGTCTGCACTGTGGCAGTCTTTAGTGGCGTCTAGCACTGGGAGATCATGCCACAGACACCCTATCCTGACACTAGGCCGACCATTGCTAACACTAATGTCTTAATGCATAGGAGGCAGCTGTTAGTACCAGTTTTATAAGCGTTCGTATGACTCGGCCGGGGTTCGAAAGGAAGTACTACCGTCTCTATTTACTATGATGATTATCCCATTCAGAACTCGATCTATTTGCTATGACACCCACCACGATGACGATATGAGAATTACAATGGGTATAATTTCATCCCGTCTCCTCTGTCAAGGACTCGGGATCAGTCCCTCACATTTGAAATCAACGGCCAGTCGAAAGATTACATCGATCTGAATAGCAGTTACTTGTACTTTGAAAGTCAAAGTACCCCACACGGACGGTAACGATCTAGACGCCAATAAGGCGGTAGCCACCACCGACAATTTCATGCATGTTACTTGTACTTTGAAAGTCAAAGTACCCCACACGGACGGTAACGATCTAGACGCCAATAAGGCGGTAGCCACCACCGACAATTTCATGCATTCCTTGTTCAGTTCACTGGATTTTTACTTGCATAATAAAATAAACACCAGTAGCATGGATACTTACCCTTATCGAACAAACCTCTTGATTTATGGAAAAGAAGCGAGAGAGACTTATCCGGATGTCTGCGTGATATGGAGACCTGACACATCGACCAAGTTCAACAACGTAGATGCTGACAATGTGGGATTTAAAGAACGTCAAAGCATATTTGCTTAACGTCATAGTTGAAGACTGATGAATTGCTTACATTTGGACACGTGGTTGCAAGAGACGCATTTGCCGAACGGAGTAGATGTCCGTCTAAGATTGAATCGAAGAATTGCCGCTTTCCATTTGATGGCTGCACATGATGCCACTTACTAAATTATCATCCATAAAGCCCGATATACGTATGTCGCGTGGAAGTGTTCCCTATAGTGGGAAACGACATCAATCACACTTTGAACGGAGCGCTTTAAAACATCTATAATGCGTAGACTACAAAAAAACAAAACACCATGAAATTAGAAAACATTAAAATGATGAAAATATTTAAGGTAAGAAACATTATTAGATCTCTAAGTTTGTTCTTGCGGTCGAAAAAAGTGAGGTTTAAGAGAACTCTTGAAATGGATCACTGTTTTGTGTCTAACTTCAATGGGCAATTCATTACACGTTGCAGGGGCCTGGTATGCAAAAAACTTCGTCCATATGACTTTGTTTTCATCGTGGGAATCATGAGTTAACGATTGTCAGAAGAGGAGCATAAGTATCTTTTTGGTGTATACACATTGATGAGGCCAGATAGATATGTTGGACTAGTGTCTCTCAGTGAAACGTAGGATAGAGAACAAATTTTGTGTTTGACTATGGATTTATTGGATAGCCGGTGTAGGGTACAGAACAGTGGGGAGGTCTGATCGTAGCGCTCTAACAATGTTCCGAGCAGCTGTGTTTTTAACTTGTTTAAGTTTCTTGAGAAGATATTGAGACGAACAAGCCAGAATTAATTTACAGTAGTCCAGTCTTCAAAGTACTAATGAACACACACGTGTTTTAGTGGCATCAACTGAAAGATATATCCAGCCTTGTTATGTTCATGACATGTTGATGCAGTGTGAGAGTACTGTCCAGAGTGAAACCTAGGTGTCTTACTGACTGTGTGAATTTAATGCTGATGTTCCTGATAATTATTGTTTGAGGTACAGGATGTGAATGAGAAAGTCTTTATGTTGTGATTAAAATGGCCTCAGTTTTATCATCATTCATCTGCAGCTTGTTACATTTCATCCATGATTTCACATCAGAAATGCACCTCTCTACTACTTGGATGGTCGTATAAACTTCAGTTGGGTGGCTAGATTTCTATATTTGGGTGTTATCAGCATACCATTGCTGCGACACCGGATGACTATCTATGACACTTGAGAGCGGCTGAGTGTATAGAATGAAGTGAACAGCTCCAAACACAAATTTCTTTTGAACACCACAACATAGATCGACTATGCTAGAGTGTATTCCAGTTGTAGATAAGAGATACCAAGTTGGGTTAGAACAAAATTTTCTAAGATTTGTTATATGAACAGGAGATTAGAAACTGTGCCGTAGTTCTTTAAATCGTTATGGTCGAGTGTTGGTTTTCTCAGTAGAGGCTTTACAATGGCAGTTTTGAATACTGATGGGAATTCCCTGGATAAAAGAGAGATGCATTATTGGTATTATTCAGATATAAGGCAATATTGGATCTAAGCACTCAAGCAGCAATGATGTTGGAATTGGATCAATTTCACATGACTTTGGTGCACTCTTCATCACGATTGTCCGTATTAAATCCAAAAAGACAGGTTTAAATGCTACTAACGGTTGTTGCTGAAATTCTGTATCGCAATTGCATGGTGACGAGGAGTCAATTCAAATTATGTTGTCATGCTTATGGTTTGTACCTTGTCTCGGAAGAAATTTGCAAACAGGTCCGAAAAGTCTATTGGAGAGAAGTATTGAATACGACGAGCGGAAGTGAAAACCTTCACCATTCCCGCTGCACAGCAATCTATGATCGACGATTATCTGTTCCAAGGTAAGTTACCTAAGCATTTATTTGTTGGTATCATCACTAATTCAGCTTTGAACGGAGCATACATTGAAACTCCTTTTAAATTTTAGCCTTTCGACGTGTCCAATTCAGTCGAGATGACAGGAAATTGTGTACATGACCTATATAATCAAACTTTGAGCAGGATAATTACTTGAGGTCGTACGTTTCCCTATACGAAACCACTGGACAATTAGGGACCAACACCAGCCACAGCATTTCGAAAGACTTTTGTGCAGGTGGTTACGCTTTGTGGTTTTCTTTTATATTTCTCTCCAGAACCAAGGCAGCGATGAGGGACATTCATTTTAAAGGGCAAATGTAGGAAACAGTTAACGTCCACATGTATTCCGAATAAATCAACAGTTAGAGTGAAGTCATTTAAGAATATTAGAAACTATGGAAGGCTCCTATCCCTCTTTGAACAGTAGACCCTCATGGAAATAGAATGTGATGATAACATGGAAGCAGAGCCTACCGACATTAAAAGACAAAACCAAAAAGGACATAATGATGTCCAGATAGCCTGAACAAGAACAACATTTAGTCTCCTGTTTTGCCAAACTCCTGGCAGAAACAATTACAGGATTGACCAAGAAACATTGCTATGGATGTCAAAACGATTATCCCAGTGAAGTTAAATAGGATCAATGCCTAATCATGATACCAGAAGAAAAATTGGACGAGTATCTAGATTCAGAAAAGTAGTTTTATATAAGTGTTATGAAGACCATTGTTCAACTCCATTTAATAGTCTGGAGATCAGTCGCATCGAAGCTTTCGTGGCAGATAATACGAAGACGAATCTAATAGATGTTTATTTGACAGATTTTCAAGCAAAAGTAAGGATTTAATTTATGGTTTATCAATACATGTAAAACAAGAAAAAACAAAACAAAATGGATACCTGGGAACTTTATTACCCTCTAACAAACAGTTTGTACACTGCTTCATGGAATCCTGTCCTGTGCGCTAAAGATGAACTTCCTCATCGTATACCTAAAGACCGCATGCTTATGTCATCAACACGGACATCTCAGGAATCCACTTGATATCAGTCTATTTTCCCCACAATGCATTTGTAGAGTATTTTGATTCGTATGGATTACCGCCTTTACTTTATGAGAAGAAATGCCCAGACGATAAGATTCAACAATGTGAAATTACATGGCACAGATTCCATGGTGTGTGGACAATATTGTGTGAATTATTATCAGCAATGTCGTCTTTGATATCCCTTCGAACTTTTAGTGATTTATTGTGATCACGACTTTTCTAGAAACGATAATAAAGTATATAGTTGGTTTTGTGACCGTTATGGACATCTCCTGTCTATAGCTAGGAAATGTAGTGTACATCAGTGACCAAATGACCTACATTAGATGAAGAAATACTGACTGCACAATGTGGTCAACCTTGTTAAAAATGTGTTTGTTGAAAAAAGGCGTTGATTTTATTTATGTATATAGATAGAAAAAAGGAACGCGGAATTGGCGAGGCAAAGACAGGAGTGGGAACCTCAGAAATCATAAACATCCACTGGTGCAGAATAGGATAGTGAAGCCAATCAAGCCCACTCTGCGCTTCCAACAACAAAAATAAATAAATTAGGACAACGATTGGAATCCATATTGTGTGTTCTGTGGTACCCGGCCTGGGAGATGCTACAATTAAACAGGTGCAGTTTGTGTTCTCAAAAACAGCCGTTCTCAGAGCTAACAATATCTATAGAAATGAGACTGATGCAATTGCCAAAAATATTAGTGTTTGTTGGTAGTGTGCATGTGAGCGTCTTTACGTGTGTGGTTTGTCCCTTAACAAACATATTACCCTACACTCGTGAATGTTTGCTTTGTGTGAAAGTGGAGTAGTGTTACTATAAACAATCACTTCATTGCGAATGTAATAGTGTGCGTGTGTACGTGTTTGTCTTTCCCCATTAATGAAAGTGACGTATCCTAATTGTTAACACTTTACTCATATAATTTTGTGTTTTATAAATAAAAACGTTCCTTTTCCACATTGTATTGATATAAACTATTTGTTCTCATTAGTGCGTTGTTTGGTATAAAAATGTATTTTAGGTTAGCACTCAAATCATTATGGGTTGTTTTGTATGTGATATGGATAGTTGGTTAGAGTTGATGTTTTCCTTCACGTCCATGTTTGAGGTATATAAAGCATAGCGTTCGTAATTAGCACCATTAACAATTGAACATAAAAATGGCTTCCAACTGTATGGACAAGGTGTTTAAGTTACAAGAGGTGTTGGACGATCTAGGAATGGTGGAAAAGATGTTAGTTAGATTGGAAGATAGTTGTTATAGCACCTTTGAGGAAAGATGAAAATTAATAATTTAAAAAAGGCAAGAGACGAGTAAGAGACATGATCAAGGAGGAAAAATAGGAAACGTAGTGGTAAAGGTATAAAGAACAGATAAGAACTTATAAAGAAAAAGTGATGAAAAAGAAGAAAACGAAAAGAAGTATCAAGAGGAGGAAAACGAGGAGGAGGAGGAGAAGAAGAAGACGAAAAATATGATGAAGAAGATGAGACGCTGGTGTAGGAGAAGAAGAGAGAAGAGAGAAAATTGAAAGGTGAAAGGGCCTTTTCAGGACCTATCCATTTTCTCGAAAACATGCATATTCTCTCTTGCCTAAAGATTATTTTAGCCGATTTTTGTTGTGTGATATATTGAATCTATGTTGGGGTTCAGACCGAGACACTAAAATCTCAGTCGAGGGTGTAACACTATTTCGAAACTTCTCATCATACCTATAACACATACAAATTAATTATACAAAGCCTTATACCTAGAGTAAAAGCATTCTCTGTCTCTCTCTGTTTATATCATTTGTCATTCATGGGGGGGGGGGGGGGGGGGGCTAGGTGCTAAATTGCTTTATCAGTCGAGTTATTTAATTTATAAGGTAATTTACCATATAAAAAACTATGAATAAAATTCTTGTTCAGTACATAATATTTTTGGGTAATTAGTTATTTATTTGTGCACTCATTAAAAACTTTAATTACTGTTTTAACAAATTGAAAGCATATCAATTGCGCTATACATCGTTTCCTTTTGCTCATACATTATTCTTTTAATTCAGTTGTGTGTTATCAGTCAATATGAAGGCTCTTCTTAACCTCCTAATGTTGTTGGCTCGTATTCACTTCCATCATTCTGACAAATTGAAAGAAAAAGTCTGAGAATGCTGTTCAGGGCAGGTGCCGGCACTTCATATTTAAGGTGCGTCTCATTGTTTTTCTGAAGATATTTTCCTAGTAGTTTAATGCCTCCCAATGTCATGTGTTGATATTTTCATGCTCTAAAACAAAATTTGCTACAAATTGTTGGTCCACTTCTGTAAATCTGCTTTCTTTGTCTGTTTCATTGATTTGTATTTCCACTTCTGATTTTTTTATATTCTCTGACGAAATTTGCTTCGGTTTCAGACACATGTATTTCAATAGTTTCGCAGTCAAGGAAAAAATAAACGAAACGAAATATCATGTGACTCATGCTTTGGTGAATATTCTGAAATTGCTAGTTCATGTTTAGTATAATTTGTGAAATTTACAAAAAGCGTGCTGTACACATTGTATTAGGTACCCAGTGCGTGGTCAACATTTACGATGTTTGCTCTACTACCTTTAAGAGTCAAGATGTTTCCCAGCTTGTAGTCTATATTATTTTTTGTCCTATCTTTATTGTTTTCTTTCTAAATCTTCTTTTTGTAAAATATTTTTGTTTCTCCAATTGTTTTCATTTTGTTCACTGTCCCAGTGTTAGCTTTTTGTTTGATCGGAAAGTAACTCCATCAGGCCAAGCATAAAACAACAATGGTTGCGTCCCTTGATCAAGTAGCGCGTGGACACATTGACTGAGACAACTGGTCTAAGATGATTAGACAGAGATAAGAAAGAAAAAAAAATAATGTTAGCAAAACAGCGAGATGTCTCTTTTGCGTCGGTGAGAAAGATTTATGCCCATTTATGTCTATGTCTACTTCTCAAAAGGAACAAAGTTTTAAGAGACCTAATAATGTTCTGTACCTTATATGTTTTCAGCATGTTTTTGTTTTCCAATTTCATGGTTTTTGTTTTTTGTTTTTTCTGTAGTGTAGTCATATCATTATAGATGTTGTAAAGCTCTTAGAGCTTCTAAATATTAGGCGCTATACAAAGTCCTCATTATTATTATTATTATTATTATTATTATTATTATTATTATTATTATTATTATTATTATTATTATTTGTCCCTTGAGTAAGGTGCATTTAGTTCGGCCTCTTGCCACAATGTTCCGCCCGATTTAGGTCAGCCTCTTGCAACTTTGTTGCCAGTGACGTCGCCCATGTTCAATTCCTATTGTCCCTAGACCGTTCCAATGCATTGTCGCTATGCATTCCTATTCTCAATTACCCTTGTCTCTAGACATTCCCAAACTGTTAAAATAACTTTTGTCTTTATAGTGCACGAACCTTGCACGTAATGCTAATTTATATTGTCCCTATAAATCTTGTCCCAATAGCGCAATCATTAATATTTTAACAGTAAAGTCCCATAGTCCCTTATATCGTCCCCATTCACTATTAATATCTTCGCCTAGATGTGTATCACTTTGATAACTAGGTGTTGTAAGACTTAAACGCTATTATGTGCATTTAGTTTTAGTAGAAATGTAATATTCTATGTATAGATGAATTATCGACATGTCTTAATGTATAGTAGAGCGAATTATTCATATTCAAGATCAATGTATGTAGCTGTATTGGACAGCATTGTAGTGGATGTTGCATCATGATCATGATGCATAACTGAATTTAATAGTGAGTAGTGTTAGACCTTGTACATGTTTTTATAGCGTGGATCGTGCAGAGTTAGACTTTGTTGGCCGGCGCACATATAATGAAGCATTTTTATATTTGTATGTGCCTTTTATAATTTGTGAGTTAGGAAATATTTGGGAATATTATTGATAGTTTACTATATCGAGAATTAGGGATAGTATGTGTGTGTGTATCAGAAGTAGTGAAATTATTGTTGCTGTTATAGCATTTATTACATAATAATAATTACATTTACATTTATTACATGATAATAATTACAATTACATTTATTACATAAAAATAATTACAATTACATTTATTACATAATAATTACAATTACATTTATTACATAATAAGCGTGTATGGAAAATTTCAGATATGAATATGAGTTGACCTAATGATTTAGTTGTTATTATCCTGATAAAGGTCTACGAGAGTGTGTCTATTCTCGCGTGATTGAGCGAGACAAAATTGTACGACCCTTCTAATCCACAAGAAGCTTTTCAGGTGGGATAGGGTGACACCAGAAATTTACATAGAGGAGAAGACGTGGACCGCAATAGGAATTACATTTCAATTAATTATTAGTGGGTGGGTTGGTGGGGCTGTGGTAACTTGACGGGATTGTTATTTTTCGTATATAGGGTACAGCAATTTTACAAATTCGGGGGGAGGAGGCAAATGCAGCACAAATTACTAAGTTTGTAAGCACGGGCCAGTTTAGAAGTTTAGATGTTTAGCTCTGTAGATGTAAACATGCTAAAGTACAGTTCAAATTTCCACGATATAGGCTAGATTCAAGGAGGTAAAATATGGTGTTTGATATGTTTGATATTTGTTGCGTTGTTCTTGGAATCTGGCAGTATTGGCTACAATTGGACCTGGGAATTCAATGATGAATAAATAAACACTCTTACAACGTCTGAATCTGTTAGATGTAATATTTAAAAAAAGATGAAGATTGAACCAGAAGACAATCGTTTCATTTCAAACTAATGACATACAATTAGGAATTGTTTGTGGTTTAATAATAATGCCATTTTCAATTGGCGTGCACAAGTGTGAGTGAAGGTTATTGTGCCCTACACATGGCGAAATACATACCGAAAATATCGACCAAAAAGATTTTCAAAAATTCAAAGTTTTAATTGTGTTAATACTGTCTATTTGTTCATAGTTTTATTTCACTCATGAATTTGAAGTAACCTTGAATTATCAGAATTTCTTTCTTTGATTCAAGAGAATTAACAAATGGGCCTGTATGGTTTAATAGCAGATACATGCATTTAAATTGTTTACATATTTATAAATAAATTGCTATCACATATATGTTTTGCAATCAGATAGACACAACAAAACACATGCATAATTAGAAAAGCCAAGATATCACACATAATTTTAGTATATAAACATAATAAATCATAAAAACAAGATGTCACAGAACAGGCTGCAGAATAATGCTAGTATGGTATCCACGATTCTCTCTCTCTCTCTCTCTCTCTCTCTCTCTCTCTCTCTCTAAATATATATATATATATATATATATATATATATATATATATATATATATATATATATATATATATATTAGTGTAGCCCCTGGTACAGGACTTTATCTAACTTTAATAATTATTATTCAAGACAGTACTGTTTGTACAGAATATCTTTATTTCTTTATTTTATATTGTTTACGTGATTTGAGTCTATTAAGATCATATTATTGAATAAGATCTATAAATAGATGTTTACTTATATGTATTGACAAGTATTATTGGACCGCTCCGATGACCCAGTGGTTAGAGCGTCATCATCTGATCATGGAAGTCGAGAGTTCAAAAACCGTCAAACTCACACGAAAAACATAAAAATGGTACGAACAGCTGCCTCACTAAGCGTTCAGAATTAAGAGATTAGTATTAGGATTGGTTGGCCTGGTGTCAAGATAATGTGAATGGGTGGGACATGATGCTATGTGTCTGCGGTATGATGTCCCAGTGCGAGACATTACTATAAAGTACCTCATTACAGGCATCGTAGCGATATGACTGAAAAGTTGTTAAAGCTACTTTAAAACCCATAGCACACACACACACACACACACACACACACACACCAATTATTAATTATTCTAATAGTATGACTTTCAAATCGCTAAAGTCTTAATTTCCTAGTGGCTGACGTGGTTTCCACTTTCCTAGAATAATTTTTTAACTTCCCATTGGTAGAACTTGATCAGATGAATAGGCCAAAGCGACGCAAAATGAGTGGTAAAAGTTCTGAAGTAGTGGGTTAGTTGTGAAAAACAGTGTTTACGTGAATATAAAGAGAGAATTAAGAAATCAGTTACTTTCCTATTGTTAGAGCCATTCAATCTTATTGTGTTCTTGTTGTAAGACTTTTAAAGTTTTTTTGTGTTGTAATTAGACATTCTTCGAGAAGAAAAAACATTTGTTTTTGCTGTTCATTTTAAGTAGAAAGTGTCTGGGCAGCGCCATCTTGATAACATCACGGCTCTTGGAGGACCAGTACATTTTCGGTTTGGAAATTTATAAGGAACTTTTCAATCACTGAGACCGTCATAGAACTTGATAAGGACTTGTCTGTATTAACTTCAACATAATTTAAGTTCCTCTGATTTTCATATATAACTGTGATAAATCAATTTTTAAATTTTTTCACAAGTCGTGTTTTGGTTTTTTTTTTCTTCTGCTTAGTTTGTGCCCATAGGCTCATAACAATATATATATATATATATATATATATATATATATATATATATATATATATATATATATATATATATATATATATAAAGGTTTTGAAACAAGGGATATAAGAACACTATTTTGCATTTAAAAGATTATTACGGTAATGAACACATGTTTTAAATTTATAAACACTCAGAAGATTTAAAAACATGCATTATTTAATGTAAAAAAATCTATATACGAGAACAACTTTTATGCGAGTGAGACCTTTCGAACAATAAACTGTAAGTAAAGAAACCAACTGTAAATATAACAAGAATGATTGGAACTAATTCGAACTGAGTCTCAAGATAGAAGATTGAAAATTTATTTTTCGTTTTCTTATAAACAGACCGAAGATTTTTCAGGTTTATATTGAACTGATCTTCAAATTTTGTCATTGTGGCGCGAAACACAAATGAGGCACTTCAAGAGCTGTGTTGTGATGATTTTGTCAACGCAGAACAAACTGTCTTAATGACAGCTGCACTTAACATTATATTTCCAACGTTAACTTGCATATCAAACCTTTATATAATGTGTGGCTGAATGCAATAAATTAATTTGCCGATTCGTAGAGTGTCTTTCTTGGGTTTGGTCTGTATTTGTGTCAGATCAAAATCAAGGTATGTGTGATATTAGCCTATTGTTGTACTAATTTCTTTTTTTTATTTTATTACAGTAGTCTCCTAAACTTTGTTGAAAAACTTTTAGTGCATTATTGAATATTCAAAATAACAGAAATTTTCTTCAGAAATATAATATGATTGCGCAAGATGAGAAGCTTCTTTACAAGAAACACGAGACCAAATATATGAAATCATCTGGAAGGAATTCAGAACTGGATTTCAACACTTTACATGATTGTTCCTTACATTTAAATAGATGTAGACAAGCAATGGACTAATTCAAGACAGGTGATTTTCTTAATTATTTTGTTTCCAAGGTCACCTTAATCGAAATGAAACAATGCGTTGCGTAGTGTGAAAAAGAAGACGAATAGAATTGTAAGTAGTTACTTGAAAAATTACACAGTTCCCTTGTCTTCGAGGACATATAAGTGTAGGATTCAAAGTTAGTCCTTTGAAACACACAACTAAATTCCAGTGATCTGCATGGTTTTAAATTTCTATTAATCACTTCAGAATATGTCATTTCACACTTCTGAAACACATGAAATCAACTGAAGCGTCACTGATTTCATGAATTATAGATATTTAAAAAAATGTAATTGTTTTCTTTTGAAATTTATCTCCAGATCATGTGACGTGAATTGCATTTCCGTGAGTTTGCTTGTGTGTTATGAAATAGAGCAGAGCAGCGTCGCGGTCTGTCTGCGCATCTGCCGTTGTTGAATCAAGGTATGCAGAGGACTGTAGAAGTTATCGTCAAGCCAGGCCATTTTGAATGTCATGATTTTGTTCACTTGCCTGTTCTGTCCGCCTATGATCACATTTCCAGAGACGAGAAATCGGTGCCGTACCTGTGTAATTTCATAGAATTGGTTGCTGCTATCTCCGCATAAAGCATCTTCTTGAAAGATACATTTGTTGATGAATAGCTCTGGTGGCAGAAGAACACACAAAGTTATCAGCCTTTCTTGTTCATCAAAGGTAAGGAAATAGTTTTCATAATCACGAAGTCTTTGGAGATTTGGAGTAGTATTGTCAAGGTCAACGACAGTACAAATGCAGTCTAGATAGTACATTAACCTGGCCCTAGGATCGTTGGGAATAGTAACCGTTTCTCCTATCTGTTTAAATCCCACAAAAGCCATTCTATTCAAGGTGTTAAAAATATGATGAAGTCACAAAAATGTACGTTGACAAACCGTAAACCTAATGTCAGCTTTTCCAACCAATATGAAGCTATTAGTAGGTTGTCAAAGTAAAGTTAGGTACTCAGTAGAGTGGATTTATTCTGCGCATGTCTATGCCAGATATAATAAACATTTTGAAACACTAAACCTTCACATTCTTGGAAATCAACACAACTACATGTGGTTAAACCGAGTAGGTAATTCCGCAGGGGACTAATTGGTGATTTTTCAAAAGTTATGGATTGTATACATAAAGACAGATTTTGTGTATCTGCCAGTTTTATTATGTGTATTAGTGATTGTCATGTCTAATTTACTGTGTGTGTGCCAAGAATTGTTTTTCGTCTCATATGAAACATGAATTGTATTGTATTATTGATGTGGATATTGAAAGAATCAGAAGAACTAGCTACAGAGAAAATTGTCACAAAGAGCAGCAGAGAGGGTGAATCCTACAACGTTTTGAGACAAAATTTGATTGAAATCCTAAAACGAGCCGTCCTATAATCTTATTTTAACCAAAAGATGGCGAACCCTACAACGTTTTCAGACAAAAAAAATTGATTGAATCCTTAAAACGATCCGTAGGATTTCGTTGAAATCTCCCTACGAAATCATTTTAACTAAAAAAATGAAAACGATTTTTTAATTAATTTTGGTCGCAACTTGTTGTCATCCACCCTCTCTGCTGCTTAGTGATTTCATCACTGGTTAACAAAAAATAATAAATGATTTTAACCAGTCTTTATGATGAAAGTCCTTAGGACGAAAATCCTTTGAAATTGCAAAGCAATTTAGGATTTCACAAACAAACTAATCACTAACACCTCTTCTTGTAAATCAATCAGATTATTGGACTGGTCGGTGAGTTTGAAATTAATTCTGGTTAATGAATTATTATGGCATCGCATATAGACTGGATTAACCGGAGACTCAATTATTAAAAATCCTGGAGGAGTTGTTGGTGCAAATGAATAAAGAATATACCCTTGCTGAGCTTGATTTGATCGTTCGAGATTAATTTGATAGCTTCCTTCAATAACATCACACACTAAATTAAGCGCAATCACCGATGAAATATTCACGTTGAACGGAGCGATATGTCTACCGCCACCATCTGGGTCATTATTATGTTTGAGGATTTTTATTTCCGGTGATGATGTTTTTTTCCATGCATCATGAATTATTTTAAAACCAACATCGATGGTGTCACTGAGAAGTTTTTTTAGTTCTGGTACGTTATATCCTGGTAGTTTGAATGTTGGAATATCTTCAACGCGGATTTTATAGTCTGATGCAAATTTTGTTCTCGATATGGGGTTTTTATCATCGAGTATTACTTGAATAAGTTGTGAATTAAATTTTTCCATATCGTCGATAATTTTATTGCATGTTTCTACGACGCTGATAAATTCATATCGGCTGAGAGAGCCGGATTTAAGAGATATTAACAACAGCGATAAATCATTATTCATTGCTGTGAAATTTTTAATGATTTCAGGTTCGTTAACAAAATTATATTGCAATGGTCCACCCTCCGCCCTATGTTCGTATGCTAACCCAAAAAACTCTATAAATAAGTTGTATTTTTTATAACTCTTTATTGGATTTTTAGGTTTTATTCTGTCGGTGATATAATCAGATTTTTTTGGTTCTGGTAATTTAACGGTTTCTCCCCGGGGTGGTAATTCAGGCCATCCTAGTACGGTTCTTATTGAGCTTTGATATATATCTACGACGTATCCTTCTGAGTTTATTTCAATTGCGGATGATAGCGTCGGCTCATGAACTGTTATAGCGATTTTCGATTCTGTTCCAGTGATCGATTTTATTCTACGCGCGAATTCATTATTGATTTGTTCTATTTGGTATGACCCTGTTGGTATCGAAACGACGTTCCAGTCTGGGGTTCCGTCGTCTTTATTCTTATTTGCAAATACCAGTGAATTATTGGGTTGTTGACCACCAAATGATTTTGATCTGATATTAGGCCAACTGTGATACACTCGTAGTTTTGCTAGAGCTATCTCCTTCACCGGAACCGGAGAGGGGAAATTCACACTGAATTCTGGATTCGTTGATGTTATTGATATCATACTTGTTTGTACTGGGTTCGTGTTCTCCACTACTCGTTGAAGTAATTCCTGCGGTGTTGTCATTGTTATTATACTCATGATTTATTTCTAATTTTGGTATCGAGGAATCATAAATACTGACCATCACTGAGAACTCACAATCTGGTATGGTTGATATTATTGAGATCATTTTGTTTTTTGGGTTCGTGTTTTCTAATTCCATCGATGTTGTCATTGTTATTATATTCATGTTGTCGCTCTAATTTCGATATCGCGGAATCAAAAATACTGACCATCGCTGAGAATTCACTATCTGATATAATTGTATTATCGAGTGACGATGATATCATCAATGATAATTGCGAGTATGCGGTTGATGCAATATGAAATTGAAGTAAGTAATTCTGCAGTTTACTCTGGCTGCATGATGATATCTTTTTTGCTATCCCGGTTGATATACCCCCGATTGTAGCCACCGCAGAAATGCAAATTGGAACTACGACCGGGGCAATCATTATAACCGATGCAAGTATTATTCCGGCGCCAGTGAGAACGCTTGACACCGAGTACATAATAATATCAATTGCGGTGATTCTTCGTCGGTATTTTTTTATTTTTATTTGATACTCCTCAGTGAGGGTTTTGAGTCTATTCTGAAATTCTCTGACCTGATCATAGCGACATTGCGTCGATGACAAAGTCATTGTTGTTATTTTAAAAAAGCTAGCGTTTTCAATTGTGAAATCCTTTCAATTTAGTTATTTACTTAAATCCGCTACGAATTCCACATACCAGGTTACTGAAACCCCAATCAAATTTTTATCAGTAGCTGTTATAGTGAACTTTTCAGTTGTATCCTTGTCGATGATCGTTGAAATCGTATTATTAAACCCGGATGAACTCGACGATGATATATTAAATTGAGTTAATGGTGTTACTAGTGTTAATCGATAAATACCCTTAACGGTTGCAGTGATATTTAATTTGTTGTTTGTAGGTGTCCACTCAAATGATCCGTGTTGGATTGTGTATACCACGTTGTTGGTTTTCTCATGAGGAATTTTTGTTTTTTCAATGATTGTTATCATCCTCGAAAAATCACCTTTGACGGCTTCGATGAAGTTTTTCGTCTCATCGATGGATTTTTTAATATCAGGGAGTTTTATTTCTATTTTATCCAACTGGGTTCCAATAAATTTATCAATGATATTTCTACGAAATGATATAAACTGTTTTCCGTTTTCTTCAATTTTAGATTCAAGTGTTTTTAGTACAACTATAGAATTGTTTAACTCATCGTTGATAGTTTTTAATCGATCTGTAATCGTCGAAATGAGTACACCCGGTTTGAGTTTACCCTGATCGGAAAATAACGCAACGGTGTTCTCGATTGCGTTTTGTTGTTTAACTAAAATATCATCCAGAGAAATATTACTGGTTTTCAATTTACCCTGTTTGTCCTGAAATACAACTATTTCATTCGGGTCAACACTTTTTAAATTTAACGTCTCAGCGATTTCATCTTTAATTTTTTTTGTTATATCCTTGATAGAATCAGGGGTTGCTACGCCATCGGGTTTGGGTTTCAAAGATCTCCCCCAAATATCAATCATGTTATTGTAAAACTCTTTCTCTCTCTAAAAAGCGATTGCTGGTGTATTCATTAACGACAACATGTGGTGGTTTTCCGCTTGGGTTACTTAAGGAGTTAGAAATAGCGTCAAGGACATTTAATACTTCGCTGCCACATATTGGTGGGTCATTCATTTGTTGTGTTGGTAGCGTAGAATACCAAGTCTTCATTGGAAGGGTTTTTATATAACGCAAAAACTCTTTTGGTGGGGCTAATCCATATGAATCGAAATAAACAATCCCACGTGGATCAATAGCGTATGCAACCCAGTGAGTTCCAGGTCCGGTGCTGTTATCGAGATTAATAATACCGGTTTCAACGCTGTTTGGTTGATGTGGTAATTGATCTTTCATAAAGACACCTCTGAAATTTTTAATCGCGAGTTTTTTAGCAGCATCCATTAAATCAAAATTGGACATAGGAATCTTCGATTCCCGAATTAATAAATCGTTCCTGGTAGTCTTAGACCCTTTCCGCTGTACCACGAATACGGGGTTCCTGGTAGTCTTAGACCCTTTCCCTTTTTTTTATACCCCTTCCCCGTTGCTTTCTGTAGTGCCATCCCTGCTGCAGTACCAACAGCCCCTAACGCCGCCGCCTTAGCCACCGCTGGGGCTGCTGCTGCAATCAATGCTGGTATCGCAGCTAACAACGGAAATATACCGCCTGTTTTAATCATATTTTTGATAGCAGCCGCAGAAAGAGTAATCTGAACACCCTTTTTTGCTACTAGTGCATCATTGAAATGTTTCACCTGACGAGTTGTCAGCGATAATTTATTTGCACCACCAGTCATTTGGTTGGGTTTCAACGTGATTGTGGTTCCACATCGCTTAGCCGATTCTGATTGCAATTTTTTGATTTGACCAGGAGTTAACGCAACACTAATAACACTATATGACATTATACATAATTGATTGATTCTAAATCGTTTACAATTTCAATTACATGTTTTCCACTGGTGCATCTACCACTCTCATTCTTCCACCAACACCTTCAAGTAGCATTGATTTATCACTGAGAATGACAGCAACCGCTCTATAATTCGGGATAAGGATAGTAGGTACCCCACCAACTGGTGGACCAGTCGGACGGGTTACACGGGCTCTAAAGTGTATATCAACGACAGATTGTCTCATCAAATCGAGATGTTCCAGTGAGAAGTAATAGATCGGATAGAGGCTTTTAAAATCCAATTGTGATATTTGCAAACCAGTATCCACATTTAGATCACGTGCCATAAACGACAATAGGTTATGATACACGCGTGCAATATGATTCTGACCGTAATCAAGTTGTATATCCTCGGATGGTTCCTGCTGTCCGTTTATTCTCAGCGAGACTTCACTAACACCTAACTGATCAAATATCATATGGCTTCGTTCTTGATTACCAACTCGCGCATTATTCTGTAACGCTACGAATATATGACGTGGAGCTGAAACACCTTGTTTTGATGCCAGGTGCCATGTGAATGTACCATCAACACTGTCTTGTTTAATATCCGTGGTCACTGATAACCAACTTAACAACGACTTTCCTCCTTGGTCCATAAATGATAACAATTTTTCTTCTGCTATGATTGATGGAGTTAACACTGGCATCCACAATGATAGTTTTGTTAAAATGACTTTACCGGCAGCAACCCCAGCATTACGCCAGATTGCATCATCATCAGTACCCTTTCGTACAAGCGCTACTGTGTGTTTAGCTCCATAAATAACTTTTCGGACGTTTCTACAGAATCCAAATATATGATGCAGTGGAATCGCACATGAAAATCGTCGATGCTGCCCATGCAACGTTGCTACACGTGTTGCAAATCCTAAATTGAGATTACCATTAACGCCTCCGAGAATATCAAAAGCAGCTCCGGGTCTAGTTCGACGTTCTGGATTAGCTGCTTCCTGTTGATCGGCTTCTGCATTATCTCTTGCTGTTAACACTTTAATGAATTGAAGGTGGTCAGCGTTATCAGAGGTATCCTTTGCAAACATCATAGATGGACCAGCTGATCTTGTATAATCATCAGAATATCTCGCTAACCCTATGATTGTTGTTGCAACATCAACATCACGGTCAATGGATTCAATTTCTTTTCCATCAATGAGATATCTAGCGCTTTCAAATAACGCCATTATGCCGTTATTAACAAAACCAACTCGGACATTTGCGTTATTGTCATATGGGGTATCAGCTGCAACATTTGTTACAAGTTCTCCTTCTACTTCAATAAATGCCTCACACGGTAGGAAGTATTTACTGGTATCATGAACTTGAAGTTCAATTCGCGATCGGAGATCTGGTTGTACTGCGTGATAAGAATAAAATTGAAAATCGCGTACAGAATCATCCTTGCCAACTGGGGCGTCTATATCAAACGCTGGATCAGGTGACCTTTTGAACATTTTATTCTATTTATCAGAGTCTAAATCGCGATTTTCCATTTCATCGTCGTGTTTTTTTAAAGCCACTTCCTGCTATCATGTTTGCTATCATGTTATTTTGGTCCTCTTGATTTATCAAGGGAGTCACCATCGACGCTAATTTTTCATCTACTGCGTTATTTATAATTCTACTAACACTCGCAGGCATTTCTGCTGTAGACGGTAACGGTTTCTTTTTTCGTCTCACTAATGATGTTATTTTATTCTTCGCAGTTGAAAACGCTTTTCCAGCAAGATCTCCAACAGCACCAATACCCTTATCACGAATAACATCAATTGCTTTCATTCCTAATTGTTTAGCCAACGGCATCACTTTTGGAGCCATTCTCGCAAATAACCCTGCAATGGTATTACCTAAACCATCTCCGTAGTATGCTCTATAAACCGGAAACCGTGAATTAACTACGTAGACGGGGGTTGGTTTATCATGATTGTAGTGTATGATCATTATTTTAAATCAGAAACAATTTTTCAATTGTTATTTATCTAATCGATTCAGTCACTATGATACCCACTTTCCACTAACTCTCCAATGAAATCTCGATATGTGCTGATATCCATGATACCACCCTGAAATAATCGTCTACAGATATCAGCTGCTTCATTAATTATTTCCGGTGAGTTATTTCCGGCTCGGAACCCTCCTACAAGAACCTCTAATCGTGATATATCACTGAGAACACTACCAGGACATGAAACGCTAGCGTTTCCAACTAGACCACTCCCCGAAAATTTCTTCTCGTCGTATGGCCGTCTTATTTGGAGTTGAAATTTTCTCTTGAAGTTTCTGTAGTCCTTCATCCTTCTATCTAAACTCCCAGTATTTATTTCATACACTATATCAGCCCATTCATTATGTGACATTCTATAATCCGAATAATTGTCCGTGAAAAACTTCTCTTGTGAATCATAGCTGTTAGCAGCGAATTCACCTAAATTGTCTATATCCTCGTTGAGAATTTGTTGTTTAGCGCTCTCGGTAAATATAATTGATCTAGGTAGTCCACTAACTAGTTCTTCCTGAAATCCTTTAAATTTTCGTTCTGAAGCGGTTGATATATCCTGAGGAAGTGATTGCAAGGATTTTTTTGTTTGTTTAGTTCTTTTTGCTATTTTTTCTAACACAGGGAGAAAAGTCTCTTCTTGTTTTTTTCCTTGTTCAGAGATTGTTGACACTATCTCCTTCGTTGCTGTGGTTACTGGTTTAAACAACTCTTCAGATCCCGCAGCAAAATCAGTCTGAAAACTCTGTCGTTGTTGTAGTTTATTCCGTACAGAGTCACGAATTGGTACAAATCTCTTAATTGCATCTAATCGTTCACGAGCCAATCGGGTTGTTAATGCTTCATTGACCATTATTTGAAATCAGAAACAATTTTTCAATTGTAAAACAATTTTTTTAATCCCGACCTAACACCATCGGATGGTCATGGAAGTGTTATTTCATCCTATAACGGCTTCTATCATTGATGAGGGAAGTATCAAAATTGTATATAAAATAAATAATACTGATAGTTCCCTCACTTTTTTGACATGTCGGATGATTTTTAATACGGTCATGGAAGTGTTTAACAGCTCTATCATTGATGAGGGAACTATCAAAATTGTATATAAAAATAATTAATACTGATAGTTCCCTCACTTTTCCATTGATCATCCATCGATTTTTGACATCCATTGAGGGTCGGCTAAAAAAAATGATAATGGTCGGGCAATCAAATAATGATAAATGGTCGGGCAATCAAATAATGATAAATGGTCAATCAAAATTGTTCATTTTCTTGAATTAACGCTCGTAGGTTTCTAACTTTAGAATTAACCTCCTTTTTCAATTCGTATTCGTATCCCAATTCTTTTCGTATTCGTTCTACGATGGTATACAACGGAGCGAACACACTTACGTCACTGGAAAATGCGAGAGAGTCCTTAATAGAATTCTGAATTCTTTTGATGAGCGCATACTTCTTTGGTAGCATATATTTATTGTTGTTAACTCCGTATTCTATATCCTGAAAATCAGACATGATTTGATCAGGATTTAACCCATCTGATAGTTCAATATCCCAACTTTTCAATTTTGAAATCTCGGATATGATGCTATTCATGTTTTCAGAATTCATTATTCTATAGCAATGACATATTTCTAAATGAAAAATATGACGTATTAGACATAACTAAATTTAATTTTTTGTTCGGTCTTTTTTGAAATAGCCGTCTTGGTTATTCCCTCTGCAACGAATCGTACTGAGGATATACAAATATCGAAGTGCCTACTGGCTTCATTCATTGATTGAAATATTTTTTCTTCGTTAGTTATCGTATTCAAAGATTTCACAGGTCTCGCTTTTTTCGAGTATTTCCCAGTCCCCCCTCGTTCGGAATTCTCACTTTGTGTAACAGCCTGCAGATTTGATAAAGAATTGTTTTTCGGATTAGAATCGATATGATCAATAACAAAATCATCCTCGATCAATCCATTGAAACACTCGTACACGAAACGATGGCAGTAATATTTCTTCTTTCCAGCACCAAACATCAAATACCCCATACCATTATCCCACCCAACTGGTTTCTTCAGTCTGCGGTTTCTTACAACACCATCACTGGATGCTTCATAATTTGTGATCACAGGGTGTTGTCTGAATTCTTGGTTCATTTATATATTATACTATTGTTTGTCTAATTCATCGTTTGGTTTAATGATAAATCTTTCGATGTAGTCTTGAGGGGTTCTTATGATTTTATCCTTGATACTGACTTTGTCAGCGTCAAGAATACTGACTTTGTCAGCGTCAAGAATACTTACTTTGTCAGCGTCAGGGTCATAATTTCTGATTGATTGTCCATTTTTTATTCTTTTATCATAATATCGCTTCAACTCCCTGTATCGCTTTCCACCGCAATTCAAACACAACTGCGATTTCCCCCTGACCCCAACCCCACATAGAATACAAGGTAACGGACCAAGGCTTCCACGTCGAAAGCTTTGCATATGATACCCACAAAACTCACTTCTGCATGATTTGTTACACGGGATTACTGATCCAATCATAAGCCACTTGCAGTGATTCATTATATAAAAATCTTTCATTTAAATGCTTGTTTTAATTATAGCATGAAGGAATTAAGGAAAACGCCTTCGAAAAATGCTGAATTCAATGTTGATAAAGAGTTTAAGAGATTATTAAAAATCAGTCCTAGATTTAATCTCGATAGACCCAAAAAACGTATCAAACGTCCAAGAGACGGAAACATGAAAGAGTTTAAGAGATTATTAAAAATCAGTCCTAGATTTAATCTCGATAGACCCAAAAAACGTATCAAACGTCCAAGAGACGGAAACATGAAAGAGTTTAAGAGATTATTAAAAATCAATCCTAGATTTAATCTCGATAGACCAAAAAAACGTATCAAATTTAATCTCGAGAAACCAAAAAAAGCGTCCAAGAAATTACCCTGGAAGGATGCTCAATTCAATCTCGATATAGTCTCTGATACACCAAAGAATAAAATTCTTGATAAAGCCATGATTAATAAAATCAGAGATTGTTTCAATGAATTTAAGCGTGATGGAGCATCCTATTGTTGGTCAACACTTCGAATTGATGGTGTTGTTGATGCTACCATGAATGATGAAAAAGCAGCAGTGATAATTTCACGTGTTGGGGAAAAACGGTATTTTTTCCGAATCAAATTCATTATTGAAGTCGATGGCAAATGGATTATTAGGGATAAATTTGAACCAATCCTCAAGAATAAAAAAGCTGTCATTGTGAGTAGAGATTCCAAACCAGGGATTCTAACCGGCATTGACAAACCATACTACGAAAGATCTTATCCCGTAACAGCAATGGTTTATGGGCTATATCCGTTAAATGATAAACCCGATATCGCAAAACTAGCTCCTATGAAATATTCGTCAGGGCTTAATTGTGTAGCAACACGGGTAATGGAGCACTTCACAAATGCATCCCGAGGAAATAAACTAACTGATCTAAGACGAAAAAAAATAACCGAGTGGGAACTGACAGTGAAACAGAACGGTGCAAAGATTTCTGATATAGCTAAGTTAGAAACATCATTAAGATTTCCAATAACAGTTATGACGATAACCGGAGAGGTTTTATACGAACCGAAATATAACAAAAATGGAGCACCAATACAGATTATTGATCATAACAAACACGCGTGGACACCTGCGGTAACAGTATTTCCACGAGAACGAACCGTGAAATATATCCCTAAGGAGTTCGTCGGGGATGTTTTCTATGAAGAGAGATTATTTGATGCTATTAATGCGTTGTGTAAGGATGATCCTGTGTCAGTGTGGTTACTTAGAAGTGATGAAGGATTCGATCAATTTGTAAAACCAAATGGTGAATTATATCGCGTTGAAGAATTAGATAACAGAATGAGAAAAATCGCTAATGATTTTTCACCGGAGAGTTTCCATGAAAAACTACTCACGGATAGTTTTACTATTCCATCAGTGGTAGCTCACTTCGCAAGAGAAAAAAACTCATGGCGTCCAACACGAAGTGATTTTCTTGAGGATGTTAAATCGAGTTGCGTCGAATTTGGTCATGGAGGATTGTGGAATACGAAATACTCACGTGATGGTATGATTTCAATTGATATAGCCGCGTGTTATCCCGGAAGTTTTCTCGGGTATGGGGAATGCGCTGAGTACTTCAAACGATTTGGACACCCAACACATGAAATGACTCGTGTTGCGATTAATGGACCATTACCTGATTTTGATTTAACCGGATTCGCTCGTGTGATATCATTCGAATTAGCGTCAGGATTACATCCGTGTAGTTATGTTTGGCTCGGTAGACACCTATCTGAAAAGGCCTGGATGCCAATAGTGTTACTACGATATATGATTGATTGTGGTATGCTAATATCGTTGATTGTTTCCGAGGCTATTATATGCTATCGAGCTCAGAAAGAAGTTTGGCTACCACAACCCGATCTAGATCGTATAATCAACGAACTACGAAAACAATTCCCTGATTTCAATGAAGAAGAAATCATAAATTGGTCTAAGAAGTTATTTGAAATTAAAAAAGAACAAGCAAAAGATCTCGGACGAAGAATAATCGGTAAATTCACTCAAGGTGGACGGTACGACAACGCAAAATATTCTTCGCGGTTGATCATAGATGTCGCTGAATACGATTTTCTTGTAGCGGATTTAATGAAACAGGGAAAACTTGTATCCCGTAAGGATGCTTTTCTATCTAATGGTGAGAAATTAGGTACGGTTGTTACCTACTGTGATGGACATAATTCCCAGTACACACATTTGAGAAGTTCAATGCTAGCCTATGCTTCTATTAATCTATTTTCGATGATAAATAGATTTCCTAATACCGCGGTTAGAGTGGCCACTGATTCGATGTATATACACAATAAATACAAATCAGCTGTAGCTAAATTCACAGATCCCGAAGAAAATTGGGGGCGTTGGCGATTTAAAAGGGAGATGCTACATGAGTATTGTGAATCCGCAGACGTTGCCATGGATGATAAATATCTTTGTTGTAACCGTATTGAAATTCAATCAGAATTTTCTAATGCACCACCGGTATCTGATCCAATATGTCGATACAAGACAGTTTATTTAAACGGTTGTGGTGGGTCAGGAAAGACAACTCGTGCAATTGAATTATTTCGTCGGTCAACCATGATTGTGCTAACACCGACTCACAGACTCGCCAGAGAGATGATACAACGAGGGGTAAATGCCTGCACCTACCATAGTTTCTTTCGATGGAAGGGTGACAAATGGACTCCTGATCGAATGGGTGATAAATTCATTCCTGAAATCATAATCTGGGATGAAATATGCACAGTGTCATTAGATGTATTACAAACATTTCTTGAGTGGTTGTTAAACAAAAACACAAAAGTCGTCATGTGCGGTGATCACGGTCAACCACCACCATTTGTCGGTGCATCTCCACATGAATGGCTAAAGGGTTTTGTAGACTACTATGAAGAAATCACCACTGATTATAGATCACTTGATGAACGATTACGAGAATTTAAGAAACTAATTAGATTACAACCGGATAGAATCCAGTGCGAAATAGCGCGTGAAGTGATTTCAGAAACTCAAATAAACGATTTCTGGGAAACATGGAGACCAAATGATTTGATAATTGCAAGTAGAAAAATAGTCAGGGATACACTTCAGATGAAGTTATTTGAATTGCATAAAGAAAAATTTGCAACGCTTCCAGTACCCCTTTGTTATAGGCCATCGGATACACGAAAACAGAACACTGAAGTTGATATTCCAGGACAGAGTGAAAAACAAATTCTGGTATTAAATGATATTGTGCTGGTTGATATCAATGTCGTTGAAGATGCATTGCGTGCTAATAAATCCCCGTGGACTCTAGGATACGCAGCAACAATACACTCTTCACAGGGATTGACTATATCGGATACAATTGTTTGGATGGTGGATAATCACATCGAATGGTCGAATTTAGTCTATCTCGCAGTATCCAGAGTACGAAGAATAAATCAGCTTCGAAGAATTGTTTTCGATGATAATGACACCACAATAAATGATATTGATGTTAGCATCATTAATAAAAAACTCTCCGGTTACAAACAACAGGACAAAAAAAAACAACGAGAATTTGATATTGATGCTGAATTAATAATAGCTTTGAAGAAACAACAGAATAATCACTGCGCGAGTTGCAATTGTATAATGCGTTGGCAGTATTCGGATAAGGATCCTCGCCAATTCACCGTAGACAGAAAAAATAACAGTCTCGGTCATGTCAGAAATAATGTGATGTTGACTTGTCTTGAGTGCAATAGACGCAACGGTGCTAGTTAAGACCATGCGGTGGCAATTGAGTATCCTCGGGAATCACTTGTAATTGTTGTCGAGTAAAACCCCGCTGAGGGGCAGTTGAATCCAGTTTATAGACTGGAGGTCTACCAGTTGATCGTGTTATAGTAGATATCTTATGCGTAGTGACGCTCCAAATAGGATCAGTAGCCCTTTTTCTACCCCCTTCAAGCTCTCCTGGTTCGTATAAGTACCTCACAATGACATTACTACCAAGAATTGGTTCTTTGAAATCTTTTTGTGGTTGTACGGGTATTGACTTCTTTTTAATCGCGTTGATAGGTTTCATGTTGATTGTTCTAGTAATCTCGTTATTCAGTGCAGTAATCACAGATGGTAATCTTTTAACCCATTCACGGGATCGCTTTTCTTGGATGAATTCTTTTGCGTATTGATATCCAAATAACCGTTCAGCAAGAGTCCGATTAAATCGTTCTACAATGGCCTGATCGCGATGTAGCGCAGTATGCCCTCGTCGTATGGTGACATTATGATGTTTCATTGTAGATAATACTGCACCCTGAAATTCCTTACCAGGATCAACCTGCAATAGATTTGGCCAGTGCAGAGGACCTCGTCGATAAATCCTCTCAAATGCAGAAGCAACTTCAGTGGCTGATTTTGTTTTTAACGGTTCTGCTTCTTTGTATCGACTTGCAATATCAACTACGGTTAGCGCGTATTTGTAACCACGATCATGTGGCAGAAATAATATATCAGCCTGATGAACTTCATTAGGAGCGGTCACATCAAAATGCGAGAATTGAATTTGTTTAGGCGGTGGTAGATAAATTTGCCATAGTGCCTGTTTGGATAACCAATTAGCCGCAGTGGTTTTTTTCACTTTTGCAGCGCTAGCGAGTTTATGGACTGCTGATTTACCCCTCCAGTATCCTCTTGGGGAATAATAAATTGATTCCATATTATTAATTACCGGCACCTAACATCAATTTGCTTTTCATAGCCGATTTTATCAAAAATGAAGCCAATTTTTCTTTGAAGGATTTATCAGGAATAGCATTTAACGCATGAATTAATTTCACATCTGCTAGATGTCTGTGTTGCAGATTGCTGCTTTTATAAGCAACATCATGAAGGTGACAGGCCTTATCAATGGAGTTTATTGGTTCTTCACCGGGGTTGGGTTGATTTTGATTATTGAGTCTGATATCAAGTCTGGTTCCCGGTCCACAGTAGCTATATCCTGGGAGGTGCTTTTCTCCGGGGTACTTTGCCCATGGGGTTCCAGGGAGCTTTGCCAATTTGGCTGCGATATCACCTCCTCGTTTTTTTTTAAATCAGATTTCATAGACACAAATCTAAATTTCTTTGTACCACATTGCATGCATTTACCAGAAAGCGCTGATCGGTTATTTTTAGTTGTAACTGTCGTCACATCATCTGTGCCAGTACGCGTTTTGCACTTCACACAATATAGATCCATAATTTATGTATAGAGATATGGATATAATTGATTTTTCAGCGACTAAAAGAAGAGAACCGGTTAAGCATCATGCAGCGCTACCAAACTCTATCCGGATGATTATAATCGGGCCATCTGGATCCGGTAAAACGCAATTGTTGCTCAATTTAATAATGAGATGGATGAAATGGGATAAGTTGTATTTAATTGCCCCTAGCGTAGATGATCAACGATGTTATGAAGTGCTAAAAGATTTTAACGACAGCGCGGTAGAAAAATCCGGAGAGGGTATTATTGAATTTATAACCGATATCGATGAAGCACCGAGCATTGATGATATTGATGGAGATATTAACAATTTAGTCGTATACGACGATATAATGTTGGATAAACAAAAAAATCCTGCTAGAATATTTTCCCGTGGGCGTCACAAAAACACTGACGTGATATATGTCACTCAACGCTACACTCAGGTTCCAAAAGTCATCAGAGATAACTGCAATATTCTTTCTGTATTCAACGGCGTTGATACACATACGCTACGAAATATTTGGCAGACATGGTGTTCTGATATGGACTTCAATCAATTTCGAGATTTCTTTAGTCATGCTCAGTCAAAACCACACGGATTCGCAACAATAAATTTGCATGATCCTCGGACACGATATCGTATCGGACTGGATCAAATATTCGGTTAAAATCATTTATTATTTTTTGTTAACCAGTGATGAAATCACTAAGCAGCAGAGAGGGTGGATGACAACAAGTTGCGACCAAAATTAATTAAAAAATCGTTTTCATTTTTTTAGTTAAAATGATTTCGTAGGGAGATTTCAACGAAATCCTACGGATCGTTTTAAGGATTCAATCAATTTTTTTTGTCTGAAAACGTTGTAGGGTTCGCCATCTTTTGGTTAAAATAAGATTATAGGACGGCTCGTTTTAGGATTTCAATCAAATTTTGTCTCAAAACGTTGTAGGATTCACCCTCTCTGCTGCTCAAAGCAAGAATGGTAGATGGGTTTTACATTTTTAAAAATAAGCTAACAGAAGATGGCGGTCAGTGCAGTTTGGTAGGATTATTCAGTAAACAAAAACAAAAAGAAAATCCCTTTCTCATAGCTATCTCAATCTCATAGCTATCTCAATCACAAAGCTCTCTCATAGCTATCTCATCGCTATCTCAATCTAATAGCTATCTCACCATCTCACAGCAATCTCTCTGTCTCTTTCTGTCTCTGTCTCTGTCTGTCTCTTTCTGTCTCTGTCTGTATCTCTCTCTCTCTCTCTCTCTCTCTCTCTCTCTCTCTCTCTCTATATATATATATATATATATATATATATATATATATATATATATATATATATATATATAACGAGATGTATAAATTGTTCATTAAAAGGAAACAAGGTTTGCCGAGTTTCCTTTCAATGAAAAAGTATACATACAACAAGCTGACCCAGTTAGGGATCTCGTTTACGTGTTGCGGGAGGTTCATACCAAACATTTTGTACAGTCATCCGTAGAATGGGTTGCTGCAGAGGCGTAGCGATGATATTTTGCGCCCGGGGACGAACTATAAAATTGGCGCCCCAGCTATCTTGTGACCGATTTATTACCCTTATTTTCTTATTATAATGTAACGTTGTAAGCCTCATTTTGGCGCCTCTGTACCTTGGCGCCCGGGTACATATGTATCCCCCTGCCCCCCCCCCCCCCCCCCCTAGCTACGCCTCTGGGTTGCTGATAATCTGATTCTGTTGATAATAACACTTTTAGGTACTGACTACAGTCTGTTGCTTTGCAGTTTGAAACTTTTTTTGTTGCGGGGGTTTCGGGTTGACAGCTTCATTAATTGGGTGGCCGGTGTTACTCGGGTAATTGGAGTACGTCTCTTGTTCTTTGTCACTAATGTTTGAGTAGATGTTTCTAGACTGTACCTTTATGTGACCTGAAATTTGCATATCATTTCGGGGAATGTTTTTATCTCATACCTTCTGAATGTGGTACTTTCGGCTACTAGTGTTTGTTAACCTCTTTCTGTCTGTAATGTTTCCTTTTTCTTTCATTATTTTCATGATGAATCCAAGTTTGTTAAATCCAACTACTTGTTTCGTAAACCATTTTGATTTTATTACTGATATTGGCATAGTGTTGGGCGCAAAATAGAAAGGATTTTCACATTGACAAAAGTCTGCTGGTTTTAACTTGTACAGCGATACCAATTGCGCAAGTCCAGGTGGGTGGAGCTTAGAGATTAGGGAACCTTGCATTCAGAAATAAACAACAATAGTTATGATTGGTGGATTATGTAAGAGTTGTACTTTCTATTAGGCTTAAAACAAAGTTTAGCCTCTTGGCAACATGTGAATGTATGCTAATTTCTTTATAGATCATATTTTGTATTTTTTTTTTTAAATTTTGAAAATGTGATACACATGACTAAAAACAAGTATGTTGTGACTAGATAACTCTTACCCCTGTCTATTTCCAGCAGAGTTATCTTTCTTATATGCAATGGAGTACCTGGTTCTGTCATTGTAAAATTGACAATCTAACATTGTTCTCTATGACAGTGTGTGACATTCATGCGGAAATAGGATAGAAAGTATACTTATTTCACAAAACATTAGCATTGAGGTCTATGGACAAAAATTGTTACTGTGATACCAGCTCAGCATACGGATTGTAGATATCACGTGGATATCTCTCTTGTTAGTTTTGTTTACATACATCTTTAGGTTAATATATTAACGACTCCACTGGGGCATCTATCCAGCGTTATGTACCATAAACATCTAATTAGTACATTATAAAGATAGATTTTAGATATGATTTTAAAATATTTTAATATTTTAATTTCTCCTTTTTAGGGACTGGAAATATTATTTTGCTTCAAAATCTTACTAATTATTAGAATATCATGTGGACATCTGAAAGATGGCCTGTGGAATCGTGAAGGGTGATAACATATATATATATATATATATATATATATATATATATATATATATATATATATATATATATATATATATATATATATATATATATATATATATATATATGTTGGTTATGATTTACACTCTCAACTCTTACCCCAGAGGCAATAACGAAATTGTAGGTCAAAGGGACATAAGGTGAAACCAAACATACCGGTATATCCAGTACATACCATGAGTCATGGTCTTTGGTCATAGCTTGTAAATAGCTGAGATTTTAGATGCATATTGTTTGTTTTGTTTGTTTTTTATGGTTTAAAGCAATTTTTCAGCACAATATAGGCTATACATGGCGGCCAGTATTAATGGTGGAGAAAGAACCCCGAAACCCCCCGGAAAGAGCCACCGACCCACGAGAAGCTACTGGCAAGCTTTCTCACATTAGCCGAATCTTAGACTCGAGCCCACGCAGACAGAGGTGAGATGGCAGTAATCCGTAACGGACAGCGTTTTAGACCACTCGGCCACTCGTGGTCCCAGATGTAAATTGTAGTAAATTTAGAGTATGCTTCTTGATTATGGGAAGTTGGTTCTATAGAAATATTCCTCAGCTCGAAATAATTAGCCACTTACTAGGAGAAAACGTCACGGAATGAAATGTTAGTGAGTTTCCATGATGCCATGGTTAACGTTTGGTGAATTCAAGGCCAGAGCTGACTGAGTGGCGATGGAGTTCCATAGTCCCTATTACATTCGAGTTTTGTACATTGATCGTGTGACTCCATGTGTCGTGTTTAAGACTGGATACTGTTATATTAAACAATGGAATAAACGAAAAGGGGGCTATTCCATCGTCGACAGGTACCGTTTATGTTGCCATTGTAGCAAATTTGATGCACTTTTGAAGGTGAAATGTGGTTTAAACCCATGATTGGACTTTGTCTATGATGGTGTAGTAAAAGTGTTCCATGTATTAGGGGAGTTTTATAGTTTTACGGCGTGAAATGCTGACGGTACGGAAAGTTAATGAAGAGAAGCAATTGGAAAGGTGTGAGATCTGTTGTCTTGTATTAATTTTAGTAACACGTTGGTGTTTCTAATTTACAGCAGAACTTGTATGGAAGTCATTGTAATTTGGGGAAACTTACGGCTTTTAGCGGAATCGCGCCAGCGTTTGACATCGCTCGGTTAAGTAAAACCACTTGATTGTTACCATATATTGGATGGACAGAAAATAAAATCAGGAAAGTTTCCAGTACAGGCTCGCAGGAAGGATACTTGCTCCTAGGTCATATCTTGGAAACTGTTTAGATCCACAGCTTATACATCCATTAGATTTCATGCATCCTGGAGTATCGGACTTGGCATTGGCTTGTATCTCGGTAAAAACAAGATTATCATCACAGCCATATATACACTAACTTATATGAAGGAAGAAATACACATTTTCAGACGTGTAATATTTTCCCCTTGATTGGGCAATATCCGTAGATAAATAGATGGGGTGTGTTAAAAGGCAATGTGATGACATTTGCCTCATTTATATCACTTTGGAAAACAGTGAATTTGATGTTTACATAATCAATCACCCAGTATGATTACAAGTGACACCGTCAACATGCTTCTTGAAGACAAAATGGTATCTGTTTGCATATATACTTTTAACATTTTGTATCAAAATATCCACCAAAACATCATTATGCTTCGAAGGTTTTTCTGAAACAAGCCAATTGGCTGAAATATATTTTGTCAGTTTACGCATAATAACTAGACGGTATGTTGCTGTCCTTTCTTAAAGAATAAGGCCATGTATAAATATTACTTGCTGTTTGTAATTCTGAAACTAATATAAATGTTTGCAAATGAAGGAATTTGCTTCTTTTCGCCATAAGCAAATATTGGCAAGTTCTTGATATTATGAAGGGATTAGTGAATTAAGAAGTAAACAACTTTTTATTGTTGAAGTAAAACGATTGGTTCTTGTTTGGGTCATGTTAGGAGTACGTGATATAAACATGATCACATTACTCATCCCGCTTTTTTGTTCTCAATTTTGCAACATGGGGAATTTTTCAAAACTGTGTATTAGAATACGATACAATTTTTGTTTTAGCGAAATATTCTTAGTTTTGGGCTTTTACACCTGACGTTAAGTCATTTTATTTTGTTGTAGCCAGTTTTTGAATCCATGTTAACTTTACTAAAGTTCATTTGGATTTTATAGGATTAATTCGTATCTCTGGAAATTTGTTATGTGCTCATACATAATTCTTGGACAAAGACAGTTTATCCTAAACAATTAGGTTTTCCGAGTGTTAAATACAAATCATCACCCAGTGTCTCACCAATAATACGCTGATGACACCCAAATATACAAGTCTAGCCACCCAACTGAAGTTGATGCTACCATCCAAGGAGTAGAGAGGAGCATTTCTGATGTGAAATCATGGATGAAATGTAACAAACTGCAGAGGAATGATGATAAAACTGAGGCCATTCTGATCACAACACAACGACTTTTTCATTCACATCCTTTACCTCAGACAATAAATATCAGCAACACCAACATTAAATTCACACAGTACGAAACCTAGGTGTTACTCTAGACAGTAGTCTCACATTGCGCCAACATGTCATGAACATATGCAAGGCTGCATATCTTGAACTGAGACGCATCAGTTCCGTTCGCAAATGTCTTTCAATCGATGCCACAAAAACACTTGTGTGTTCATTAGTACTTTCAAAACTGGACTATTATAACTCA
Organism: Unio pictorum; assembly: GCA_030141615.1. Classification (NCBI taxonomy): domain Eukaryota; kingdom Metazoa; phylum Mollusca; class Bivalvia; order Unionida; family Unionidae; genus Unio; species Unio pictorum. The sequence goes on along the minus strand of JARLTB010000169.1, from coordinate 4,746,726 downwards.
GTTCTGTCTGGTTCGTCACAATATATACTCCACAAACTTCAAAAAGTTCAAAACACAGCTGCTCGGATAATCTTTAGAGTACCTCGATCAGAGCACACCTCACCACTGCTCTGTACCCTTCACTGGCTATCCATTCGATCCAGAATCAAACACAAAATTTGTTCTCGTTTCACTGACAGTCTCCAGTCCAACATACCTATCCGGTCTCACCCATGTGCATACACCAGCAAGATACTTACGCTCTTCTTCTGACAATCGTATTCTCAGTGTTCCCACTATGAAAACGAAGTTGTATGGACAACGTTCTTTTGCATACCAGGCCCGGCGATGTGGAACGAATTGCCCATTGAAATTAGACACAAAGACACAGTGGTCCCTTCTAAGAATGCTCATAAAACTCACCTGTTTCGACTGCAGGAACAAACGTAAAGACCTAATAATGTTTTGTATCTTATATGTTTTCAGCATGTTTTTATGTTTTCCAATTTCATGGTTGTTTTTTTTTTCTTTAGTGTAGTCATATCATTTTAAATATTGTAAAGCTCTTAGAGCTTATAAAGATTAGGCGCTATACAAAGTTCTCATTATTATTATTATTATTATTATTATTATTATTATTATTATTATTATTATTATTATTATTAAGGGCTCGTTCATGTTGTGGATTTGATCGTGTCAATAATTTGTATTCATTATCTCTTCCTCCACCTCCCCGATGGTAATTTCAAAATGAAAGGAAGTGAGTGACATTTTCGTGCAGCTATATTGGTAATACATAAAAGAGAGGGACAAGAAAACATACTGCTTTTCCGAAGATTTCTTTTCTTCTTGTTTAAAAGAAAATTTTAAATAAGTTCATGTTACCTTAATTTGATTTCATTAATATTCGTTTAAATTTTTTAAATTATTTTTTTGTTAGTTTAATATTTTTTAACGTTCTATTTAAAGTTGAGCTAGATGTTGACCTTATATCAAGGTTAGTAACAGCCACGTAAGCAAGTTCCCTTTTTATTGTAAGAATTAATAATAGCGAGATCAACACTCTATTGAATATGTGACATAAGACAGGTAAATAGCTTTGGGTGAAATACTTTTTTTTATTGTTAGAATTAAATAATTGGTTTTTGTCAGGGTCATGCTAGGCGTCCTTGATATACACATGAGCACGTGACCTTCCAGGTTTTTCCATAATTGCTCAGAAGTTAGATTTTATATATATATATATATATATATATATATATATATATATATATATATATATATATAGAGAGAGAGAGAGAGAGAGAGAGAGAGAGAGAGAGAGAGAGAGAGAGAGAGAGGATGAGAGAGAGAGATCAGTTTTGGGCTTCTTACACTTGCTATAAAGTTCTTCTGTTGTAGTTAGTTTGGAGTTCTGTTAAATATTCTTCACATGGTTTGGTTTTTAAAGGATTAATTCGTATCTCTGAAATCATTTGATGTGCATATACAGAATCTTATACAAAAACTGTTTATTTAAATTTTATTCGGATTTCCAAAACCGGAGTGTTAAATGTTGTGTTTCTACAAGGAACTCGATACAAGCACAGTACAGACCTCAGCATACGTCATCGTCTTCCATCTTGTAGTTTACATCAGGACATTTCAAAACTAGGACTTTTGTAATTTAATTCGTGGACTGTTCTTGGATTATTTTTGGCTTCGATTCCTTAAACTGTAAGTTCTTTTTTCATTTTTTTAACAATCTTTTTCCAGGGAAATAAATTATTTGTGATATTGTACAAAGCTGATTGTTTTCACTTGTTTTTTTTTTTACTTTGTTACTCTTTATTATAGCCTAAGCACGTACCATTCAGAATGGCACAAACTCTGGTACCTAACAAGCAGGCAAATACTGTGAAGAGTGTTCCAGCAGCTAGGAATGTCATAACAAGTAAGACATGACACAAATAATACAATGAATTAGTCATTTATTATAATGTCTACATAAACCAATTTGATTAATAAAATCTTAGTTTTCATACCAGCCAGATCAAAATAGTTTTAGACATCTAACAATTATATAATTATAACAATTAGCCGTATTTAGTGAAACTAGCTAGGAATATATAATCAAGTGTTTTTTTTTTATAAATGGTTTCGATAGGAACCAGTAAACCACCATATTAATCAAATAGAAAATATATTTAATCTTCTTCTAAGTATACACTATCGAAATTGTATTATAAACATTGGAGCAAATATTTCGCATGACATACAAACACATATTTTTATCTATCTTGGTCAGGTGAGGACACAAGTTTCACATGTTCTCCAAATCACTTCATTTAATGTTATTATATTTTAAGGAAATGTCCCAAGTATTATTTACACACTGACTGAATCTCTTTTTAGAGCAATTTCCAAATCTTCTGAAGTATGGAAATTAGATAGGTGGCAACCTAATTATGCTTGGAGATTTCAACTTTCACTTTGACTGTCCTGGAAAACCATACACGTCAAAACTCCTAGTTTCCATTCATGTTTTCAATCTTAAATAGTCCGTTAACCAACCTACCCATAACTTGGTCACATTTTAGAATGTTTTCTTTATAGACCTGATGATAATATTCTGCAATCCACCCTTGTATCCCACGAACATGCATCGGATCACCTCTGCATTGTATGCCATCTCGACGTATCAGTCCCTAACCCTCCACCTTTATTTGCTACTAAGAGAAACCTCTGTATGATAAATAGAACCAAATTCATGCATGACATCCAAGAAAACCTAACTACTTTCTTACATCCAACAGCGGAACAACTTGATAACTGCCTGCGTTCATTGCTTGAAAAACATTCCCCAGCCACCAAATGCAGAGTATCAATAAAAAAGTGTTCTCCATGGGATAGCAGTGTTAGGGACCAGCTTCGCTCTGCTAAAAGACATCGCCGAAAAGCAGAGAAGCTTTGGCTTTTCACCAGACTCACTATTCATAAACAAATCTATGAAGCCGCTAAGAAGAACGTCACAAAGATAGTCCATTTAGCCATATTATCCCACTACAGTACTAAGATCACGGAGAGTTGCAGCTGCAAAGAGCTCTTCGAGATAACTAACAAACTAATGTAAAGGAACAAATGTACACCACTTCCAACAGCCTTCTCTCCAGTAGGCCTTCCGGACCAATTTGCAAATTTCTTCAGTGACAAAGTACAAACCGTTAAAGATTCGCTTGACAGTACAATTTCAACTGACTCGTCACCATACAGTTATGATGCAGAATTTCAGCGACAACCATTAGGAACATTTGAACCTGTTTCTATTGATTTAGTACAGACAATCATGATGAAAAGTGCACCAAAGTCTTGTGAACTTGATCCAATTCCGACATCACTGCTGCTTGAGTGCTTAGACCCAATAGTGCCTTCACTAACTGATCTTATTAATATCTCTCTCTCATCGGTGGAATTCCCATCATTTTTTTCAAAACTGCCATCGTAAAGCCTCTGCTGAAGAAACTAACACTTGACCATAACGATTTAAAGAACTACAGCCCAGTTTCTAATCTCCCATTCATATAAAAAATCTTAGAAAGGTTGTTCTAACCAAACTTGTATCTCATTTGAATTCAAACAGTCTTTTTAGCAATGTACAGTCTGCATATCGCCCTTGCCACAGTACGGAAACTACTCTTCTGAAAGGCTGCATATCTTGAACTGAGACGCATCAGTTCCATTCGTAAATATCTTTCAGTTGATGCCAATAAAACACTTGTGTGTTCATTAGTACTTTCAAGACTGGACTATTGTAACTCAAATCTGTCTGGTTCGTCACAATATTTACTCCAGAAACTTCAAAAAGTTCAAAACACAGCTGCACGGATCATCTTTTAGAGCACCTCGATCAGAGCACACCTCACCACTGCTCTGTACCCTACACTGGCTATCGATTCGATACAGAATCAAACACAAAATTTGTTATCTGTGCTATGTTTCAATGACAGACTCCAGTCCAACATACCTATCCGGCCTCACCCATGTGTATACACCAGCTAGATACTTACGCTCTTCTTCTGACAATCGTATACTCATTGTTCACTCGGTGAAAACAAAGTCATATTGTCAACGTTCTTTTGCATACCAGGGCCCGGCGACGTGGAACGAATTGCCCATTGAAATTAGACACAAAGACACAGTGGTCCCTTTTAAGAATGCTCTTAAAACTCACGTGTTTCAACTGCGGGGATAAACTTGGAGACCTAATCATGTTTTTTATCTTATATGTTTTCAGCATGATGTTTTCCAATTTCTAGTGTATTTTTGTCATTTGTTTTTCTGTAGTGTAGTCATATCATTATTGTAGGTGTAAATTGCTTAGAGCTTCGAAAGATTAGGCACTATAAAAAGTCCTCATTATTATTATTATTATTATTATTATTATTATTATTATTATTATTATATTTTGGGAAAAGTATTTTCTTATAGCTTTTTTTGCAACCTTTGTTTATTTATGACAACCAGGTGGAAATATGATTCATTATTTTTTGGAACTGTTCTGTCAATTTAAGTTGGACTTTTTAAATTAAAAAATAAATTCTTTTAAAGATTTCTTCAATATTTGTATTTTTGGAGTAAATGGATTTAATTGTTGTTCGAACAAGAATTGTTGTTTTTGTCTTTCATCTCAAGATTTCTTATAAACTTAATAAATAGTTAAATTCTTTTTGTCTGCAAATCAGAGTAGGAATAGTTATCAACCTGTTTGTTCAATTTGTTGTGGAAAAAGAAAATTAGGTATACTCTACCCACCCCTGAACATAATATTTTTGTATGTCTAAAATTCCAGAGAAATATAGTTTTGCAAGCTATTTGTGACCTGGAAGTTGTGTTGCTAAACTTTCCATGTCGCCTCCCCCAACTAAAAATTTGAATGACAAGTCCTCAAGTTTCATGTAACTGGGAGACAAATCTCATAATCTAGTTTAACCTAATTACTAATTACTGCTAATTACTACTATGTGTACCTTGGGTTGAATATGAATCTCGTGAGCCATCTTATGTCCACTTAAGTCTCTCACAAGAATTAGTTTAAAAAAACATTTTTCTTTAAATCCTTATATATTTTCACTTGATGATGTACAGCAAACGGGGTCATTGTGACATACTTTCTAGACATAACAACGGTTAAAATTGTATACGGACTCTAATTACACGATGCTTTTGCCTGTTACCACCAATCTTAGACTAGAGATGCATCTTATGAAGTATGTGTGTTGCTGACCACAGCAAGACTTATCTGGCCTAATTTCCAGGAATTATTAAAATTGCTTAGCAATTATAGTCACCCGTCATGTCGTTGCTATCATTCCTGTAATGAAAAGATGTCTATTAAAAGTGCACTGTATGTGCATAATGGGATGAATATTTGTTACAACAAATTGGACCACTGTACCCTAGTTTCTAACCGCTCCGGTGGCCTAGTGGTTATAGCGTCCGCGGCGAAGCGGGTTGTCGTGGGTTCGATCCCCAGCTGAGTCATACCAAAGACTTACAAAAATAGTACTAACAGCTGCCACGCTTGACGCTCAGCATTAAGAGGTTAGTGTTAGGACCGGTCGGACTGGTATCAGGATAATGTGACTGGGTGTGACATCATGCTACATGTCTGCGGCATGATGCCCGAGTGCTAGACATCACTATAAACTGCCTCACTGCAGACATCGTAGCGATATGACTGAAAAATTGTTAAAGCTACGTTAAAATTCCTAATCAAACAAACAAAAATGTATCATAGTTTCTAGAATTTAATAATAATTGCTTAATATTTTGTACTTACTATAACGCAACACTTAACCTAATGCAAGCAAACGTATGAGTTGCTGTTGTAGGGTTTAACGCCATTTTCCAGCACAAGATAGTCTATACATGGCGTCCAGTTTTAATGGTGGAGGAAGAACCCAAGAAAAGCCCGGAAAGAACCATCGACCCACGAGAAGCTACTGGAAAGCTTTCTCACATACCCACATTGGCTGAATCCGAGACTCGAACCCACGCAGACAGAGGTGAGATGGCAGTGATCCGTAACGGAGAGCGCTTTAAGCTTTGTTAGTGCAAATTGTATGACAATACATCACGAGAAATTGGATTTGGAACCAAGAACTAATTGTGGCCACACACACACACACACACACACACACACACACACACACACACACACACACACACACATATATATATATATATATATATATATATATATATATATATATATATATATATATATATATATATATATATATATTAATTCCTAATTGCGATTCCACGAACTACGTAACAGGATCGTATACATGTATTTCGAATTCGTCGGGTAACAAAATAACAAACTTGGTGTGGAATAAGAGAGACAGTTTCTTAGGTACACGTGGATAACAAAAATATAGATTTGATGTGGACAGGAGGATTACTTGCTTAATTTATAAAGAAAAATGACATTTTCAAATTGTATCAGTTTGTAAATAATTAAGCTTTCCCTTATTAAATTGTCATTTGAATAAGAGATATAAAATGTAGGAAGTTTGGAAGAAAATGGACGTAATTAGTACAAGAAAAACTATTACTTTTACACAGAACCATTACACGAACTACATGCGGGACCTCGGGTGGCCGATTGGTTTAAGGCGTTTGCCATAAGAGGACCCCTACATATCTCACATCTGTCCGCGTGGGTTCGAGTCTCAGCTTGGCAAGCGGGGTTACGCGAGAAAGCGTGTCAGTAGCTTCACTTGGAAAAATTTTTTCTCTCGGGGTTTTCGCCGAGTAGTCTAAAGTGCTCTCCGTTATGGATTACTGCCATCTCACTTCTATCTGCGTGTGTTCGAGTCTAAGATTCAGCTAATGTAGCTATGTGAGAAAGCTTGCCAGTAGCTTCTCGTGGGTCGGTGGTTCTTTCCAGTGTTTTTTCCCTGGGTTCTTCCTCCACCAAAAATATTGGATGCCATGTATAGCCTGTCGTGTGCTGAAAAATGGCGTTAAAACCTTTGTTACGTGCTTAGGCTCGAATAAACAGTAACATAGAATGAGTGAAAATAACAGGCTTGTATAAAACTTAATAAACAATTTATTGAGTACAAATTTTTTCCAGAAAAGAAAAATAAACCTACGGTTTTAAGAATCAATTCCAAAATTAATCCAAAAAAAAATTCAAAATATTATCCACTAGAGAAATTGCAAAAGTCCTGGTAATAAAATGTCCAAATAATTCCAAGTTCGAATCCCAGCGAAGTATCCAAGATGGAAGACGATGTCACTTGATGAAGTCAGTTCTTGGTAATAAAATTCTATGAGCATAATTCTTTTCCAGATAAATAACAAAATAACTCCTCTTGATCCAAACGATTTGAAATAATTTCCAATACAAGATAATTTAAAATAACTCAAAAAGACATAACTTAATATTCTAACAGCCCAAGTTCTACTAAATAGTTTGCTCCAAAACATAATTTATATACCTGTTTTACGTAAACAAGGAAGGGGTCACATGTCACATGATCTTTCAGAATCTTTTAGAACAAATTTACGTTTAAAAAATCACGTACACACCGTATGACCCAGCTAAAAATAGAAAGATGTTTATAACAAAGCTCCATAATGACCTTGGAATTAACCAATCATTTTAAAAGCTTGTTTACAACTCTAAATCCAGGTCAGAAATGAGATCAACACCTGGTGTTAATTTGTAAAGAAGTAGTCATCCCACTTTTAAAAAAAATATCTCCCAATGAATGAATCTTAAAGTTAAAATGTCAAATTTGAATCTGACAAACAAACAAAAATAAAAATAAATGACAAATCAAATATACGTAACACCCTACAAGAACAACAACAGCACTCCACCAAATATACAAGCCACCATGCATAGCCTATCATGAGATATTGATAAATCGAAAAAAAAAAAAAAAACAAACGAACTATGTGCGTGTGGCGAAGGTGGTGGCGACATTCCACATAATAAGTTTGCCTACATTTACATAGTCCCGGTGTCAACAGGATAAGGTAATTCTCAATATATATGTATTGACAACTTTATTCATCTACGTGGTCTAGTAGGTATCACTCTTTATGTACTTATAACAAAAGAGAAATGAAAATTGCAGGTAAAGACGTATATAAAGGGTGTTATATAACCATTTCTAGATTAAGCACCGTAATAGCCGTGCCGCATTACATGTTTATTCATTTTTTCTTCTTTAGGTGTTTTAATTCCATACTCTGGAGTATACGCTTGTTATATTTTTATTGTTATCAACTTGCATGACTTAAATTTATGAATTATTTTACGACCATCTCATTTTAAACAGAATAGAAAGATAAAGAGAATTTAAAAAAAAAGTAGAGAATAGAAAGGTAAACAGAAGAACATTAATGTAGAGAAGATAGATGGGTAGGTGTGGGTGGGTGGGGATATCTCAGTGCTTTGGGAGAGAAACGTGTTCTTGCATGCGTGCATGTATGTATGCTTGACGTCTAGCAATTGTGTCTGCATTGTCGGAAATACTCCTTAAAATGGGATAAGATTAGGGACTGTTTAAATATGCTGAAGGACATAACGGTGTTGAATATCATTTGAAGTAGATTGATCTGGGAAGTGGTTCATGGACGGTGTATACTTCGTGCTTGACCCTGTCATTGCCTGTACTATTAATATTATTGTTGTTGTTGTTTTTGTTGTTGCTGTTTTGTTATTTTTGTCGTTGTCGTATTGTTTATTTGTTCATAGAAACTACTTACAGCCATACACTTTGATATGCATAAAACACTGAGTGCTACATTTCAGATACAAGACATGAAGAAAACATATTAAAGTTCAAATACAAGAATGAGATGTGTGTGTGTGTGTGGAGAGAGAGAGAGAGAGAGAGAGAGAGAGAGAGAGAGAGAGAGAGAGAGAGAGAGAGAGAGCTCACAATTTGGCAAGAAGTACCTGGAAATTTCATAGTTTGGGTCATACGCATGCTCACTACACATGATAATCATGATCGATAAATGGTGTAGATTGTTGATTAGGAATATAACAAGGATAGACGTCACTTAGGATCCAATACACAACATATCATGTTAAAAGTATTGATATGAAACCTTGATTGTATATGCATATACTATTTACGAAACAAAAATCTTTTACAGTAATGACAATATAACTCAGGTTAACAAACAATACCATAAACAATACTCGAAAATAATACATTAACAAAATGGCACCAAGCCAAAAGTAGTGATATGGGCCACTATAGGGTCTATGCAGTCCCGGATTACCCATTAGGCAGAGTAGGCAACTGCCTATGGGCCCCGCGACTTTTATGGGTCCCATCAGGGGCCCCCATGAGACCGTGACCGTGGGTCTGGGGCCCCAAAAGTTTGACTGCCTCTGGGCCTCCACGGTGCTTAATCCGGCGCTGGGTCTATGGAAATCGCAGTCAAAAAGTAGTGATATGGGCAACTATAGGGTCTATGGAAATCGCAGTCAAAACGGATGTGGATCACAATAGGGTCATCACATTTTAGCTCAACCTGGGCACATTTAGGGTCATTGGAAAAATACATTACAGACCCCGCTGGGACGATATAGCGTCAAGGGGAATTGCACATGGGACATATTAGAACTGAATACGGACTATGTAAAGTGGGGTTGAATAGAAATTAAACAGGCGAGATGACTTCACGGTACTAGCTAGTACAATGGTTGGAGGGAAGCAGATGACGGTAAGTGTAGCTAGTTCGTTGAGTGTTGGGTGGTGGGTAAGTTTAGCTAGATCATTGAGTGGCGGGTAGCGGGTTCAGCTAATTCATAAAATATACCATTAATACAACGCTTGGCAGGGGCGGCACTGGCGGGATATAGACACAGACATATAAAACGAATACAACACCTAATCTATTAAATCAGTTTGAAATATTTTTTATACGCAAGAAATCAAATTATTTCGAGGCATATGAGTGGCCCTGAAAGGGTCTTTTTTTGTTAGCATCATTCCATTAACGTCGGTCTTCTTCTCTTCTTCAAACTTCTTTTGACTTCTGTACTGTATATGAGTACTCTCTTCAGACAATCTTGTCTATCCACATAGATCCTTCTTTTTCCAAAGGCTCGTATCAGTGATATTGATAACTGTGCACGATGATTTGAAATATATGGGTAAGTCCGTTTGGAAAAGCATTGACAACATGAGAGTAGATGATTCAACGTGAGTACTCATCTTGTGACTAGAAAAGAACAAGTGAAGGGAATGAAATGTACCGGTGTAATTTATAGTGGCAGAGCGGATATAAACGATTGACAATTCAAATGCGAGTTACAAAATTCAGTCACTGTTTGGAGTGGAGTCTGTCTTCCAATCAGATGAGAGGTACCTGAGACACCCCATTCCCTTTGTAGATGCGTTAGCGTCTGTGCGCAGTGAATGAATGCGACAGTTTTCAAGTACGACGCAAACTAAGAAGACGATGAATTGGGGGGATGAATTGGGGCGTACCGACCTTGGAGACAAAAAGCGATAACATATCAGCGGCTACCCAAGCCAACATAGTTCAAATTCCAGAAGAGACCTATTTGAATTTGGATTAAGTCGCTTTTCTTTCTTTTTCTCAATAATTTGTTCCGGTACCAGTACCCTCGCCAATTTCTCCTTCCGTACTACGCGTCGAGGATTTTAAACAGAGACAAAAAAAAAGGTTTGAAGAAAATTGTACAGCAGCAGAATGAAGCAGAACAAGCTTTACTCCTTCAACAACAACTGCGAGAAGAAGAGGCAATAAGGAGGAAACTACAGGAAGAAGACGAAGCATCAACAGAGAAGAAACAAGGTCTAAGAGAGAAGGAGGACAGTTAAAGTAAAACAGTGACGGTACTCTTAGACATTTTTGCAGAGTTAAGGAGTCTGAAACAAATGTATCATACTTCTGTATTACGACCAAAGAGAAAAAGACATTTCCGAGACAACTGTCTTACCTAATCATCATTAGGAGTAACTCCAGCAATAGGCATTGCGCGTGGCAAAAGATAAATGCAGTTAAAGTTGATTACCTTCCGTTCCAACGGTCCTTTTCAGGGCCACAGACTTCTCTCGAAAATTGATAATATTCATTTTGCCAAAATCAAATAAAGCTGAAAATCCTTTTTTTACCCCGTGATGTACGCGTGTGAATGCATGAGTGTAGTTTTTTTTCTTAAACTTCAAAACCAGGAGACACTTATGTTTCATCTATCTGATTTATTCTGGTACTGTACAAGTTTACAATCCAATTCACAACACAACACAATACAACTTTAAAACGTTTCTGAATTGCTTCATTTTCCATTTCTTCTTCCTCACTTTTGTCTCTGCCATAGAATTAGGCCCCCCCCCCCCAAAAAAAAAAGAAACAACTTGGTTATGCCTTAGAAATATTTGACTATTTCTCGTTGTGCTTGTGTACAACGAGTGTTTTTCCTGGTAAGCGACGGAACCAACTTGTATCTCGCCGGAAATTACTTTCGACGAGGCACATTATAATCACGGTATGCACGGGTATTTTACCCTAATATTACTCAATGGATTTAAGCAAGATCAGTTTATAACTGTCACACTGGTCGCTTTGGACCCTGTCGAGGAGTGCACGTTCCCCATTGTGTTCCTAAGCCATTGGGGTGAGTGTTAAATTTATATATCATTTGATATGCGAAGTTTATTGAGTTTGTATTGTCATATAGTGTAATGATTCATATATTACAATGCAGCTTGGAAACGTTGTGAACTGTGAATTACAAGATGCTATTAAGAGTTTAATGTATTAGCATCTTTTTAGAACCCATTTTTATTACCAGTTTGGCTTTATTGTAGCTGACGAGTTTAGCTGACCAGTAGAGCTATCTATCTGAGATTTATGTGAATCTCACTTACAGAGCAGAACATTTGAAACGTATTTGAATACCTTGAGATTGTTTGAATCGTAATCGGAGTCCATACGTGAAATTATGTGTATCTTACAGTGCATACTATTATTTCAAACGAGGTTTCTTGAATCTATATTTCAGATTGATATATTTTTGGTTTATTTTCAATGTGTGAATGTTCGTATAGAGTGATTGGATCAATCGTATATTAAGAGCGTGTGAGAATCATTGTATTTGTGCAACATATATTTTTCTTTACTAATTAAGTTCTTCTTGCCATCTTTCACATAATGTGTTTGAGTTATTCATTTCATCCAAAACCCACTCGGTTTCTATTACGCGACAGTCTCGTATTCTTTTCTTCTCCTATGTGTCTTTGTGGACGTGTAGGGGATCTTCCTTTTCTTTTTCCCGTTATGAACCACTCTTCGCTTCCTGATCCTGTTGTTTCTTAGGGCAGTCTGAAGATCAATTTCGTTTCTGTTTGAAATGATAGCAGGTATCTTGACTTCTATCACCTGTTTGTTTTCACGGTCTGGATATTATAAAGTCCAATGTCCTTTCCTCTTACAGATATGACAAGTAGCTTAACGTTTATTTCGAAAAGCATCGAGATTGTCATCGCCATGGTACGGCGATGGCTCACAATCTTACGGAATACGACGGATAGTTTTGTCTCAAATACTACTCGGGACAAACTACTGAACGTCCCAAAGTGACTTTGAACGGAGCCAAAATAATTTGGATGCACGTGGAATGAGTCCAGTTTAAAGACTTGGCCATGTCTTTGAGTCGAATGCCTAAAACATTGGGAATGAGAAAAGTGTCCAAAGTCCAAAGGTTATCTCCCAAGGGCAATCAACCAGCTGCTCTTTGTTTTTTTTTGTTTTTTTATTTTCCCGACGCTCAGTACTATGTCCACGAGAACAATGCACAGCAAACAACGAGAAGCTTGCTACACTTGCTACTAGGCTGACGTCTCAGACCCCTTCGTCTTTCAGGAAGAAATGTTTAAGTATTGTAGGTCCGACGTGGAGATTTTACAGCGTTGTTGTGGAAAACGTCGAGAATTATTCATGGATCACGAAAGGATCGATCCGTTGAAAGAAGCATGTACCATTGCCAAAGCATGTTCCTTAGAGTACCGCCAATGATTCATGCCCGAAAACACACTGACTGTCATAAGCCTTCAAACGTTTTCAGACGCCGGTACTTGGTCAAAGCCCTGCGCTGGCTACATTAATTATGAGACAATGAAGAGAAATGGAGGCAAAAGGACCATCGGACCGTATTCGGTGGACGGCTGGGACTTAGAATAGCCTTAGACCGTGTACGAATTTAACTGGTGCATATTTTTTAGATGTCCTTCCTGCTACCCTCAACGCGACACCAAAATCAATTTTTTACTATAGATCATGGAAACCTTGTATCAGGCCACTCGTCAGCGGCGCTAGAAGTAAGGACAGCAGGAATACCAAGTGGTGAAAATGTGTGAGCACGAGTCCAATAACTGTTTTAAAACAGATATCAAGTTTAAACACATCGTAGAAAGTTACACGGTGGTTGACTCATTGAATCCTCGGGACAGTTTGTACAGAGGATATACGAATGCCACATGTGTGCCGTCTCACGCCGACGACGAGAAAAGGAAAAGAAATAAAATACTTGGAAATCTGTTCGTTATATCCTAATATGTGCAAATATTGAAACGTTTTCAGCGGGAATCTGCAATATCGCACCGAACACATCAACCTGGACAACATTCGACATAACTAGAAAAGGATTAAGTGCAAAGGTTTCCTTCCACGAACTTGTACCATCCCGTTTTGCCTCATCATTGACAAGAACACTGATGTTTCCCTTGTGCCTTACTTGTTCCGAAACGTGCTGTCAAGACCTGTCTTGTCAGCACACCCAGGAAGAACACGCCGTGACGTGACAAGAACGTGGGTTAGAGCGGAATTGTTCAATGCTCTGGATCTGGGATACCAACTGTTATAAGTGTACAACATTTACCAATTTCCCAGGACAGACAAATACCACAAGGGCGACTAAACCCACAAAGGCATTTTCGCAAACTACGTGGATGGATCTTTGAAACAGAAACATGAACCCAGTGGCTTTCTTTCTTGGTGCCACACTCTCGAAGACCAAGAGAAATTAAAAAAGAAATCTTGGGAGCAGGAAGGCGTCACTTTAAACCAAGTGGAAAAAAAGCTAAGGAATGCAATCGTTTGCCAAAGTGATATTACATTCTTTGTAGGGTAAAATGGCACGACAATGTTTACCCAAGAAAAAGTATTTGAGAGAACCTTCCCGCAACTTCCAGATGATTCACGACAAAACCAAATACATGAAACACGTTGACGTCCATCATTATTTTTTAAAATCCTAGTCAATTACCTTGAAGAACTTTACTTTTGTAGAAGCTGACAAATTTGTTAATGGCATTGAGACTTACGCAAAAGCCCATGCTCGCTTAACGTTTTAGAGCTTTTAATAGTTCATGTCCTGCATTTTGACACAGACAGTTGTATCTATATCATTCGACTGGGTCAGCGGCACCCTGACATCCAAGGATACCGTTTAGGAGCCTGGACGGACGAGCACCCCGACGACAAGATTTTAAGTTTTGCTAGTAGTGTTCCTACAAATTAAAAACGTAAAGTGAAAGTATTGACTCTCAGTTATCGCAAGACTCGACTTCAGCGTATTGAAAGAACTTACCGTCTATACAGGATGAAAACTGTAAATTGACCACCTACGAACCGCACAAGGTTGTACGTTTACCCAGTCACCAAAATGTTAGTCGATCTTTGTAAAAAGTCTATCAAAATGTGTACCAGAAGAGAGTTCGGCTTCGCAGTCACTTCACTTTACCTTACGGACACGTCGATATTGATCAGCATACAGAAAGAGAAACGTCCAAATTGTACATTCTAATTAAAAACAAACCAAGCGAGAAATATGAATACTTTTAAACACTCATCATTTATGTTCTGGGATTGTCAAATGGAGTGCGACGCTGGGCCTTGCAATTCGATCGATTCCGAACGCTGTGACCTTAAGTATACAGTACCACATCATGGGAACATTGTTATAACTACTACTACTACTACTACTACTACTACTACTACTACTACTACTACTACTACTACTACTACTACTACTACTACTACCATGGAAAGTGATGCCATGCATGTCACGCCCAAAGAATTAGCTAGAATTGGATTTTTCTACTTGGACTAACGTGATAAAGTCAAATGTGTCAGTTGCATTGTGTCCCTTTGTCAGTGGGAACAGAAAGATTTAGGTTACCTAAAACATGCTCAATGGTCTCCGCATTGTCACTGCTTGTCTTTAGTGGGACTCTAATCTTTGAAGGGGAAAACCATGTCGTTTAAGAATCGAGTTTGTTGTACGGTGATTTATTTCCACTTTAATGGTTTTGACGTGCATTTTATTCATGTACTTAACCATTTGACATTTATGTATTTTTGTCTTTCGTGTTGTTTCATTTTAATTTGCAATAAATGTGTCCTGAAAAAGTTATAAAAGCTCTTGTCTGTCTTTGTGTCAAAAGTGACATTCCCCACAACATGGATACCTCCACTGTCTCTGCTCCCTCTTTTGCCACGTTCAAAGTCATCGACGAACACTTAGATCGTGCTAGTCGGGAGGCCTTGTATGTTTGACATCCATTTAACAGGTTAATTGCCAGACCTTATGGTTCACGAAAACAGAATTTGTCAAACATTTGATAAAAAATAAACAACATTTGATCGATCGTCCACCACAGCGAATCGTGTGGTGTTAGAGTGGCATTTCGCGTACAGTCTTTTGCGAGAAAGTCAAGACGACTCCATCATGATTGCGGAAGGCATTTCTTGCAGAGACGATGCGATCGTGGTTGACGCCAGTCAAAACCATCTAGTTATTTTTGACGACATATTAGGGGAAGACGAAGAAATTAAACTGGTTTACGCGTAAAGGGCATCATTGTAATGCCAGTGTCATGTATGTAAAGCCCATTGCACATTCAGTCTCAGTGATCATTACGTGGTCTTATTTAAAAGCCCTAGATATAAATATCTAGAGCAAGTCTTAACCAAGCAGTTAGTAACGCCTTGACTGGCTCATGTGTACGACGATGCCACTCAAACTCCTCACGCCTCTTTACTGGTGGATTAAAATGCTACTAATCCGATTCTTTGCGATTTCGTATAATTTGCTTCATGACTAGCGCCAAGACAGAGGTCCTGTCACGTACACGACCCCGTCGTCAACTTCACAGCAACAACAACATATCTATAAAAAAACACAGACAAGACGTAAAGACGAACAGTGGCGACGCATTCCAGTATAAAACAGACCTGCGATAAAGGATGGGGATCAGTGTTTCTGTGATCATGAACGTCCAAAGCTGTCCGTTAAAGAAGTGTACACCACTCACTGGCTAGAAAAGAAAATAAAATAAAAGGTGGCCTCTTCGTTTAGCCAAACATTGGGTCATGTCGTCTGTCCTGTCCAAAGCTTCTCCACCCATGCGAGAAATACTCTTTCAAACAGTCTCCAATGATATCATCGATGCAGTGAGCGAATGTTGCAAAAGAAACGATATCTTTGTATAAACACCAGAAAGAATGATTAGCACATCGACACATTTTTCGTCAAATGGTCCAAAGGAAAATACCCATCTGTCAAACGAAAAAGATGTTGATGCAACACGGAGGATTGGTTTAGGACCTCTTATCAAAATAATAGCGAGAGCCATGCTGGGAGGGCTGTTTTGAGGTGTTTTACCCATCGGTCTAACATAAAAGGACTAGGATTATAAAACAGACCTCTGGAGTTAAATGATCTCAAATATGATCTTTGGAATTGAATGGAAGGCCGAAAACTGGCTTTAGTACTTTACAAACAATGGATGGAATACCATCGTTGTCAAGAACAACAAACCCCGCATATATCTCCCAATCAGCATTTGACCGAGGCATCCCAGTTACAAAACGAATTGCAATTCTATTATCGCAATGGTTTTGTATGAAACAAAAAAAATCGAAAGGTACGGTCAGGCATTACAGTGACTGCAACTCATTCACTAGATTGCTGAATCAACGTTTCCCAACTGGACCACCTCCCAGTTTTGATTTTTGGATAGACACTTCGCAAGTCATCGACTATAAAAAAACATGTGACCGTCATGTTCTTCAACACAGCCTCAGCTGCCACTACTACCGTGATAACTCCTTCACCCATTTATTTTCTTCAAAATCTACCAAAGTAACCCTTATGGGTGTGGGATAGAAAACGTATGTCTAAGCAAAAATCGTCTTTTATGCCAAATCTCTGTAGTGTATTGTGTCATCGGTGCTGACATGAGTTTGCAACAAGGAGGCAAAAAATTGTGGACAATTTTACTGGGCAGTTGCATCAGCTACCTCCGCTCAATTCTTCCCTAAAATACTCCTCAGACTGGAACAACGGGAGTCTTGAGTCCAACGTCAGTCACCACTCCAACAATAACCACAACAGCAATCCTCTTTTAGACACTCAAGTAACTTCGAATTTCCCCTCGGACAGCATACCTGAACTTTAATAACCAGTTCTACTTATCCAGAGAATATTTCATGGAGGTGTTTCACAAAACCCCTTCACTCACACAGATCTGAAAGACTAAGACAATAAGAACAGTCTGAGACTAAGACGTTTTTGATTATTTACATGTCAAGAATGTTTTAAAATATTCTAGCAAGTACCAATTACTCCATATATCTAAATCGGGTTTCCGACATAAACACTTGATCTGAAACGACATACCGATTGCTTCCAGTGAATTTACAATGAACGATGTTAAAAAGCATTTTGATTTATCTGACCAGTATTGATAAATTATCAGCAAATAGATTTTCATAAAACTTAACTTACTAGTTAAAATCTTGTCTCTCTAACATATTATGGATTCGTTGTTCAGGCAAAAATGCATCGATGTCATGCCGGTCATATTCTAATGGTATTTTCGAAAGGTCTGTATTACTGCTTCTCGTCCGCTCCTGCCTAACTCTACTGAGCATTGTATCCATTGCATTCTAATGCAGTGTTTTAGTTGACGATTCTACACTACGGACATCCGTTTAATCTCTCAACTAACATCGACTAACTTCTCACTCTAAATGGCTCATACCCGTCTAGCGCTGAAAAACGAAATATTCTTGGTGTCTACATTTTTCATGAGCTTAGTTACAATAAATATAATAATGGTTATCTTAAAAATGTTAGAATTAATATCAATGACGTTATAAGAGAGAGAGAGAGAGAGAGAGAGAGAGAGAGAGAGAGAGAGAGAGAGAGAGAGAGAGAGAGAGAGATTTTATTATTTATTTCGTATTTGTCTTGCAAGGCTTGTTACAAGGTAAGAGGGACAAAACGTACAGTTGTTTTGGACCATCCTTTCATTGAATCCAATACAATTGGAAACTTTAAATAGTAACTCATTAAATATATGTAACGTAGAAAATGCCATTACCAACACACCTTGACACGTCATTTTTTAATATAGGACAATAAACACTAGGATTGGTGGTCGAATTGTTCAGATGTTTCATGTATATACACAATGTTATTTTGGGTTATGATACTGAACCTTAAAAAATCCGAATAATTTCTACCACATAATAAGGCAACAACTGCATGTGGTCTAACGCGATGTTAAAAGCATGCGTTCTTGTTTTAACAGAAATGTCTATATTTGTATAATGAAAAGCTCAGTAGTTTGAAGGATACATATAACTGTATGGCTCGGTAAACATTATATATATTGAACGTTGAAACAGCTTTAAACATAACGTGATTTGTATGGTCTAAGTTGTATAACTTCGTTTTCTCTGAATCATCCAATTATGTTGCTGGGTTTTGTATTTCATTTCGTACTCGCGTGAAGTGATATATGTAATTAAAATAACTTAATAGTTAAAGTATTACATACAGTATGTATGTATGTATGTATGTATGTATGTATGTATGTATGTATGTATGTATGTATGTATGTATGTATGTGTGTGTGTGTGTGTGTGTGTGTGTGTGTGTGTGTGTGTGTGTGAGAGAGAGAGAGAGAGAGAGAGAGAGAGAGAGAGAGAGAGGCTCTTATTAATCATAATGCAATTGTTTATAACGTCACGTGAATACGATAAATGAAGCAATTTACATATCTGTCATCTTTATGTTAGTCTATGAAAGTCGGATTGTTGTTTGTCTTTCGAGTTCTGTGGGTTTGTGAGGTCAGGCCAGTGTGTGATTTGAACTATTTGTGGCCCACCTGACAGGATATGTAACATAGGTTTGCCAGATCAATATATGTGATATAGTTCTTAGATTTATGCTGCTCTCGCTATTGCATTGCCTTTGCACTTCTCAGTTCAAAATATGTAGCGCCAGTATGGATAAGTCTGTGTCAGTTCTCATGTGCGAGAAATTCCCTCAAAACTCAAGGCCAAATCTGAAGAGTCTCAACGAAGACTAGATGGAGCCCCTGAAAGTTTCCTTTGACCATTCTGTGATCGCTTCCCTTTTATCAGTCTCTTCATTTATCTTGGTGAAATGAACTGCCCATTTCAACCGATATTTCCAGGTGCGGATGCTCAATTTGATTTGAATCAGATCTCTAAGTGGTGATCTGACAATGTATGCTTATGCGTCATGTCCTGGTGACCTATGTGATTATCATAATTGCTAATTTTATCAGCCATTAAGATTACGTCATATATCTTTGAGTATAGGAAACTGCGCAGTGTGGCTGAAGAGCATATTTAATTCTTTTTCAAATTTGTTGAAGCTGCATTTCTAATGGCTAATTAAATGGTCACCAATAGAGTACAGTTACAGAGGTTGTGTTTTCTTTTTAAATATTGTCCTCAGACAAGGTATTTTGCTTTTTGGTTCTGATTCTCTGTTATGAAACAGTGCAGAGCAGTGTGGAGTTCTGTCGACGCATTTGAAGCTGTTGAAGCAATGTCTGCAAATGCCTTGCGATCTTACTTTGCCAGACGACGAGACAGCATAAAAGCTGTCATAGTTTGAAAGCATGTTACCATCCCACAAATACAGCGCAACGACCTCTCAGAATATAAACAAAGCGGCCGCATGTACTACAAACGGCCTGTCCAATTGGGATATATGGAGTCATCCAAATGGTAGTGCTACCAAGCAGCAATGCAGCAAGGCTATTCGCTAGAATCCAACCTTTCTAAGCTTCCTCTGGCTATGATCTCTAACGTGGTAAACATTCTTGAACGAGATTTTGGATTGAAGGAAGTCGTGTTTGCTTATGATGTAAAGACGATGATAGAAAAAGTCAAGATGAAGCCGAGGGATTACTCGCGGGTGCTATAGTTGAGATGGAGAACCGATTAGAAAAATGTACATACAATGGCCCAGGTTGGAGGCTAGTGAGGTGTGGTACAATAAAGCAATTATTTCATTTCGCATTACAAACAATTTCGAGGCAATGGGAATATCCAAGCAACATAATGGATCCACACAGAGACAGCCATAAGCATAGAAACCGAGAAGCTGATACTTTAAATGTACATCTCCCCCCATATCGTATTGATTACCATATCAAGTGCACCATCAACTATGAAATGTTTCAAAGAACTCGTTGGTAATATTAAGTTCCCTATGAAGGTGTCAGTGTAAAAGCAACCGTCGGTATGAATGGTGTTTTGGATTGCGCTAAAGATTGTCAGGCTCCTGCAACTTAGGAAGACGAAAGGCTGTTCTGTGTAGGGATAACAAAATCTTAACTAAGAATGATGTGCAGAAACAGGAACTAGACAGTGTATAGACCATTGTATATCCGTACCAGTATATGGGCGATAGGAACCGGCTTGATGAGACTCAGCTGATCCTCAATGAAGTCGTCTACACAAGCCTCAGCCCTATCAACTGGGAACTTCCAGCACGTATGAGACACCTTCAGCTGGCGGACCATGTGCAGCGATCATGACCACTACCTTGATATGTATGTTTAATTTAATTGTTTGTCTGTAAGTTGTTATTTTTGTATTTCATTGCATGTTATTGTAATGTAACATTTTTTGCTGGATTTGACCGTGTCCCATATTCGCTTCATTATTTTCTATGTGTATGAGCTTATTATCAGGTTTATTATTCAAGTATACAAAGATGGAGTAAACATGTTGATCAAGTTCAGAGTTTTGGAGATTCCTAAGCGACTTATGTAGGCTAGTGTGTTGCAAATACACAAGGCTCATTGGATCATTCCATTAGCCTATAGGTAATAGTTGTTAGAAAATGTTAATTGTTACCTGCGGTCAAGCAGAGAACTATATTATCTTGTGACTGAGTATTTTACCAGTCGTGTTTAGACATCTAGCACCTTACGTTGTATAAAGTTTTTGACCAGTTCGAGCTGAATTGTCTTCAACTTCAGATGATTATGTTCTCCGGAAATAAACACTACTGGAGCAGAGCGTGTGTTGTATGTCAGTGAAAGATATGTAAAGACATGCAAATGCAAACAACCTCATATATACAAAAATGACACCAAAGACAGAGGAGTCGAATTCTCTCACATTTGCTGTAAGGGTCCTCGTCAGAGACGTAGCGATTCACATCCATCTCGTCCAGATTAGCTAAATAAATGTTGATCGCTACCGGAAATAAATACTCAAGTTCCTCCCTGTTGCCGACATTTACTGCTGTAATGTGAGTCATGTGTCACTTCACACTTAAAGATGATCCATTGGTCGTCTGAGCTCTCCTGTTACAAACCGCTTCTTTGCTCCAGTCGGTACATGTTGCTATCACTCATGTATCTTATGCACAGTCATCCATCATATGTGTGATTTTGTTAGATGTCTACGAATACGGTCCCTTTAGCTACCCCACCCCCATTTGTGACTCGACATCTGTAAAGTACCAAATTTTCAGACAAATACATTAAATAACACTTAGTTCTAGCCAGCAGCCAATTTGTTAGATTTGTGTGACATTCGGCACGGAGAGATATTTTTCTAACCGAAAAGCAGCCTCCTGGAGGAGCATTCTCTCACGAATCATGTCAGAATTGATGTGAAATAAGACAGCGTG
Organism: Unio pictorum; assembly: GCA_030141615.1. Taxonomy (NCBI): domain Eukaryota; kingdom Metazoa; phylum Mollusca; class Bivalvia; order Unionida; family Unionidae; genus Unio; species Unio pictorum. The sequence goes on along the minus strand of JARLTB010000169.1, from coordinate 4,724,726 downwards.
GCATCTTGACACGCTGACGAAAAGATTTCAATGGGAGCGCGAGAAATTATACGGGTTCTGATTGGTCAAATATGGAATAAGATGTGTGTCTATACAAGGAAATCTTTAGAAATAGAGACTCCGGATGTGATTTGAGTGCAATCCATTCGTTAAGGAAGCGTGATAGGAAAAAAAGTCCACCGAATCCACCTGTGAGAAAACGCACCAAAAACACGAGGTATTTGTTTCAAATCCACACTTATTATGATGTAATTGATATAATGTTTCTTCGTTACAGATCTGCATGATTTGTTGATACGTTTGTATGAATAGTTTAATTTGTTACATTAATTTAGTAATGTGCTTTTGAATTATGAATTAGAATTCGTACCTTAATTCATAGTAAGAATGATGTAGTGTTAATTGATGTGTAAAAGCACTATGTAGAGTTACGATTGGAAAGTGATATGTTCATTCTTGAATTTATCATATTGTTTGAATATTGATTGTGTTCTAAAATTTAATGTCTTACTTTAAGTATTGAAATACGGGAATACATGTGAATTCCGCGAGCTTTGATATCGTAGATAATTTAGCTGTATTGACCTGAAGACATGTGTAAGTAATTGATTACTAGCCGTAAAATTGTTATCACTGATAGTAAAATCTGATTGTTCGAACCAGCAAAACGGACAGTCTCAGCTATTAAAGTGTAACAAGAGACTTAGTGCGTTTTACTTTTTCTTTTGAAAGGAAAATAGTTTTTATTTGGAGAGTGCAGTACGGAGATAGATGAAAGTACAAGACGGGAAAAAGATATTGTGCAGTAAGAGTTGCAAGGATCATACATTAACACAGAAGGCCTAGTCAAAGTTCGAGGAGTGAGCAGAGAGAAAACAGTTCGACGAAACAGGTCATGAAAAACGAACATCGTGGACGAATTTTATTGAACACTCGATTCTTATGATGAAATTAGCTATCAGCCATAAAACGGCTAGATTTGTTTAATGATAAATGCCATTTATTTAAATTCGGTTAAAGTAAATTCTGAAACCACTTTTATTCAGAAGGAAAGGAAATTTCACTGTGTATGTTTTTTTCTCCTTTTGTTTCGTTGTGATTAAATTGTTTATTTATCTTTACGGGGGCTCGCAGTTTCTTTGTTCAATATATATATATATATATATATATATATATATATATATATATATATATATATATATATATATATATATATATATTCTCAGTTTACCATATACATTCTATACTCGACCGGGCGATTACACCGTGGGCGGTCATCTCCTAGATAGCGAGTATTAAGGGGAAGTGGTTTAGAGTGTTGTTCTTCCAAGTTGTGCAATACCTCTGACAAGTGGGCTTGTGCAATATTGTATGAATAACGCTCAAGACCCGAGACCCCTGTCACAACGTCTCATGTGACCTCCAGCTCTTATTTACCCCTTCCTTAATAGCTGTTTGTTGGTATACAGTGTCTTAGCATGGTGACTTCAAATCGCTAGTTAACAAAATCTAAAGATATTCTGCATGTCATTGTCAAGATTATCTGTCTCTGTGTGAATAACAAACAATAATGGAACAATAATGAATATATAAATTCCCCTGAAATTTATTATCGTTGTTTCTTTTAATGTTAAACTGACTGACACCAAATGTTAGCAACGAATGTTATGCTGCCACATAATAAATCTTGCTGGTCTTGTCTTTTAACATTTTTGCACTAGTTCCACAATGGAAGAGATTTGCCTCGTGTTTACCGAACACAAAACTATTTATAATTTTGGAAAAAAAAGGTAGCCATTGTTTGCTTTATCTCTATGAGCAGAGTGTAATTTAATGTCACATTTAACTGTATTTCTGGCCAGAAACCAATCCTGTGTATCTTTGTCACCTAAAAGTTATTAATAAAGCTTCAAATTAAGATAATAAATGCAATATTTTGTTTGGTCTGCAACGTACGCAGTGACTTATTTACTAGCGTTTTCGAACGCTTTGGTGGACTGAGTGGTTATAGCGTTCGCCTCGGATGCGGAAGGTCGCGGGTTCGAATCGACTTTTAAACATATAAATACTAAAGGCAGCCTCGCATGGCGCCCAGTATTAGGGGGTTAGTGTTAGGACTGGTTGATCCGGTCTCTGGATAGTGTGACGGAGGGGAGCATCATGCTGCATGTATGCGACATAAGCCACACTTTTCTAGACATCACTATAAACTGTTAACTGTAAGACATCGTAGCGATATGATGGACAAATTGTTAAAGCTATGTTATAAACCCAAATCATACAAACTTACCGTTTTTACTATCTTTTTCTCCTCTCACAATTTCTTATGTATTGTTAATAGATCGGATTCTTTCCTGACCATTTCACTGTGGTCAGCTCTTTTGTTTTAAGAATGATTGGCAAAATATTCTTAGAGGTGTAGCTGGCAATATTTCTTTATTTTACCCAATCCTCTGAGAATGGATTAAACGTTTGCGATTGGTTGTAATGTAAACAGTTTAAAATCTATTTATAACTCTATAAAATCTATTTATAACTCTATAAAATCTATTTATAACTGGATTGGATACTTAGGAGTAATTATAATTATTCTCATGAATATTTAGGTTCCTTGTTATCAAAATATTTCTTGGCTTGGTTTTTTTATTTTATTTTGCGCGTTGTTCTAAGGATTGTCTCAAGTGTCACATAGTAGTGTGCACGAAAATACATTTTGTTAAAGAAAAACATACTTTTATATTCAACCTTATGTAACCTTTAATTCACTTTTCATGGTTCTCGATCGAATTTTTACATATTGTCTCCAGAGAAGGTCGTTTAGATCGCATTTGCTATTTGCTTCTGATTCTGGATCTATCTACAATAATTGAGAGAGAGAGAGAGAGAGAGAGAGAGAGAGAGAGAGAGAGAGAGAGAGAGAGAGATTGATAATCGAATTGGTGGGATTAAAACACATCATGACCGACACATTTAACATATAGGGATGGTGTGACTTGCTATTGCAATGACTAGTATATTTCATTGATATTATGAACACTGTAGAGAGATCCCAAAGAAACATGCCGTTATGACAAAACAGGTTACTTGTTAAAAGTTCAGTTTTAATGGTTTCGTCCATTATGTTATTCTCTATCACTCCAATTATGCGCTAGAGGGGATGGAAAAAAGAAAGGATTCGAATGAAATTGTGTACTATTTTAATATCATTTTGAAAACAGTGGCTATCAATACTTTTTGTCGATTATTTCAGGACATTTATGATTAATGAATGAGGAGATATTCATCATTTATCTAAAGGCATGCTATGAAAGAATTGTTATATATTCGAATTATTGCGCCATGTCTGGATCAGAGTTTGATATACCGTTTTGTAATGTCGGCTTACATGGAAAGCCAATGCTCTTTTTAATGATACAAACCTTAAAATAAGCGTATCTGAGCACGCTCCATTTTTTTCACATCATGCTATACATAACAATACATACGTCCCACATAACTCAAAACTTCGTGTGATACTGCGTCCCCGTTTAAGCGGTAAAACTTAACACTGTTGTGCTGTCTATTTGCTCACCATGCTTCCAAATTACTGACCGAAGATGGCATCGAACTAACAAGATTTAAATCATTTATGTAAACACACACACACAGACACACACGCACACAGGTCTGTATCTTCGATCCGTATGAGAGTTGTAGTCGAGCACGTTAATTTCATATTGTGACAAGGTCGGGTTAGTCTTATGTCTATCATTATAATGAACCGAGAGCGGCTATCCCTCTCTTTTCTAAACATATATTATGTTATTACCTGTAAATTAAATTAACTTGTAATTGAAGTATCTATATAATGTAAACATTCAAGGCTAAATTAATCGTGGACTCAAACCATTGAATGTACAGGTAAGGGGGGGGGGGGGTAGTAGGCGAACTGTTTGTGTTAAACTGTCATTTGATATAAATAATGGTATAACGGCCTCAAACAAGAAAGTATTTATCAAACTTATCCAGTAATCTTCACGGCTACACAGCGAACACGGCACTTTAGTCAATACATGTAATGGTGACCTCGTTCTGGTCTGAAGAAATCAGTTAATTCTTATTAGTTTTTAACCTATTATAAAATAGATACTGTACATATTTATCTACATAAAATAAAATAGATACATAGTTAACTACATAATATAAAATAAATACATAATGATGTACATAATATAAAATAAATACATTTGCAGTTGCTTTCTCTGCAAATCTTTAATGTAAAAGAACATAAAGTAATATTTACATATGTGTATGTTTTTGAATTTAAATAGACATTGGAAAGCCTGCATTGATTGATATTTAAACATTGTATAAAATTTAACAAAATAATAACCTGTTGTAATTAACAATATCTATCTGATGTACACAAATATATCTTTTTTTAGCTCCACTTTCTTTCTCAGTTTATATATATATATATATATATAGAATATATGTATAGTATGTAGGCTGTATCAATGATATACCACGAGATGTATAAATTTTTCATTAAAAGGAAACGAGGCTTGCCCGAGTTTCCTTTTAATGAAAAATTTATACAACGAGTGGTATATCAATGATACAGCCTACATACTATACATATATTTTATTTATATCACATACAAATACAAATATTTGCAAGTTGGAGTTACGATGTGCTCCTGATATATTGCCCGAGTAAATGACCTCCTCACAACCAAGTGGCTGTCTGCTACAAAATCTAGTTCTACGATTTTTCTTGTTATTCACAATCACATATTCAAATTGATAAGTTGATTGTTTTCTTTTTCATTTTCTTTTTTATTCACATTTATTAAATCAATATAAGACACACGCATTATTTAAACATAAAATATGGTGTTGTGTTGTTGTTTTTTTAATGAAGAAAGTAGTGCACTGCAAACACGGTGATCTTATTATAGACTATGAATGCACTGTCATTGACCTACTGTCGTATGGAAATTCGCGTGGAATATAAACGAATTGGAATTATGAACCAGCAAGAGGTAATTAAAATATTTTAATATATTGACAGTTCAACCAAGTCATCATTTTGATTTTATTAGCGATTCTACAGACTAAACATCTCTCTGTCTCTGTCTCTGTCTCTCTCTCTGTACGTCTTGACTAACATTGCCATCATTCATAGGTCCAGAGACATCGTCGTATGACACAAGCAAAAATCCAGAACGCTTGTATTTTCGTGTATTTTTGCTCCAGAGAGAGAGAGAGAGGGGGGGGGGGCCGCTGGCGACCATTTGGACAGTTTTATATTTAATTATTAATACTCGATTAAAACGAGTTTCAGAAACAACAACAAAGGCTTAAAACACAATACAGTATGTGCGCATCGTAACCGACAAATTTAACATGTAGGCCTTGTGTGTCGTCTGACGATTGCAACTATGTATCATTGATATTATGAATACTATAGATAAATCCCAAGGAAAGCGTAAGCATAAGTTTACGAGGAAACAGAGTACTGTGGGTTACTTGGTACAAGTTCAGCTTTAATGTTTTCGTCCAGCGCAATATATTTCTCTCTCACTCCAGATTTGTGCTTATTTTGCATGAGAGGGGGAGAGGGAAAAGACAGGATTCCTATGAAATTGTGTACCATTTTAATATTTAGAAAACTGGGACTATTAATATTTGTGTCGTTAATTTCATGTCATTTATGATTAATGAATGAGTAGAAATTCTTCATAGAGCTATAGGCCTACGGTAGAAAGAATGTTTATATATTCGTATTATTGCGCTATGGGCGGATCACTATTTGATATACCAATACTATTGGTATATCAAATTGCTTTATACCAACACTTCAAAGGCCATGTTATTTTGAATGTATGTGGTATAAATATATATATATATATATATATATATATATATATATATATATATATATATATATATATATATATTATATATATATATATATATATATATATATATATATATATATATATATATATATATATATATATATATATATACTGCTACAGTGCAGATATCATAGCAATATGACGGATTTTTTATGTTTTTTTAAAGCTACGTTAAAAGTCCAAATCACACACTTACACACATATATTAAAGATTACATTGAGTCATCATGTTTTAGAGACAATACCACTTTGGAGCGCAGGATTTGCTTGGCTTTAGTAACGTGAACTTGTTTCCTTTTCTTAATTTTAATTTTAATGCGGTAATATAAGAATTGGTATCCATTAAAAAAATTTGTACTTGTAAATACGGCGTTCACAATGAATTGTTCTGATGCACACGTTGTGTCAAATAATTGCAAATGTTCCCGACATTTGCCGTTATTACAACATGATGCAGAATGAACCCTGTTTCTTCTTTTGTCTTCCTCTTCTATTGCTCCTTTTGCTGAGAAACATAAGAAATCATCTGGGAGTTTAATGAAAATGGACTTCACACGGAATGTCTCTAATTATAAGGGTTTGCCACATGGTTAAGAAAACACCCGATCTGTTAACTAATTACAATATGACACAGAATGAACTCTCTTTCTTCTTCTCCTGCTCCTCCTTTTCTTGTTGACGACGACGAAGAAGAAGAGCAATTGGATCAACAAAGTTTTTCTTCAACCAAATCATTCGGAATAACATTATTTTTCGTACCTGTCTATTTTGTCCTGCGATCAGCATACTTTCTGTCACTAGAAAACGCATTTGCACATTAGACAATTCTAAAAACGTGTTCCCGGAGTCGCCACACATTTCTTCGTTGTGAAATATGACCTTACCTTGTAACTCGTCAGGGGACAATATAAGACACAAAGCGATGAGGCGATCAATATCAAAACCAATGATCGTGAAGTAGTTTTGGAACTGCCTGAACCTTTGAATGTGAGGGTCCAACTGAGTTATATCAATCACAGAAAAGATGCAATCAATATAGTACATCAACTTGGCCCGGGGGTCTTCTGGGACAGTAATGGATATCCCGGTGTCTCTCACTCCCAGTTCAGTACGTGAAACAAGCGCCATTTTAATAATGTTACGTTAATTGGTCTGATCTCTGGTGTAATACTGATGACCTGTATTCCTTCCAAGTCCTTCAAGTTAAGTATAACACAACATGTCAGTTAAAATACCTTTCAATTATAAAACTGACTGGTACCCATGAATATAGAAACTATACCTTATGTGAGAGACTTCCTGATTCTACTGTATTGATAATACTCAATGAACCGGTAACTGTCTATATTAATAGAACGGCTATACACTCAGGTCCATAGACGTCATGTTCCCGCTATGTAAACACGTGACTTCAAATCGGGACTAACCTAGAGGTAAATTATCAATTGTAATTACATATCTATTTTTCCACATGATCACTCTGAAATGTGTTCTTAAAATTACATTGCATGTAATTACATTACATGTAATTTTATCTGTTAACGAATTACCGATATCAAGGACCAATTAGATGAATTGTTTGTTTGTTTGTTTGATTAGGATTTTTAACGTTACTTTAACAATTTTTCAGTCATATCGCTACGATGTCTGCAGTGAGGTAGTTTATAGTGATGTCTAGCACTGGGGTAATATGATGTCCCATCCAGTCACATTATCCTGACACCAGGCCGACCAGTCCTAACACTAACCTCTTAATGCTGGGCGTCAAGCGAGGCAGCTGTTAGTACCATTTTTGTAAGTTGTTGGTATGACTTGGCCGGGGATCGAACCCACAACGTCCCGCTTCCGCTGCGGACGCTCTAACCACTAGGCCATCGGAGCGGTTTAATTAGATGAATAATATTTCCAAATAATTAATACCTTTAACGGCAACATGTTGTAGAATTTTACCGTGGTCTCAAGTTACAGCTTTGTATTCCTTTATTTTAAAATGTCTCACCAGAAAGTATCTTGATTATGTGGGAACTGTATGTGGTTGGTTGATTTCGTCAAAGAAGAAAAAAATGAAATAAATACACAAGATTGAGGTACAAGATTTTACATAAACAGTTGAAAACATTTCTTTTGTACTTCTGTTGCTTGAGACTTGAATCAGTAGACATAAAGGAAGTGGTACAAACTTGAACGAATTCAATACACATTAATATTAGGGTATTTTGTGAATTATCCTTGGTACACTTTTCACATGTTTGTTCAACGAAACGTAGGTGCACTTGTAGTTGAAGTTGAAGTATATGATCACTTGAGACCTGAAATTTTTTTTTTGAACCTTTACCTGAATATGAGGAAAATATGTTAACCTTGGTTGCTGGTAATCTCAGGTGAGCTGATTTCTTTGAGTACTTGAACTTGTATCTCTTACATTTATAAAAATTTTGTCACTGACCATACTAATATTTAAATTAGTGTTAGATCAGTAATATGCCTGAGATTAGGCTACACGGTGTATTTTTTGTTTAGCTGGATATCAAAGCATGAAAGTCAATATTGAAAATCTCTTTAAAGTAAGGAGATTAACCAATGTATGTGTGTGATGAGCAAATTGTTGGTTTATCGTGTATATCAATCATGCTTTTATCATCAAGGTCAAAGCACATGTACCTGATTATTTTGTTACCTTTTTATTCTCTTTTACTCAAATGTCTTTTGAAATTGAACCACACGACTCAGTTACATTATATCGCTGTAGAGGCGCCCGGGGACGAACTATAAAATTGGCGCCCCAGCGATCATGTGACCGATTAATTACCCTTGTTTACTTATGATAATGTAACGTTGTAAGCCTCATTTTGGCGCCCCTGTACCTTGGCGCTCGGGGACATATGTACCCCCCTGCACCACCTAGCTACGACTCTGTATCGCTGCCCTGTAAATTTACACCCCTGTAGTAAAGGTCAGTCAGGGTCGGCGGCATCCGAAAATTCACAGAGTTTTCTTATCGTTGAGTGTGAATCCTAACATGACTGTGTGGAATTTAAACCTTTTGAAATATCATTGTTACATTTTCATGCACAAAATATTTATAAATCATTTTGCTAGTTGCGAAATGGTTCTGTGAGTATAAGTATTGTGAAGCATACATCTAAAATACTTCGCTGCATTGGTATGTGGTGGGTTCAAGAACTAATTTGATCTTATATTCAAACTATTGTAAAGAATAAACATGAGCAGTCCAGCTTGACATATAAGACAGTATCACGAACACGTCAGCTATCATGACTAATATAATTTGTTTCCAAAATAGGAGTGGTTTAATTTCTTGACATATATGGGCATGCATTTAAATCTTATAAGTACAAAGGTATTTCGATAAGACACAAATACACTATTGAACTGCAGCAGTGCCATGACAAGCAAATCAAATTTCGTGGCCTATATGCATAGGTGACCATGTTACAGAAGAAGCGTCTCTTTTCATGACATGGTAGTAGTATATGGGGATACCGTGGCGTCAAGGGAAAATCCAGTCAAAAACGGCTTGGGATACTATGGCGTCAAGATTTATAGCGTCAAGGGAAATCCCAGTCAAAAACAGCTTGGGATACTATGGCGTCAAAACAGCTTGGGATACTATAGCGTCAAGGGGAATTGAACATAGTGGGTCTATATAGCGTCAAGGGAAATATAACATGGGGAATAGGATGGGTATAGGGGACTGTAGAGGGACAAGGGAAAAAAAGGGTGGCAATGAAAGCTACTATCTTTTCGAGACTTATGAGTGGCTCTGAAAAGAGCCTTTGGATACTTCTTCTTCTTTTATTTTCTGCCATTGTTCCACCACCTTTTGATTTTACCAATGATTCCCGTTTTCTTCTTCTTTTCTTCTTCGGGAATCCAGTCAGGATGTCCCATAGCTCTAAACTTTTCCTGAACTCTCATCCATCTTAGATTGAGTAGATCAAAGTCCTCTTTCGTCTTTTTGTTCTTTGTTTCCTTTCTCTCCTTAGACCAGTTTTCTTTAATCTGGATCACCTGTTCTTCCATCACCATTCTCATCATTGCTTCTGCTTTCTTTAGCCTGTCTAGACCCCACTTCACATATTCCCACTCTATCAGATGTAATGTTTCTTCTAGAAAACACCTGACTTTGATGACATGATCAAGTGCTTGCTTCAAGTCCCCTATTCTTATATATTTTCTTTTAATACGTCTTCTTAATTTCTGGTCTTCCTCCTCTATCATACCTTCTAATAAATCTCTTGCTAATTTCAGTTGGCTTACAAAGCCATGGTTACTCTGAAATTCTTCCTCAAGTCTTTCCACTTGATATTCTGCATCAAGGATCCCAAACCAGCTGTCTCGGAGTTGGATAAACAATTCAAAATTCATCTTGATGTGTTCAACATTGAATGGCTCCAAGGCTGACTGACTGACTTGGATGTTTTATAGATGTAACCGCCCACTAGGGGCATTTGTACATCTTTTATAGGTACCATGTCGGTACCCATTTAGGTGGGAGGGGTGTTACTCCCTCCCTTAAAAGTGCTTAAATGCACTATAAATTAAGGCGTTCCCCTGAATTACTAAAAAGTAACTATCAAGGGAAATGGAAGCCTAAGGGGTGGGTAGGAATAGAGCATACACACACCCACCCCCATTCGACATCAACCGACCAGAGCCAACAGCAACGGCAAAGGAGGAAAGGGTCCAGGTCCAGGAGCGCAGCGACACAGCAACACACACAAGAGCACACAAGAGAGAGACAGCAAGGCCACAGCCGCAGTCCACACCTGAAACAAAATGGTCGCACTTATTTCAAATTCAGTCCAGTTATACTAAGGACAGATTAATATCCAATAATGTGTTAGCCACCTGTGCAATTTATCAAATAAGAGAGTTGAAGAATTGATATTTAATATCCTATATTTCCAAAATTTCAAGTACATAAGCGTACATAACATAAGTCCCTAACAAATTTTGAATATTAAAAATGTCTTAGCGACATATATTAGTGTAGTCAATGGTAGATATTTTTAGTTGTGAATTTGAACGGAGGTACCAATAATAAATCATATCAGCTTTTTAGAGCCACGGAAAGTTGTTCAAAGAGGGGTACTCGTAACCAAATGAGCCCCCTATTATTCAGGCAAATTGACTATGGCAATGAAAAAATCTTTTCACTACGAGGTGGTCCGGTGGCGGCCGGCATGACTGCTTCTATCTACATCCACGTCGGGGTGGCGGCCTCCATGATTGCTTCAAGTTACATCCATGCCGGTCACATTCTCAAGTCGCACCAGTGCAAGCAACTACCACTGTTTCTTCTCCATTTCCGTCTCTGCCGCAAGCTAGTGGGAGTTACGAAACTTCCATGTCGAGTCCACGTGGTAGTCGCCACTTTCCAAGTTTCCCTCCATGTCCGTCCCCGCCACAAATCAAGTTCGGGAGTTACGAGACTTCCATTTCGAGCCACCTGTACTAGCGACACCGTACGAGTCGAGTTTTTCCTTTCCGAAGAAGAGACGGGGCAACATCACAAGTCGTCCTTAACTTTTCAGCCCAGGATATCATCATGCCATTACAGCACTCCCATTGTGACGTCACCAGGTCACCCGCTCCAAAAAAGACGTCCTCCTCGGTCCACAGCCACTGCCTGAATTGAATGGCTCCAAGGCTGACTGACTGACTTGTTTGTTTTATAGCTGCAACCGTCTACTAGAGACATATGTGCAGCTTTTATAGACACCATATCGGTGTCCATTTGTTTCCCTCGAAGAGGGGAAGAAGCACTCCCTCCCCTAAGGATTAAAGTGCTTAATTGCACTATTATTTAGTCAGTGTTAGGCGTTTCGCTGTATTACTAAAAAGTAACTAACAGGGAAAATGAAAGCCTATAGGGTGGGTAGGAATGGTGCTACACACACCCACCCCTGGCTCCAAGGACTGACTGACATTATGCGTTTAAAGTGATTCGTCCCGAGGGCTCTTGTCACTGTTTTATCCGTCAAGAGACGGTTATTTACTTTATCCTGAGGGTGGGAATGGAGCCGCCACCCTGCAGGCATTTATGTGTTCATGGAACACTATTTACTTGGGCCGTCACATCGGAGTAGCTATTGAGCTACTACTGTGTGATTGTAGGGCCACATATATGAGTGGGAATAGTTCCAGCACACACTCATATTAATTCATTCTGTTTCTGTTGGTTTTTTTAGGACGTGCTAAGCACGTGTAGTTGCTGCGGCAGGTTTTGCGGGCGAGGCGAAGTGCCTGGCAAGGGCTGCTTCTTTGGACGTACCCTATCCCTATTTATATACTCTGTGCTGCTTTTGAGTGTACAACGTTTATGTAACAGTGTTTTATAATGTTGTGTGCTCGATGTGTATTTTTGTGTAGTTGTTTTCCTAATTTTGTTATGTGCAACCTTGTGTTGCCGGGCCTGATGGTCTGGGCTTTGACCACCTTATATGTTCTATTTGGGGTTCTAATTATGCCATATTTCTTAGGTTATTTAGTTAGTTTTGCAGCCTTGTGCTGCTGGCCCTGATAGTCTTGGGTTTTTGACTACCTTATATGTTCTAATTTTACGGGATCTAAATTACGTTCTTCCTTTTTCTATTTGATGTGCGACCTTGTGTCGCCGGACCTGATAGTCTTTGGAGTTTTAGACTACCTTATATGTTCTTGATTTGGGGTCTCTATCATATTTCTCTACCTGGTTAAGTTGCTCCGTTCTCGGTGCATCTGTTGGTTCTAATTAAGCTTTTCGGTGTGGTTGATACTTATGTTTTTAACACTGTACATTTGGTTGTACTCCTAATGAGAAGGTATCTAGGGATAGTGTCTAAAGAGGAAAGAAGAGAGAGTAGAGTGTTAACCTACATCCTTACTGCCTATGGTGTTTGTTTTTGGTGTCATCTTGTTATTTCTTGTGGTGTTATTTATTGGGTAAATTGATTTTGTTTTTATGTCTTGTTTGTGTTATTGCTCCTTATTTCCCTTTTTGTTTTTATTGGGACCCTATTTTCATATTTGTTTTGGCCCCTTGATTTAGTTCAGGTGTGTGGTTCGATTACTAGGTAGTAGCAATGGGTCCCTGCGGGAAATGTCCCGGGCCGGTTAAGCGACACGTCAAGGATTGTCCATTTCTACACCCAGTCACCTCCCCACGACCGGTCCGTGAGGCGCGGCGGCCAGGCAACAACAAGGGACCTCTGCCGGAAGTATCCGGGGCCGTTAAGCGACACGTCAAAGGTATTCCTTGTTGAGCCCAGTTTCCACACCCCGGTCCTGGCCGTTTCTTGTTTTCCTGTCCTAGAGGGGTTTATTAATGTTTTATATGTAAGCATGACTTGTTTGTGTTTTAGCTCTTTATTTCCCTTTTTGTTTTATTGGGACCCTATTTTCATATTTGTTTTGGCCCCTTGGTTTAGTTCAGGTGTGTGGTTCGGTTTTTAGGTAGTAGCAATGGGTCCCTGCGGGAAATGTCCCGGGCCGGTTAAGCGACACGTCAAGGATTGTCCATTTCTACACCCAGTCGCCTCCCCCCGACCGGTCCGTGAGGCGCGGCGGCCAGGCAACAACAAGGGACCTCTGCCGGAAGTATCCGGGGCCGTTAAGCGACACGTCAAAGGTATTCCTTGTTGAGCCCAGTTTCCCCACCCCGGTCCTGGCCGTTTCTTGTTTTCCTGTCCTAAAGGGGCTTAGTAATGTTTTATATGTAAGCATTAGGGTCCTGTTATGTTGTTTGTTGGGTTTGAGATTTTAATGGATAATTTATATATTTCCTATTTTTCCTATGTTTTGTAGCAATTCCAACATATTCTTGTGTGTCATTAAAATGTTGGGATTGGTATTTTGTATAATTTCTGGGTATGTATATGGGGCTTTTATATTCTGCTGTTGTGATCTAAATTTGTCCCTTTCTTGTTTGGTTTTACTGCAATTGTTGAAGATATGATGTAGATCTTCCGGGGTATGACAATGGTAGCAGTTTATATTATGAGGAAAGGGTCCTATATATTTTCCCATGCTGTTGGCCAGCTTGGTTTTTCCTAAAGTTATCCTATTGATGATTGTCTGCTCTTTAGGTGAGCCCTTGGGCGGTTTTTTGTGCCTGTTGACTTCCTTAACAGTAGTGTACAACACTCTCCCTTTTGTACTATTGTCCCAATCATGTTGCCATTTTATATCTATTTGGGTGTTTATTATACTGTAGAGTTCGGTTGTGCTATAGTGCAGCGGCTCGAAATTCGGTTCGTGTAGTTTTTCCTTAGCCAGTTTGTCGGCCATTTCGTTACCCTTAATTTCAATGTGGGATGGTATCCACATGAACTCTACAATAGTATTTCCGGTATTTAGTAGTTTTAGTTTGGCGTTTATTTGATTGAGAAAATCTTCCCTGCATTTAGTGGTATTTGTTTGAATTGAAGATAGGACGCTAAGCGAGTCACTAATAATTACTGTCTTATTAGGTTTGAATTCTTCAATCCATTGTAATGATTTGAGGATGGACCAGAATTCAGCTGTGTAAATAGAGCAGTAGTCTGGGAGACGTCTGCCTATTTGTATGTTGAGCTCTGGTATGACCATTGCAGCAGCTGTTCTGTATGGGTTAGTAATTTTAGATCCATCCGTATATATTTTGGTATATTGTTGGTATTGAGTATTTATAATGTTTAAGGCTTCTATTTTGAGAGTTTGTTCTTGATTTTGTTTACTGCCTTTTTCTGTGAGGGAGGTGTTGACTTTAGATTGTACGTTGTTCCAAGGTTCGTGTTCGTACACTACGTTATTGTTTAGAGGAGTTAGTTCTACTGGTATTATTGTCTTTAAGAGATGATATTGTTTTCCCATAGGTAGTTTTTGTTTCAAAGTTTTCCTGATTGGGATGTTGGTTTTATTTATAGCCAGGAGGGTGGGGTGTGTGGCGGGGTGGGTGGACAGCCGTGCTACATATTTTAAAAGGAGCTCTTGCCGTCTCAAGTAAAGGGGCAACTCTCCCGTTAAGACATGTAGCTCGGCTGTCGATGTTGTTTTTAGAGCTCCGGTACACTTTAATAGTGCTGATCTTTGGATTTGATCTAATTTTTTGAGTTGTGTTATGGGTGCCGATGAGTATACTTGGCAGCCATAATCTAGTTTAGATCTTACCAGAGCTCTATATAATTTTAGGGATGTTTCTTGGTCAGCACCCCAATGTGTGCCTTTTAGGCTCGTTATCAGATTTAGATCCCGACTACATCTATTAACTAAGTCCTCTATATGGTATGCCCATGTGAGATGTTGGTCATAGTACATACCCAGAAATTTTGCAACTTTAACAAATTTTATTTCTTGGTCCTGTATTGTTAATTTAGGGTATTTGATGTTTCTTCTATATGGGGTGAACAGTACGGCTACCGTTTTTTGGTGCGATAGTTTAAAGCCCCATTGATTAGCCCAGTTTCCAATATTGTTTAGGCTGGTTTGAAGTTCAGAGATGTTTTTGTGGTTGGAGGGGTTGCCTGCTCTCCATAGGCCACCATCGTCAGCAAATTGTGACAATTCAACTTTGGTAGTCGCCAAATTTTTATCTAAGTCATTTATCATGATGTTAAAGAGGGTGGGGCTGAGTACACTGCCTTGTGGAGTTCCATTTTCAAGTGAGTGTTTCTCAGAGTAAGTTGCCCCTACCCTAGTTGTAATTGTGCGGTTTGCTAGGAAATCTTGAATAAAATTAAACATTCGTCCAGTAATGCCATAGTTATTTAATTTGGCTATAAGGCCCTTGGTCCATACTAGATCGAATGCTTTCTCGAGATCGAGAAAAACCGCAATGAGGTTTCTGCTCTGTTTTTGTTGTGAGTTAAATGCTAGTTTAATAGCAGTTTCAAGTCTTACAAGTTGGTCTGTGGTGGAGCGCTTGTTTCTGAATCCACATTGATTTTCTGAGATGAGGTTATTTTTAGTAAGGTGTGACTTGATTCTGTTGTTGATGATAGTTTCCATGATTTTACAGATGTTATTGGTTAGTGATATGGGCCTATATGAGTTGACATCATGGCTGTCTTTATTAGGTTTTAAGATAGGTATTACTATCGCATGTTTCCATTTTTTTGGTAACTTTCCTGTCTCCCATATGTTATTTAGGAAATTTATAATTATATGTACTATATTTGGTGGTAATTGCTTATATATTATATACCCTATTTTATCTTCCCCAGGTGAAGTTTCTTTTTTTGTTTTAAGTGCTTGGTCCCATTCGTATTTAGTTATTTTGTTGTTTAAAGGGGAGTCCTTGGGTCCCAAGTCTTGGAATATTTGTGAGTTTGCTCTTTCTTCGATGGCTCTATGTAATTGAAATTCTTTAGTATGGTTGCTGCTTTTGCTCATGTTAGTAAAGTGTTGAGCTAATAAGTCAGCCTGTTCTTTATCACTGCTTGTGTTGCTTAATTTGGGGGTATTGTTGGTATTTTTACCTCTAATCCTTTTAATCTTATCCCATACTTGTTTAGAGTTTGTTTTGTGGTTGAGTGTACCACAGTAAGCTTGCCAGGTTTCCATTTTGGCTTTTTTAATCAGCTCTTTTAATTTCTGATTGAGATTTTTGAATTCCATAAAGTGCGTGGTTAAATTGGAGCGCTTGAATTTCTGGAGTGCTTTGATTTTAGCCTGTTGTGTTGTTTTAATTTCGTTATTCCACCAGGGCACAGTAAGTTTTGGTGCCTTATAAGTAGTGGTTGGGATGCTGTTAGATGCTGCTTTGTTGATGACATAATTAATGTTTTCATAGTATTGGTCTATGTCATTTGTTTCTATCTGGGTAGTATCTTCATCCTTTAGCATTTGTTTAAATAAGTCCCAGTCTGCTTTTTTATAGTTCCACCTGGGGTTGTTTGTTTGCACCTGCGACTGCACTGTCATCTGCAGGGTGGTGATAACTAGGAAGTGGTCACTGCCCATGGGGTCAGTTTGATCCACCTCCCATCCCGCCACTTGTGCTAGTGTTTTTGTGCATAGGGTGAGGTCAATGGCGGACAAGGCACCGTTTATCGGATTTAGACGCGTTCCGGTGCCATCATTTAATATGGTCAGTGTTGATATATTGGCCCAAGCCTCAATCAACCTGCCCCTAGTGTCCGTCACCTTCCCCCCCCCCACAGCTTATTATGTGCATTGAAATCTCCGCATATGACAGTGCGCTCACTGGTGATTATGTTATTTAGGGTTAAGAATATTTGTTCATTGCTTAGGGCGGTATCTGTTCCTGGGTCATAAAAATTGATGATTTGTAAATCAGTGTTACCCATTTTGATTTTTATTGATTGTACCTCTACATGTGAGTTTGTTATTTCTTTTGCTGTAATAGGTACTAGTTCTACAGATTTTATGGTGTTTTTTACATAAATGGCTAGTCCTCCCCCCGGTCCTTCTTTTCGTGGTTGGAGGTACCCTGGGGCGTATCCCATTATATTGGGCAATGTTTTGGTTTTATTTTTAAGCCTTGTTTCTTGAATGCAGAGGATATCTGGTTTGTTTTTGGTGTTAATTAGTTTAAGTTTTAATTCATTCATGTTTGTTGATATACCTCTGGCATTCCATTGCCATATAGAAACATTACCAGTAGTTGTGTTAGCCATTTCTACTGGGGTCATTTACTGTAATTAGGGTCTTAATTTGGTCTTTAATTTGTTTTAGTTTTTTAAGTAGTCCAGGTTTATTGCCAGTTTGGTGCAGTATTGATTCCATGATTTGATTGATTTGATTGATTTCTACCCCTAATTTGTCGTTTAAGGTTGGCTTACTTTTGAGGTCTATTGTTTTCGCTCTATGGAGTTTATGTTCTTTCCTTGCAGTGCGGTAGTTAACCCTGTTACTTTCCATGTATTCAATGATCTCTTTCTCTCGAATTGTAGCCGGGCATAGTGGGGATTTCACTGGGTGGGCCCCTTTACATTGAGCGCATCTGGGATTTGGTTTTGCGCATTCTCCCTTATGTCCCCGTCCACAGTTACTGCATTTGTTTGGTAGTTTGCATTTGGTGGTATAATGGCCCCAGTGCTTACAATTTGAGCAGAACCTAGGTTTATTTGTGTAGGGTTCTACTCTATAGTGGGATCCTTTGGTACCTATTTGGATTAGAGACTGCAATGGGGTTTCTGTTTCGATCACTGTTATTGAGCATTTGGGGCCCCTTTTGCCTATCCTATATGTTTTAGAGATGTTATTGCCACCTTCTCTTAATTTATCGTTTAGAGTGTTTGTGTCCCATTGAGACATTGTCCCTGTTAATTTTAGCACTGCTTTAAATTTAGTGGGTGGCGGTAGGGGGCGGCTGTGGGTGGTTTGGCCTTTTTTTGTGTTATTCCTATGTGGGTCCGTTATGTTGTATGGTTTGGATACCTGTACTGGTATTCCAGCTAGTGTGTTTATTTCTAAATACTTGGCTGCTTGTTGGCTAGTACTACAGTGCAGTATTATGTAGTTGGTATTGGGTCTGATAATTTTGCATAAGCCTGCATGTACCCTAGTTATGGCCCCTGCTATGGTATTTGTGGAGAGGGACTGACTGACATTATGCGTTTAAAGTGATTCGTCCCGAGGGCTCTTACCACTGTTTTATCCGTCAAAAGACGGTTATTTACTTTATCCTGAGGGTGGGAATGGAGCCGCCACCCTGCAGGCATTTATGTGTTCATGGAACACTATTTACTTGGGCCGTCACATCGGAGTAGCTATTGAGCTACTACTGTGTGATTGTAGGGCCACATATATGAGTGGGAATAGTTCCAGCACACACTCATATTAATTCATTCTGTTTCTGTTGGTTTTTTTAGGACGTGCTAAGCACGTGTAGTTGCTGCGGCAGGTTTTGCGGGCGAGGCGAAGTGCCTGGCAAGGGCTGCTTCTTTGGACGTACCCTATCCCTATTTATATACTCTGTGCTGCTTTTGAGTGTACAACGTTTATGTAACAGTGTTTTATAATGTTGTGTGCTCGATGTGTATTTTTGTGTAGTTGTTTTCCTAATTTTGTTATGTGCAACCTTGTGTTGCCGGGCCTGATGGTCTGGGCTTTGACCACCTTATATGTTCTATTTGGGGTTCTAATTATGCCATATTTCTTAGGTTATTTAGTTAGTTTTGCAGCCTTGTGCTGCTGGCCCTGATAGTCTTGGGTTTTTGACTACCTTATATGTTCTAATTTTACGGGATCTAAATTACGTTCTTCCTTTTTCTATTTGATGTGCGACCTTGTGTCGCCGGACCTGATAGTCTTTGGAGTTTTAGACTACCTTATATGTTCTTGATTTGGGGTCTCTATCATATTTCTCTACCTGGTTAAGTTGCTCCGTTCTCGGTGCAACTGTTGGTTCTAATTAAGCTTTTCGGTGTGGTTGATACTTATGTTTTTAACACTGTACATTTGGTTGTACTCCTAATGAGAAGGTATCTAGGGATAGTGTCTAAAGAGGAAAGAAGAGGGAGTAGAGTGTTAACCTACATCCTTACTGCCTATGGTGTTTGTTTTTGGTGTCATCTTGTTATTTCTTGTGGTGTTATTTATTGGGTAAATTGATTTTGTTTTTATGTCTTGTTTGTGTTATTGCTCCTTATTTCCCTTTTTGTTTTTATTGGGACCCTATTTTCATATTTGTTTTGGCCCCTTGATTTAGTTCAGGTGTGTGGTTCGATTACTAGGTAGTAGCAATGGGTCCCTGCGGGAAATGTCCCGGGCCGGTTAAGCGACACGTCAAGGATTGTCCATTTCTACACCCAGTCACCTCCCCACGACCGGTCCGTGAGGCGCGGCGGCCAGGCAACAACAAGGGACCTCTGCCGGAAGTATCCGGGGCCGTTAAGCGACACGTCAAAGGTATTCCTTGTTGAGCCCAGTTTCCACACCCCGGTCCTGGCCGTTTCTTGTTTTCCTGTCCTAGAGGGGTTTATTAATGTTTTATATGTAAGCATGACTTGTTTGTGTTTTAGCTCTTTATTTCCCTTTTTGTTTTATTGGGACCCTATTTTCATATTTGTTTTGGCCCCTTGGTTTAGTTCAGGTGTGTGGTTCGGTTTTTAGGTAGTAGCAATGGGTCCCTGCGGGAAATGTCCCGGGCCGGTTAAGCGACACGTCAAGGATTGTCCATTTCTACACCCAGTCGCCTCCCCCCGACCGGTCCGTGAGGCGCGGCGGCCAGGCAACAACAAGGGACCTCTGCCGGAAGTATCCGGGGCCGTTAAGCGACACGTCAAAGGTATTCCTTGTTGAGCCCAGTTTCCCCACCCCGGTCCTGGCCGTTTCTTGTTTTCCTGTCCTAAAGGGGCTTAGTAATGTTTTATATGTAAGCATTAGGGTCCTGTTATGTTGTTTGTTGGGTTTGAGATTTTAATGGATAATTTATATATTTCCTATTTTTCCTATGTTTTGTAGCAATTCCAACATATTCTTGTGTGTCATTAAAATGTTGGGATTGGTATTTTGTATAATTTCTGGGTATGTATATGGGGCTTTTATATTCTGCTGTTGTGATCTAAATTTGTCCCTTTCTTGTTTGGTTTTACTGCAATTGTTGAAGATATGATGTAGATCTTCCGGGGTATTACAATGGTAGCAGTTTATATTATGAGGAAAGGGTCCTATATATTTTCCCATGCTGTTGGCCAGCTTGGTTTTTCCTAAAGTTATCCTATTGATGATTGTCTGCTCTTTAGGTGAGCCCTTGGGCGGTTTTTTGTGCCTGTTGACTTCCTTAACAGTAGTGTACAACACTCTCCCTTTTGTACTATTGTCCCAATCATGTTGCCATTTTATATCTATTTGGGTGTTTATTATACTGTAGAGTTCGGTTGTGCTATAGTGCAGCGGCTCGAAATTCGGTTCGTGTAGTTTTTCCTTAGCCAGTTTGTCGGCCATTTCGTTACCCTTAATTTCAATGTGGGATGGTATCCACATGAACTCTACAATAGTATTTCCGGTATTTAGTAGTTTTAGTTTGGCGTTTATTTGATTGAGAAAATCTTCCCTGCATTTAGTGGTATTTGTTTGAATTGAAGATAGGACGCTAAGCGAGTCACTAATAATTACTGTCTTATTAGGTTTGAATTCTTCAATCCATTGTAATGATTTGAGGATGGACCAGAATTCAGCTGTGTAAATAGAGCAGTAGTCTGGGAGACGTCTGCCTATTTGTATGTTGAGCTCTGGTATGACCATTGCAGCAGCTGTTCTGTATGGGTTAGTAATTTTAGATCCATCCGTATATATTTTGGTATATTGTTGGTATTGAGTATTTATAATGTTTAAGGCTTCTATTTTGAGAGTTTGTTCTTGATTTTGTTTACTGCCTTTTTCTGTGAGGGAGGTGTTGACTTTAGATTGTACGTTGTTCCAAGGTTCGTGTTCGTACACTACGTTATTGTTTAGAGGAGTTAGTTCTACTGGTATTATTGTCTTTAAGAGATGATATTGTTTTCCCATAGGTAGTTTTTGTTTCAAAGTTTTCCTGATTGGGATGTTGGTTTTATTTATAGCCAGGAGGGTGGGGTGTGTGGCGGGGTGGGTGGACAGCCGTGCTACATATTTTAAAAGGAGCTCTTGCCGTCTCAAGTAAAGGGGCAACTCTCCCGTTAAGACATGTAGCTCGGCTGTCGATGTTGTTTTTAGAGCTCCGGTACACTTTAATAGTGCTGATCTTTGGATTTGATCTAATTTTTTGAGTTGTGTTATGGGTGCCGATGAGTATACTTGGCAGCCATAATCTAGTTTAGATCTTACCAGAGCTCTATATAATTTTAGGGATGTTTCTTGGTCAGCACCCCAATGTGTGCCTTTTAGGCTCGTTATCAGATTTAGATCCCGACTACATCTATTAACCTATACCATCTAAATAGAGTCAGTGTTTATAATCACACTACTCCTCTCTCACACCCATTGGCAATTGACATAGTATTTCTTTTCTTGTTATTTGGGTAGCCCTGAGAAGGACTGTTTTTTAAACTTCAAATTGCACCTGGCTAATGCTGGCATCTCCCAGGTCTAGCCCCACACACACATCTCCTACTCCAATCATTCTCCCAATTCACTCTTGTGATTGGGAGTGCAGAGGGAGAATGAGTGGCTTCACTATCCCAATCTTCTGTTTGAGGGATAGTGAAAGTCTCTTCATTTCTGCCTCTATTCCGCAACCGTGGATAAGGCTGTGGTTGTTGCGGCTGAGGCAGTGGGGGCTGTACCTGTAGTGGACGAACTGGTTCTGGTGAAGGTGTCCTCACCATGGGCTTGACTTCACTAGTCTGTCTCATCATGCGGTGAGGCAAGATGGTTCTTTTCTTCTCCTCCTCTTCTTTCTTTTTTCTTTCCTCCTCTTCTTTTTCAATCCTTGTCTGTTCTACTATGGCCTCCATTGCCAGTTCGTCCAGGAGACGCCTAGCATTCTCCAGATGCATTTGAAGCTCTCTTAACTTTTGAACTCTATTCATCTTTGGTGTTGATGCGCCAACGATGGGTAGCCAGACTACGATACGATAATGTGGGTTTTTTAGTTGTCACCGCCCTCTAGGGGCATTTGGGCAACTTTTATAGGTATCATGTCGATACCCATTTAGTGGGAGGGGTGTTCCCCCTCCCGTTTAAGTGCTTAATTGCACTATAGATTTAGGCGTTCCCCTGAATTACTAAAAAGTAACTATCAGGGGAAATGAAAGCCTATATTGGGGGTGGGTAGGAATAGTACCTACACACACCCACCCCTATCATCCAATCGAGCAGTTGTAAGGTAGCGAGGGGAAATGTTTCCTCATTTCGCTAGTAATTTTGTGAGCAGGAACGGCAAAGGAGGAAAAGGTCCAGGTCCAGGAGGGCGTTGACACAGCAGCACACACCAGAGCACGCAAACAGCAAGACAGCAAGGCCACGAACGCAGTCCACACCTGAAAAAACAAGGTCATACCAAAGGTCAAATTCAGTCCAGTTGTACTAATGGACAAATAGCATCCAATAATGTGTTAGCCACCTGTGCAATTATTCAAATATTTAAGTTGAAGAATTATTATTTATCATCCTATTGTTCTAAAAATCTAGTACATAAGCGTACATGAATTAAGTCCCTAACAAATTTAGTAATTAAAATGTCTAAGCGACATAGTAGTGTAGTCAATGGTAGGTAATTTTTGGTCTTGAATTTTGCTGGAGGCAATACCAATAAAGTCAAATTAGCTTTTTAGGGCCACGGAAAGTTATTCAAAGAGGGGTACTCGTAACCAAATGAGTCCCCTATTATTCAGGCGAATGAAAAGATAAATGGCATATATCTTTTCGTTGTACTGCTTTATCCGAGTATTCCGATGGTGACGACTTTTCCGTGGACAGCTGTATTTCCATCAATTTGTTGGCTATCTAAGGTAGAGTTTCGCTGACTTGATAATGCCATCCTACGGCAGCCTGCGGGTTACTCAATATTTTGGCATCACCAGTCAGCGCGCCTCAGGTCCGCCATATTACTTAAATTCCCATGGCTGGTTGTAATATGGTTCCAGCAACTTGATGTAGGGGCAATCCAACTTCCAAGTCCGCCATTTTTCTTCTTCACGTAGTTTAAGTAGGCGATTCAGTTTCTGCATATCTTCAATCTCTGCCACTTGTTAAAGGGACTTATAAAATATCCAAAATGTTTCCACTGCATCGTCCACCGCTGTACATGTTGATGTTTCTCTCTGTAGTAGTGATGTGATAACGCTTCAGTCCGTCCTTAGCTGTGAAGCCCGGGAAACATGCTCTCGCAATCCGCCGTGACGTCATCAGATCGCCTGCTCCAGAAAAGCCGTCCTACTCGGTCTGCAGTCTTCGCCTGAATGAATGATGATGAATGAATGTGGTAGCCAGACTGACTGACTGACTTGATGGGTTTTAAGTGGTTCGTCCCGAGGGCTCTTACCACTGTTTTATCCGTCAAAAGACGGTTATTTACTTTATCCTGAGGGTGGGAATGGAGCCACCACCCTGCAGGCATTTATGTGTTCATGGAACACTGTTTACTTGGGCCGTCACATCGGAGTAGCTATTGAGCTACTACTGTGTGATTGTAGGGCCACATATATGAGTGGGAATAGTTCCAGCACACACTCATATTAATTCATTCTATTTCTGTCTGGTTGTTTTAGGACGTGCTAAGCACGTGTAGTTGCTGCGGCAGGTTTTTGTGGGCGAGGCGAAGTGCCTGGCAAGGGCAGCTTCTTTGGACGTATCCTATCCCTATTTATATACTCTGTGCTGCTTTTGAGTGTACAACGTTTATGCAACAGTGTTTTATAATGTTGGGTGTTCGATGTGTATATTGGTGTAGTAGTTTGGTATGTGCAACCTTGTGTTGCTGGGCCTGATGATCTGGGCTTTGATCACCTAATATATACTATTTGGGGTTCTAAGTAAACCATATTTCTTAGGTAATTTAGTTAGTTTTGCAGCCTTGTGCTGCTGGCCCTGATAGTCTTGGGTTTTTGACTACCTTATAAGTTCTAATTTTGCGGGACCTAAATTATGTTCTTCCCTATTTTTATTTGATGTGCGACCTTGTGTCGCTGGACCTGATAGTCTTTGGATTTTTAGACTACCTTATATGTTCTTGATTTGGGGTCTCTATCATATTTCTCTACCTGGTTAAGTTGCTCCGTTCTTGGTGCAGCTGTTGGTTCTAATTAAGCTTTTGATGTGGTTGATACTTATGTTTTTAACACTGTGCACTTGGTTGTACTCCTAATGAGAAGGTATCTAGGGAAAGTGTCTAGAGAGTAAAGAAGAGAAAGTATAGTGTTGCCCTACATCCTTACTGCCTATGATGTTTGTATTTTTGTGTCATCTTATCATTTTTTTAGGTGGGATTTATTTGGTGATTTGTTTAAGTTTTTATGACCTATTTTGTGTTTTTAGTTCTTGGTTCCCCTTTTTGTTTTATTGGGACCCTATTTCCATATTTGTATTGGCCCCTTGGTTTAGTTCAGGTATGTGGTTCAGTTACTAGGTAGTAGCCATGGGTCCCTGCGGGAAATGTCCCGGGCCGTTAAGCGACACGTCAAGGATTGTCCATTTCCACACCCAGGCACCTCCCCACGACCGGTCCGTGAGGCGCGGCGGCCAGGCAACAACAAGGGACCTCTGCCGGAAGTATCCGGGGCCGTTAAGCGACACGTCAAAGGTATTCCTTGTTGAACCCAGTTTCCACACCCCGGTCCTGGCCGTTTCTTGTTTTCCCTGTCCTAAAGGGGCTTATTAGTGATTTTATAGGTAAGTATTAGGGTCCTGTTTTGTTGATTGTTGGGGTTAGGAATTTAATGGATACATTATATATTCCCTATTTTTCCTATATTTAGTAGAAATTCCAATATATTCTTGTGTGTTATTAGAATGTTTGGATTTGTAATATGTATAATTTCTGGATATGTATATGGGGCTTTTATATTCTGCTGTTGTGATCTAAATTTGTCCCTTTCTTGTTTGGTTTTACTGCAATTGTTGAAGATATGATGTAGATCTTCCGGGGTATGACAATGGTAGCAGTTTATATTATGTGGAAAGGGTCCTATATATTTTCCCATGCTGTTGGCCAGCTTGGTTTTTCCTAAAGTTATCCTATTTATGATTGTCTGCTCTTTAGGAGAGCCCTTGGGCGGTTTTTTGTGCCTGGTGTAGCCAGACTGACGAGTGCTTCTTTATATATAATTCAAGCGCGGACGTGATGGAAAACACCCCCCTAGATCCAAAAAACTTACATTATCCCTATCATTACCAAAACACGCGGACGTGATGGAAAACACCCCTCACTTTTATACTTGACTCATATTAACTATACATTGAACAAGTTATTTTGAAAAAAATACGTTGTGCTTATAGACGCACTTCAAAACAAAAGTAAAAAGAGACAGTAATTATAGACTCACTTCTAATTTTTTTCTAACTTCCTCACATACCATAAGCAAATTGAATGATTAATTCTTTTCGAGCATATTGGGTAGCCCTGAAAAGGGCTGTTTTTTTGTGTTTGTGTGTACGAGGAAGGATGACAATCTTTTATCGTCTAAGATTGCGTCCTCGTTTGGCTACACGATAGGGTCTGCTTCTTCGGAAAGAGAAAGAGAATTCTTTCGTGTCCACACGACAGTCGACAAAACTTCTGTCTGGTTCCTGCTGCTGTTGTTGCTGTTGCTGTTGCTGCTGCTGTTCTCTCTGTTCTCTCTGCTGCTTTTGAAGTCGATACTTCTCAGTCCATTCTTCTTTCTCTTTTTGAATTTCCTCTCTGAAGAGTTCTTCTATGAGGTCTTCCGTTACTTGTAGCATTCTTACATTCTCAATCTCTTCAGGCTTTGGCATCAGATTGTGTCTGATACGATGCAGAGTGACATAAGCTTCGTTCAGCTTAGCTAGTCTTGAGCACATCTTCGTAGTAGGATGAGTCAAACAATGGATGGCCAGACTGGCTGACTGACTTGTTTGTTTTATAGCTGCAACCGTCTACTAGAGACATATGTGCAGCTTTTATAGACACCATATCGGTGTCCATTTATTTCCCTCGAAGAGGGGAAGAAGCACTCCCTCCCCTAAGGATTAAAGTGCTTAATTGCACTATTATTTAGTCAGTGTTAGGCGTTTCGCTGTATTACTAAAAAGTAACTAACAGGGAAAATGAAAGCCTATAGGGTGGGTAGGAATGGTGCTACACACACCCATGGCCAGACTGGAGACTACCCCTGCTTTATATGGTTCAAGCGCGGACGTGATGGAAAACACCCCTCTGCGGTTTAGGGTTTTGAAACGTTGGGATAGTTTGATGTGAGGGATAGAAAGAAAAGTCAAAGAACATTTATATGAATACAAATGTAAAACAAATGACAGACTATTTGGTTTCAAAACACAACATTTTTATTCAAATAACAAAACAACTCACAAAACACAATTTTTTCAAATAACAAACATTTTTTTCTTCCATAACAGTAATACATTATCTTTGACATGGTTGACAACGTTGTGAATTAAATTGAGATTTCCACTGTTGGAAGTCATTGGGCAATTGATGTACACTACGTTTCCTAGCTAAAGACAACAGATAG
The DNA here is from genome assembly GCA_030141615.1 of Unio pictorum. Classification (NCBI taxonomy): domain Eukaryota; kingdom Metazoa; phylum Mollusca; class Bivalvia; order Unionida; family Unionidae; genus Unio; species Unio pictorum. The sequence continues at coordinate 4,697,743 of JARLTB010000169.1, read as the reverse complement.
CCATAATGGTCACAAAACCATCGATCTACTTTGTCATCGTTTCGAGACGAATGACGATCAAAATAAGTCACTAAATGTTCTAAAGAATATCCAAGACTGCGATGATGCAGATAATAGATACAATATTGTCCACACACCATAGAATCTGTGCTTTGTAATTTCACATTATTGAATCGTGTCGTCTGGGCATTTCTTCTCATAAAGTCAATGATATCATCTTCGAAAGGAGGCAATCCATACGAATCAAAATACTCCGCACAACCCTTTTGAGGAAAGTAGACTGCTACCCAGTGAGTTCCTGGAAGATGACTGTCATCTGTGTTGATGACATAAGCTTGATTCTCTTGAGGTTTGCGATGAGGTAGTTCATCTTTAGCACACACCACAGGATTCCAAGAAGCAGTGTACGAACTACGGTTCAAAAGATAATAAAGTTCCCAAGTATCCATTTTTTGTTGTGTAGCCTTGTTTTTTTTTCTCTCCTTTCTTCACAGGTGATGATAAGTCATCAATTCAATCCAAACTTTTTGTTTGAAACGGTCTGACAAGTAACTGATGGTTTGTTTCGTCTCTTTACTTTTGGCCAAGAGAGCTTCGATGCGATCGATTTCTCGAGCAAACAATGGAGGAGAGGAATGATCACGTAAGCCTTTATACCACTGAAGTAACACGGCTTCTTCGGAGATGAGACTCCAAGCTTCGTTCAGATAATTGTCCAATTTTTCTTCTTGACTCATCATCATACATTTATCGTGTTGAATTTGACTGGGATGATCGATTTGACATCCATAACAATCTTTTTTAATCAGGTCCCTCATTGTATCTTCCAAGTGTTGTGCAAAACAAGCCACTAATTGTTGTTCCTGTTCTGGCCATCTGGATTGTATGATCACTACCTCTTCTTTTTGGTCTTGGGGATCTGCTTTTTCTGTAACCTCCCATTCCATGGATTCTCCACTATTCAAAGAAGGACAAGGGTCTTCCATAATGTCTAATAGTCTAGAATGACTTCTCTCAAACTGTTGATTTCTATGGTATTATCGAATTCAGCATACAGAATGATATTCACCGTTTCGGGAAGAGGTGCTGCAAACTGAAGTTCCACACGCAGTTGCCCAGATTTTATAGGGTGGAAATGTCCCTCGTCGCTGCCTTGGTCTGGAGTGAAATCAAAAGCCCACAACGTGTAACCTCTTGCATAGTCGTCGTAGGAAATACCGTGACTGGTGTTGGTTCCTAACTGTCCTGTGGCTTCGTACAGCGACAAGTACGACCTCAAGTAATTTTTCTGTTCACCAAAGTCGGGTTCGAAGGGTCTGGTACACAAAGTTTTGCCATCGCGACTGACTTCGATTTTGGATACTCTGCAGTGCTTAAACTGGAAAGGATTTTCATCGTGGGCACCATTGAGGGCTGCATTGCTGACGATACCAATGAATAAACGTTTGGGTAACTGTCCTTGGAACAGATGATCTTCAATCTTAGATCGGAGTCCAGCGGCAATGGTGAAGGTTTTGACTTCCACGCGTCGTATCGGATACTTGGCTGTCGTTCTGCTCAAAGTGTGACTGATATCATTTCCCACTTTAGGTAACACTTCCACGCGACGTACGTATAACCTGGCTTCTTGGATAATGGTTTTGTATTCGTTGGCATGAGCCATCAAATGGAAAGCAGTACTACTTCGATTCAGTCTCAAGCGAATATCTACTCCGTTCAGCAAATACTTCTCTTGAAACCACATGTCCAAATGCAAACGATCGAACAGTTCTAAACTACGTCCTTGCAAAATTTTCTTTCGACGCTCGTTAAAACCTTCATTGTGAGGATCGGCAGGAGCGCTGCCATCAGCAGCTGCTGCTACAGGTAAGGCTGTGTCGTTAAACTTATCTGCGGTGTCAGGTTTCCATACCACGCAAGCATCTAGATGAGTGTTCTTGGCTTCTTTTCCGTACGTCAAGAGATTTTCGAGGTACGCTCGGTAAGGGTAAGTATCCATGCTACTGCTAATCAGTTTGTTATTCATGTACAAATCCACATCGCTGAACAAGGAATGCATGAAATTGTTGACAGGAGCTACTCTATCATTGGCTCCTGGATTGGTGTTGTCCGTTTTGGTGACTTTCACTTTCAAATACAAGTAACTGTTGTTGAGATCGATGTAATCTTCGGGTTGTCCTTTGATTTCAAACTCGATGGGAGCTGAATCCGTCAAAGAGGAGACGGGATGAAATTCGACCCATTGAGCTTCTTGCATGGTCATCATCGTGGGTGGCATGGCAAAGAGATCCAGTTCCGACTTGGAACAGGCACAAGATTCTTGGTGCATCATTTTTTCTTTAGGTTTTTTTCTTCACTTTTAATAATCAAAAATGTCTAAGTCTCGAGCGGTTCTTTTTTTCTTTGTCTTTCTCACTTTAGAGGTACGGAGACTTTTGAAAGGGTGTCTTCGTCGACGCTTTCTACCTTGTCCTTGCTGTGTCGTCAGGGAAGCAGGAATGTTAGACTCGGTGCCGTTCAGAGCATTTATAGGACTTTCTCGTCGACCCAAAATCTCTTTACCCGTTTGAAGCAAGGTATTTTTGCCTGCTCTCAAAAAAGCTTCTTTAGGGTTTTGTTTGTCAATGAGAACATTGTAAAGAAAATCTTTGCCGTGAGTCAATGCGGCATCTTTTAAGGTGTGCAATCCTCGTGTCACCATCGGTTTTAAAACAGGGACCACGGAACGAAAGGCTGATTTAAACATATCTCCTAAACCATGTCCTCGTTGTCGAGTGACTCCTTGGTACACAGGATACATCACTTTTTCAGTTGTTGGAGAATCGTTTTTGAAAATGGAGTTTCACTGTGACTTTCCCTTTGGTAAATGGAATATTTTGACCTAGTTCTCCTTTTATAGTAATGTTGACACTGTCGAAATACGACTTACTGACGGGTAAATAATGAGGATGTACAAATTCGCGGTGAACGTGATAGGTATTTCCACCTTCCTCGTCAGCGGTAGTAGTATCTACTTTGAAAGGAATGACACGTAGTAACGGTACAGAGGTGTGTCCTACCACGTTGTACTCCACCACATAGGAGTACACAAACATCAAATTGAGTCCTTGGTTCATTTCTACAGGGGATCGAAAATATTTGGTAAAATCCAAGTTACTGGATATGCCTGGTATTTCTTTTTTGTTCGGGAGCATCTTGAGGTCTCCACCTAAGATATCAAACAATTCAGGACAAAAGGTAATGGCTATTATTTTCTTCTCTGAAAATTTGATCATGAAGCGGCGAGCCACTTTAATGTACTCAAAGGTAACACTTTCTCTGATTTTGTCCAGGGGTTTACCAAACACAACATTGAACTTGCTTGCAATCGTAGTCACTAAATGTTGACCGCTAAAATAGTAGCCTGCAGGAATGGTCAACACATGAGTGGACAGTTGTTTAGTTGGGGGTCCATCTGATTTCTTGTTGTCAATGCCAGTGATACCTCGTTCATCTAAGGCTTGTTGCAATTGCTTGTCGTACACTTCAACTGTGAAAAAGTTTTGATTTTCGACGATGTTTTTGATTTGTGTCGGGTGTATTATTTCCACTAAAGCTGCTTCCCAGTGATCATCTTGATCCAAATGCATGGCTTGAGGTAATTTAGACGTGTAACAACACAATGTGTTGTTAGGAAACACCTCCATGGAACTGTCACTGGGTAACGTTAAGTAAAATTGGTTAATAGTGTTGTTCATATTTCCAATGTTCTTCTGTCCGAGGAGTCACTCGAGGTTAAAGGAGTGTCTAAAAGAGGATTGTGATTGGAAGGGTGACTGTCAGGAGAAGGACTAAAGTTGGTCGCAAGACTCCCAATATTGTTATTGTTGTTCCCGTTGTAAGAGTATTTCAGGGAAGGATTGGGAAGAAGATACCCGATGCAACTGCTGAGTAAAATAGTCCACAATTGTTTGTCTCCTTGTTGCAAACTCAAATTAGCAATGGCTGCACCAATGACACAATACACCACAAAGATTTGACAGAAAAAAACGATTTGCGTTTTAGGGACACGTTCTCCACACCACACCCACAAGGGTTGCTTTTGTAAATCTTGCAGAGATGACGTGGGTGAAGGAGTAGTCACTGTGGTCGCTGAAGCTGTATTGAAGGGCATGATGGTCACTTCTTTTTATAGTCGATGACTTGCGAAGCGTCAATCCAAGAATCAAAACTAGGAGGATATGCTTTCCAACGTACTTTGACTTCTTTGACACGACGTTTTCCTACTTTACGGGTTCTTCGTTCGAGAATGCTTTCAATGTCGTACACGTCGTCTTCTTTTTTGGTAACACGTTGTAACTCAGGCAAGTAAAATGTTCCTTTTAATACTTCTCCGTTCATGTCTTCCAATTTATAGACGGTAGGATGACGATCGCGCACTCGTTCAGTAACACGAAACAATTCGGTGGTCCAGTTGGGTAAGTAACCTTTGTCGAAAGTGCGTTTGGTTTTGCCAATGCGTACCCAATCTCCCGGGGTTAACACTTCTCTACCTTTCTTGGGGACAGCCCTCGTCCGGGACGTGCCAAACAGACGCTCAAAAACAGTGACTTCGTTGTCGGGTGTCACCTCTTGTGGGGCACGTCCAATGCTTCTATGGTAAGATTGATTGTAGGCTTGGACTAAGTGTGGTAAGACGTCGATGTACTTGAGAGTGTGTTGATGCGTAAAATATTTCCACATGCGTTCTTTCAAGGTACGTTGAAAACGTTCCACGATACTGGCTTTGGTTTCAGGATTTTCGGTGGTGAAAAAATGAATGTCACGTTTTTTTAATTCTCGTTGGAAAGCTTGGTTCAGAAATTCGGTGCCTTTGTCGGTTTGCCATCGAAGAGGGTGACGACCACTTTGTTTCAACACCAGTTGCAAAGCTCGTACTAACTCTCCGCTCGATTTGGATGTCAATGGTACGACCCAGGCAAATTTAGAAAAGACGTCGATGACACAAAACAAATATTTGTAGCCACGATTGTAGGTGGCTAAATGAGAGACATCAGCTAAATCGGCTTGCCATTGATGATCGATGCCTTCCACTTGAGTGCGACTTCTGTGAAATTTTCGTCGAATGGGCTTGTGTAAAGTGTACGTCGCTTGTTCTTGTAACCATCGTTGTACTGCTGGTAAACGGAGCTTTTTCAGGCGAGTTTTGGCAGCACGATACAATTTCTGAATGCCTCCGTAACCTGCAGGGTGAGCTGGATCGTAGTAAATGCTGGCTAATACCTTCTCCATGGTTTGTTGTTAATAAGGGACCCACTCTTCGAGGATATTGCTTTGGGTGGGACGAAATGCGGGTTGTTTGGAAACGGTTTTACGTGTCCGATGTGCCACAGGAGTTGACGTCGAGGGTAATGGTGGTGGCGGAGGTAATGGGATAGCTTCTTTGGCCTTCTTTTCTTTTCTCACTTCTGGTTTCCTTTCTTTCTTTTTCACATCTGTCGAAGAAGGAGTAGCCATCATCTTTTTAACCCAAGTTTTGAGCTCTTCTCGTGGGGGAGTGGGAGAAGGGGTTAACAAGGAAGCGGCAATCTTACTCGAAATGGGAGTAGCAGTAGGTGTTTGAAAGAGATCATGGGGTTCTTCTTCCTTGGGTAATGGTGGGGTAACGTCTGTTTTAACTACTGTAGAGGGTGAGGGTGACGGGTTATTCATTAGAGCCTTAAAATCGGACAAAGTGGGTTGAGCTGTTTGTTCCACAGCTTTCTGATGAAAGAGTTGTAGCCGTTTCAAGAGTTGACCGTACTTTTGTGATTTTTCGGTTTCGGATAAATCGTGGCGATGGATCAAGGATTGCAATTCGTGTTGTAATTGCGACATCTCAGCCAAATTGGGATTGGGTGGTAAATGGGGGGATCGTTGTTCTTGCCAATGATGGTATTCCATCCATCGTTTGTAAGGAACCAAAGTTAGTTTTCGTCCTTCCATGGGCTTTCAAAGGTTATGTCTGAGATTGTGGTGCTCCATAAGGTCCTTTTATCTTCTACCCATCCCTTGAGTTAACCCTTGGGTCATCCCTTGTATCAAACCTGGTATTAAGCTTGTCAACATAGGAGCAAGAATGGGTAAAAATCCTCCGCGTTGCACCAACATCTTTTTCTTTTGACGGACGGATATTTTCTTTTGGACCATTTGACGAAGAACGTGTCGATGTTTGGCGAAGCATTTTTTCTGGTGTGGAGACAAAGGTATCGTGCCTTTCAAAACATTCAAACAACATTCACACACGGTATCGATGACATCTTTAGAGGCTGTTTTAATAATTTGTTTTCGCATGGGCGGAGAGGCTTTGGACAGAACGGACAACACGTCTCCGTGTTTGGCTAAACGAGGAGGTAGTCCTTTCCTTTTCTTTCCTTTGTGGGGTGAAGAAGAATGTTTTCTGCGAGGTGACATCTTTGCTTGTTCGTTCCAGAAATACACTGATGTCAAAGACTTGGTACACACCCTCTTTTATCTTCTTTTTTCTATTGGCTTCTCCAAAAGGTAACGGCATGCTTCGCTAAATCCTCAAAAGCAGGGCTAAAGATACCAGTTCGGTTATTAGCTGCTTTGTCTAGTTTCTGCATACCTTTAATAAAACCAGTAAATATGCCTCCTCTTTGGTGACTTCTCTTTTTCTTTTGACGTTTGGGTATTTTCTTTTGTGTCCTTTGACGAAGAACGTGTCGATGTTTGGCTAAACGTCCTTTCCTTTTCTTTCCTTTGTGGAGTGTAGAAAAATGTTTTCTGCGAGGTGCCATCTTTGCTTGTTCGTTTCACAATACCACTAGTGTCAATGACTTGGTATACACTCTCTTTTATTTACTTTTTTTTGGGAACTAGCGCTTTGTCAAAAAGGTAACAATGTGTTTCCCAAAATTGTCAAAGGATCCTCCTTTTTGGTGTCTCTTCTTTTTCTTTAAAGGTCTACGTCTTTGGAGGGAAGGACGTTGATGTTTGGTTTTAAAGCTTTTGGTGAGATGACGAGATTGTCTTGTTCCTTTTCCTTTTTGGACAGCAGAACGACAAGGGTAGTGGTGGTGGTGGTGTGCATGTTTTTGAGGAGGCATCCTTGAGTGTTCAGCATCAGCACAGAAAAAATACTGATTGACGTCGTGGTCTTCAAGTCATATTTTTATACTGGAATGCGACGCCACTGATTATCTTTGCGTCGTATCAACTTCATGGCAGGTAACACACGTCGTGAAGGAGTTCCCAATGGACTCAATCGGGACAGTTCTTGTTTGGACAAATCTAGTAAACTCTTTAACATGCCAGATCTTTCTTGGACTTTGACTTTCGGGGCAGGTACTTTGTGAGCAGCTGCTACTGCCGCTAAGGTGGATGAGGGTGTCTCCGGTGGAGGAGACGTTTTGGGAGACGCAGATTTCCAATGTTTCATCAAATTAGGAAAAACGGGTGCCAAATTGGGTTTGGCTGGCATCACCCGCAACGGAGAAGTGGCAACCCCTGAGGCTACTGGCAACGTAGTCCCTGCCAAACGTCCTTGTAGATCTTTTCTTACAGGTCGTGGTTGACGAAGGTAAGGTTGTGTCCTGGCCGAAGTGCCTCTTTTGCGGGTGACCGCTTTTTTCTGTGGACTTTTCTTTTTCTGTGCTTTGGTCTTGGTACCCTTGTTCTTTTTCTTAGGGGTTTGTTTGGCTTTTTTTGTTTTCTTCTTGGGGTGAACTTTGGGAGTATTGGGATCCCATTTTAAAAGGGAACGAATGATGACACCTCCTAGAGAACCACTACCTCCAGGTTTCAATATGATTTGCTTTTTGGTGTGAGTGTCAATGCGAGGATTGGCCAGTTGCGTCAAGGCTACTTTGTTTCTGTCAAAAAAGCGTTTGGTTTGATGTGGAATGTGAATGATGCCTTGCAGTATTTGACGTGCTGTCACCGTAAACCATCGTAAGACTTCTTTTAGACTGGCTTCTAAGACGTGAGCACGTATTTGTGGATTTTTTTCGCGACTGATGCCGTACAAGGCACGAATCAATTTGATCGGAAGATGAGACTGAAGGGACGTCATGTTGACGATGTATGAGACCAGGTCAAAGTAACCCAAGGTTTTTATAGATTTTTTTAGTGCTTCATAGTGTTATGTCGACGAGGAGGACGTGTACACGACAGGTCCTCCGTCTTGACACCAGTCGTGAAACAAATCGGTACGAAATCGCAAATAATCAGGGGTAGTGGGTTTTAAATCCACGAGTAAATAGGCGTGTGGCGTTTGAGTGGCATCATCGTACGCATGAGTTAGCCAAGGTGTTCCTAACTGTTTGGCTAAAACTTGCACTTGTGATTTATCTCGAGGACTTTTAAACAAGACCACGTAATGAGCATTGAGACTAATGGTACGATGGGCTTTACTTTGTTGAAATAAATTTTGTGTAATGTAAATGACACTGGCATTACGATGATGGCCTTTACGCGTAAACCATAGTTTAATTTCTTCTTCGTCTTCTCCTAACATGTCGTCAAAAATAACCCAATGAGTTTGACTAGGGTCAGACACGATCCCCTCGTCTTCTTTAGGAATGCCTGCCACAAACACAATGGAATCACCTTGACTTTCTTGCAAGAGGCTGTATGCCGATTGCCACTCTTTGTAACACCACACGATGCGTTGAGGTGGACGATCGATCAAATGATGTTTATGTTCGATCAAACGTTTGACAAATTCGGTTTTGCCTGAACCGCTCGGTCCAGCAATTAACATGTTAAAAGGATGACGAAGATACAAGGCTTTCCAACTAGCCTGATCTAAGTGTTCGTCAATGACTTTGAATGTGGAGGAGGAAGGAGTAGTAGAAAGAGTAGAGTGAGCCATAGTCGTGTAGTGGTATGCCAGTATTGACACAAAAACAGACAAGACAAGAGGTTTTTATACTTTTTTCAAGACACGTTTATTTCAATGCATGTTTAAATTTGAACAACACGAAAGACAAAATTACACAAGAGCCAAATGGATAAATACAGGGATAAAATACCTAGGCAAACGATCAAAGTGGCAAATAAACAAGTCCCTGTACAAAATGGTTTGGGTAACGAAGGTGTCCTAGAGGTAGTATGTAATGTTCTTATAGTTTCCTCTACAGGGGGTACAGTCACATAGGTGTCTTCTCGAAAGGGTCTTTGTGGGGGAATGTCCATGACAGTTCTGTCTTGAACAGAGGGATTGTCTTGGGTGATAGATTCTTTTTCTTCTTCTTCTGGTACTGTTACTAACACAGGATTAAAAGTGACTTTTTTCACACGACGATGAATTTTAGGAACACAACGCTTGGGCATAATGGGATTCTTCGTTTGTCCAAGCCTCAAAATCCCAACTTTTCCAGTCACGTACATCTGTCCAATGAGGGTGTAAATCACAAGCTACACACACATCTTCGTACACTGCTTCCGTACGTAAAAGTTGACGAATCTTTTTTTCTTGGAAAGGTCGAGACGTATCCAGATGAAAACGTAAGGCTTTGAACAGAATAAGTCTCTCGTGGACATTTAAAGGAGTCACCATACTGTCTTATTTTTTGATAGGTAGTGTTCGTAAAGTGTCCACAGGGAATTGGCAGGTAAACGAAATCCCAGAAAGCAAGTCACTAAAACACACACGACACGTCGACCCCAATTCATAGGGTATAGTTCTTGTAATAAGTGTTCGTAATCTTTCACCGTGTGAATCTTCTCATTGATATCCTTCCACGGAATCTGTTGGATCACCACTGATAAAGGTTGTGGCATGGTTGTTCTCTTTTATACTTCTTTAGGTGAAAGATCATCAGTGTAGATTCAACCCAGAATTAAACACAGAATTAAATTTGCTCAAAAAGCGAAAGTGATTAATATAACGTGTAATTTCGTCCCACTGCCGTTCAGGGTAACGGTTAAGAAGGATCAAAGTATCTTCAGATGTAAACGTAGTAAATTGGTAACGGAGCAAAAAAATACCCTTGATCCAGAGAAATCTAACACGTTGGTTAATTTTTGTCACTTTCCTCTTGTGAATTTCACGACACAAAAGTTCTACAGTCACCCATTGAGATTTTTCTTTAGCAAGGCCTTGCCAAACGTCCTTGTAGATCTTCTCTTGCAATTCGTGTGGTAATCCTTGAATATAATGTTTTATATTATATACTGGTCTAAGCGTGTTACACGACATGGAACAGTAGTGTCACTTCCAATCACTAGGTCCTACTAAAGGTAGGTATTGACAATTCGGAGACCATCGAGCATGTTCCAAGTAAGCGGAATCTTTCTGTTCCCACTCGTAAATGGATACACCACAACTGAAACACTTGACTTTATCCCCTTCGCCCAAGTAGAAAAATCCAGCTCTGGCTAATTCCTCAGGAGTTGGTCCAGGCAGATATTTTGGCCATTTATCTTTGAAGGTTTGGAATCGACTTTTAAAGTGGCAGTATTCAGGTAAACTCGTCGGGAACGAATATTCGACTCTCCTCACTTCTGTTCGATGTAGGTACGGTGAAATTCCTAGGAGTCCACGATAACGTGTCGCACCGCTTTCGCATCCCTCAGGTTTGACACGCACAGCATCACTTTCCAGGGTAGATATAGGGGTAGTAGTCATAGCAACGTTCCCACGATATCCAGCTGAATCGCTAATGTCACAGCGCCTGGCATCACTACAATCGCAAGGTTTAGCATCGCACTCCACTTGAGAATTTCCAAATTTGAATGATGTCTGTTTAAATGGATTCATCTTCTTTCTCACTTGGCAGTGTTAGTCACAATGAACTATTGGTCTTGGACGATATCCCTTTTTATATGCTGCCCAATTTTGACGTGACCGTACGGTAGAGTGAAGTGATTGGGAAGTCGTACTCTTTTTTGGTACACGATTTGATAGACTTTTTCCAAAGGTCGGCTAACAATTTGGTGTGTGGGTAAACGGACAATCTTGTGCGGTTCGTGGGTAGTCACTTGAAACGTTTCATCCTGTCCCGACTGTAAGGCTTCTTGTAGTACGTTAAAGTTCACCACTTGACTGGTGCGATAATTAAGAGTCAATCCTTTCACTTTACATTCGGTGTGCATTTCTCCTTGTGGGTCTCGGTATTCGTAGCCGTAATTTTTAGGACCGCCACTTGCAAAACTTAGAATCTTGTCGTCGGGATGTTCATCGGTCCAGGCTCCTAAACGGTCTCCTTCGATGACAGGGTTACACTGGTTCGGTCGGTGAATGTAGATGCAACTGTCCGTGTCAAAATACAACACGCGATCTCCTAACAGTTCTAACACTTCGTACAATTTTAAGCGAGCGTGGGCTGTTACGTAAGCCGCAATGATAACATTTCCAAATTTGTCGGCTTCTACAAAGTCTAGTTCTTCTTCGTAATTGACTAAGATCAAGTCCTCACGAATGACGTCCACGTGTTTCATGACTTTGGTTGGGTCGTGAATCATCTGGAAGTAGCGAGACGGCTCGGACAAATACTCTGTCTTGGGTAAAGACGGGCGTTGTGCCATTTTACCCCACAAGCAATTGAGCATCACTTTGGCAAACGATCGCCTTCCTTCGTTTTTCTCGATGTGGTCTAAAGTGATACCTTCCTGCTCCCGATATTTTTCTTTGAATATCTTTTGGTCTTCGGGAGTGTGACACCAGGAAGGATAGCCACTAGCTTCTTGTTTTAGTTTTAAAAAGGCATCCACGTAGTCTGCAAAAATACCTTTCTGTCTCTCGTCGCCCTTGCGGTATTGTTGTGTTTTGGGAAAGTGGTAAATTTCGTACACTTCTAACAGTTGATATCCCAGGTCCAGAGCTTTAAACAATTCCACGCTCACCCACGTTCCTGTCAAGGTGCGTTCTTCCTGAGTGTGATGACAAGGTTGGTCTTGGTTGCACGTTTCGGCACATGTGCGACACAAAGGAAACATCAGTTTTCCTTGGCAATGGTGAGGTAAAACGGGATGGTACAAGTCTGTGGGTGGTAAGACTTTACACTTGATCAATCCTTCGTACTGTCGAATGTGGTCCAAGTCAATGTGTTCTGTCATCAATTCTGGATGCCCTACGGGAAAGTGACAATATTTGCACACGTAAGGATACAACGAACACACGTCCAAGTATTTGATTTCTTCTCCCTTCTCCTCATCCGCTTGGTACAGTAAACAGGTAGCATTCGTTCGTCCTCCGTACAAACTATCCCGTGGGTTCAGGGGGTCTACCCACTTGTAACTTTCTACGATGCGTTTAAACTCGGGATCGGTTTTCAAACGCAGATCGTACTCGTGTTCCCACATTTCCACCACCTGGTATCCTTGCTGTTCTAACTTCAAACGTCGCTGACACGTGGCCTGGTACAAGTCTTCCATGGTTCGTTGTAAAAACTGATTTTTGGTGTTACGCTGAGGGTAGCATAGGGGGCATCCGTGAAATAAGCATCCGTTAAACTCGTACACGATCTGAGGGTTTTCTAAGTCCCAACCATCCACCGAATACGTTCCAATGGTCTTTTCGCCTCCTCCGTTGCGAACGTGTTGGATCCATTTGTCTTCCTTGTCGCACAAGTAATGGAGCCAACGTAGGGCTTTGACCGAGTATTGACGTTTAACAAAGTTCGTCGTTTGAGGACTGATGACAGCTAGAGTATTTTCAGGCATAAAGCGTTTTCGGTACACTAAAGAACACGCTTTGGCGATGGTACAAGCTTCTTTCAAAGGATCGATCCCTCCGTACTCCATGAACAATTCTCGAAATTTTCCACAGCAGCGTCGTAAAATGTCCACGTCAGATCGACAGTACTTTAACATTTCTTCTTGAAAGTCAAAAGGGTCCGAGGCGTGAGTCTGGTACCAAGCGAAGAAAGCTTCTCGTTGTTCGGTACGCATGTTGTCGGGGTCGTAGTCGTCAGCCTCCGGCAAATGGGGCAGAACGGCATGTTGATTGGCTTCGGTATTGAAAAAGTGTGGAAAATAACCTTTAGCCAATTCTGTCATTCCAAACGTTTTAGGCATGCGACTCAATGGCATGGCCAAGTAACACATCGAATCTTTAAACTGCACTTGTCCTACTTGCATAGAAATGATTTTGGCTCCGTTTAAAGTCACTTGGGGTCGTTCGGTACTTTGTTCTGCATAGTATCTGAGCAGAAATTGCCCATCGTATCCCGAGAAATTGTGAGCCATGACCGTGGCATGGCAATGACAATTGCCGTAAAGTTCGATGTCTTCTGGACTCCACGTTTCGTCAATGGGGTTAAGGATCCATTGGGCAAACTTGGCTAACGTGTTTGACCCTCGAAAGATTTTTTCACGTCCTCCAGGAATCTTGCTGCAGTAAGGGCAATGACTAAAGATAGGTTCTTGGATGCACTGCTCGCACGCACGGTGAGCTACGCAGAAATTGGGAATGTGAATACCAGTTTCTTGCATGCATTCGAAATCAAAAAAGATAAAATTCCCTTTCTTCTGGGTATCATCTGATCGGGGTTGATATTTTTGAATGAAGCATTCGTGTTCCAAGTCCACGATTTGGTGACAAATATGACATCGTTTCTTCCCTCGACAAACGTGAAACTTGGTACAATTGGTACGTATGCCTTGTCCACAAGTAGGGCACAATCTCAGCAGTTGACAAGCACTTTTCTGCTGTGAACCTTGCATCTTCAAATGTTGTTGGTAACAGGTAAGACTGACAAAAGTGCGCTGACACACAGGGCAATGCACTCTTTCTTGTCCTTGGTCCAGACAAGGTTGTGAGGCTAAACATCCCTCACATTTTGATCCACAATGTTTGTGTTGTTCTCGATTGTTATAACCATAATCACATTTTTCACAGTAGTAACCGTATCCCTGGAATGCAGTGATACTGGTAATGGTATCAAAATGACCATCGTGATGATAGACATGAATGTATTTTCCGTCTTTGAAATCGTGGCCTCGAAACAAAAGTTGTCCACGCACTTCTTGAGGGTGTACTTTCAAAGTGTAATGTGGAGACAAGACGTCTTGTAATTGTTGCATTTCTGGAATGCCACAAGGAGTGTCTTTGGATATCCCCGCTTGCTGTAACAGGAGTTCTGCTTCACTTCGTTGTTTGGCTCGGTCCGATTGTTGAATAGTTTTCCAGGCTCTTTTCCATTCTACCGTGTCGTTCTTGTTGGCATACGTTCGTCCCACGACGACAGCACGGGCTAAACACATCTGGTCTTGAGGATTGTTAATTTGGACGAGGCTTCGCTTCATGCTGCGAAGGCTGTCCACCAATAACACTTTTTCGCATCGTCCGGTCCCCTGGGGAGGAGACACGTGGGTCATGAACAGTGTGGCTTTTCCATCGTCAATGTGAAACTTGTCGTTGGATTGTTGCACATGTTGAATTTTGTCAATGACTTTGGAAGGTGTTAATTCTGATGGACTAGTAAATTCGATCCAAACGGGAGACTTTAAATTATCGTGATGAATAGAAAGTCTCAAGCGATCGTCTTCTTTGGCTTGACATTGCTGTTTCAGTGTAGTTAACACAGAATCCCACACCTCAGTAATGAACCCATCTGTATTCTCCAAAGGTACATTGGACTTGAAATCTTTAAACTTTACGGTATACGTGTAAGCCGTTGTTCTAAATTTTCGAGAGGAACGCTTTTCTGTCTCTCGAATGTGATAGTAATTTTCAGGGTTAACTAAGGGTGGTGTACTTTGCTTGGACGTTGATTGTCTGGGTGTAAATTCGGGCTCACTCATGTCATCTTCAAAATCACTGGCATGAATTTGAGCCAAGACTTCAGCTACCGTGCTAGGCGATACATTACGTTTCTGTCTCTTACTGTCTTTTCCTTTCTCCACAGCATGATGCGGTCTTTTCATCTTGTCTGCAAAAAGTCAAATGACTACCTTTTAAAGACCATAACCCCTATATAATCATGTCCGATCCGTGCATATATATATAAAGGCTAGTGTCTAACGATTCAGTATTCATTTCACTCTCACATTGACCAGAACGATGGAAGAACCTACACAAGTAGAACTTCTCATTAGAGCTTTACGCGGGGTCATACGAAAGTTTTCTTCAGACCAGCCTACGGCCTACTCTCCTTCCTATCGAGATAAAAGTCAAGATACTTGCTATATCTGTAAGAAGAAAGGACATTGGGCTACAGAATGTTCAGACCGTGACAAAAACAGAAAAGGGTACAATAGAGACAAAAGTCAAGATACCTGTTATTATTGTAAAGAGAAAGGACATTGGTCTCCAAACTGCCCTAAGAAACAACAGGAACAAGAGGAGGAGGGGGAAAGGAATTCTGAACAGGAGGAGGAGGAGGAAGAAGTACCCTCCTCAAAGGAAGAACCCGGACACGTTCACAAAGACAAGAAAAGAAGACGAAACGAAACTGACGAAGAAAAAGAAAAAGCTGTGACAGTAAAGAAAATGAAAAAACAGAAAGAGTGAAACAGAAGAAAAACTATGAACTTTTTTAAAGTGGTCTTGTGTTATGTTATGTTGTGATATTGAATTGTAACGTTTGTACTAGAATACACCAGAGAGAAAAAAACGTAAGTGTCTCTTGGTTTTGATTTTGATAGTATAATTACCTACACTCACACATTCATTCACTCACACGTACATTATGGGTTTTTAAAAAAATAAAGGACTTTTGAGTTTTCATTGAAATAGGCAATTGACATAGTATTTCTTTTCGAAATAATTGGAGTGGTCCTGAAAAGGACCGTTGGTGTTTTGTGTGTTTAAAACAAAACAAACTCAGAAACGGGACGAAATCATCTTGAGCTGTCTTAAGCCTTTGCCACGGCCAAGGCCTACTTCGGGACTGGTGGTTCCTGTCAATGATTTGGTAGAAATCACTAACGGTGGTAAGGTAGACGTAGTCACAGAGAGATCGGGTTGTTTCGCTCGAGAAGGTCTTTTTCTCTTCGGTCGTGATAAAGAAGTCTGATACATTTGTTTCAGACTCCTTAACTCAGCTAAAATATCTAAAAGTACCGTCGTAACCGTTTGATTTTCACTATTTTCTTTCTGTCCTTGGTCTTCATTCTTCTCCGTTGCTGCTGCTGCTGCTGCTACTGTTTCTTCCTGGTGTTTTCTTCTTGCTTCTTCTTCTTCCTGCTGTTGCATAAGAAAAGCTTGTTCTTCTACTTTCTGTTGTTGTAAAAATCGCTCAAATGCTTCTTTTTGTCTTTGTTTAAAATCATCGACGTGTCCATAAGAAGATACAGAAGGCAACGAAGGTTCCGGAATAAATTCTTGCGATGTTAAAAAATCCACAATATCCCAGTTAAAATCCACTTCTTCTGGATGTAGATTTGTCATGACTTTAGTAGTCACTGTTGGTCCATGACTTGCTGTCTCTACTCCTGTCTCACTCCAATTCATCGTCTTCTTACTGTCCGCCATGATTGACAACTCTGTTGAATCGATTGACTGCACACAGGCGCTAGTACCTCTATATAGAAAAGGTGACGTCACAGACTGCTCTCTTCCAATTGGATGGTTGTGACTGACTTTCGTAACGCACGTTTGGATTGGTCGATACACTCAATCCGTTTCGATCCGCTCTTCCCCTATAAATAACCGCAGTACACGACATTCGCTTCACCTGTTCTCATCACAAGATGTGGACTAACGTTGAATCGTCAACCCTTGTGTCAAGTATGCTGTTTAGGACTGACATACCCATGTATGTCAGATCATCATGGAGTGTCATTCATAGGACGGAGACAGCCTATTGGAAGAGAAGAGTCTATGTCGAAAGACAAGGTTGCTTGAAGAGAGTTCTCTTCTATGGACCCACAGTAAGGAGAAGTTTAAGGAAGAGAAGAAGATCTGTGAGATGTCCTCTATGTTAACAAGACAACGTTAACATTACACATAACGGTCCTTTTCAGGACCACTCATAAGTCTCGAAAAGATAGTAGCTTTCATTGCCACCCTTTTTTTCCCTTGTCCCTCTACAGTCCCCTATACCCATCCTATTCCCCATGTTATATTTCCCTTGACGCTATATAGACCCACTATGTTCAATTCCCCTTGACGCTATAGTATCCCAAGCTGTTTTGACGCCATAGTATCCCAAGCTGTTTTTGACTGGGATTTCCCTTGACGCTATAAATCTTGACGCCATAGTATCCCAAGCCGTTTTTGACTGGATTTTCCCTTGACGCCACGGTATCCCCATATACTACTCATGGTAGATTGAATGAAAATGAAAAATAAATCTACAGAACAAAATAATCCAGGTCAATTAGCTAGATAGATGAATGAATGGTCAGAAGAATAGATAGAATAAAGCAGATAATTTGGTAATCATTTACAAACATCTTGAAGGAGTTTGGAAAAATAAGTTTTAATCATGATGCAAACGTAGTTACAACTTGCACAGTCTCTGCCCTTATCCATAATGGAATTTAGGCATCATTAACGAATCTTTATCCCTAACTGAATTGTAGTGTCATTAACATATCTTTATCCCTAACTGAATTGTAAACATCATTAACAAATCTTTATCTCTAACTGAATTCTAGCGTCATTAACGTATCTTTATCCCTAACTGAATTGTAGGCGTCATTAACAAATCTTTTATCTCTAACTGAATTGTAGCGTCATTAACGTATCTTTATCCCTAACTAAATTTTAGGCATCACTAACGTATCTATATCTCGAACTGAAACGTATCTTTTGTCTGTAACTGAATTGTAGGCGTCATTAACGTATCTTTATTCCTAACTGAAACGTGTCTTTATTCCATACTGAATTGTAGCGTCATGAACCTATGTTTATCCCTAACATATATTTAGGTGTCATTAACGCTTTTTAAAAAAAATAATATCCCTAACTGAATTGTAAGTGTTACTAACGTATATTTATCCCTAACTGAATTGTTTGCGTCATTAACGTATCTTTATCCCTAACATGATTCTAGGCGCCATTAGCAAATCTTTTTCCCTAATTTAAATGTAGGTGTCATTAGTGTGTATGCGTCATTAACGTATCTTTATCCCTAACTGAAACGTATCTTTTTTTCTAATTGAATTGTAGGCGTCATTAACGAATCTTTATCCCTAACTGAAACGTGTCTTTATTCCATACTGAATTGTAGCGTCATGAACCTATGTTTATCCCTAACATATATTTAGGTGTCATTAACGCTTTTTAAAAAAAAAATATCCCTAACTGAATTGTAAGTGTTACTAACGTATATTTATCCCTAACTGAATTGTCTGCGTCATTAACGTATCTTTATCCCTAACATGATTCTAGGCGCCATTAGCAAATCTTTTTCCCTAATTTAAATGTAGGTGTCATTAGTGTGTATGCGTCATTAGCGTATCTTTATCCCTAACTGAAACGTATCTTTTTTCCTAACTGAATTATAGCGACATTAACCTATATGTATCCCTAACGTAATTGTAGGCGTCATTAACGTATCTTTACCCATATCTAATGAACATGAACTTAATTTATAGTAGATAAAAGAACGTATATTGCGTAAATTTTGGATCCAACTGCAAACAGCGTGTTGGTTGGCTGACATTTCTTTTACCAAACCTTTTCCAAATGTTTGGCTGTAAATCTCATTGCTGTTTGAATTGATCTTCAATCTGCTACCAGTGGGTTACAAACCTGAGCTACCAATGCTCCCTACAAAAGAGCATTGACCAAAGGTTTTTGTTGTTGTATATTACAGTAAGAGAGCATTGACCAAAGGTTTTTGTTGTTGTATATTACAGTAAGAGAGCATTGACCAAAGGTTTTTGTTGTTGTATATTACAGTAAAAGAGCATTGACCAAAGGTTTTTGTTGTTGTATATTACAGTAAGAGATCACTGTCCTTGCATAAGGACATATCAGTAGAAAAAAACAAAAATGATTCTTACCTGCTGGTGCATTATCTGATGAAAGATAAGGGTACTTGTTGTATGCACTTGAATCTGACGTTTGTGTATATTTTTACATATGTCTGATATAATTTATATTTGATTTAATTTAATTGTTTGTTTGTTAGTTGTTAAATTTTTAAAATTTCATTACATGCTATTGTAATGTAGTTTTATTTACTGGATATTATATTTTCCAGACTTTCAGTTCAGGTTATCGACAATCCTAAAATTAGGAACGTTGTATCCAAGTTGACCTAGTTCCTCACTTAAATGGCTGATTTGATGAAAACCTCATTTTAAAAAAAATTAGTATGCGTTTTTAGTGTGGACATTCAAATAGAGTGAAACCGAGGCTATATTAGAGTACATGAATTTAGATGTAAATAGCTTCTACGTCGTTTTGAAACATGTAGCAATTCTTTCAAAATTCTTTGTTGTAGGTTTCATAGTGATGTTTAGAAATATCATTTTAGTGGGACTGTTAAACACTTCGACGTCAAGTGTTTTGTTGTGTTCATTCATGATGCAGCATTCCTCAGGTTCAAGTCCTACTGGTCAAAAGAACACATATTCTGTCCGCAAGGGAGTACACTCCAGCCCAGTTGATGTAAGCTGTGGTGTTCCACAGGAGTCTGTGCATTGACCTCTTCTCTTGATTCTGTACATTAAGCCGCCCTCAAGTGTCACAGATTATCATCCAGTGCCTCACCAATTGTACGCTGATGACATCCATATATACAAATCTTGACACCCAGTTGAAGTTGACGCCACCATCAAAGGAGTAGAGAGGTGCATTTCTGATGTAAAATCATGGATGGCCTCTGTGTGTGTGTGTGTGTGTGTGTGTGTGTGTGTGTGTGTGTGTGTGTGTGTGTGTGTGTATATGTGTGTGTGTGTGTGATTAGGAGTTTTAAGGTATCTTTAATATTTTTTCAGTCATATCACTACGATGTCTGCAGTGTAGCATTTTACAGTGATCTCTAGCACTGGGGCAACATGCTGCAGACATGTAACATGATATTCTACCCGGACACCAGACAGTCGAGTTCTAACACTAACCTCTTATATGCTGAGCGACTAGTGAGTCTTTGGTATGACTCTGTTAGGGTTCGAACCCACGACCTCTCGCTTCCGAGACGGGCGCTCTAACAACTCACTAGACCACCCGAGCAATCTCAATATAAATAAAAAAGTGCTCAATTAGACTAAAACATTATTGAAGAAATACTGTGAATTATTCAAAGCAGTTGTAGATAATACAATTTTGACAAGGTTACGAAATTTGGCGGACCAATACATTACCGCTTCCGATTTTAACACGAAATTTTTCATTCTTTCGACTTTAATAAAATAACCTTTTCATCATTAACTTGGATCACTTTAAGTTCCTCTCACATTTTCATTCGCAACTTTGATAATAAATTTTTTTAAAAGTTTTAAAAAAATTTGATGCTTTCGCTTCTTCCTGTTACTTAGTTTATGACCATTGGTTTATGACCATTGAATTGTAACAACATGGAATGTCCTGTACAATTGTAGCCGTTGGTACTAGTTAAAGTGGATACCTTTCAACAAAGTATTGTTATAAAGCTTTAACTACGTCATACTTTGGGTGGCTCAACCGTAAAATCCACGCGGACAATTAATGAATTTAAACATAAACCGTTACAAGTCATACCTTAAATGGTAAAATGCGTCATTGCATGAGAAAGGCTTCATTTATTCGCCTGGATATATCTATACATGTTGTCAATGATCCTAAAGTCAGCGAAAGCGGAAAGATTGAATACCGTGCTCCGTATTTTGGAAAGATGTTTGACACAAAACTCAAATTAAACTCAAAATTATAAAATTAAACAGCACACTTAAAGTAATTCCAAGTCATTGAAAATTTGGCTGCTAAGGAAGAAATACAGAATTCTAAGTCAGTGAAAATTTGGCTGCTAAGGAAGAAATACAGAATTCTAAGTCAGTGAAAATTTGGCTACTAAGGAAGAAATACAGAATTCTAAGTCAGTGAAAATTTGGCTACTAAGGAAGTAATACAGAATTCTAAGTCAGTGAAAATTTGGCTACTAAGGAAGAAATACAGAATTCTAAGTCAGTGAAAATTTGGCTGCTAAGGAAGAAATACAGAAATCTAAGTCAGTGAAAATTTGGCTGCTAAAGAAGAAATACAGAAATCGAAGTCAGTGAAAATTTGGCTGCTAAGGAAGAAATACAGAAATCGAAGTCAGTGAAAATTTGGCTACTAAGGAAGAAATACAGAAATCTGCAGGTTCTTTGTTTCTGTTTAAAATAAACCCAAAGCTACTGATTTGGGTTTAAACTTTAGAATTTTTTTTTATAGAGAGATTAGGGACTGATCTAATCTAATGCTATATTCTCAGTTATTATTGCAGTTCACATCAGCTTTTAAAGTCATAAAGTAATGACTTTAGGAGAGAACGAACGAAAAATCTAAAGAAGGACTTAGCATTACATGACTCAAGTGAGAAAATTAAACTACGGCAGTGTCAACCAATATGCTCCTAATAGCTTTCAAAGGCACTGTTACAATCACCAGTTTAGCATACATATATGAGAAGAAACAAAAAAATATGTACTGTACCAGCAGGAGGTGCGACGGTGACAAATCCGTCCCCATTTTGCAACATTAAGTCTCCATTCATCAATCTGAGACTTAACAAAAAATCGCTAACTCGTATTTTGACAATCTGAGACTTAATATTTTTGGTGACAAATCCGTCCCCATTTTGCAACATTAAGTCTCCATTCATCAATCTGAGACTTAATATTTTTGGTGACAAATCCGTCCCCATTTTGCAACATTTAGTCTCCGTTTGTCAAACTGAGATTTAACGAAAAATCGTTAATTTGTATTTTGTTGTTTCTAAGACTTAAAAAAAAACATCATTGGTGAAATCACCACGGGTAAATCAAAGTTTGTTCACTCCTGAAAATCTTTAGGACTTTACAAACAAACTAATTTGTAAAACTTCACCTCGTAGATCAATTAAATTATTAGATTGGTCGGTGAGTTTGAAATTAATTCTCGTTAAATAATTATTATGACATCGCATATAGACTGGATTAGTTGGGTCTTCAATAATTAGAAATCCTGGAGGAGCCGTTGGTGCAAATGAATATAGAATATAACCTTGCTGAGCTTGATTTGATTGCTCGAGATTTATTTGATAGCTTCCTTCGATAACGTCACATACTAAATTCAATGATATCACAGAGGATATATTTACGTTGTTTGGAGCGATATGTCTCCCACCGCCATCTGGGTCGTTATTAAATGTCAGAATATTTGTTTGTTGTCGTGATAATTTCTTCCAATCGTCATGGATTTTCTTAAACCCAATATCGATGGCATAACTGAGATATTTTTTTAATTCGTCGGGGTTATACCCAGGGATTTTAGATGTTTGAATATCCTCTTTGGGGATATTGTATTCTACCGCAAACACTTCTTTATAAATTTCATTCACTAATACTTGTTGAATAATTTGCGCATGAAATGTTTCCATATCGTTGATGATTTTGTTACATGCTTTTACAACGTTGATAAATTCATCTTGGGTGAGAGAGCCGGACTTTAAGGATATTAACAATAATGAAAAATCATTATTCATCGCTGTTAAATTTTCTTTGATTAGATTAGTGTAAAATATCATATTACTCTGGTTGTCATATCCTATAAACTTGTTGGGAGAATAATCTTGATAACTTTTTATTGGATTATCAGGTTTCATCTTGTCTGTGACATAATCAGATTTTACAGGTTCTGGTATATCAACGGTTTCTCGTCGAGGTGGTAGTTCAGGCCATCCTAATACTGATCTTATAGAACTCTGATAAATATCTACAACATACCCAGGGGAATTAATCTCGATCGCAGATGATAACGTCGGCTCGTGAACCGTTATAGCGATTTTTGATTCTTTTCCAGTGATAGATTTTATTCTTCGTTGTAATTCATTATTGATTTGTTCGATTTGATATGACCCAGTTGGTAA
This sequence comes from Unio pictorum, assembly GCA_030141615.1. Taxonomy (NCBI): domain Eukaryota; kingdom Metazoa; phylum Mollusca; class Bivalvia; order Unionida; family Unionidae; genus Unio; species Unio pictorum. Next base: position 4,674,833 of record JARLTB010000169.1, on the reverse strand, counting down.
CGAGACAACGTTCCAGTCTGGAGTTCCGTCTTCACGATTTTTCCACGCGAATACCAAGGAATTATTTGGTTGTTGACCACCAAATGCTACCGATCTGATATTGGGCCAGCTATGATATACTCGTAGTTTTGCTAGTGCGATCTCGCTCACGGGAATGGGAATCGGGAAATTCACACTGAATTCAGGACGCGTTGAGGTTACTGATATCATGCTTGCTTTCACTGGTGTTGTATTTGTTACTATTTGTTGAAGTAGTTCTTGCGACGACATTGTTATTATTATTATTCTACTCTAATTTTAGCATTATTGATTTATACAATTGAGCCATCGTTGAAAATTCGCTATCTGATATTGTTGTGTCATCGAGTGACGATGATATTAACGAGGATAATTGCGAGTAACCGGCAGATGCAATGTGAAATTTAATTATATAATTGTGTAGTTTACTCTGGCTACACGATGATAGTTTTTTTGTGATCCCGGTTAATATACCCGCAATTGTAGCCACCGCGGAAATAGCGATTGGAACTACGACCGGAGCGATCATTGTAACCGAAGACAGTATTATCCCAGCAGCAGTGATTACTCCTGACACCGAGTACACGGTGATATCAACTGCGGTTATTCTTCGTTGGTATTTTTTTATTTTTATTTGATACTCCTCGCAGAGAGAGCTGAGTTTAGTTTGAAATTCTCTGACTTGATCATAGCGATACTGATACACTGAAGGAATCGTCATTTTATTTTAAAAACAATAGCGTTTTCAATTATGATTCCCCCTAAACACGCTAGCGTTTTCAGTTTAATTGTTTACTTAAATCCACTACGAATTCTACGTACCACGTTGTTGAAACCCTGACTAGATTTCTATCTGTGGTCGTTATCGTGAATTGTTCAGTTGTATCCTTGTCGATGATCGTTGATATCATATTATTGACTCCAGATGAACTCGACGATGATATATTAAATTGATTCAGTGATACTATTGTTAATCGATAAATACCCTTGACTGCTGCGGTTATGTTTAAAATGTTGTTTGTGGGAGTCCACGTAAATGATCCGTATTGAATCGTGTATACTACGTTGTTGACTATAGATTTATCATGAGGAATTTTTATTTTTTCAATGACGCTTATCATCCTCGTTGCATCATCCCTCATTGCATTGTTGAATGTTTTAAGCTCATCGATGGATTTTTTAATCTCAGGAAGGGTTATTTCAATTTTATCAAATGGGGTTCCGATAAATTTATCAATGATGTTTTTACGAAGTGTTGAAAACTGTTTCACGTGTTTTTCATACTCGGATTGAAGAGAAGCTAGTTCCAATATAGAATCTTTTATCGAGGTGAGTTTTGGTGTGGTCACTGGTGGATTTCCAAAAAATTCTAGTATGGGTTTGTCAATTTGGTCAATTGCATTTCTTTGTGTTTCACTAAACTGATCAAATACAACTATGTGATCGTCATACTTATCATTGAGCGATTTCAATGAATTCACCGTGTTATCGAATGTTGCTAATTTATCTGTGATCGTTGAAACAAGTACACCTGGTTTGAGTTTACCCTGATCGGAAAATAACGCGATAGCATCCTCTGCTGCATCTCGTCGTTTAACCAAAATATCATCGAGAGAGACATTACTACTTTTCAATTTACCCTGGCGATCTTGAAATACAACTATTTCACCCGGATCAACACTTGCTAGGTTTAACGTTTCGGCTATTTCATCTTCGATTAATTTTTTAACACCCTTGATTTTATCAAAGGTTTCAACTCCACCAGGTTCGGGTTTCTTCAGCGTTGATAAAGGTCGTCCCCAAATATCAATCATTGTTATCATAAAAATCTTTTCTCTGTTTAAATCCAGCGGATTTTCAATCAAAAATTCGTAGAATTTTCAAAGATTTTCAATCCAGTGGATTTTCAATCAAAAATTCGTAGAATTTTCAAAGATTTTCAATCCAACGACCTCTAGTATACTCATTCACTACTACATGGGGTGGTTTTCTTGATTGAGGAATCAAAGATTCCTTTGAAATAGCATCAAGTACGTTTAATACTTCATTGCCACATATGGGTGGGTCAAGCATTGTTTGTGTTGGTAACGTGGAATACCAACGGGGTATTTTTAATTTACTTACATAGCGGTTAAATTCCTTCGGAGGCGCTAGTCCATATGAGTCAAAATAAATAATCCCGCGTGGATCAATCGCGTATGCAACCCAGTGAGTTCCAGGTCCGGAGCTGTTATCTAGATTAATAATACCGGTTTCAACGTGATTTGGTTGTGCCGGTAACTGATCTTTCATAAAAACACCTCTGAAATTTTTAATCTCGAGTTTTTTAGCGGCATCAATTAAATCAAAATTGGACATTGGAACCATCGGTTTGGAAATCGAAGATTTTGGAACTAGTAAACCGGTCCTAGTCTCAGGCCGCTTCCCTTGTACCATGAATACGGGGTTCCTGGTAGTCTTAGACCCTTTCCTTTTTTTTTACCAGCGCGGACGGATCCACCAGTTGCTTTCTTTAGTGCCATTCCTGCTGCGGTACCAACGGATCCTAACGCTGCCGCCTTCGCCACCGCTGGGGCCGCTGCGGCAATCAACCCTGGAATCAACCCTAACAACGGGAATATACCACCAGTCTTTTCCATGTTTTTAATTGCGCTCGCAGAAAGAGTAACCTGAACTCCTTTTTTTTCTTTTAGCGCTTTATTAAAATGATTAATCTGAGTTTTCGTCAGCGATAGTTTATTCCCTCCGCCATTCATTTGATTAGGTTTCAGCGTTATTGTGGTTCCACATTGCTTAGCTGATTTGGATTGTAATTTTTTTAGCTGACCAGGTGTCAACGTAACATTGATATTACTATACGACATTATACAAAACAGATTGATTCTAAATTAGAAATGCTAAGCATTTCTGAAATTGCAAAGCAATTTACAATTACAAATTTTCCACTGGTGCATCTACCAGTCTCATTCGTCCACCAACACCCTCGAGTATCATTGATTTATCACTGAGAATGACAGCAACTGCTCTATAATTAATAATACCACCAGGACGGGTTACACGAGCTCGGAAGTGTATATCAACGACGGACTGTCTCATCAAGTCAAGATGTTCTAGTGAAAAATAATAAATCGGATACAGACTTTTAAAATCCAACTGTGATATTTGTAGACCAGTATCAACATTTTGATCACGTTCCATATACGACAGCAACCGATGATAAACTCGTGCAATGTGGTTGTTTTCATAGTTAAGTTGTATATCCTCGGATGGTTCTTGCTGTCCGTTTATTTTCAACGAGACTTCATTAACACCTATCTGATCAAATATCATGTGGGAACGTTCTTGATCGTTTAATCGCGCAGTATTCTGTAGCGCAATAAATATGTGACGTGGAGCTGAAATACCCTGTTTTGATGCTAGATGCCATGTAAGTGTACCATCAATATTAGAATCCATGGTATCTGTGGACGTTGACAACCAACTTAATAATCTCTTCCCCCCTTGATCCATAAATGATAGTAACCGCGGTTCTGTTGACAACGATGGAGTCAGCACTGGCATCCATAGTGATAGTTTTGATAAAATGACTTTACCAGCGGCAACGCCAGCATCGCGCCAGATTGCATAATTATCAGTACCCCTTCTCATTAGCGTTATAGTATGCTTTACTCCATAGATAACTTTTCTGACGTTTCTACAAAATCCAAATATGTGGTGGAGCGGAATAGCACATGAAAACCGTCGATGTTGTCCCTGCAACGTTGCTACTCGTGTTGCAAATCCTAGGTTGTAGTTAGTAATATTATTTATGACATCAAAATCACCAGCTGGTCTTACATATCCGGCTGGTGCTGGATTAGCTGCAGTAGCTTGTGTTGCTTTTACTCTAGAATACTGGACGTGTTCGGCGTTATCAGTAATATCCTTAGAGAACATCATAGATGGACCAGCTGATCTAGTATAGTCATCAGAGTATCTCGCTAACCCGATTATTCCGGTAGCAACATCAACTTCACGTTCAATAGATTCGATTTCTCTTCCATCAATGAGATATCTAGCACTTTCAAATAAAGCTATGATGCCATTGTTAACAAAACCAACTCGGATAGTTGGGTCATTTGCATATGGTGTATTAGCTGCAACATCTGTTACGAGTTCACCTTCGACTTCAATAAAGGCTTCAGCGGGTAAAAAGTATTTACTGGTATCATGAACTTGAAGTTCAATTCTCCCCCGAAGATCAGGTTGTACTGCGTGATAGGCAAAAAATTGATAATCACGTACAGAGGTATCTTTGAGCACTGGGGCTTCCATGTCAAATGCAACATCAGGATTCTGTTTGAACATTTTTTATTATATACCCGTTGGTCTAAATTGGAGGTGAAATTGGAAATGTTTTGCATTTCCATCTTCGATTTTCAAAGATTTTTTATAATAATTATTTTTATAATAATTTGCAAAGCAATTTCATCGACGTCTTTGACGTTGTTTGTAGAAATTCTTTGAATTTCCAAGGCCACTTCCCGCTATCATATTTGCTGTTATGTTATCCTGGGCGTTAGTCATCAACGACTGTAGTTTTTCATCTACTGCGTTGTTTATAATCTTACTAACACTAGTAGGCATTACCGCAGTAGATGGTAAAACACTTGCGTTTTTAGGTAATGACGCTGGTCGGAAATCCTTGCGATTTCTACGAACTAGCGCTGTTAGTTTATCCTTCGCGGCTGAAAACGCCTTACTAGCAAGATCACCAACAGTGTTAATACCCTTATCTCGGATAACATCAATTGCCTTCATCGATAATTGTTTTACTAGCGGAGCCACTTTTGGAGCCATTCTTGAAAATAATCCCATTATAGTATTACCGAGACCATCTCCATAGTATGCTCGGTATTTTGGCAATCGTGAGTTTACCACGTAGACGCTAGTTGGTTTATCATGGTTGTAGTGTATGATCATTCTCTATTCAATTGCTATTTATCTAATCAGGAAATCCTACGGATTTCTGGTGACATTAGTCACTATGATAACCCTCCGCTAACTCTTCAATGAAATCTCTATATGTTGTAATATCCATGATACCACCTTGAAATAACCTCCTACAGATATCAGCTGCTTCATTGATTATTTCCAGTGAGTTATTCCCAGCTCGTTTTCCTCCTACGAGTACTTTTAATCGTGCTATATCACCGAGAATATTGCCAGGACAGGAAATACTTGCATTTCCTATGCTTGCATTTCCAGAAATATTTGTATTTCCACTTGAATATCCTTCTCCTTTATACTTTTTAATTCCCTGCAGAAAGTCCTTATACGACTGTTTCCCCTTCTCCTTCTCAGTAAGATTTTTAATTTCTTTCTTCGTTTTATATATCCAATCATACCAGTCATCTCGTGATATTTTACTATCCTGATACTCCTTTTTGAGAATGTCCCTTCTTATATCATAGCTTTTGACAGCAAACTCACCAAAGGTGATGTAATCACTGGGTTTTTTAAATGGAAACTCTTTTATTTTTAATACAATATCAGGATTGAGTTTGTTTATAAAGGTAACACGACTCTTCATGGAAACAGCTCCCTCTTCTTCCTGTTCTTCTTGTTCTTCTTATTCTTCTCGTTCTTCTCGTTCTTCTTGTTCTTCTCGTTCTTGCTGTCGTTGTAGTTCCATCTCCCCTGCGATTTCACCTGGAAGTATTTGTACAGCCTGTTTTGTTTGTTTAGTTCGTTTTGCTATTTTCTCTAACACAGGGAGAAGAGGCTTCTCTTCTCGTTTTCCCTCTTTAGGGATATCTCCATATATCGCCCGTTCAGTAGCTGTTTTCACACCCTCAGTGGCACTAACAATAGGTTTGAAGAGTTGTTCAGAATCCTCTGTAAAATCAGTCTGAAATAATTGCCGCTGTTGAAGTTTTTCACGGATTTTATTACGAAGTGGTAATATTTTCTGGATAGCGCTAAGCCTCTCTCTAGCCGATCTCGTTGTTAATGACTCTCCAACCATTATTATAAATAACACTGGTGTTTTCAATTAATGTTTTCAAATTAAAAAATCTAAAATAGATTTTGAAAGCTGTTATTAATTTATTTTATTTTTTTTTATTTTATTTTTATCAGATTTTGTTAAATTTTAGCTGTTTTTAGTCATTTTAAGTCGTTTTTTGTGTCATTTTACACTGTTTTTGACTAATTTTAACTAGAAACCGTAAAAATCTCTTTGAGATTTGAGGTTTAACTGGTCGAATTTTAACATTAATTTCCCATATGTTTTTCCACCTGAAATATTTTTTTTTAATTTAGAAATTAATTTTAATTTTATATATATATAATGAATCAATCAATCGTCGACGAAATCGTAACGCAACTTAACCGATTAAACGAAATCCTAGAAATCACTGCAATAGTAGCACAAAAAAAAAATACAACATTTCAATGCTGACTATCTTGCAGATGAATTCCGTAAGATTGAATCTGCACGGGCTAAGGACTATCCAACATATCGATCGGAGTATCGTGTAGTTAAAACATTAATCAGACAGCGTAATATGATAATTTATTATCTCAAAAAATTCGGTAACGATAGCTTGTTAGTTGAACTTGTTGCTCTTAGTCAACTTCTTCATCCACTATTGAAAGCCATTGGAGAAGTATTTGAAGAAGAAAAAATATATCTCAGTTTGCTGAGCAATTTGATAACAGCTGTATGTAGAAATCTTTAAAAATCTTAAGATTTTTTATTTTGAATTTATTTATTTTTTTATGCCCAACAAAATGAGACTTTAGCGTCAAATCTATCAGAGTATGTTGATGAAATTACATAATCAGCTGCTTGTATTACAGATGTATTATTAATATTAAAAAACCTTGCGGCGGAACATGATGATGGAAAATCTTTAATCTCATCGTCGTAAAAGGCAGTTACTGGTCTTTTTTTTCGATTTTTACTTGCATTTGGGTTTTTATTAAGACAGTTTTGTTGTTGAGTAACTACTCGTAAATTATCGATATGATTATTTAACTTATTGCGATCAATATGATCCACCACATAACCCGGAGGAATTTCTCCGAGAAAAATTTCTACGATAAATCTATGGGCGTGATAAAATTTCATTTTTCTTTCTATGGGTATACCAATTTGTAAATAGCCAGTAATATTATTTACAATACCAATTTTTTTTCTTAATCGTTTATTTCTAATCGTGCCATCTCGGGATGCCTCATAGTTAACGTAAATCGGATGCGAGCGGTATTCGTTTGAATTCATTTATTTTATATAGGAATTTATTTGTCTAAATGTTATTGTTGAAAATGCTAGCATTTGGAAATTACAAAGCAATTTCTACTTTGGTTTGTTTATGTAGTCTTCAGGAGTTTGGATAACTGGAGTTCTGTGATTTACGTGAGTATAAACATCATAGTACCGTTTTAATTCTCTGTATTTTTTTCCGCCGTGTTCTAGGCATAATTTAGTTTCACCCCGTACTCCAACGCCACACACGATACAAGGTTTCGGGCCTGTACTACCACGCCGAATTAATACTTGATGCTGTCCGCAATATTCCTTTTTCGATTTTTTATTACATATATCCGTCGAACCGATTAGCAACCATTTACAATTATACATTATATAATTACATATATATTTAATTAAATTTTAAACAATTGTTTTAATTATTTTTTTGAATTAGATATTTGCTTTAATATAATGAGTAGAAATTATTTTTCATTCGATGCAAGATCTGGATTATCACTAAGAAGACTTGATAGAGACCTCAAAAAACTAAGAAAACTCGCCATGAAAGAATTTCGCCTTGACGGAGCCTTAGGTATGTTTACCAGTTACCGAATAATGGCGGAAAGACTCTACGACGGCACAATAGATGAAGTTCGTGCGATGAATATAACATCACAATTTGGTAATTACAGATATTATTGCAGAATAAAATGGATAAAATATGACGATGAAACTCATCGTTGGATTATCCGAGATAATTATAACCCTGTAACGAAAGATGGTAAAAATGTAATATTTTCATCAGATATGAATCCTGGATTGTTAGTTGGAATTGATAGTCATTATTATAACAGAGCTTATCCCGTAACTGTTGTGATGTACGGGTTATACAGAATTCATACAGATATTGATCACGATAGAATGTATCCAATGAGAAAATCATCAATGATAAATTGCGTGGCAGAGAGAGTTATAGAACATTTTAAAAATTCTTCGCGAGGAAATGGATTAACTAAACAGCGAGAAGAAAAGATAATGAGTTGGGGGATGATGACGGAAAAAAGTGGAGCCTCAATTAGTGATGTTGCTAAGTTAGAAACATCTTTAAGATACCCAGTTACAATTAAATCGTTAACCGGAGAAATATTAAAGGATTGTAAATATAAGTCAAATAAAGTACCGATTGAAATTATCGATCACAACGGACACGCCTGGAATTCTGGTATTACTGAATTTCCACCGTCGAAGGTTGTAAGATATATAAAAGAATTTAATGGAAACATATTTGATGCAATTGCGGCGGTATATAAAGATGATCCAACTGGAGTATGGTTATTTAAGAGTGATGAAAATCCTGAGATGGATTTTGACCAGTTCGTGAAAACTAACGGAGAATTATACCGAACTGAAGAATTAAATAATCGTATGAGAGATGTTACAAAGAATTTCGTAGAAAACTTTGATGAAAACATATTGTGTAATTCTTTTACAGTATCATCAGTGGCTGCTCACTACGCCCGTGAAAAGAATTCTTGGCGAAAAACTCCGAAGGGATTTCTTGAGGATATAAAATTAAGTTGTGTTGAGTACGGACACGGCGGATTGTGGAATACTAAATACGATATTAATAATTTAATTTCCGCCGATATGAGTGCTAGTTATCCTGGAGGGTTTTTAGGAATGGGAGAATGTGCTAAATACTTTAAACGTTTCGGACACCCAACGCATGAAATGACACGAGTTTCGATTAATGGAAATTTACCTGATTTTGATTTACCAGGATTTGCTAAGGTTATTGCGTTCAAACTTCGCGATGGATTACATCCTTGTAGTTATTTATGGCTTGGAAAACACATGTCTGAGAAATTATGGACGCCAATAGTATTGCTGCGATATATGCTTGATAGTGGTATGCTGACTATGTTGACCGTTAGTGAAGCAATAATAAGCTATAAATCTCAAAAAGATGTTTGGTTACCAACACCAGATTTAGATAGAGAGATTGAAAAGGTAAGAGAGAATTTTCCGGAATACAGCGAAGAGCGAATTATGGAAATGGCTAAACAAATGTATTGTGACAGAGAGAAATCAGCAAAGGATTTAGGACGAAAAATCATTGGAAAGTTTACTCAAGGAGGAAGATTTAATAACACTAGAACCTCTTCTAGATTAGTAATTGATCCGATTGAAGAACAAATTATTATTAAACATCTCACTGATACTAATAGATTTGTAACGAGTAGAAAAGTATTTTTATCAAATGGGGAAGAATACGGTACTGTTATAACTTACATAGATGGAGAAAGCCCTCAATATGCAGGATTAAGATCTTCCATGTTAGCGTATACAAGTATTAATTTATTTTCGATGATAAATAGATTTCCAGATATCGCTGTAAGAGTTGCTACAGATTCTATGTATTTTCATAAAAAACATATTGATGTTGTTACACCATATTTAGGAGGAAACGCTGGCGTTTCAGGTTGGGGAACTTGGAGAATTAAGAAAGAGCGATTACACTGTTATAATCATCATGTAGATGTTGAGATACTTGGTAGTTACCGCGGAAAGAATCCTGAAAATATTCAAATTGAGTTTTCTAGTGCGCCATCAGTGTTTGATCCAATAACTCGCTATAAGATAATTTATTTGAATGGGTTGGGAGGTTCTGGAAAAACTGAAAGAATTATAGAATTATATAAAGATTTTGGTATAAAAGGATTAGCACATTCTCATTCACTAAAGAAAGATTTAATAAAACGTGGAATTCCTGCTAGTACTTATCACAGTTTCTTTAGATGGAAAGGTGATAAATGGGATCCTTCTCGAATGGGTAATAAATATATCCCATCGGTCATTTTTTGGGATGAAGTGTGTACAGTACCGTTAACAATATTAAAAACATTTCTAGATTGGTTACGTACAAAGAACACTAAGGTGATATTCTGTGGTGATGATGGTCAACCACCACCATTTATTGGAGAATCACCACATAAGTGGTTGAAGGAACACGCCGATTACTACGAAGAAATCACAGAAGATTTTAGATCACTAGATGATAAAATAAAAAATTTAAAACGTAGAATAAGACGGCAATCTGATTACGAGCAATGTAGAGTTCTCAGAGAAGTTATTGATGAAACTCCTGAAGAAGATTTTTGGGAATCTTGGAAACCTGCTGATATAGTATTTGCAAGTAGAAAAATAATTCGTGATGATATTCAGCGACGATTATTTGAGATACATAAAGAGAAGTTTTCTAATGAAAAAGTACCTTTATGTTACAGACCGTCTGACACACGAAAACAAGACATTAATGTCGATATTCCAAGTAGAAACGCTAGTGTTTCTGGAAACGAAGTTTCTAGAATTGAAAAATTAGTTAAAAATGAAATTGTGTATGTGGATATTGATGTTGTTGAGGATGCATTGAGTGCTGAAAATTCTCCCTGGATACTAGGATACGCCGCCACAATACACTCATCACAAGGATTAACTATTGAGGATACAACTATTTGGATCGTAGATAATCGTATCGAGTGGTCAAATTTAGTTTATTTAGCGGTATCTAGAGCTAGACGAATAAATCAATTGAGAAGAGTTATCATCGAAGATAACGCGAACAGCTCTGATGTTGATATTTACATTGTTGAGAAAAAATTATCGGGATATCGAAAGTCGGATAAGGAAAAAAAAAGAAATTTTAATATTAACTCAAAACTAATTTTATCATTGAAAACGCAACAAGATAATCACTGCGCTGCTTGCAACTGTTTAATGCGATGGAGATTTCATCCTGGAGATAGTTATCAATTTACCGTTGACAGAATTGATAATAATTTAGGACATATTATTGGTAATGTAAGATTAACATGTCTCGCGTGTAATATACGTCACGCTGGAAATGCTAGCATTTCTAACTAATTTTTCGTGGTGGTAATTGAGTATCTTCAGGAATAACTTGTAGTTGTTCGCGTGTAAATCCTCGCTGAGGTGCGGATGAATCTAATCTATAAATTGCTGGCCTAGAAATGCTAGCGTTTCCACTAAAAGATCGTGTCGACGATGATATTTTATGTGTAGTGATACTCCAAATAGGATCAGTGGCTCTTGCGCCACCACCTTCGAGTTCACCTGGCTCATATAAATATCTTACAGTGACGTTACTAAGAATTGGTTGGAAATTGGAAATGTTAGTGGAAATGGTAGGTATATACTCTTTTTTTATTGCGATGTTAGGTTTGATGCCAATCATTCTAGTTATTTCGTTATTTAACGCAGATACTACTTTTGGTAACCTTGAGACCCATTCACGAGAGCGAGTTTCTTGAGTAAATTCTTTTGCGTATTGATATCCAAATAACCGCTCAGCGAGAGTTCTATTAAATCTCTGTACAATTGCCTGATCACGGTGTATTGCAGTGTGCCCTCGTCTGATGGTGACATTATGATGTTTCATCGTTGTTAAAACAGCGCCTTGAAATTCCTTACCAGGATCAACTTGTAACAGATTTGGCCAGCGTAGTGGGCCTCGTCAATAAATCTTTTCAAATGCAGAAGCAACTTCATTGGCCGATTTTGTTTTTAGCGGTTCTGCTTGTTTGTATCGACTCGCAATATCAACTACGGTTAACGCGTATTTGTAACCATTGTCATACGGCAGAAATAGTATATCAGCTTGATGAACTTCATTAGGAACGGTCACATCAAAATGCGAGTAGTTAATTTGTTTAGGCGCTGGTAGATAAATTTGCCATATTGCCTGTTTAGATAACCAGTTTGCCGCTGTAGATTTTTTCACCTTTGATGCGCTAGCGAGTTTATTGATTGCTGCGTAACCTCTCCAGTATCCTCTCGGAGAATAATAAATAGATTCCATATTAAAATGCTAGCATTTTTAATTACCAGCACCTAACATCAATTTACCCTTCATAGCAGATTTTACCAACCACGAAGCCAACTTTTCTTTGAAGGATTTATCAGGAATAGCATTTAATGCATGAATTAATTTCACTTCCGCAAGATGTCTGTGTTGAAGATTGCTGCTTTTATACGCGACATCATGAGCATGACACGCCTTATCAATAGCGTTTATTGGATACTCGCCGGGTCGGGGCAGATTTTGATCATCAAGTCTGATATCTAATCGTGTTCCCGGTCCACAGTAGCTATATCCTGGAAGGTGCTTTTCTCCTGGATACTTTGCCCACGGTGTTCCAGGGAGTTTTGTTAACTTGGCTGCAATATCACCTCCTTTTTTTTTTTTAAAGCCTTGGTTGCACCAAGGGAAGTAAATCTAAATTTTTTCGTACTACATTGTACACATTTACCAGAAAGCGCTGATCGATTATTTTTCGTTGTAATCGTCGTCAAGTCATTTGTGCCAGTACGCGTCCTACACTTCACACAATATAGATCCATAATTTATATATAAAGCATGAATGTAATTGATTATTCAGCTACGAGACGACGGGAACCTATTAGACACCAAGCAATGTTACCAAACTCTATTCGCGCGATTATCATCGGACCATCTGGATGCGGCAAGACACAATTGCTACTTAATTTGATAACGAGATGGATGAAGTGGGATAAGTTGTATATGATTGCTCCGAGTGTAGATGATCAGCGATGTTATGAAGTGTTAAAAGATTTTAACGAAGCCGCGCGAGAAATTAACGGCGATGATATTATTGAGTTTATAACCGATATCGAAGAGGCACCTAACATTGACTCCATTGACGGAAGTATTAACAATTTAGTCGTATATGATGATATCATGCTAGATAATCAAAAAAATCCTGCTAGAATATTTTCCAGAGGCAGACATAAAAACACCGACGTGATATATGTAACTCAACGTTACACTCAAATACTAAAAGTGATCCGAGATAACTGCAATATGCTGTGTGTATTTAACGGAGTTGATACTCATACTCTTAGAAATATTTGGCAAACTTGGTGCGGTGGTGATATGGATCATAATCAATTTAAAAATTTCTTTAGTGTGGCTAAAGCCACTCCACATGGATTTGTGACGATAAATTTATCAGACCCTCGGACAAGATATCGTGTCGGACTTGATCAAATATTTAGTTAGGAATTAAGAATAATGGAAATTTTCTAATCGTTTCTGTGTTCGCGCTAGTTCATCAGCATAATATTCCAGTTCTTCCGTGTATCTATTTTCGATAGTAGTACAATTTTCACAAGTGGTCAATTTTCCACCACCAGAGATTATTTGTGTTATCTGTTGCTGGTATTTATCACACTGTTGTTGTAGTTGTTCTATCTCTTCTTTATATTTTCCATGTTGATGGTGTAATAGTTTTTTTAATTTCTCTATTTGATTCTGTTGCCGCTGAAAATCCTGTTGTTGCTGTTCTATCTGCTGCTGGTATTTATCACGTTGTTGTTGGAACTGCTGTTGCTCACGCAATTGTTGTTGTGATTTTTCATTAAGATTATAGTTTATAAGCTCCAGGTTGCTGATTATATTATCCTTTTTTGTTATTTTTGAATTCAGTTGGTGGACTTCTTCTTGAGATTTTTTTAGCTGATGGATTTCTTCTCGAGATTTTTTTAGTTCTTTTTGTAAATTCTCGAGATCATTCTCATAATCATCTTTTAAAATCTTAAGATCATTCTCATAATCATCTTTTAAAATCTTAAGATCATTCTCATAATCATCTTTTGAATTTTCAGCGGTATTATCACTGACAGTCTCTGTATCCTCGATAGAGTGTAATGTATTATCAACAATCCCATCGCAGGGGATTAATGGCCTTTCAATAGTTGGACTCTCATCTGCGATTTTATTAAGAAATTTATTTAGTATACTCAGTTTCTTACGACTATTTAACGGTATTCCCCATATAGAATATACCCTAGGAATCCCAATATGATATCGTTGTGCAATATTCGCAATAGTATCTCTACCACGAGCTTGTTGTATTTCTTGAATTTGTTCAGGAGTTAATGGGGTTGATTTTATTGGCATTATAAATTATTCAACAAAAAAAAATTATTGATAATTATTCATGATAAATTAACACTATTATTAATAATATATTCGTTAATTATCATATTGTTTGATAATATAATTATCGATAATTATTCATAAACGAAGCAGCTTTTTTTTGTAAAGTCCTAAAGATTTTCAGGAGTGAACAAACTTTGATTTACCCGTGGTGATTTCACCAATGATGTTTTTTTTTTAAGTCTTAGAAACAACAAAATACAAATTAACGATTTTTCGTTAAATCTCAGTTTGACAAACGGAGACTAAATGTTGCAAAATGGGGACGGATTTGTCACCAAAAATATTAAGTCTCAGATTGATGAATGGAGACTTAATGTTGCAAAATGGGGACGGATTTGTCACCAAAAATATTAAGTCTCAGATTGTCAAAATACGAGTTAGCGATTTTTTGTTAAGTCTCAGATTGATGAATGGAGACTTAATGTTGCAAAATGGGGACGGATTTGTCACCGTCGCACCTCCTGCTGCTACTGTAGACTTAACGTTGTCCAGTATTAATGCTATTTATCTCGGATATGATTAGCTAATATGTTTTTCTCACACTTACACAGATGTTGCACTGCTTTATCTCATCCAGTTATAAACAATTGAATTATGAGTAATAAGACCCCTCTCTCTCTCTCTCTCTCTCTCTCTCTCTCTCTCTCTCTCTCTCTCTCTCTCTCTCTCTCTCTCTCTCTCTCCCCCCCCTAGGTTATGCAGCGCCATGATATTACTAATACGATAGACTGCTTCGATATAGTTTTTTGTTGTAACTGAACAGAAAAATTGAGTTTGATTATACGCTGCGTGCATTCAACGTTTAATGTCAATGGATAAACAGTTAATTCATGTGCGCGCATGCGCAACATATATGAATGTAAAAGTACTTAACGGTGTAATATGTATCACACGGTTTGGTTGTTTTAATTTTAGCTGCCCGTTGTGTGTGGTGTCCGTGTACTGCTATGTTGTGGTGCCATGAGTAGTGTCCGCGTATGCTGCCGTGTTTTGGTGCCATGTGTATAGTGACCGTGATGTGGTGCCCATGAGTGGTGCCGTATGTGGTGCCATGTGTGTAGTGCCCGTGTGTGCCTGTGTATGATGCCTGAGTGCTCCCGTGTGTGCCCGTGTGTGGTGCCATGAGTATAGTGCCCGTGTGTGCCCGTGTGTGGTGCTGTGTGTGCCCATGTTGTGGTGCCCGTGTTGTGTATGGTATCATGTGTATGCTGCCTTTGTGTATGCTGCTTTATATATATATATATATATATATATATATATATATATATATATATATATATATATATATATATATATATATATATATAATTGGGTGATGTGAAGTTGCATACTGTCGGGTTTATTGTGACGTATACACTGTGTCTGGTGACGTTGGTTCGGAAGAGTGTATTAGTATTGTCGATGCGAGGGACCAAGGCTTCGCGACCATCGAGTCTGTGTTGAATGTAAGGACTCTCGAGGGATCCTTCAAACAGACAGGGAGGAGTGGACCATTCGTGGTGACTCCTTGACCATTGACTAGAGTGGTGGAACCGGAGATGCATCTTGGACGTCAAATGGACGCCACGATAGTTATGAAATAAGTGTTCGATATTATTGCTATTACTATCTGAGCAAATATTTCACATTTATGTATCAACTTCGTTATCTGAACGATAAACTCAAAATTTCAGCTTTACATTGCTAAATCGTTACATTAACGATGATAAAAAACATAACATACTTGCCTTTACCTTGGTAAGTCGTTATATGCACGATATAACCAAAATTACAGGCATTTACATCTGTCTCGTTATACGAGCTCTCTCTCTCTCTCTCTCTCTCTCTCTCTCTCTCTCTCTCTCTATATATATATATATATATATATATATATATATATATATATATATATATATATACACACTTGTATTTGTTGATCGGTTGATAAGACTTTATTCACGTCAGTTTCAAATACCTTTCGTTGAAATCATCCTTTGAGGTTTTTTTGTCTTCATTGAGTTACTTGTTGTTGATAATTCCATGTTAGGAACATTATAATTTTCGTTATCTTTTGTTTTATAATGGTGTCAGATTTGTTTACATTTAAAATGCGTTTATAAATAAACATCTTATTAACGCAGTTGCCTTCGGTGTCTTCACTAATCCAGTCCAACCCGGCTTTATCCTGTGACATGTATGACTGTCAAGAAATCTAAACTGCCAGTAGACATTTATAAGACAAAATTTAATTATAAAATAAACAAAATTATTAGCTTAACGCTGTAACCTCTACCCCACGAGAGAGAGAGAGAGAGAGAGAGAGAGAGAGAGAGAGAGAGAGAGAGAGAGAGAGAGCAGTGCAACATCTGTGTAAGTGTGATTTATCAAATTTATCAAGTGTTTACATAATATTTAATTTTTTTAAATTTATGGTCAAAATGCTCGAAGAATAGAACTTATGCGTGAGTTTCACCAAATTCTCAGTTGAAGGAAAGCATACTATCAGAGATATTACTGTAAGGAAAGCATTAGACATACTATCAGAGATATTACTGTATTTTGCCCTCCACAGTTTGGCCGTCACATAAAGACAACAAATATTTTAACATAGGCAAGGTAGAATAAGATAGGTAACTAAGACATGAATAAGACCTATAAGATAAACAAGACATGCAAATCAATACCCTGGTAAACATAATTGGATTCCTGGAATCTTGATGGAACAGGTCAGCGCTAGAATGATCAATTGATTCCTGGAAACGTTCTGGGATGGAGACGTGTAACAAAAGCTGCTTATACATTTCTTCCGTCCAGATATGAATGGGTGCCATTGGTGTTGTGTACTGGAGTAAGGGTCTAAATGGTTTAACTTATCGATTTTTTTTTAAGTGCACTGAATAAACACATTTTAACTCGATTGATCCTTTAAACACAACGAGCGATTTAACATATTAGCCTGTATTGTATTTGTTAATTGTTAACCGTTATCAAATTTCATGAAGCTTTCAATGCAGGCAGGATGTGGTGAAGTTTAGAATATTTCTACCAAGCTCGAGTAATTATTTAAAATGTTAGTTAAATATATAAATGCAATATGTATTTATGTAAAATCACAGACACAAGAATTAATTAAGACAAGAATTAAAACAAGAATTAAAAATGCAGGATACATCGTTCTACTTTCTCCATCTGAAGCCTTTAACAGGGTTCTCTGTAAAAGCAAAGTCTGATATTACATATTACGAGGCAGAAGACAAGATGGTTCGACAGTGCCCACAATCTCATCGATAACAAAGAGAAAATTAAATGTATGCGCTAGGCCTGGTTTCCTGTCCGGGCTTAAAAATAAATCAATGATATGAAGTTATAATTTTTTAAAAACTGTTGTCCGCCTTAAAGATGACTAATGAGATAGTTTAAGTCTTATCTTTAATACTTGTACTAAGTATTCCCACAACGTTATCACATTTTAAAGAGTACCCGTAATTGAATACCAGTCTTCGGCGTGACGTATTCTCATTGCTATTGTTGATGATTATATATCTAGTAAATTAGTATAAGATTTTTTTTTTTTTACTGTGATCATTATTTTCAATAGCGTGTCTTTCCACAGATTTGGAATTAGTCACTATGACATTTTTGTGCCGACTATGACGTTCGAACACGAGGTAAATGAATTTTAATTGACCGCATTCGGCATTTTTTCTCACAGAATATAAATCCTAATTCATTGCAATACTATTTTCATTAGCTGTGTTAGCTATCTAGCAAAGATTCTGAATCCAGCATCTCTTCCACAGAAAGACTTCGTAGTGAAAACTGCTCCCCACGAGTACAGTTGTATACATTTTGGTGCAATCGTAATACGAGATACATTGAAGAAAGATATGTAGCAATACCTGCCTAATAAAGACCCTGAGTTATGTTAATCTCTACCGATTGCGACTGTTACACTCCGTACTTCTTAGCCATTTTGTGATATATCTTGTACTGTATATTCCGACTTGCTGGCCAATCTGACCTAAATTCCAGTCCTAAATGTGTCTGGATTATGCAAGTTTTATTGAAGTGATCATCAGTATTGCACAAAGATAAAGGGCATTAGTATTTTCATCAAATATGCTAACATGTTCTAATTAAGATCCAATCCAATTGTTACGCCTCGATGTAGCAGGCAAGAATGAAAACAATCAAGATTTGTAAAACTCAACAAATAATATTGTTTCTATACAATGCAAAAGTGAACTTACTTTTTAAATACAAATATTATGAATGAGATCCCAAATGTTTTGTTAACGTTTGTACACAAGCCCAATGTATCAATGCCCAACTGAATTCCAGTAGTATTCCAATTCAGTTCCAATATCGAATGTGTTTATGCTCCTGGGGTATCGAAAGTGGCAATGGGCTAATAGTCTGGATTCTGGCGATGTACGTAGAAGCTTTTGATGTTTCACAATACTATTGTCCAAAATGTTCATATTTGAGTTCACCATAATTCCAAATTAATGTTTCTGTTCAAGAACATTATTGATGAGCACTTTGTATCTTCAGTGAATAATTATTGAAAAATAATTCCACCGAAACGAAATACTGAACACAGCAATAAGACTGATTCTGCTAAAAATGTTAATGTAAGAATGAGCAATTTTATCAACTTAGCAAGATTATATAAAAGCTAAGACACAATAGATGAACCAGGTCTAGGTTCCAAAATTGAGTTCTATAACATTTGAAGTATTCAAAAAATATAAACAATGTTACTAATTGTATAATACAAAAACATGGTAAACATCGTGTAAAACTTGTTTTCAATCAGGGAATTCGCATTGTATAGACCCAGACCCAATAAACATGTTTACCTCCAATTATATAGATCTGAATATTTACCCTACACTCTTAGAAAAAAACTATTATTTATGTATGTTGTTCTTATAAATAAATCTCCCTAGTTAGGCAAACAGTGAATTTAATTTTGGATATATATATATATATGAGGCCTGGTCCGCCTGTCTTGGAGTTTATGGAAGGGGCAAGATCAACGAGAACGGGCAGCGACTTCTGGAGATGTGCTGCTCCCACAGCCTATGTGTGACCAACACTTTCTTCCAATGCAAGGAGATCCACCAGGTGTCTTGGAGACTCCCACGTTCACTACACTGGCACCAGCTAGACCTTGTCATTACCAGGCGTACGGAACTGGCCAGCGTCCTCATAACCAGCAGCTATCATAGTGCCGACTGCGACACGGATCATTCCCTTGTGGTTAGTAAGGTGCGAATATTACCCAAGAAGCTGCACCATGCCAAGAGGAAGGGTCACCCTCGCATCAACACCTGCTGTGCAAGTAACCCAGAGAAAACACAGCAGTTCATCAGCAATGTGCAAGAAGCTCTCACCAAAGTGACACCTTATGACGCCATTGACTCCAAGTGGGCCCATCTCCGTGACTCTGTGTACAACTCAGCCATCATAGCTTACGGGAAGAGGGAACGGATAAAACTGTCCGGAATGAGGCAAACTGGGAGGAGATGGAGTCCGTGACTGAGGCAAAGAGGAAAGCCCTCCTGGCATACAAAGCTGTACCTAGCCCAAGAACATTGCAAGCACTCAGGAATGCAAGGAAGAACGCCCAGAAGACTGCCCGCCACTGTGCCAACATATACTGGCTTAACCTTTGCAACAGTATACAGAATGCTGCCGACAACGGGGATGCAAGAGGAATGTATGAGGGCATCAAGAAGGCGACAGGCCCCTCCATCTCAAAGACCGCCCTCCTCAAGTTCAAGACAGGTAAAGACATCACAGACCAGAGCAAACAACTGCAGCGATGGGTTGAACACTATCTCGAGCTATATGCAACCCAAAACAACGTCACTGACACTGCCCTGGATGCCATTCCAGACCTGCCTGTCATGGAGGAGCTAGACACACAGCCCACCCTGGAAGAGCTCGGAAAAGCCATAGACTGCCTTGCCTGTGGGAAGGCTCCTGGAAGCGACGGCATTCCGTCTGAAATCCTCAAGAGTGGGAAACCAGTGCTGCTCCAGCCGCTACACACACTCCTCTGCTTCTGTTGGGAACAGGGATACATCCCACAGGACATGCGTGACGCCAACATCGTCACTTTGTACAAGACCAAGGGAGACCGTAGCGACTGCAACAACTACAGTGGCATTTCCCTCCTCAGCGTTGTCGGAAAGGCTTTCGCCCGTGTTGCCTTGGCGCGCTTGCAGATCCTAGCCTACCGCGTCTACCCAGAGTCCCGGTGTGGATTTCGAGTGGGCAGGTCAATTGTAGACATGATCTTCTCACTATGTCAGCTGCAGGAGAAGTGTCATGAGCAGCAGATACATTGCCTTCATAGACCTGACAAAGGCATTTGACCTGGTCAGTCGGAGCAGACTCTTCAGAATCCTGCAGAAGATTGGCTACCCCGCACGTCTACTTGCTGTAATCATGTCATTCCACGAGAACATGCACAGCACAGTGTGTTTCAATGGCGCAACATCAGAGGCCTACCCAGTAATCAGCGGAGTCAAACAAGGCTGTGTGCTTGCGCCGACTCTCTTCGCCATATTCTTCTCCATGCTTCTCCAGTATGCCTTCAAGTGCTGCAGCGATGGAGTGTACATCCATACCAGGGCTGACGGAAAGCTGTTCAACATCGCCCGTCTCCGCGCTAGGACTAAAACCACAAAGGTACTCATTCGTGAATTGCTTTTTGCCGATGATGCAGCCTTGACATCTCACACGGAAGACTGACCGCAGCAGTTGGTATGCCGCCTCTCCAACGCTTGCAAGAAATTTGGACTGACCATCAGCTTGAAGAAAACAAATGTCATGGCGCAAGATGCAGACTCCACTCCCTCTGTACCATTGATGGATACAACTTGGAAGTAGTCGAGAACTTCACATACCTCGGGTCCAACATCTCCAGCTGACTCTCAATTGATTACGAGGTGAATGGTAGGATTGTCAAGGCAGCTGCAGTGATGGCCAGACTTAACCAGAGGGTATGGAACAACCCCAACCTCACCGAGAAGACCAAACTGCGTGTCTACCAAGCCTGCGTGCTCAGCTTACTCCTCTACAGCAGCGAAACATGGACCACTTATGCAAGTCACGAGAGAAAACTCAACAGCTTCCACCTGAGATGTCTGCGGCGCATTATGCACATCAAGTGACAGGACAAAGTAATGAACACAGAGGTTCTAAAACGCGCCAACATCAACAGCGAATTCGCCATTCTCAGTGAGAGGCGCCTTCGCTGGCTCGGCCATGTTAATAGAATGGACCCGGGCCGCATCCCTAAGGACATATTATATTGGGAACTAGCAGAAGGTACACGACCAACTGGACGTCCACGCCTGTGCTACAAAGACGTTTGCAAGAGAGACATAAGGATGGCCAACAACGATGTCAACAAATGGGAGAGCTTTGCTAATGACCGTCCCATCTGGCGCCTAGCTGTCCAGCAGGGAGTTAGCAAAGCTGAGGATGACAGAAATAGGAAGCATGCTCAAAAGAGAGCCAGAAAGAAGGAACAGCTGACTTTGGAGCTAAGCCATCGTCTCACGTAGACGGACGGATGCCACGGATATATATATATATATATATATATATATATATATATATATATATATATATATATATATATATATATATATATATATATATATATATATAGAGAGAGAGAGAGAGAGAGAGAGAGACAGAGAGACAGAGACAGAGAGACAGACGGGCAAAGACGGGGTAAAAGACATACAGATCTACTAAGAGAGAATGAGATATCGCAACAACAATCCACAAACTTTACCTAACCTATACTAGCCTACCACGAATATATATATATATATATATATATATATATATATATATATATATATATATATATATATATATATATATATATATAGAGAGAGAGAGAGAGAGAGAGAGAGAGAGAGAGAGACGCAACGTATTAATGTACCTATTACTTTAGACAGGTCAAAATGCAACCGATAATGTAGATCCTTGTAAGTTCAATAACGAACATTCATCGAATTTTCAGTTATATATATATATATATATATATATATATATATATATATATATATATATATATATATTGTTACGTGCTTAGGCTCGAATAAACAGTAACATAGAAAAAGTGAAAATAACAAGCTTGTAAAATCTTAATAAACAATTTATTGAGCACAAATATTTTCCAGAAAAGAAAAAAAACTTACGGTTTTAATAATCAATTCCAAAATTAATCCAAAAATAATTCAAAATATAATCCACTAGAGAAATTGCAAAAGTCCTGGTAATAAAATGTCCAAATAATTTCCAGTTCGAATCTTAGTGAAGCATTCAAGATGGAAGACGATGTCACGTGATGAAGTCTGTTCTGGTCTTATGAAATTCAATGAGCACAATTATTTTCCAGATAAATAAGAAAATGAATCCTTTTGATCCAATCGTATTAAAATAATGTCCAGGACAAGGTAATTTAAAATAACTCAAAACAATACAACTTAATATTCTAACAGCCCAACTTCTACTAAATAGTTCGCTCTAAAACATAATTTATATACCTGTTTTTACTTAAACAAGGAAGGGGTCACACGATCTTCTATAATCTTTTAGAACAAATTTATGTTCAAAAAATCTCGTACACACCGTATGACCCAACTAAAATGTACACTCTGTCTCAATGAAAATGTCTGTACTACCCATTCTTCTGAAATTGTCTGTGATGGTCCATCATCAACACAGTATGCAAAAGCTTATAAAAGGACGCAGACACTACTGTTCCTCCGAAGGAGTTGCATCGGGGTGTAGTAGTTGTCCTGGATCCAGTGTCTCTCGTAAGTCATGATCTTTGCTATCCTATAGCTATCTCCTCCAAGAACAATTGATAGGGAAGCTGTGGCTGTTGCTGATGCAAACAACGCGCTTTTTCCCGCGAGAGCAGCAACGGATACGTTTGATGTAGTAGTTGCAGACAACACTATCTGCCGAATTTCGTCCACATTATAAAACTCATTGGAATAATTTTTACACAGCGCAGCACATTCAAAAATGCATTTATTCTCGAGTTTGTGTGGTGCCAATACTTCGCAGAGTTTGATTAACGTGTCTATGTCATTTCTACTCAGATCATAGTTCTTATATGCTCTCAGTCTTGCGATCCCTGGATGGACATCGGTCAGATTCAATGCGTAACATAAGCAGTCCAGGTAGTACATAAGTTTTCCTCGTGGATCAGCTGGTATATTTACACCAACAGTTGTGGCTGTCAGACGGATTTGTCTGTTTTCACTTACAGCAACTGCCGCACTGCTTTGACTTTGAAAGGTAGTTAGGGACATTTCCCTGTATTCTTATGATAGTCCAAAATAAGTCAGACCTGTATTGTTGAAACACACTTACAATATTTTATATTTTATGTCACATGGTAAAATGTATTAGACATGTTCAACTGTAAATAGTTGTACGTAGGTAAGTCACAGTTTAACGACTGTCAGCCACCAACATTACAGTCGAATTAATGAGGAGGGTAAAGATTATAGCCAATCACCGATATGGTGAAAAGAATTTCCTGGAATTGGGATGGGTCATGTGAGGAACAAGAAAAGACGGCAATAAATGTTCTTCTGTTAGTGAAATATAATCCCCATTCTGCTTGTAAAGTACTTTCAGAGCCTCATTGTGTATAGCCCCGTCTAATTGACTGAATATATGTTCTTGTGCAACGTCCCTCTAAGCGAATGGTAGATGTGCGCGCATTGCTCGCTGCATTGTGCAAGCATTACGGAGACATGCAAACCTTAATGTTGGATTGACAAATCAGCTGCACAGGGATGTCTGAGTAGCTGCGCGCGCGCACGCGCACAGCTTAGAGGGAACGTTGTTCTTGAGCAGTACAATTAACACGTTGTGTATGTACTTTTCTTGCAATTTTTGCTAATTGCTCCTGTAAAGTTTCAACAACATTCGTGAGTAAAATTACTTCTATTTACTTGTTCTCAGGACAGAACATTCAAGTGATGTATACGTAAGGGGAATAGCGCGTACATAGGTAATTTGCTTTGCAATGACCCATTTTAAAAACTGTTTTCGACCTTGTATAACCTTCAAAATTCCAGAAACTGCATTGTCTACTTACAGTTCCAAACACAGACGCCATAGTTTAAAAAAGAAAAAAAGATTAGTAAAGAAGCCGATGAAAGTAATTTATTTTATTTTTTCACAGCAGGTGTCAGACAACAGTAGGCCTACCTGATAATAAAACGACGTAGGGATGTAAATGTTATCACGTAGAAATCTACCATGACATAGGCATATATTCAATTCCAGGAAGTATGCTTGCCCTTGTCACGCCAAACATTTGTATATTCAATGACATTCATACAGCCCAGGCATGTCCGGCCCAGACATGTCTGAACGCTGATTGTTCTTTATATTAAATTTACTATAAATAAAACTTCCTCCTGATCGTCTATTTCAGAAGAATAGGTAGCCCAGAATACAAAGGCATCTGTCAATATAGATTGATTTATTTCGCTGCACGTTATCAAAGCAAGTGAATAGTATAAGCATATGTATGTAAAGCAACTATGCCCTCTTTTGAAGACATGGCACCCAAGGTGCAGATATTTATCAGTGTTTTGTGTCTATGTTACTACCGAAAGAAACGAAGATAAACTCGTAAATTTTCATAAAGCCCACAAGAAATTCCACACTTATTATTACTTATGTATATTTGTTTCAAAATGTCCCTAATATTTGTTGTGTGATTCCATTTATTTTTTATTAAAAGACAATTATCTACAGAGTCAATAAATATTCGATGCAGCGCTTCATAATACACTGTGCACAAGTTTGAGAGAGTATGTTCCACAATGCGTCTCGTCACAAAGCACACATTTGAAAGCCGACTTCTTTCATTCATTTTGTCGTGCTTGTTCCAAATTATTTATAGCCTTATTTACTATGTTATGTATATTTATTTTGCAAATTTTGTTAGTTGCTTTAAGTTTGTTTTTATATATTTAATTTTATGCTATGGGTAAATGTAATACAAAATTAGGTTTGAAATACTAATTTCTCTTAAATATTTCATTAAAATCATGCTTTTCAAATTTAGAAAATCATTCTTATCTGAATTATTTAAGTTCCTTATATTATTATTTCCTATTCTAGAAATCTTTAGTGAAAAGAACAAGCTTTTACAATGTCATCAAAAGTGGAGTTTATGTCCCACACAAGAACGGGTAGACTCCTTGGAAAAGGATTAATTTTTTCAGCTTGCCGGAAAATATAATCTTTCTGAGCAAACGTTTCTTTAATGAAGCAATAAATAAACTCGTTTTGTCCCCATATTTTATGGAAAAGAACGTTTTCGATGAAATGTGTTAGATTTAACAATATAGTCTAAATTGGGCTCTAGCTTAAAAGTTCTGGAATTTATATTCTACGAAGAAACGTATTGGAATGCAGATATAAACAAACAGAGGAAATATATCTTCTCGCAAAGAAAGAATGTCAGACTTTTTAAACAAAAGAGAAAGGCTATATTTGGCTCAACAAATTGCTTCTGTTACCATGGCCTACTTGCTCCACTTCAAATGAATAGAGTTAGGAATACCTAAGCTTCGAGGAGGCTCTTACCATACTCGTGCCATCTTCGGTGAATGTCGGAATCTTTTGTGAGTAGGTTACCATCCTTGTCTCTAATGTTTCCACGCCTATCCTTCAGTTTCACACCTTTCTTGAGCGTTTTGACCTTTTGAAAGAGAGATCGCATGTCATTCTTGCGGTTTGCTTGTTGCGTTTCACGGCACTGTTTGTTAAACCATTCTTCACGGCATTCCTCAACCTTATTGTCTATGACATTCTTCAGCTGTGTGTATTGACGTTTCCAATCTTTAACTTTCGGATTTCTCTAGTTCTTATTTATCTTCGCTTTTATTGCCCGTCGATCGTCACCCAGGTTGAGTACCTCATCACTGATCCATGGATCTTTCTTGTACCTCTTGAAACCAATCTCTACTTCAGCTGCCTCCTTTATCGTATGGTTAACAATTTCGAGTGCTTCATCTAGGCTTTCCTTTTCGATCATGTTGCCGAGTGCTTCAAAGCGATACTTGATCGCTATTTCATATCGTTCTTTGACTTCAGGAATACGCAGCCTTTCAATGTCCACCTTCTTCGTATGTGTCCTTTTTTGAACATTGAATCTTATTCTACAACACAAAGATAGAAACAGACGAGAGCGTACTTGGACAACTTTGGCCAAACTGTAAGAGGGATGACCTTGAACCGAATCTCCTTGAAAGTGAAGTGAGGAAGGCTATTGCAAAGATCAAGCTGCGTAAAGCTCCTGGTATTGATGGCATCGAAGGAGAACTGATAAAGAGAGGTGGACAAACGGTAATACGAATTATGCGCGAGATCTGCACCAAGATTTGGGATGCTGAAGAATTCCCAACACTTTGGACGAAGTCTCTTGTAGGCACCATCGCGAAGAAAGTGGACACTACCAAATGTGAGAATTACCGAACGATTAGCCTCATTTGCCACGCAAGTAAGATCATATTGGAAACAATCAGGAGCCGAATGAAGAATACAAATGAAGCGAAGATGTCGGAAGAGCAAGCCGGTTTCAGACCAGGAAGAGGCACAATTGAACAAATTTTCTCACTGCGATTGATAGCAAAGAAGTACCTCGCGTTGCAGGACAATGAATTGTACTTGATTTTCATAGACTTCAAGAAAGCCTTTGATTGTGTATGGCACCAAGGCTGGTAGAGGGTACTACACCATTATGGCATACATCCAAAGCTGATCAATCTCATTGAAAATTTGTACAAGAGAACGCAAAGCGCTATCAGAGTTGGAAACGATGTAACAGAATGGTTTCGGCAATTGATTGGAGTGCGACAAGGCTGCATTTTATCTCCAGATCTATTTAACATCTACCTGGAACATATTATGCATGAGGCACTCGATGGCCTAGAAGACGTTGGGACACGCATAAGTGGCAGAACAATTGACAACTTACGTTTTGCCGACGACATTGGTCTACTGGCTGAACTGCTTGGACAAGCTCAACTCCTTCTGGACAAAGTCGATGAGATCAGCGCAAGGTATGGACAAGAAATTAGTGAGACCAAGACAGAATGGATGCTAGTGAGTACCAAAGACGCGGGAATAGTAAAAAGAAGAATTGAGAAGGAACTATTGCTTAGAGGAAGGAAACTACAGCATGTGGACAGTTTTAAATACCTTGGGACTACCTTGATTGAAGATTGCAGAAGCGCGAAGGACATCGAAATACGTACAGCCACAGCCTTGAAAATGATGAGCGAGTTGGGCAACATCTGGAAAACAAGTATGGCAAGAGTGAGACGAAAATGAGGCTATACCGAGCTCTTATAGTCCCAATTGCCCTGTACGGGTGCGAAGCTTGGACACTTAGAAGCGCTGAGGAGAGGAAACTACTTGTGTTCGAGATGGCGGCGCTCAGAAAGATTCTAGGAGTTCACATTATGGAAAGGATGAGAAATGAAGACATCAGAAAGTCTCTTAATCAGGCAGAGACAATCGTGCAAAAAGTGCACGAGAGACAACACCAATGGCTAGGACACGTGATACGGATGGATAAGAACAGGATAGCGAATATTGTACTGCACGGTAGAGAAGAAGGAAAGGCGAAAGTAGGACCTCCGAGAACGACATGGATGAAATCTGCACTGGCTAGATACGACGTGCAGAAGCAAGTTATAATGAGGACTGCACAGGAGAGAGAAGAATGGCGTTTATTGTCAACACATGCAAGAGCCCACGTCGATGATGTGCAATAGAAATTGTGCAGAGATATGGCGGAGTAGAAGAAGAAGAAGCTTCGAGGAAGACAAAAATGCAGCTAGAGAGAGAGAGAGAGAGAGAGAGAGAGAGAGAGAGAGAGAGAGAGAGAGAGAGAGAGAGAGAGAGAGAGAGAGAGAGAGAGAGTTATCAGGTAAGTTAACAAAGTTAACATAAAAAGCAATAGCTAATGAAACGAAAAACAGTTGATGGGCTACCGAAATTAACGGAACATTCGAACAGAAACAAACTGGTCTACTGAATATCTTAGCGTGATTACAATGAATAGATGTAGTTCACACAGTACGAAGTTATAGAAAATGACCAAAACAATGACCTTGTGATTGATTGCCTTACTTTTATTTCGAACTTTTTTTGCAAACAGGTTTCACAAAATTACATTCGGCTTCATGTGACTGAAGGCTCAATAAATAATTATGTTTCTAACATTCGAAGTGAATTAATGTAAAACACTGCTATTTTCAAATTATTTTTGTAATGGAATGAAAATATTATTTTAATGTCATTAAATTTGCAGCAAGATTTCTAAAAACTTTCTGTACATTCCTTCCTGAGAAAAAACGCTGAAGTATCGATACAGAGAAAACGTACCGTGCTACACACCACCAGAAAAATATACTCATAAAACCGCACACTTAAATTACCTGCGTACGTAAGTACCAACCTGCATAGACCGCTCGGGTGGCCATGTGGTTAGAGCGTCCGCCGCGGAAGCGGCAGATCGTGGGTTCGATCCCTGGTCGAGTCATACCAAAGACTTACAAAATTGGTACTAACAGCTACCTCGCTTGGCACTCAGCATTAAGAGGTTAGTGTTAGGACTGGTCGGCCTGGTGTCAGGGTAATGTGGCTGGGTGGGGCATCATTCTATATGCTTTATAGTCAAAACCACAGTCTGAAGATAAACTAGGCCGCAAGTATCAGGAACCTGTCCAATACTGAACGTTGACAACACAATATACCTCCAATATGAGCAGATTACATGAACAATATCCTCTAACTACGATTGTCGATCAGTGAGGGGTAATTGAAGGACTGTCCCAAGTATAAATCACTTGCTGATGCTCCATCGCTTACGGAAACTGAAAAAAGCAGCTGACCTGGTAACAAATTCCAAAGCACCTAAAGCGGAGTTTACTCAAACAGGAGTCTATAAATCTGGATGATGGCGCATGGAACAGAACATTAGCCGAATCTTAGACTCGAACCCACGCAGACTGAGGTGAGATGGCAGTGATCCGTAACGGACAGCGCTCTAGGCACACTTGGGGCCCCCTGACAATCCTGCGATTACGGTCGAGATATCTCGCTGTCAATAGCCTCCAAAAATCATCGCCATAATTTTCCCAGAATCATCTTCTGCGTTACACTGATAACGGGTTTCTGAATTAGAGTCAGTATGGATTCAGGAAAGCACAGGAACAGCACGACATTCGTGGACCTGACAAAAGACCTTCATACATACCGTCAGTCGAGGGGGTTGTGGGGCTTCTGGAAGATCGTGAAAAATGTGGTTGCCCAGAGAAACCTTTTCGCCAGTTAGATAACTGCATGCTCGCTTGTATTGTGGACGACAATAAATGATGTGAAAAGTTTCCATTTGTCTTTTTAGTCAAGCAGTGATCTTTGAGTCTGACACGTAACACAGTACTTACCTCTTTGTACATGACTATTGCTATATTGCATGTGACTTTCGCTCATGACTAGAAATCGTATTGGTCGTTTATACTCAAAATATTAGAATATTAGATAAGTGCTTCTTGTATACTGGTATAAATGATATCTGTTTGTATTCTTATTGGAATTATAATATGGCCATTGGACTAAAATATTATTCAGAAATGTTTGTGACTTTATTTTCTCATTGGAATTATAATATGGCCATTGGACTAAAATATTATTCAGAAATGTTTGTGACTATTTTCTCATTCTAATTATAATATGGCCATTGGACTAAAATATTATTCAGAAATGTTTGTGACTTTATTCAAAGGAGTTATGGACTATGTCATTGTAATACATCAAAACGGTTGGCATACAAGTATATTCGAGTATTAGAAATTCAATAGAATAATTTGGTTTATTTTAACTAGAATATAATTTTTTAAGGATTTGTTTGGATTCAATTTATTATCCTGTACGTTCCTCTAAAATTTTATATTTAGAACTTTGATACCTAACCGCGCAAAAATGTGTAGGTACATTCTTCAGCAAACAAAACTGAAAATCAAAAGACCAGTGTACCAAAATACTGACTATTTCCGCACGGGTCGCAAAAGTAGAGTGTTGAGGATGGCAGGACAGGGTCTTGGACACTGAAGTTCTAACATGGGCAAGCATCCCATGCAGCCACACTTCGTGGATTAAATCACAGATCCGGTGGATAGACCACCTCACCAGGATGTCGTCATAGCGACTAGCAAAGAAGATCTTAGGTGGTGGACTAGCAAGAGAAAGTGATCTTAAAATGGTCTCATAAAACGCGTCCTCGTGTCATCCTTCAAATTATTTAACACTAATAATGATTCTTGGGAAAATCTTGGTCAGAATCTCTCCACCAGGTACACTCGCCTCCAGTATGGAGCCACAAAATCTGAACTGAGGAGAACTGTAGAACTAGTGCAGAGACGCGGCAGTGTAAATCGCATACCTACAGCACGTCCTCTGTTGATACCGGAACCTCAAGCTGCGTCTCCCGTGCATGTTGCAACTGACAGTTCAAAGCACATGTTGGTCTAATCATCAACTCGCTAACAGCAACCAAACCAGTTAGTGATGGCATGGTCATACTCGAACTCGAAAAAGAACAATAACTTACTATGAAAAGCAATTCATGACGCAATCATAATATCACACACTGGCAAGCGACGACAGTTTTTCCAACGGTTGCGAACGCTATATAGTCTGCTACCAAATCTACCCATGTCTGACTACCGACTTGTAATAAAGATTTATTAAATAGCAACGTCGTGTCGTACATTTTAGAGAAAGTAGGTCAGTCCTTTAAATGACTAGAAACATGTTTTATTAATGTGTTCAAAAGGCCACGCCATATTAACTCTGTGATATTGAATATCGGTCAGAAGTCCTCTCATTGTGTTGATGCATTGGTAACATACAAGATTGCTTGCTCGAAGCAAATCGCTTTTCTTTCTGGATTCAGTTTAGACAAAGGTGGTAATATTATACTTTAAACTCTTTATAAAAAGTAATAATAAATTTGCACAACAGAAATCGTGATGGATTGCAATGTTTATGGTGCTTCAACTACATACCAACTTAAAATGTGGAAAGACTAAATTCAGACTTTGATTACGGGTCACATAAAGAACAATATTATACATCTAGATAGAGGTTTCTCAATCTTGGAAACCGTTTCGTATTTTAAAATACATTAACGTCCATTTCCACAACAGCGTGCGATGCACATCAAATAAAATGTGTCAACGT
Organism: Unio pictorum; assembly: GCA_030141615.1. Taxonomy (NCBI): domain Eukaryota; kingdom Metazoa; phylum Mollusca; class Bivalvia; order Unionida; family Unionidae; genus Unio; species Unio pictorum. The sequence goes on along the minus strand of JARLTB010000169.1, from coordinate 4,643,232 downwards.
TATTAATAGCAGGTGTTTACAAAATATTATCCATGTTTGTGACGAATAGTAAGGCATACATGGCACTGGCACACTTGTATAGTTTGAAGTATTATTACCATCTTGTGCATGGGTACGAAACTATTTTGACACATGTACATTTATAACTAGATCAGTATTGTACAGGAGTACAGTTACAGCAAACATATTTTATAAACTAAACAATAACATCGTATACCAGAACAATACACATTGCTGGCTTACCTGTACACGTACGGATATCACGTCCCATTCCAAATATTGTTACTAATAGTATTTTCTGCTAACTGGACAACGTTTCCAAGACTTTATCGAAGGAAGGTCATGGAGGAATACGATAAGGCTAAGCAATAAAAAGGAAACCAAAATATTCACAGCATAGACAGAGCAACCGTTGATATTTTCATGACTGATATAGCAGCCATTGTTACTTGTTCTCAAGATAGGTTTGTTTATTTGTCAGAGAGTAAATTTAAGTTTAATATTTTAAACTATGTTTATGTTGAACACTTGTTTTCGACATTTCCAATTATGTTTTGCTCATAATTTAACTTCGTGATCTGGTATATTATTTCACAATCATTTGTTTCGTATTTAATATTTATTCAGCTCTTTATTTCAGTCTCATAAAGCTTCTTTGTTAGTCATCACGTATATCATATCACTCTGTTCTTTTTTGTATGATCAAAAGTACCTTTGAAGACCACATTTACTTGATTTTTATTATCTTTTAGGAAGCAATGGATGGATCGAATTTGGTTTCAAATTGTCTTTTACTTAATTCAATTCTAAGCCTGGATATTTACAATCGAAATCTTGCCACCATGTTTCTTCTTCAGTTCTGGCTTTGTCAGGCGAAGACAATTTATTAAACGTTTAGTCTAATTCACGACTTAATTAAATTCAGTACTTTCGTACATAATTTCTTCGTATCTGTCACAGAATTAAGGGAAAATTGATTTTTTTCTACTTGAATACAAACTAATTTCACCATTTTTTTTTGTTTCGTCGTACATGCGTTACCTGGGGTGAATAAGTGTTTTTCAAGGTAAGCGACGTGTAGCGATTTGCATGTGCCTGACTACAAATCACTTGAAGTCAGGAACATTATAATGACGGGGTGCACGGGAATTTTGCCGTGAATTCTGCTCACCTATTTGGGGACACATAAGGCAGAATATTTCTAAAAATATTACGAGTCAAAAGTATCTTGTCAAAGGAGAGATAGCTCGTCATTCTTTCTCCAGCCAAAGGGGTGAGTGATAAATTTATATTTCGTTTTATTGTGAATTCAGTTTATCATTTCATGTAATGATGCCTTTATTACAATGCAGATTTAAAGAGTTGAATATTTGGAATTACTAGTCACTATTTGACTTGAAATGCAATAGCGTAATCTAAGTTTTAGATTGTTTTAGAAACAACTATTATTAGTTTGGTTTCTTTATTGTAGCTGAATGTAGCTGAATTGTAGCTGAATATGAATGAATTGTAGCTGAATATGACTGAATTGTAGCTGAATGTAGCTGTATTGTAGCTGAATGTGATTGATTGCTCCATCAAAAGGGCTGAATGTGATTGATTGTGCCGTGATTATGCTGTTTAATTGTGCCATTTGATTGTGAGATCAGATTGAGGTATCTGACTGTCTGTCTGTCGGATTGTCTGTCCGTCTACGTCTGTCGAGATGTGTAAATATCCGGAAATCTAGAAGTCTAAATGTCCGAGTGTCGGAGCTGTCTAGAGGTGTAAACGTCTGAGGTAGTATCTAAGTGTTTGGGACCGGTGGTTCTAGTAGATGCTGTATGCTGTCTGTACGTATAACTGTAGTGGATCCGTGAAGGGCAAGCGGCCGATAAAAGTATTGGGCCAACCCTAGGTATTCGGAGAAGCTGTGCGGCGATTCAACAGTTGGTGAATCGTATGGTTGTACAGGGTCTAGAAGCATGTGTGTGTTTCAATTGTTGTTACAATTGAATACATTGTTCTATTTACATGTGGTTACTTTGAATCTGTAGGATTCCAAGGGATTACATGAATCTCGATAACAGTTAGTAACTTGATTCAATACATGAAGATGTTAGTACTTGTTGTCGCAATCCATACGTGCGATAATGTAATTTGATGTTTGTATTTGTTATGCGATAATAAAACTTTTGTAAAGGTTCCGTTTTATATGAAACATTTGTGTAGTCCAGGAGGTTCCTTGGATCTGTTTATTTTGTATTAATATTTAATTTATTTTTGAATTGTGAATGGTTGCGAAGTATGATTGTGGGTTGAACGCAGAGTTATTGTGTTGATACATCATTATTTTTCATTAATAATTTATTTCATAAATTTACATCATCTTTCACATATTGTGTTTGTGTTGTTCATTTAATCCACCAACCACTCGGTAACAATTCTGTTACAGTATCAATAAGTAATTAGTTTTAAATATTTTATTCAATATCTTGTGTTGGTTTCTGTATAGTCTCTCTCTTAATAAGAGTGGTAGTTAATTGGATTTAGCTACGTTATCTAAGGAATGACCTCAATCGATATTATGACCCTGTATAAGTGAACATATAGATCATCAACAGAGTCAACTAGGCAAATTATTAGAGAAGAAAAAAACATAAATTCAATCAGTCAAATTAGTATTGGTAATTTCAATTCAACTTAAATGATATCAGCAGGATTTAATAGCAGTGTTTGATTTGGATTTATTTCATCACCATAACTAGTGCTGAAAAGTGCGCAATGTCCACGCCTGATTGCATCTCCTTCCTCGCGACCGCCGCGTTCCATCGCTTCCTTTTGCCTCGAGTAGCCTTATTATGACTGCCTTGTCCTTCTTGGACATCCTAGATTTTACTCTGAATTTGCATATCCCCCTCTCGGACTTCACTTGTCACTTCTCCCATTTTCCGGACTCCGTATTCGTACTGTCGAGTCTCCTTCTGCTACGAAAAACTGTTTCCTTCAAGGACAAAGTTATCCCTAAATCGCTACTTTCTAGATGTGCATAACAATCCTTCACTTACGTTACTCAGAACACACTAGCTATTCAGAAACTGCGTGAAGCTTACCTACGGTAGTACCTTGCCATACATTACCACGTGAGCTATCTATCCATCATTCAATGTTTTCTCCATAAAATTCAGATTCTTACTCACTTCCAGATCATTTAAACATTACAACAGCAAATATAATAGGTAGTTATTGTTAACGCTAGATAATCAGTATCGTTCTCACAGACAAATTAAATTATTTCATATTTTATTCATATAACCCTATGAAATCCTGCACATATGAACATTTGGATCGCATGTAATCAATTCTGCTTATGAACTAATAACTGGAAAATTAGAAGTTAAATGACATAACAACTCATGCATCAGCACATTTCACAAAACATTTAATCAACGATGCAAAATATGGAACCTAGTCATGTCAAACAAGTTCGCATACAACAAACAATCATAAAATAGAATATGACGTGAATTTAAAATTGCGTACCTTAATGCTATTAACTTTATAACTTGTGCATCCAGCACCAAACCATGTCTTTCTCACACGACAGACACCTGGTCCCTTTCTTGTTTAACGAGGAATCGTAACGTAATTGTAGGCGTCATTAACGTATCTTTACCCCATATCTAATGAACATGAACTTAATTTATAGTAGATAAAAGAACGTATATTGCGTAAATTTCGGATCCAACTGCAAACAGCGTGTTGGTTGGCTGACATTTCTTTTACCAAACCTTTTCCAAATGTTTGGCTGTAAATCTCAGTGCTGTTTGAATTGATCTTCAATCTGCTACCTATGTGTTACAAACCTGAGCTCCCGATTCTCCCTACAAAAGAGCATTGACCAAAGGTTTTTGTTGTTGTATATTACAGTAAGAGACTACTGTCATTGCATAAGGACAAATCAGTATAAAGAACAACATTAATCCTTACCTGCTGGTGCATTATCTGATGAAAGATAAGGGTACTTGTTGTATGCACTTGAATCTGACGTTTGTGTATATTTTTACATATGTCTGATATAATTTATATTTGATTTAATTTAATTGTTTGTTTGTTAGTTTTTAAATTTTTAAAATTTCATTACATGCTATTGTAATGTAGTTTTATTTACTGGATATTATATTTTCCAGACTTTCAGTTCAGGTTATCGACAATCCTAAAATTAGGAACGTTGTATCCAAGTTGACCTAGTTCCTCACTTAAATAGCTGATTTGATGAAAACATCATTTTAAAAAAGAAAACAAAAATTAGTATGCGTTTTTAGTGTGGAATATCAAATAGAGTGAAACCGAGGCTATACTAGAGTATATGAATTTAGATGTAAATAGCTTCTACGTCGTTTTGAAACATGTAGCAATGCTTTCAAAATTCTTTGTTGTAGGTTTCATAGTGATGTTTAGAAATATCATTTTAGTGGGACTGTTAAACACTTCGACGTCAAGTGTTTTGTTGTGTTCATTCATGATGCAGCATTACTCAGATTCAAGTCCTACTGGTCAAAAGAGCACATATTCTGTCCGCAAGGGAGTACACTCCAGCCCAGTTGATGTATGCTAGGGTGTTCCACAGGAGTCTGTGCATTGACCTCTTCTCTTCATTGTATACATTAAGCCGCCCTCAAGTGTCGTAGATTATCATCCAGTGCCTCACCAATTGTACGCTGATGACATCCATAGATACAAATCTAGACGCCCAGTTGAAGTTGACGCCACCATCCAAGGAGTAGAGAGGTGCATTTCTGATGTGAAATCATGGATGGCCTCTCTGTGTGTGTGTGTGTGTGTGTGTGTGTGTGTGTGTGATTAGGAGTTTTAAGGTATCTTTAATATTTTTTCAGTCATATCACTACGATGTTTGTAGTGTAGCATTTTATCGTGATCTCTAGCACTGGGGCAACAAGCTGCAGACATGTAACATGATATTCTACCCGGACACCAGGCAGACGAGTTCTAACACTAACCTCTTATATGATGAGCGACTAGTGAGGCGTATTTTAGTACCATGTTTGTAAATCTTTGGTATGACTCGGTTAGGGTTCGAACCCACGACCTCCCGCTTCCGCGACGGACGCTCTAACCAATCACTAGACCATCGGAGCGGTCTCAATATAAATAAAAAAGTGCTCAATTAGACTAAAACATTATTGAAGAAATACTGTGAATTATTCAAAGCAGTTGTAGATAATATAATTTTGACAAGGTTACGAAGTTTGGCGAACTAATACATTACCGCTTCCGATTTTAACACGAAACATTTCATTCCTTTCGACTTTAATAAGATAACCTTTTCATCATTAACTTGGTTCACTTTAAGTTCCGCTCACATTTTCATTCGTAACTTTGATAATTAACTTTTTTTAAGTTTTAAAAATTTTTTTTGCTTCTTCTTCTTCCTGTTACTTGGTTTATGACCATAGAATTGTAACAACATGGAATGTCCTGTACAATTGTAGCCGTTAGTACTAGTTAAAGTGGATACCTTTCAACAAAGTATTGTTATAAAGCTATTACTACGTCATACTTTGGGTGGCTCAACCGTAAAATCAAGGCGGACAATTCATGAATTTAAACATAAACCATTACAAGTCATACCTTAAATGGTAAAATGGGTCATTGTATGAGAAAGGCTTCATTTATTCGCCTGGATATATCTATACATGTTGTCAATGATCCTAAAGTCAGCGAAAGAGGAACGATTGAATACCGTGCTCCGTATTCTGGAAAGATGTTTGACACAAAACTCAAATTAAACTCAAAATTATAAAATTACACAGCACACTTAAAGTAATTCTAAGTCAGTGAAAATTTGGCTACTAAGGAAGAAATACAGAAATCAAAGTCAGTGAAAATTTTGCAACTAAGGAAGAAATACAGAAATCTGCATGTTCCTTGTTTCTGTTTAAAATAAACCCAAAGCTACTGATTTGAGTTTAAACTTTAGAATTTTTTTTATAGAGAGAATAGGGACTGATCTCATCTAATACTACATTCTCAGTTATTATTGCAGTTCACATCAGCTTTTAAAGTCATAAAGTAATGACTTTAGGAGAGAGCGAACGAAAAAAACAAAAGAAGGACTTAGCATTACATATCTCTAGTGAGAAAATTGAACTACGGCAGCGTTAACCATTATGCTCCTAATAGCTTTCAAAGGCACTGTTACAATCACCAGTTTAGCATACATATATGAGAAGGAACAAAAAAGTATGTACTGTAGGCTTAACGTTGTCCAGTATTAATGTTATTTATCTCTGGTATGATAAGCTAATATGTTTTTCTCACACTTACACATATGTTGCACTGTTCTCTCTCTCTCTCTCTCTCTCTCTCTCTCTCTCTCTCTCTCTCTCTCTCTCTCTCTCTCGCTTTTTGTTGTAACTAAACAGACAAATTGAGTTTAATTATACGCTGCATGCATTGAACGTTTATTGTCAAAGGATAACTAATTAATTCATGTGCGCGTATGCGCAACGTATATGAATGTAAAAGTACTTAACCGTGTCATATGTATCACACGGTTTGGTTGTTTTAATTTTAGCTGCCAGTTGTGTGTGATGTCCGTGTATGCTGCCGTGTTGTGGTGCCATGTGTAGTGTCCGTGTATGCTGCCGTGTTCTGGTGTCATGTGTATGGTGACCATGATGTGGTGCCCATGAGTGGTGCCGTGTGTAGTGCCATGTGTATAGTGCCCGTGTGTGCCCGTGTATGGTGCCAGTGTGTCCGTGTGTGCCCGTGTGTGGTGCCTGGGTGCGCCCGTGTGTGCCCGTGTGTGGTGACATGTGTATAGTGCCCGTGTGTGGTGCCCGTGTTGTGTATGGTACCTTTTGTATGCTGCCTTTGTGTATGCTGCTTTATATATATGTATTATATATAATTGGGTGACGTTAAGTTGCATAACTGTCGGGTTTCTTGTGACGTATACACAGTGTCTGATGACGTTGGTTCGGAAGAGTGTACTGGTGTTGTCGATGCGAGGGACCAAGGCTTCGCGACCATCGTATCTGTGTTGAATGTAAGGATTCTCGAGGGATCCTCCAAACAGACAGGGAGGAGTGGACCATTCGTGGCGACTCCTTGACCATTGACTAGAGCGGGTGGAACCGGAGATGCATCTGGGACGTCAAATGGACTCCACGATAGTTATGAAATACGTGTTCCATATTATTGCTATTACTGAGAAAATATTTCACATTTATGTATCAACTTCGTTATCTGAACGATAAATTCATAATTTCACCTTTACATTGCTAAATCGTTACATGAACGATGATAAAAACATAACATACTTGCCTTTACCTAAGTCGTTATATGCACGATATAACCAATCTCTCTCGTTATACGAGCTATATATATATATATATATATATATATATATATATATATATATATATATATATATATATATATGTTTGTAAATTCATACACATACTTGTATTTGTTGATCGAGTGATAAGACTTTATTCACGTCAGCCTCAAATGCCTTTCGTTGAAATCATCCTTTGAGGTTTTTTGTCTTCATTGAGTTCCTTGTTGTTGACAATTCCATGTTAGGAACATTATAATTTTCCTTATCTTTTGTTTATAATGGTTTCAGATTTGTTTACAATTAAATTGCGTTTATTAATAAACATTTTATTAACGCAATTGCTTTCGGTGTCTTCACTAATCCAGTCCAACCCGGCTTTATCATGTGACATGTATGACTGTCAAGATATGTAAACTGGCAGTAGACATTTATAAGACAATATTTAACTATAAAATAAACAAAATTATTAGCTTAACGCTGTAACCTCTAGCCCACGAGAGAGAGAGAGAGAGAGAGAGAGAGAGAGAGAGAGAGGTAGAGAGGTTGAATGAATGGAACTGTCGCCGTGACTAACATATACTCAGAACAATTGCAGTATATGCTATCCATGCAATATGCTATACATGCAATATGCTATACATGCAATACATGCTATACATGCAATACATGCTATACATGCAATATGCTATACATGCAATACATGCTATCCATGCAATATGCTATACATGCAATACATGCTATGCATGCTATGCATGCAATATGCTATACATGCAATACATGATATCCATGCAATATGCTATGCATGCAATACATGCTACCCATGCAATATGCTATACATGCAATACATGCTACCCGTGCAATATGCTATTCATGCAATACATGCTATCCATGCAATATGCTATACATGCAATATGCTATACATACAATACAAGCTATCCATGTAATATGCTATACATGCAATACATGCTATCCATGCAATATGCTGTCCATGCAATATGCTATACATGCAATATGCTATACATACAATACAAGCTATCCATGTAATATGCTATACATGCAATACATGCTATACATGCAATATGCTATACATGCAATACATGCTATCCATGCAATATGCTATACATGCAATACATGCTATGCATGCTATACATGCAATATGCTATACATGCAATACATGCTACCCGTGCAATATGCTATACATGCAATACATGCTACCCGTGCAATATGCTATACATGCAATACATGCTACCCGTGCAATATGCTATTCATGCAATACATGCTATCCATGCAATATGCTATACATGCAATATGCTATACATACAATACAAGCTATCCATGTAATATGCTATACATGCAATACATGCTATCCATGCAATATGCTGTACATGCAATATGCTATACATGCAATATGCTATACATGTTCATTTGCAAAGGGCTTATAAACTTAAATACAGACATTGTGTATCATTGACACGGTTCTTTGTTAATATTGATATGATTCCTAATACAAGTTCAGGCTAACAATAAATGAATACATTTCAATTAAAACGTATGCACCACTCTACAACCCTAACAATTTTCATAAGAATATTTGCTAATTGTACTATGTGATGACTTCAATCGTGTACATATATGAACCAACCATTAGTATATTAAAGCAGCAGTAACTGGATGTATGCATTGCTTGTACCGTCAATAAAATGAATCAAATTTATCAAGTGTTTACATAATATTTTTTTTTTTTAAATTTATGGTCAGAATGCTCGAAGAATAGAACTTATGCGTGAGTTTCACCAAATTCTCATTTGAAGGAAAGCGTTAGACATACTATCAGAGATATTACTGTAAGGAAAGCATTAGACATACTGTCAGAGATATTACTGTATTTCGCCCTCCACATTTTTGCCGTCACATAAAGACAACATATATTTTAACATAGGCAAGGTAGAGTCTGTCAATGATTATATACGAACACTAATGAATAAGATAGGTAACTAAGACATGAATAAGACCAATAAGATGAATCAGACATGCAAATCAATACCCTGGTAAACATAATTGGATTCCTGGAATCTTGATGGAACAGGTCAGCGCTAGAATGATCAATTGATTCCTGGAAACATTCTGGGACAGGAGACGGTTAACAAAAGCTGCTTATACATTTCTTCTGTCAAGATATGAATGGGTGCCATTGGTGTCGTGTACTGGAGTAAGGCTCTAAATTGTTTAACTTATCGATTATTTTAAGTGCACTGAATAAACACATTTTAACTCGATTGATCGTTTAAACACAACGAGCGATTTAACATATCAGCCTGTGTTGTATTTGTTAATTGTTAACTGGTTATCAAATTTCATGAAGCTTTCAATGCAGGCAGGATGTGGTGAAGTGTAGGATATCGCTACCAAGCTCGAGTAATTATTCAAAATGTTAGTTAAATATATAAATGCAAGATGTATATATGTAAAATCATAGACACAAGAATTAATTAGGACAAGAATTAATTAAGACAAGATTTAAAAATGCAGGATACCTCGTTCTACTTTCTTCCATCTGAACCTTTAACAGGGTTCTCTGTAAAAGCAAAGTCTGATATGACAGATTATGAGGCAGAAGACAAGATGGTTCGACAGTGCCCACAATCTCATCGATAACAAAGAGAACAATAAATGTATGCGCTTGGCCTGGTTTCATGTCCGGGCTTAACAATAAATCTATGATATGATGTTATAATTTGTTAAAAACTGAAGTCCGCCTTAAAGATGACTAATGAGATATTTTAAGTCTTATCTTCAATACTTGTACTAAGTATTCCCACAACGTTATCACACATTTAAAGAGTACCCGTAATTGAATACCAGTCTTCGGCGTGACGTATTCTCATTGCTATTGTTGATGATGATATATCTAGTAAATTAGTATAAGATGTTGTTTTTTCTTACTGTGATCATTTTTTTCAATAGCGTGTCTTTCCACAGATCTGGAATTAGTCACTTTGACATTTTTGTGCCGACTATGACGTTCGAACACGAGGTAAATGAATTTTAATTGACCGCATTCGACATTTTTTTCTCACAGAATATAAATCCTAATTCATTGCAATACTATTTTCATTAGCTGTGTTAGCTATCTTGCAAAGATTCTGAATCCAGCATCTCTTCCAAAGAAATACTTCGTAGTGAAAACTGCTCCCCACGAATACAGTTCTATACATTTTGGTGCAATCGTAAAACGAGATACATTGAAGAAAGATATGTAGCAATGCCTGCCTAATAAAGACCCTGAGTTATGTTAATCTCTACCGATTGCGACTGTTACACTCCGTACTTCTTAGCCATTTTGAGATAGATGTTGTATTGTATATTCCGACTCGCTGGCCAATCTGACCTAAATTCCAGTCCTAAATGTGTCTGGATTATGCAAGTTTTAGTGAAGTGATCATCAGTACTGCACAAAGATAAAGGGCATTAGTATTTTCATCAAATATACTAACATGTACTAATTAAGATCCAATCCAATTGTTACGCCTCGATGTAGCAGGCAAGAGTGAAAACAACCAAGATTTGTAAAACTCAACAAATAATATTGCTTCTATAGAATGCAAAAGTGAAATTACTTTTTAAATACAAATATTATGAATGAGATCCGAACTGTTTTTTTTAACGTTTGTACACAAGCCCAAATGTATCAATGCCCAACTGAATTCCAAATCAGTTCCAATATTGAATGTGTATATGTGCCTGGGGTATCGAAAGTGGCAATGGGCTAATGGTATGGATTCTGGCGATGTACGTAGAAGTTTTTGATGTATCATAATACTATTGTCCAAAATGTTCATATCTGAGTTCACTATAATTTAAAATTAATGTTTCTGTTCAAGAACATTATTGATGAGCACTTTGTATCTTCAGTGAATAATAAATTGAAAAGTAATTCCACCGAAACGAAATACTGAACACAAGAATAAGACTGATTCTGCTGAAAATGTTAATGTAAGAATGAGCAATTTATCAACTTAGCAAGATTATATAAAAGCCAAGACACAACAGTTAAACCAGGACGAGGGTCCACAATTGATTTCTGTAAAACTGTTAAGTATTCAACAAGATAAACTTTGTTACTAATTGTATAATTAAAAATATGGTAATCATCATGTACAGCTTGTTTTCCGTGAGGGAATTCGCATTGTATTGACCCATACCCAAATAAATATGTCTACCTCCAATTATATAGATTTGAATATTTACCCTACACTCTTAGAAAAACTAATATTTACGTATATTGTTGTTATAAATAAATGTCCCTAGTTAGGTACACCGTGAATTTAATTTTGGACATGGTCAAATACATAATGCAAATGTATATAAAGTATAACCATTAGGAAAAGACAAAAAATAATGCAAACTTAATATACATAACACTATATATATATATATATATATATATATATATATATATATATATATATATATATATATATATATATGTATATATATATACATATATATATATATATATGTATATATATACATATGTATATATATATATATATATATATATATATATATATATATATATATATATATATATATATATATATGTGGCGAGAGAGAGAGAGAGAGAGAGAGAGAGAGACAGACAGACAGACAGACAGACAGACAGACAGACAGACATACAGAGACAGGAAAAGAGACATACATATTTACAAAGAAAGAATGAGATATCACAGTAACAATCCACAACCGTTACTTAACCTATACTAGTCAACCACGAATACATTTATATATAGACGCAACAAAACATTGTATTGATTTACCGATTACTTTAAAAAGGACAAGATCCAGTCGATAATGCAGATCCTTGTAAGTTCAATAACAAACATTTATCGAATTTTCAGTTATATATTAAACAATTTTTCAAATTGGTCACTCTGTCACAATGAAAATGTCTGTTAAAGTAGAAGATTGTCCATCATCAACACAGTATGCAAAAGCTTATAAAAGGACGCAGACACTACTGTTCCTCTGAAGAAGTTTCATCGGGATGTAGTAGTTGTCCTGGATCCAGTATCTCTTGTAAGTCATGATCTTCCCTATCTTATACGTCTCTCCTCCAAGAACAATTGACAGAGAGGACGTTGCTGTTGCAGATGCAAACAATTGGCTTTTTCCCACGAGTGCAGCAACCGACGCATTTGCTGTTGTTGTTGCAGACAACACTTGTTGTCGAATTTCGTCCACATCATAAAACTTATTTGATCTATCTGCACACAGAGCAGCACATTCGAATATGCATTTATTCTCAAGTTTGTGCGGTGCCAACACCTCGCAGAGTTTGATTAACGTGTCAATGTCCTTTCTACTGAGGTCATAATGATGATATTCTGTCAATCGTTTCACCCCTGGATGAAGATCAGTCAGATTCAAGACGCTGCAGATAGACTGGAGGTAGTACATGAGTTTTGCTCTGGGATCAGCTGGTACATTCGCGGGAACTCCTGTATCTGTCAGACGTATTTGTCTTTCCTCACTTACAGCTACAGCCGTGCTTTGACTATGGTTGGTAACTATGGACATTTTTTTTGTACTGTTACGATCCTCATAGATGTAATATCGAATCTCACGTTCAAGTTTTGAACTTTGTTCAGATGTAAAACCTTACAAAAGACTTTCAGCTCTAACCAGTTTTCACCAACACTAACAACTAAGTGAAAATGGTGACGTGACAATCACTAGACTGCTAAGCGAACAATGAAATTCCTGGAAATATGCTGTGCTCAGACATGTATGAACGCAAAATATACTGTTTACTGATCCTTTAACACAACTTTTACTTAATTGTTATTGAATGAGTACTATTTACACTTTTTTGCTTAGAATCCTTGAACACAACGCTGAATCTTATCATCCAATGCTGAATTTATCAATAGTTTTTTCTGTTTATCACATTTTATGAAGATCTCGGCAAGAGAGGAAGTAGTTAATTTGAATACCACACCCGAGTAATTATTTCAAATGCTTGTACACGATGTTATATGAAAAAGATATAGGGAATACACGTGTAGATGAATAATAAAAAATCACAGAGAAACAAATGTAACGGCCACGGACGCTCCTGCTAACTTCAGGGAGTAATATGTTTTTTATGGGAATTACGCCTTCGAAGTATTATAAATTAAAACATTTTAATTCTGTTTTGTTTTGAGATGCAACTATTTCACAAGAGCCTATGCCGAGAGCAATATGGAATAATTTCAGTTAAAGTCAATTTTCAACGGATCACGGATGTTGTCTTGTACAAAATATAGGGAATGAAGTAAAGGTTACAATTAATAATAATGTGTTAAAACTTTCATTTTTGTTTCTTGTACGATTCAAATATTATGTTTATTTAACTGAAAGTCTGTGCTAGACCATTTTTAGAACAGCCTAATTTAAAGATCTAAACCTTCATTTGAGTTAAAGGTCTAAATATTATAACTAATTTTCAATGTCCTAAAAGGGAATTTGTTTAAAATTTAACTCGATTCTCCATTTCATATGACCCACATTAAAAAGAAGCAGACTACACAAGAGAAGAGAAGAGAAGAGAAGAGAAGAGAAGAGAAGAGAAGAGAAGAGAAGAGAAGAGAAGAGAAGAGAAGAGAAGAGAAGAGAAAGTAAAATTCAAAAGAGAAAACAGAAGAAACTGCAAATTCAGAAAGGAAAATATAGATAGGCAGGTGCAGAGAGAGAGAGAGAGAGAGAGAGAGAGAGAGAGAGAGAGAGAGAGAGAGAGAGAGAGAGAGAGGCGTACCTATAACGTAGCTACAATTTCCAGAACGTTTAATATCTAACTCTGATGTCATTTTCAGATGCATTGATAGCTTGCTCTTGACTTTTCTTTAAAGTTCTATCTTGCATCTTTGTATTGTTTGTAGGTGACATAACTAAGGCCCTTGTGTATACCTAATTTTCAACCATATCTTTCTAAACTGTATAGTCATTTTATGTGTTTCATTTGACCAGTAAAGCTTTGTATATATGAATTATGTTTTTAGGGATATCATGTTTTATGGATTTTGTTTAAAATATGAAAACCTAGTGTATTATTTAACTCTTCAGGTTGTTTTGAAGTTAAGGGAATGGAATTTAATCACATCTGGCATTAAAATCTTGCAAGAGTAATGCCTCATCATCGAAAAAACAATATTCAAACAGGAACTCCAGAATATCAATACATTCTTGGTAGGAAAGAAGCTTGTCATCGAAATAAAATAAGCGCCCAAGACGAAAAGTGGAATAATGGGGGCCTTTCATAGTTATATTCCCACGATCTGGTCATCACTACAAACTAGTTGTTTCACAGAATATGGAAGTTCTTTGTCCTTTTATGCATTATTACCGTACAGCTTTTCTTGACATTTAGTATTAACGTGATACGCGCTATAATCTACTTTATTGTAATTTGTATAGTTATTGCGTCAAGTGTTCAACAATATTTATGACTGACTGTATAATCGGTATGAAATAGATCAGATAAATTATATACACAGAGTGAGTGCAGACGATATTCCAAGTAAATAAATCAAAACCGTTATCAAACAACAAGAAACAAAAAAAAAAATGGTAAGGTCACAACCTGCTTGAATGAATGAGCAGCACAGCAACATCATACTAACAGAGTACTACCACTCACCCTCTTTGCTGGTGTCTTACATCATACTAACAAAGTACTACCACTCACCCTCTTTGCTGGTGTATTACATCATACTAACAAAGTATTACCACTCACCCTCTTTGCTGGTGTCTTACATCATACTAACAAAGTACTACCACTCAACGTCTTTGCTGGTGTCTTACATCGTACTAACAAAGTATTACCACTCACCCTCTTTGCTGGTGTCTTACATCATACTAACAAAGTACTACCACTCAACCTCTTTGCTGGTGTTTTACATCATACTAACAAAGTATTACCACTCACCCTCTTTGCTGGTGTCTTACATCATACTAACAAAGTACTACCACTCAACCTCTTTGCTTGTGTTTTACATCATACTAACAAAGTACTAATACTCACCCTCTTTGCTGGTGTCTTACATCATACTAACAAAGTATTATCATTTAACCTATTTGCTGGTGTCTTACATCATACTAACAAAGTATTACCACTCACCCTCTTTGCTGGTGTCTTTTACACCATAATAACAAAGTACTACCACTCAACCTCTTTGCTGGTGTCTTACATCATACTAACAAACTACAACCACACACCCTCTTTGCTGGTGTCTTACATCATACTAACAAAGTACTACCATTTAACCTATTTGCTGGTGTTTTACATCATACTAACAAAGTACTACCACTCAACCTCTTTGCTGGTGTCTTACATCATACTAACAAAGTATTACTACTCACCCTCTTTGCTGGTGTCTTACATCATACTAACAAAGTACTACCACTCAACGTCTTTCCTGGTGTTTTACATCATACTAACAAAGTACTACCACTCACCCTCTTTACTAGTGTCTTACATCATACTAACAAAATACTACCACTCAACCTCTTTGCTGGTGTTTTACATCATACTAACAAAGTACTACCACTCAACCTCTTTGTTGGTGTCTTACATCATACTAACAAACTACTACCACTCACCCTCTTTGCTGGTGTCTTACATCATACTAACAAACTACTACCACTCATCCTCTTTGCTGGTGTTTTACATCATACTAACAAACTACTACCGCTCAACCTCTTTGCAAGTGTTTTACATCATACTAACAAAGTACTACCACTCAAATTCTTTGCTGGTGTCTTACATCATACTAACAAAGTACTACCACTCAACCTCTTTGCTGGTGTCTTACATCATACTAACAAAGTACTACCACTCAACCTCTTTGCTGGTGTCTTACATCATACTAACAAAGTACTACCACTCAACCTCTTTGCTGGTGTTTTACATCATACTAACAAAGTACTACCATTCAACCTCTTTGCTGGTGTTTTACATCATACTAACAAAGTACTACCACTCACCCTTTTTGCTGTTGTTTTACATCATGCTAACAAAGTACTAACGCTTAACATCTTTGCTGGTGTTTTATATCATACTAACAAAATACTAACACTCACCCTTTTTGCTGGTGTCTTACATCATACTAAGAAAGTACTACCACTCACCCTATTTGCTGGTGTCTTACATAACACTAAAAAAGTACTACCATTCAACCTCTTTGCTGGTGTTTTACATCATACTAACAAACTACTAACACTCACCCATTTTGCTGGTGTTTTACATCATACTAACAAAGTATTACCGCTCAACATCTTTGCTGGTGTTTTACATCATACTAACAAAGTAATAACACTCACCCTTTTTGCTGGTGTCTTACATCATACTAACAAAGTACTACTACTCATCCTTTTTGCTAGTGTTTTACATCATACGAACAAAATACTACCATTCAACCTCTATGCTGGTGTTTTACATCATACTAACAATGTACTAACACTAACCCTTTATGCTGGTATTTTACATCATACTAACAAAGTACTACCATTCAACCTCTTTGCTGGTGTTTTACATCATACTAACAAAGTACTACCACTCACCCTCTTTGCTGGTGTTTTACATCATACTAGCAAAGTATTACCACTCACCCTCTTTGCTGGTGTTTTACATCATACTAACAAAGTACTACCGCTCAACTTTTTTGCTGGTGTTTTACATCATGCTAAAAAAGTACTAACACTAACCATTTTTGCTGGTGTCTTATTTCATACTATCAAAGTGCTACCACTCACCCTCTTTGCTGGTGTCTTACATCATACTAACAAAGTACTACCACTCAACCTCTTTGCTGGTATTTTACATCATACTAACAAAGTACTACCGCTCAACATCTTTTCTGGTGATTTACATCATACTAACAAAGTACTACCACTCACCCTCTTTGCTGGTGTCTTACATCATACTAATAAAGTACTACCATTCACCCTCTTTGCTGGTGTCTTACATCAACATAACAAAGGAATACCACTCAACCTCTTTGCTGGTGTATTACACCATACTAACAAAGTACTACCACTCATCCTCTTTGCTGGTGTATTACATCATACTAACAAAGTACTACCACTCACCCTCTTTGCTGATGTTTAACATCATACTAACAAAGTACTACCGCTCAACATCTTTGCTGGTGTTTTACATCATACTAACAAAGTACTGCCACTCAACATCTTTGCTGGTGATTTACATCATACTATCAAAGTACTACGACTCACCCTCTTTGCTGGTGTCTTACATCATACTAACAAAGTACTACCATTCACCCTCTTTGCTGGTGTTTTACATCATACTAACAAAGTACTACCACTCACCCTCTTTACTGGTGTCTTACATCATACTAACAAAGTACTATCACTTAACCTCTTTGCTGGTGTCTTACATCATACTAACAAAGTACTACCACTCACCCTCTTTGCTGGTGTATTACATCATACTAACAAAGTACTACCACTCAAACCTCTTTGCTGGTGTCTTGCACCATACTAACAAAGTATTACCACTCAACCTCTTTGCTGGTGTCTTACATCATACTGTACTAACAAAGTATTACCACTCAACCTCTTTGCTTTTGCCTTACATCATACTGTACTAACAAAGTATTACCACTCAACCTCTTTGCTGGTGTCTTACATCATACACACTTGTTTTACACACTTGATCACAAGGGTCATCATATTCACTGTGGAAATCATGATCATCGACATAATAGTCTTCATAGCTATTTCTGTTGGTTGTTTCACCATCCAAAATTTAAGTTTCTGTCATGATAGTTATTCCACCTATCCGAACCAGATGATTTGAAGAAATGTTATTCTTACAATGATGTTTCAAAAATTCCTTTCCTCGGGAACTCTGTATTGTTGTGAGATTTAACCCCAGATTTGTTTCTCCCAGCTATCTGAGTTTTGTGCTGTTTTACACCAATAAAAGGTATTAAATTCTGTCTGACCAACATGTCCCTATTTATATCGAATATTTCTCGTCATTGATTTAGTTCGTATTTTATTAAGTGTATTGTTGCTGTCTGTTGTTTTGGAAACATCTATAAGTGTGTTTTTGTACGTTTCATGAGTAATTTTATTTCAGTAAGACTGACCAATAATATATTTCCTGTTGGTTATTTTTTTTACATGGATTGCGTGTTAGTGATTACATCTGTTCACAAACATGTTGGTACCGGGTGTTCTTTCCATATCTACCGACGTCGTTGCCAGAATAGAATCGCTTGTAGTATCACCATCAAGCGTTATAGAATACATTTCAGATCGAAGCATTATCAATTCGGGGATGGGTTTCATCTTTGAACTTTCCAAGTTTGTTATTGTCCTGGCAATAAAATGAGCTTGTTTCTGGATAAATGCTAAGATCAAAGAGATCTCGATGTTGATATATATCAGAGTAGATACCCTCATTGTACATTTTGTAGACGAACTAGTCGCTATCAGTCATGGATTGCCTGGGTTTTCGTTGTAGAGTCGTTTGATAAAGTGGAAATGAAACTCTTATCATAAGCATTTTGGAGAGTATTTCTTGTTGGCGATGACGTCTTTTTGGCTGATCGAGCAGATGCCTCCTCGAATCATGTCTGGGCATTGAAAAAGTTCAAGTGCACTTGACTATTCTTCAGAAGCGCATGTCAGAAGAGACCTGGTGAGGTGAAATACCAGAGTAGATCAAGTCGATAATGATCTAGACACATGTGTATGAAAGTTTCGAAGACATCGATGAGTAGAAGTATCCTCTATCTTAAGGTATATGTCGAGATAATCTCGGATAGTGTGACATCTGAGATTGTTCGAAATCTTATTCGCGTACTGATACTCTTCCTCTATGATATTGGGAAGATATAAGTGAGAATGGAATGTCACTAGAGCTGGTAATGAGGTTTCATCGAATCTGGATCACGCATTGATTTATTCGTTGGGATAAACGCCTTTTCGTTGCAGTATAGGAGCACATCTTAAAATTCATTTTATAGATGCAAGGATTTAGTTTGATCGAGTTCTTCTAGCGATGACTTTATAAACTCAAAGGAATCGATGACTCGAAAGAGGCTTATCGAAATCGAGATGCATTTTTCGAAATCTTTGAGGATACATTTGATGTTTGTTCCTACTTCAGCGAGAATGACATTGACTCGTGGATGGATGCGTACTGCGATAAAGAAATGTCCATCGAATCCTCGTTGATTATGAATGATGATTGGAAGGAGGTCTAGATCTTTAAAGCGTAGATTATAATCCACGTGAGCATCTTCTCGATAGTGACCAGTGACATAGCAGTGATAACACACGGACACTCCCTGATAACACAGAAGAGAAATCTTCACTATATTACAAGCACTCCGCTAATACAGTGAACCAGAATACCCCTTCCAACACGGGTGAGCCTACATAAAGCCCTACACAATAACACCATGTTAGTGATTCATGGATGCTCTAGTGCTGCCTCCTTAAGTACGCAGTAATGAAAGTGTGTCTCAACCCACATTATTCTCAACCACTCACGCAGTCACAGTATTGTCGTGTTAGATAGCATTTCTAGGTCAGGGATGCTGACTGGTATCGACAAACCATATTACGCGCTAACATATATAGTGTCCGATTTCGTCTGAGCAATGTGTCAGATAATTAACCTAGTATTGATGCTCTTCGACCGGTACATGGAGTGCTCGAAGTGTGGATCATTTGTGTCTAGTGACACTGATGCCAATGCGATGAACAACAGCATTATCCTGAACTGCATAGCCCAGCGAATTACAGAACACCTTTTGAACTCGTTACGCGAGGAAATGGTCCTACAGATATGCGACGCAAAGAAAATGAAAGAATGGACAGAAGGCGTTAGAACTCGTGGGACCACAATATAATATATCCCTGAGCTGGAGAAGAAATTTAAATTCACCCAAAATGTGCAAACAATTACCGACACGATCTTGCAAGATTAAAAATAAGAATCGAGATTGTCTCCGATAGTAATCGTTGATCGTTGAACTCGTCGACTTGCCATTGAGATGAAATAGAGAGCCGTTCAGTCTCAGTTATCAGTTTCTTTCTATGACCCAGTGATGTAGAGACTTCAACGAAAATGGGTGAGAAATATATACCGCGTATCATCATCAGGGACGAATTTAGTGCTGTATCCAAGGACAAGCTAAATATATTTATTGATTGGTTATTGATAAATTAAACGCCGATTATCATATGACATGTGGTGATCATGGTCAACCACCACCCTTTATCAGAGGATCAAATCATAGTTAGTCGAAAGAATCCGTAGTTTATTACGTAAAAATGCTATAAGACTAATGATGAATTACTAAAACAGCTCAAAGCGCTAATACGACCGCAACTTGATAAAATTCCATACGAAATATTGCGCGCTGAAATTTCAGAGATTTATGATTTTTGGAACTTAAGGCTGCTTAGAGATCTCATTGTTGCATCTAGGTATATCGCCCGTGATTCACTTCAACGTAACGATTTCCAGATCTACATGTGCCATTTCGCTATTGCTTAGTAGACCGGCGTCCACATAATATTGACATCGAGAGTCTCGACGCGGGAAAGACAAGCTCGATTGATATGATATCGTTGTTGTCCCTGTCAATGTTGTTGCGAAAGCTTTTTGGGAGCCATGTAATGATGGGGTGGGGGAATTGCAAGTCTCTTTGGACTTTCGGCCGTGTCCTTGGTGTGGCACATGGGAAGCAGGATTGACTCAAGGCAGTCATCTCTCGCTTTCTCTCTCTTTCTTTCTTCTCTCTCTCTCTCTCTCTCTCTCTCTCTCTCTCTCTCTCTCTCTCTCTCTCTCGATATGGGCAAAAATCTATGAAAAGGCAAGAGTGAAGGATTCTCGCTTGTGTCATCCCAAGAAGTGTTTGAACTTACGAATGACGGTAAACCTCTAGTCAAACCGACCGATGTGTGTGTGTGTGTGTGTGTGTTAACTTTGTTTGCAATTCTCTACTTTCTTCATTAATACTATATTTCGTGTTTAATTCGTACGTGTGTGATATAATGACTTATTCAATGTGAAGAAAACAGGAACTCAAAAAACTAAATATTCAACGTAGCAATACGCAAAGGCAATCGTGAATATCCAGAAACGACGTAGAACTACATGTTTTAGCGGATACACTCTGCAGGGAAGTGAGGAGTTCATTCACTAGGTCAATACACAGTTGCCTTAGTTAATCTGAACTCCTTTCAAAGGGCAAATATATGAGTTTATATGTGATATAAATAAAATATATGTATAGTATGTACGCTGTGTGTGTGTGTGTGTGTGTGTGTGTGTGTGTGTGAGAGAGAGAGAGAGGTGTTGTCTCGACAAGCTTAGCACAGATACACATAACACGATTATATATAGACTGTTAGTAAAAAAAATCTCTTGGCTACGACCAACTCAAGGTTATATAACATAATGTATATTATCTATGTATGTTGAACTTTGGCTTATTATTCTAAGGTAACCATGTGCTCTAGGCCTACTGTTTACCGTATCGAACAATGTGACATCATATCGCATTTATCATTCAGTTTTGAAAAATGATTTTACCGTTATAAAATATTCTGTTTATACAAATGGAAGCGTTTTCTTTGATTTATAGTTTGTAAAAATAGTACAATCTACTTTTACTTGTATGCATATAATGACAGGCAACTTTGTTTAGAACTATATTTTATACAAAATAAATGAAAGGTGCACCGTCTGTCAGAATGAACGAAATTATTCGTTCTTCTTTCTCTATAAATACTTTCCACTTAAAAATACTCTTTGTGATAAAACTAATCTCAAATGGGTAATGATTTAATATTAATTTTATGAAACTCATTGAATTATGTCAATCTTCGCCTTGCCAAGGCTCGCTAAAGCTATAAATTACTCAACTCGTTTCATAAATTCAATATTAACAGTTGGGAACCTCTATTTATATACTCAGATTGTCTTCGTAAACCAAGCCCTAGGCTACAACCATCTCAAGGTTAAATAACATAATGTATATTATATATGTATGTTGAACTTTAGCTTACTTTTTCAAGTATTATAATTGATTCATATGTACTTTTATTTAGAGAGCACACCCTGTACTTAATATGTTTAACGCCAATGTGAAAGCGTGGTATGTTTGCATATAATGAATGACAGGTAACTTGTTACCGATACAATATACGTGTCTCCGCCGAACTCCGAAACACCAAGTTAGATTTTTACTTTGTAATTGATTTAGTGAATACATATGATACCAATGGGTGAAACTGTTCATTTTCTAAAACGACTTAAAGAGAAATAAAACTCCTGACCGAATTTACAAAATCAGGAAAATTAAAACATATTGCAACAACAAATTGAAAATAATACAGAATATTTCTACAGTGGATGAAATGAATGAACTTTTTAATGCAACTCTAACAATGGTGATCTCTGGTGAGACACGTGATTTGATAAACCCAGACCTGCCAACTCTTACGATTTTGATAGAAGTATTATGAAAAGTAACTTAACATACGGACTTACGGCATAAAAGCAAATACTACGAATAAAATGATCATTGTCGAAAATTCCGGATGATTTTTTGATTGGGATCCGATTTTCATATTTGAAGTAGTGAAATGGGTCAGAGAACCAGACTAAGGTGTCATCAACATATCAGACGCTATTAAGTGCACATATTTTTTTAGTGTCTGCATGATGAAACTGTTCATCATGTAAGTTTAGTCCATCATTGTTTCAGACGAAAGGGAGTGTAAAGTGTTAATAATCAAAATAGGAACAATTGAAAAGAATATTCAGATTCTTGTGACTATAATCTTGAATGGACACAATGATGTATATTGGACATCACGTGCAAAATTGAGTATAACTCGTGGCGGGAAATATAATTGCTGTGGTCATGTGAAACCAAAAAAGAATTTCCAATAATAGCGTCAAGTTGAGAGACATCAACAATGCATTGAGATGCATACGATTTGGAACTAAAATGTGTGCAACTGCACTAGTGGTAAATAAAGTCTACGCTTACTTTAAAAACATTTCAGTTGAACATAATGTTTATTGTCAGTGTACGTTCCGAATACCGAACTTATGATAGTTTGTTACACCTTAGTGAAAACTGGTTAAACTTGCAGGGGAAAAAATCATTTGCCTTACTGAGACATACTCGTTAGGGTTGACAGGTCTGTAAACGCAACAGCTTAAAATATCATAACAGTCGGTCAGTAGATGAACTTGAATATCCGTCGTCCATGCAATGTTTCTGACTATAGTAAGGCCACGTGACATTATTTTTATACTGACGTTCAAATCAATGAGAATCGCTATTGCAGATGTTAATGTGAAAGTTTAATGTTTAAAATTCTTGTGAATCTTGGAAAACCATCTCGTTGCATTTACTGAATATTCAGTGATTCAGCATGCATTCTTTAATAAACAATCGGCTAACAAGCACTGCCAAAGACTCAAGTGACAAGCATCCAAGTTTAACTTTGCAAACATTGTTTTTCTTTCTGGGAATCACCATTTGTTATTTCACTGTGGATCTTGTAATAAAGCATCCGAAAAGCCTCGCAACTCCCTGTGTGACCTCACTACTAGTTAGAGACGTCTGATATTTGTTTGCATCAGAGTGATAATATAATGACTGAAGACAAAGGATGGTAGCTTATATGCTTTCTTTTAACAAAACGGAAGGTCATTTTGTATTAGATAATAATACAATAACATCAACTGAAATATTAGGCATATCTTATGTCCTAAACGTCTCACAAAGAAAGAATCAAAATAATAATAGTTATTTTCTCGTTGAAGGCCGCATTGCAGACATATATTACAAGTCAGAGGGTTGGAGAGGCCGGTTCTGTTCGCTGTGTGTGCATGTAGTTGATGAGGCCATCCCTTGCACGGAAGGTTCGTTGGCATAAGGGATGGTGATGAGTGGAACATCTCAAGGAGGTTTGATGGCACTGGGTTTAGGGGCTTGAATATGATTTCCTGTTAGATTCACACAACTTGCAATCTTTGAGCATGTAGGAACGCCATGTGACTTGATCGCTTGCTGTTTAAAATCGGGGTTTATGTTGAACACTTTCAATGCAGCTTTCAGAATCTCTTAATCAGCCGGTGTTTAGGCACGAGTAAATGTCCCGCCCAGCGTAGTCGGGACTGCATCAGGATGCAGGATGATGTGGATGCAGGGGAGTCCCGATTGGGTGAGCACATCAGTGTCTGGAACCTTGTGCTGCCACTTGATGTTGAGGATGTTCGTAAGACGTGTTGTGTAAGTGGTTCTACTTTCTAGCTTGGCGTTGATACACGGTCTACTTTTCGCATGTGTAAAGTAGTGTGAGGAGCACAATTGCTTTGTAGACCTTTTGTTTGGTCTGGATGCCGATGCCTCTTCTGTTGCAGACGTTGGCATACAGTGTGCCGACAGTTGCGAAGGTTCTGGCAATGCGAAGGTCAATAGTGACGCTCTGTGACAGTGTGCTGCCTGGGAAGGTGAACGGTTCACTACGTTGAGTCTTGGCCGTTGACGGTGAGCTTTCCAGTGTCTTCTTGTTGCTGATGGCGAGACCAAAGCTTCTGCATCAGCTGAAAAAACTTAAGTTAACGTTTGTCAATGTGAAGGGTGCCGTAATATATGGAACTAGGCTAGTATCACGGTAGAGTAGTAAATAAAAATATTCTATCAAGTGTTACGACGGGATGATCTGAACCTAAGTAGTAGAAAGTTGGCTAATCAAATAAAAAATCCCCCCCCCCACTTCATTATAAATGTCAAGTTCTATACACGCTTATGTTTGTGATATATTCTAATGAATAGGTAAAACATTGAAATTGCATTGGCACCAGATACGTTCATTTTCTTCTAACTTTTATTGTTTGTTTTGTTTTGATACCTTTATCCCCCACCCTGTTGTCTTCGATAGTTGAGATTCCTTTCCCCAAACGTGTTGGACATTATGTAGCTGAAAGTATTATCCACTGACACGTATAACATGTATCTTACGCTTAGTCTCAAGCGCACTATTTCGAAGTCTATTAAGAGGTCTTGTGTGTTTTCGGATGTCCTTCTGTACATTTCAGACCAGACGTGTAATGTTTCGTGGTTCTTTAGCTTCAAAAGAAAGATAGTAAAAGTATATTAGTTTATCCTCTTGCGTAGGCCTACTGGAGAGAGAGAGAGAGAGAGAGAGAGAGAGAGAGAGAGAGAGAGAGAGAGAGAGAGAGAGAGAGAGAGAGAGAGAGAGAGAGAGAAAGACGTATGCTAGTCTAATATATGTTGATTGTTCAATCTGTAGACACAACGATCGTACGATTATACAATTACAAGGAAATAAAAGTAAATAGGCAACAACGGCAAATATACAGAAGTTCACCAGTTCTATTTGTAGAGTAATTGATTGGTCCATATCCTCGTGGCCACAACCATCAGAGCGATGATCACTGAAAGTAAGAAAACATTTCGGTAACGCGTGAGAAAGTTCGAACATTTAAGTTACTCACATAATGACATCCAGAAAAGCTTTAACTATATCATACGCGTACGCGCTGACATAGAATTAAAGTACCAAGTGCCGTCAGAAAAGTAGCTATATTTATTACGGACTTGTTGTGTATGGAATGCATACAAGGGCGTAGAAATGTTACAGGTTATGAAAAAAAAATTTGAAAGACTTTCCAATATTTCTGCCTCTTTTTCACTCTTTATATAGTTATGGATGTCTCTCCACTCTCTGCCTCTGTATATGTTTCTGTATAGCTCTTTCTCAGTTTTGCAAACATATTTTTTAATATATATTTATTTGTTCACATGCTTGCAAGTTTGTTACTATGTTGTTTCTTAGTGGCTTGATTAGGAACATGTTTACAGCTAGAATCTGCAATATAAATATATATAGCATAAATAGTTAAATAATATTGTATAAAAAGATATATTGTGTAGCGAGGTGTATATTACAGCATTAAATGAGTTTCGTAAACTGATATTTTCCAAGTTAGAGATATGAACCACCGTCAGAGAGAACTAACATGCAAAACAAATAATTTGCTTATCAAGCAAACACACTTTGTAATATGCACAACCTTGAATTCACATTAAAACTCGCGCTAACATCCTTCGCAGGTGATTAATATAGAGACGATTGAAAAGGAAACTGGGTTCGTGAACATTATGCCTATCAATTATTTGAGCACATGGCAGCCATGTGCATCTTAGGCGTAAATGACACTACCACTCTGCCAAGATTTGGACTGATAGTGTAGTGTGGGGATTTGATAGTAGATAACTAGGTGCTGACTAGTAGATAACGTGATGTTGGTGACTACGAACGTCTTGGATGTTATTTAATTGGGTATAGATAGTATATAATTAAGTGATGACTGCTAGTTTTAATTAGTTTAACCATGTACAAACCCACACCTGAAATAAAGGAATGAAGTACATGCATTGACCTTTCTTAACATAGGGTGTTTGTGACTTTATGTGTCTACTGTAAAAACGATTAATTCTTTAACCATTGTAATAGTCTGTCATGGTCTTTAATCATGACCAATATAAATTGGCAAAACTAATGGCAAACACAATTCAAGTCATTGTAAGTTGGGTACATTTGTAATATTTGTCGCTACAAAATCTGTATATACGCATACTGTTCGAACATTACCATAAATATATGGCCATACAATGTTAGTTTAACACTATTACAAGTTAAATTTTACTCTCAATATCAACTAGGGCACATTTTAATTCACTGGATAAACTCTGTACCAATTTTCTGACCATGACGTAATTAAAGCCGTCATTGTATGCTGACGGAATTGACCCATTTTGTTACATTTAACTTCTTTTATACTTGTGTTATGAAAAGGTTTCTATGACGTATTTTAAACTGCTGTGTTAAGGAAATAGTCCTAAATTAAAGGCATGGCTATGTGCATTGTGAGAGAGAGAAGAAAAAGAATAGGATCGTAAAGGAGGAGTCACTCGCATTTTACCATAATCAATACTATATAACAATATTAAACATAGGCTCTACAACAATTAAACTTTCCAATAGATTATATTAAGAAATAGTAAAGAAATATTTGCATAATCCAGTGTTGCAGATTTACCGATGTTAGATTAACATTATAACACAAAACATTCATGTGCTATTTAGAAATTCGTACGCAGACGGTATCTTACCTGTAATGATAAAAGTCTCTTTTGAATTCCAACGAAACGGGCTGGTTGTTCCAATATCACGGCTTCAAATGTACAGTCTGGTATGACGTGGCCAAATATGGTCATACGCCCAGCTCTTTAGTTTCGCCAGAATCTCAAAGTGAGATTTCATTGTATTTTACAGACTACCGACTGGGTCTAAGTACGTTATCAGACGATTAATATGATGCATCAGCCTTCTTACTCACTCACAAGGTATCTCTGACATTTGTTAGTCCGTAACCTCCAGAATATACCGAATTGTACTTTGCTGACCTCAAGATCTAAGAGAAATGTACAGTGCAAGAGAGTTTTGCCTTAGTTCAAAAGGGCCTATCTTTTTTATAATAGTATATAGTTGTGATAAAGAAATAAATGAAATTAATCTCTATATATTTTAGTAGAAAATTTCTTTCAATATATTTTAATGAAAAAATAGTTTTAATACAAGTCAGAGAATATTTCAAACGTACTACGATTACTTAACATTATGTCCTAATACTTACATTTATTTCTAAGTTCTCACTTGGTCAACAAGGTCAACTCGCAAAGTTAAATATATACATATATACGATACAGTCGTCCAAATCAATTAAGTAACTCATCAACAACAAATTGAAAAGAAACATGTTCGTCTACCGTATAAATTTCAACACTATCTATCAAATATACACAAACATTTTTATGTAACAAATCGTACTTTACGACAGTTCAAGGTATTTTACATGATATGAAATAGTGACATCCATCTGCAGTCGCAGCAGATTCAATGACTGGCTCTTTGCCAATGTTTGGATAGTCCAAAATTTACTGTACTGTTTAAGGAACAGCGGGTTTATCGACCATCAGTGATTTATCTAGGTCAAGGGTTTTCTGGCAGGTATTATAGGACTGTCACAAGACTGAGTTATCTTAATAAACGTTAGAAGCATGTGCATCAAAACACTGTAATAAATCCATGACCATGTAGGCATGCTAATAATATCGGTGGTATCAAATTTTAGTAAAGTCATTCAGTTGAATCACTGATTTCTACAACAAATTTGCTTGATGAGTAAAGCTGAAATAAAGTACATAATGTGTAATTTTGTAACTTTGAAGATAATTTAATTATACTAATTTTATTTGGATCTTTGAAATAAATCTGAAAATAATACCTATGAAAGTCCGACTTAGTTCTTGCAAATAAAAAAACTTGTGCAACAGTTTTCAGCACGTATTTATTTAAACTAAACGGCCAGTCCTTGAACGACCTGTAATGCAAGGCATCTTTACACAATCATAAAGAAAATTCTTTGCAATAAAATGAATTTTCATTTAAATCTCTCGACAAACAGGTCACCATTCTTAACGGCGATTTTAACGTATAACATATGGATTATAATTATATCAAATGAGGAACATTAAATATCAAATGCAAGAGTTAGAGAATTTACCGATTTAACTGCTTGTTATATAAATTTGACAAATTACCCTGAGCATCAAGATGTTTCGAGCGTATTTCTTCTTCCAGCGAAAGATGGAGAAAAAAAACCTAGAATTATTACAATTGTAGGTAGTTGTGTGAAAAACCTATTTGATACTGATCATGTTCAGCATGCATGGCAGACCAGTGAGATGGAAAGTTGTTCCTTATTCATCTTCCTATGGCATGTAACTACACGCTTCCCCGTAGCCGCTGCATTTCACAACACACATCACCGTGGATAATGCATGTTACAAAACGCATCCCCGTAGCCATTGCATTGCATCCCAGTTGATGATGCATGTCACAACACCCGTATCAGTGGCCGCTCAATGTCGCGAAACACGCAACCACATGGCCACTGCATATCACTACACGCATCCCCGTGGCCACTGCATATCATAACATGCATCCCCATTGCCACTGCATATCACAACACGCATCCCCGTGGACACTGCATATCACATGACGCATCCTCATTTACGCTGTATTTCATACACGCGTCCCCGTCAACGCTGCATGTCACTGCACCTGTTAAGGTAATAATTTAGTTAATTTAATATGTGCCACCCCAGAAATAGATTAAAAAGGAGGCCACGCTGAAAACACTTTCGTTATCCTTTCTTACATTAAATATACTTTATTACATTTTATTACATTTAATATACTTTATTACATTTTATAACATTTAATATACTTAATTGCTTTAGAAAACAAAGTCGAATTTGAGTCATCAGAACTAGTGTAGAGAACATACATATCATATCGAAAATGTAACGTGTTAAGTTAGTTATGTTGAATAATGTATTATTTTTACAGGAACTTTCTTAATGAATGTATTCTGATTTTGAACAATGAGATGTTTGTGTGAGTCAGTATCGTATGCAGTTGTTTTATGTTGTACATTATATAATGCTTGTAATAATAAGTATTTCTTTATGTTATAAATGGCTAAGATGTCCATATACATACTGAAATTCAATCACGATGACAGTACCAGCATTCCTTCTGATATATTGTATTTATTTATCAAGAATAATTCGTACTGACCTATCGTAAATGATTCGGATATGACAGGCAAAATAGTTATATTGTTTCAATCTTTTCAAAATTTGCGATTCATTGGTGCACTGAACAAAATTGTGTTTATTTATGAATTATTTTATTGTTTCACTGACTTTATATATATATATATATATATATATATATATATATATATATATATATATATATATATATATATATATATATATAAGAAACGAAAATGATGTGAATGAAAAGTGACGTTATTAATTCTAAGACATGTTCTTGTTGGCATGACTAACAATTATAACTTGGTAATCCTCATGTTTTCTATTGCAAAATGAGACGAATCTTCGCAGACATAAAATGACTATTTTTATCTGTAATCACCATATATTTACAACCTTCTCGTAATAATACAAAATATATGAATGGGAAACATATCTCTACAAATGACAGAATTCAAAGTCTTTTGAATTTCAATGGAATATATTTTGATCATTTTGTTTTGTTTGTTTTGATGTTTTGTCCTGCACATTGGAGTCTCATACATTCAGTTTTGTCATATACAATCAGTTTTTCCTTCTTTCGTAACCATATAACTCTCAAAATCACAATAAATGACATAAAATGAATCATAGATATAAAGGTTTTAATTTGACAATAATAACAGCCGAAGCTAACATTTCAATTGTCTTTCCAACTCTGTGTCGAAAGATTTTGTGCCCAGATAACATATGTAAAAATTAACATAGTTAATGCATCGGTTGAGTGTGTACTTTTGATTTGTCTTTTAATCTATTTGACTCGACACAAACATTGAAAAATATTGTATTCTTGCTTATTGGCAACATCATGTAGTCTTGAAGACTATTCGTTTGAAAATTAAGCTGAAGTCAAAGACATTTCCCATATTCATGTATATTAAAGACATTAACTTTCGTATTACGTTTTTTTTTAATTTAAAATTGAATTAGACATCTGTCGAATCAACGAGCTTAACTCCTTACATTATTCTTTATATCGGTATCTTCGTAATCTCCATGTTATTACGTCTATGAATTTAATTTCAAATAAGATTATGCGAAAAGCAAGCAAGTATTCATCTTTTCCAAAATATAAATTTATTTCATTACAATATAAAATCGAACACAGTTGAAATATGAAAATTATCTTACAGTATGGGAAATTTTATGTCATTACCTAATAACAAACAAACACCGCTCATTTAATCAACGGTCTCAATCCTAAGTATGATGATATATTAGCACAATGTAGAGGAACACTAAAAAAAACCCACAGTCTACTCCCTGTATTAGGTCACTTTCACTAGACGAAGACTTCTCAGAAAAGAGCAATTCTTTAAAAAAAAAACTCTGAAAACCCAGTGGTCTAAAGCGCTCTTCGTTACGGATCACTGCCACCTCACCTCTGTCTGTGTGGGTTCGAGTCTAAGATTCGGCTAATGTAGTTATGTGAGAAAGCTTGCCAGTAGGTTCTCGTGGGTCGGTGTTTCTTTCCAGGGCTTTTCCCGGGTTCATCCTCCACCAGTAATAATGGAAGCCATGTATAGCCTATCTTGTGCTGAAAAATAGCGTTAAACCCTACAACAACAGCAACAACAACTAACGGTGGCCTCACCTAAACCATGAACAAGCGACACTGAGTCACCAATAAGTGACAATGAACCCTTTGACAATAATGGTTCTTAATTTTCCATAGAATGGGACGAATTTTGAACACCTCTACAGCATTCACATGCTTTCTTGTTGTTTTTTTTTAAGATAATTGTTACGCTCCAGACATGGTATCTTCTTTTTCTAATTCACGTTCTTGACACTTGCGTTGACTGGTTAGCACATCACATTTTATTTTGACAAGGAATATATTTAAAGCAACTTTCATGACATTGACACTTTGCTTCTCCCCCACCCCCACCATCACAAAAGGTTTCCTCTCAACACACACACACACACACACACACACACACACACACACACACACACACACACACACATGTATTAAACTAAATTATTTCACTAGCTATCACATAATTTATCAAATTCTTGTTACTGTTGCATACTGATCGATCTAGAGTACAAAATGGTTAAGCATTGATTGATGTCTACGGTAAATGAATTAGTGGTCCGAGGGCTATTTAGATACATGTTTACTTATTAAGTGCTTGAAATACACGCTATAATACATACTTCTTATAGAATATGCATCACATATGTAATTATAACCACGATAAAGCAGTCTGTAATATAAAATTAATAAAATGATTCATACTTAGACGTAATTGCCAGGAAATTTGATGCGTATAATGTCACTGACGTAATTTAACGATAAGTTTCTCTTCTGCTTTTACTCTGGGGGTGTTTTATGGTTTGCAGAGATACCAGATACGCGGTTTTTTTCCCCGCCAATTTGGGCTCCTTTCGAAATTTGGTTCCGTGAAAACGTTTTAGATTGTGGGTTGCGGATTTTTGTACTGGTCTCAAATTGGCGCTAGCGATAATATCTATAAATCTTAATGAATACATTATTCTGAATGTATCTCCATAGATGTATCTCACATACTTATTTTTTTTTAAAAATTCCGGAACAGGAAGAACAAGGCGCGCTTCTAATTAAAAAATTTCAATTAAACTAGCATATCACTTTATCAGTGTTATAATATTGTTAAATTTATGGTATCTGGTTCTTATTTAGTCTTCAGATTTTAATATACAAATAGGCGGTTTTCGGACTGCTTTTTAAAGGTACCCGTGCGGCAATACAAAATTATGTTTCAACATTGGTGGTTTGGCATTTGACATTACTGCAATAATGTTCCAAGCTACAAATGCATGAAAAGGATATAAGCCGCGGATTTTGTCTGGACTTACGTGTGTTTGTCGTTTCGATTCCTCACCAAAGAATCAGGTACTATTTTCAGTAACGAGTGTTTCAAGCTCAAGACCCTCAAATGACTGAAATTCATTATCAACCAACCCCGGCCAGCCAAACTCACATATATTCTATATTATATTCACCCATTTCTAGACTGGCTACCATTTCTCAATACAATTAGCAATGTGAGTTCTTCAAAAAACAGCTAGCTCTGCTGGACAAACGGTACTCATTATATTGAAGACCTAAGAACCAGTCTAGAAATGGGTTAAAAAATAATAGAGTATATACGTTATGTTTCTCCCCTTGTTATGGGGAAACCAGGTTTGAATAAATTACTCTGTCTATTCTGTCACTCTTTGCATTAGTTTTATACTAAAATGTAGCACTTCAGTTATTTATTTTTTCTGTATAATAAATCTTAGAGAACCTTTCATAGACTGTCAAACCTTTTTGTTAAGATTTGGGGATGATGAATCGCATGTGTTGACAGTTTTCAATTTTTTTGGAATGTTAGCATCTCTTCATGTTTTGTCTTAATCACAGAAGGTCAAAGGCCTCTTATAATTGTGACCTTTCACGTGGGACACTTATTTGTTTGGATTGATTGATATGATTAGGGATGCACTGAATCTTATTTCTGTGAGAGTCAGCAGTACAAGATATGTACTTTTGAAATTAAAACATTTATTATAGCCAGTGAGAGATATAAAAGCAAGGCATCATGTAATTTGATACCCTGTGATTTCATACTTGCTAATGTCAACATGTTTGTGTTTCTTTTGTGATTAGCATGCATTCAATAGAAAGATAACACGAATATAGAAATGACGAAACCAATTATTTTAATTGCAAGAATAAGCCACTAAAAGGTTCAATACAACACGGTCACATTAAACGCGGATGTAATTTAGCTGTATACAGTGGTATCACATAAAATGCCATTACACAATTACCCTTGCACAATCATGACTAATTCTTTCTTACAATTATGCTCTAATATCAATGAGTAAAATACATCTTTTTCTTAAAAGAATAAAATCTGGTTATAGGACACACGGTACTGATTATATGGAATATAATATAATATATACAGGTTTGGTGGTCCATAAGTGGTTAATAATGAAAAGTAAAATGTTAGTAAAAATATCTTTTGAGAGCTTATCCTATCAGTAATTTCAAACAAATATAGACAGTATTATAGTAATGTAATTTTAGTATTTTTACAGGCTTCACATGGGAGTACTCAAAAATGAAAGTAGCACCTGATTCATTGGTACAGAATCGAAAACATGTGTTTCATGCAGATGTTGATAAAAAGAAATGCCGCGGCTCATATGGTGTTCTTCACACATAAGCTTGCATCAAGAATAGTTGTGCATGGATTAATATATGTCTAATCATTAGCACCCAGACATTTTAAGTTATTGAATTTTGAATATGATGGTGTTTCCATATGTTTACTATAGGAGTTGAATTAGTACCGTGACTCCTCAAAGGTCGTTATTACTTCAGTAAACTAGGATAAAAGCTAGCTCATAATATGTTTTTGTTTTCGTATGACAAAATATTATTTTTCCCTATTTTAACATTTGCCAAAGTTAGTATTCTTTTTACTTAATGAAGTTCAAATCTCGAGCATATGGGCTCATTTATTTCGATCAGCTTTTCTGATTTAGGCGACACATTGTTTTCCTAATACTACCTACATCTACAATGAAACCAACGGCGCCTATAAGGTAATCAAGTCACTTTATGACACCATAAAATGATAACTGGTGAACGTAAGTTGTCGATTTACAATTCGAAGTTAGAGGTAAATATATTACTGCGCAATCGTTTTAAAGCCATTTGTACTTTTTACTTATATTTGTATATTTTACCTATATTTTATATAATAAGTTTGAAATTATTAAAATACTCACTTTTCGATATCTTAACATATAAAATCTCCTTCATAAAACACAGCCAGGATTCTGATAAAAATACATTTTGCTTTAACATTTAATCAGTTTGCTTCGACTAGATATTATCACTTTAGTGTAAAGTAATGGGTACTTTATTCTACTATCGAATAGGAGGGACGAATCAAATAGATCCATACAATTTTAATATCAGTATGGCAAGATAAAGTTTAGTACTACAATGATATAAAAAGAATATATGATATGCACTATATTACATAATAATAATAATAATAATAATAATAATAATAATAATAATAACAGCAAAAATGATCACACAGAGCAATACAGTTGGTGAAATAAAAGATACAATGGCTTACTTTTCTACCTATTTTTTTGGGTCAGAGATTATTGATTATAGTAAATGAATTCCACTTTGTGATCTTGCTTCTTCATGCGTATCCGACATTGAAAGAATACTATCATGAATTATGTAATTGTTAATCTTCAGACTTTATAAACAGTAAATCCGGAAAAAGTTTCATTTACAGAATTGAACAGTTACAACCGAAACAGTCGCAACATCCATCGGAGGAAACAGGTGGTGGCTGCATAATATAGATTGGATCTCTTTGAATAGTTGGCGTTTTCGGTTCACTAATTAGGGCCTTGATAGGTTCGCTCCAGTATCGTTCCAACCAACTGATTTTGAATGTCATGATCTTATGTACTGCTCTCTGTTGACCACCAATGATGATGCTGTCTGTCAGAAGGAGTTGTTTCCTGACAGCGCTGATTTCATAGAATTTGTTTTCACTATTCCCACACATTTCGTCGTCTTGAAAAATACATTTGTTCAAGAGGATTTCTGGAGAAAGGACCAAGCAGACAGCAATAAGTCTGGTTTTGTCATCCTCTGAAAGAAAATAGGCGTTATAATTGGTCAGTCTGTCCAGGTCTGGGTCGTCATTCAAGTCCAGCACAGTAGTCATGCAGCTTAAATAGTACATCAGTTTAGCTCTTGGGTCATTAGGGACAGCGACGCTACGTCCAATGTCTCTCACCCCTAGTTCAGTTCTATTCAAGAGCGCCATATTTTCAAATTCCCCGTAAAGGAGATAACGAATTGCTGATTCTAGGCTCTGAACTATACTAAACGGACTAAAACGTTTTACACGTTATGTGTAATTTACAGTGACCTGGAAGCTTGATCTAAATACGTTTCGAGATAATATAAAAGGATTTTTTTTATTTATAGTAAAGTCTATATTAAGAAATAACGAAGGAAAAGATAAAGTTGCTACCTCTAATGTAAACTGAAAACGGAAGAAAAATTAGGGACTGAAGTTACGAAAGACGATATCATGTGAAAACTATCTGACACAATTCGACCGTTCAAGTAGCACAAGTGCTTAGAGCATCCCACTCAGATATGGAAGGTCTCGAATTCGATCCCTGACCGGGTCGTATAATGTTAATGGGTAGGACATGATACCACATGCAGGCGACATCATGCCCTTGTCGCTATTAACTGCCACACTGCAGACATCGTAGGGATTTCACTGGACATTTTGTTAAAGCTAGGTTAAAAATCCAGATCGCGTGAACACACACACACACACACACACACACACACACACACACGCGCGCGCGCGCGCGCTTCTTAAATGATGGCAATTTTAACTTTGGAAGACATATGAAAGTTTACTCAAAACATCCAAGTAACTTACTTTTCCTACATTTTATATTCGCATATAATCCAATATTTTAAATGTACCATCTTGATATTGACTGTTATCCGCGAAACGGGTCATAAAGTGGATAATACATGTGTTTGCAGCGCGTTTAAGGGTTCTTACTTCATACGTGGAAAAAAACATGGCGAAACTTCATCCGTAAATTTTAAATTGAATAAAGACAAAATAATTAAAATTCTTTTTGAAAGTGTGTTAAATAGACCGTTCTAACGTTATCAAGCCGTGCATGTAGACATGCAAAAATGGCAGGCATTAACCGTAATTTTAACACAGCTTATCGGAAGACAGCAACCTGTTCCCTGACAAACTGACCCTTGGTCATTGAATCATTGTATGAGCTTCTTGTTTTTATTCCAGTATTATGAGTACAGAGGAATCGTGCATTAGATTAAATGGCAGCATTAATTTCGATGTGTATAATTACATATTCACTGTTGAAGAAAAGAAGGTCTAGTCTTTTGCAATATTGGTTATAGTTTGGAAATTACAAGTAGGCATATTTAACAGTATTTTTGTTGAGAGAGAGAGAGAGAGAGAGAGAGAGAGAGAGAGAGAGAGAGAGAGAGAGAGAGAGAGAGAGAGAGAGATATGTATTCTAAAGATAAAGAGTCACCTTTGGCTATTGACGTCATCAATGTACTAAATCAGTAGTTCCTAAACCTTTTATGTTCCCCGCTCCCTTGATTCTTGATTATCATCAGCGTCCCCTTCCCTTACCCAGTAACAAACATTATTCAGCATTAGCGCCACCACCACCACTACCCCGTATTCCCACTGAATGCTTTGGGAACCACTGCACTAAATGATCCAAATACGCAGATTTAAATCTATTCTTTTGTGGGGAAAAAATGCTGATAGCAAAACTCTTATTTCAAATCATATGTTGGGGTGGAGGGAGGCTGCGTATGATTACTTTTAATGAATAATTGTTTCTTACACAAGAAATGAAGCACTAATTATTTATGTTGTCTTTCTTATATAAAAAAAATATACTCAATAAATGGCAATTAAGATGACCACATAAAATGTGAACCTTTCCTATGCCTTTGAAATTACATACCAGAATTTCAGATACATAATAAAACTAAAATATTTCTATACAAATAATTATAAAAAGGCTATTGTTGTATAGCATTTGTATGGACAACACCGATTTAAATGTGCATTTTGTGTTTATACCCTTGTGTGTGTGTGTGTGTGTGTGTGTGCGCGCGCGTCTCTCTCTATCTCTCTCTTTATATATATATATATATATATATATATATATATATATATATATATATATATATATATATATATATATATATATATATATTGCCTATACTTCGAAAACTTATCTATTATGGTCCTTATAAATTTAAAAAGAAATTGAATTTATATTAATAATACTCTAGGATGGAGAATAACAAAACGAACTGCCATAACAATATGTTAAAGGAGTATATTGATATAAATAGTCCTGTTAATAATTCAGTCATTTTATTTGTACCAGTCCCACATAGTGAGACTGATCTGGTAACATAAGTGTTTAGAGCGTCCTCCTCACATGCGGGAGGTCCTGGGTTCGAACACTCGAACAAGTCATACCAAAGACATAGCAGCTGCCTCGCTTTGCGATTAGCATTAAGAGGTTAGTGTTATGACGGGTTGACCTGGTGTCAAAATCACGTGACTGCGTGGCAAGTTATGTTAAGTATCTGCGGCATGATGATCGAGTGACTTTCATTACTATAATATATTGCAGACATCGTAACTGTATAATTAAGATTTGTTTAAAGCTACGTTAAATATCTAAATCACACACGCGCGCGCTCGCACGCACTCACGCATTCACGCATGTGCATTAAAATTTTAAACTACAATGTGGTACTGGAGTGTAGTGACTTTGGTTTAACCAGCCTTCGATATTTGGAAATATTAAAGAATAAATCGAGAAGCGTAGACGTTTATATCCACATGAAGAAAAAAATGAATTAAAGCAGCTAATATGTGAAAATGTACAGATGTCCGAAACTAAACATGCAAAAATATGCTATGATAGTGAAATTACAGATTATGCACCTGTAAAACAGCACCCATACAGGATGAATCCTCTAAATGGTTGATAAAAGAAATTGAATATTTGCTGGAGAATGATTTATTGAACCTTGCCACTGGAGTTCACTGCATAGTCTAGTGTAGATCCCAGTCAATAATTTCCGTATGTACATTGACTACATACAAGTGAAACGTGTACCCTATCATATTCATTTTCAATAACAAAAACGGATCACTATTGACATAATTGGAATTGCAAAATATGTCACCAAGTTGGACCTGTTAGAAGGCTTTTGCAGATTCTATTTACGGATACAGTAATATAAATTTCAGCCTTTGCGTCTCCCTTTGCGTCTCCCGATGTACGCAGTCAGTGGACAGTAATGTCATTTGGTAGGAAAAAATCACCCTCAGCAAGTAAACGTTTATTCAATATGGTAACATCTAATTGTGTTGTTGTTGTTATAGGGTTTAACGCCATTTTTCAGCACAATATAGGCTATATATGGCGGCCATTATTAATGGTGGAGGAAGTAACCGGCAAGCTTTCTCTAATACCCACATTGGCTGAGCCTGAGACTCGAACCCACGCAGACAGAGATGAGATGGCAGTGAGCGCTTGAGACCACTCGGCCACTCGGAGCCCCATCATCTAATATGATGCGTATATCTCCGTTATCATTAT
Organism: Unio pictorum; assembly: GCA_030141615.1. Classification (NCBI taxonomy): domain Eukaryota; kingdom Metazoa; phylum Mollusca; class Bivalvia; order Unionida; family Unionidae; genus Unio; species Unio pictorum. The sequence continues at coordinate 4,603,857 of JARLTB010000169.1, read as the reverse complement.
ATACATCGACACATGGGGAGATTACCTTTACATTATCAGTAAATGTTTCGTCTTTTGAACGAGGGAGATAATATGACAATTAAATTAAGAAAAAGTGAGTTTTGGCGTTTTGCATTTAATTTTTAGAATATATTGAGGGACATGAGTTAATGCTCAAGCTGAATTTCCAGAAACTGTCCGCAAAAAGAAGGCGCTGCTATACTTTGGTATGACTGTATATTATCGGAACCTATGCTCCAATATTTCTATAATTTCTGAGTCCCAAACCAAAATGTTGAATAAGAAAACCAAGCTTATTGGTCTGGTAAATGTTATACGGCATTCGGTAAACTGAAGGTCAAAAATAAAGGTGTACCAGCTCTAGATTTCAACCAATCGTTGAAGATGTGTGTTGATACATGTGATGTACTGGATGGTGGCGTAATAATTCAACAAAATAAAAAGGGTGTTGTTCATCCATGTATTATTTCTCTTATTCCACAATCGTTCAGATATGTTTGTTGTGACTGTTACAACACTTTAAAGTGATTACTAATTCAGCATCTCCATTACAACCTTCTTACTTTCATCAACAAATTGAGAAATAAATGTTAGATTGTTGACGTAGCGTTTCATGTTGGAAGAATACAGCATCGAATTTCTGCATAGCCAAGGAAAATACAATTTAATTGAATATACACTTTCAATTCTTTAGAAGTTCTATATGGTTTTATTTTGAATATATTTATGTATTACTCATACTGCACCTTATTTTGTAACCTTATTGTTTTATCATATATGTGCTTGACTAATATTGAAAAAGAAAGCATTATTACACAATTCCTTCTTTTGATTAAGAAGGGATGTGTTATAAATATATATGACTGTTGTAAAGTTTATACGCGAATCTAAGTTGTAGTGAATATGTGTACATAATTACATAAGTAGTATATGGGGGCACTATAGCGTCAAGGGAAAATCCAGTCAAAAAGGGCTTGGGGCACTATAGCGTCAAGATTTATAGCGTCAAGGGAAAATCCAGTCAAAAACAGCTTGGGGCACTATAGCGTCAAAACAGCTTGGGGCACTATAGCGTCAAGGGAAATTGAACAGGGTGGGTCTGTATAGCGTCAAGGGAAATTGAACATAGTGGGTCTATATAGCCTCAAGGGAAATATAACATGGGGAATATGATTGGTATAGGGGACTGTAGAGTGACAAGGGAAAAAAAAAATGGCGGCAAAGAAAGCTAATATCTTTTCGAGACTTATGAGTGGCCCTGAAAAGGGCCTTTGGATACTTCTTCTTTTATTTTCTGCCTTTGTTCCACCACCTTTTGATTTTACCAATAATTCCCTTTTTCTTCTTCTTTTCTTCCTCGGGAATTCAGTCAGGATGTCCCATAGCTCTAAACTTCTCTTGTATCTTTATCCAATTATTATTTAATCTTTCAAAGTCCTCTTTCTTTTTTTGGTTTTCATTGTCCTTTCTCTCCTTTCTCTCCTTACTCCAGTTATCTTTTATCTTCTTCACTTCTTCTAATAGCTCCTTTCTCATCAGTTCTTCAGCTTTCTTGAGCGGGTCCAAACCCTTTTGGACATGGGGGTACTCTGTCAAGATATTATCCAAAAAACACTTGACGTTTTCGACAATATCTATCACTTGCTTCAATGTCCCCACTCTAACATAGGGTGGGTTAATGCAGCCTCGTAACTTTTTGGCTTCTTCTTCTAGCATTCCTCCTAAAAGCTCCCTGGCTATTTTCAGTCTTTTTGCAAAGTCCAAACTCTTCGTAATCTTCCATTTATGATGTAGTTTTTCCACTTCATATTCCCCGTCTAATATCCAGAAATAGCTGTGTCTTAAATTGTTGAATAAACTTGATGCTTTCGCCATCTTCTATGGTTATTCCGTGGAATGGTTCTAATGTTAGTTAGTTAGTTTAATTAAAGTCGTTTTCGCCCATGTGGGCATGTACGACTGGTTAATTCCCTGTTTGGGGATAATTAATTATTTCGGGGGGAAGGAATCGTGCCTCATCCCCCACGCATTAATGCACTCATTTGAGTGCTTTTTAATTAGTCGACAGGTCGTGGCACCATAAGTGCCAAACGACCTGTATGGAAGACTGCATGAGTGGGAATAGACCCAGCACGCACTGGACGGGAAGCAGCCAAAAACACACCCTATTATTTACTATCCAAAATCACACCCTATACTAATCACACACACGGGGGAAGCAGCCAAAAACACACCTTATCATTTACTATCCAAAATCACACCCTATACTAACCACACACACACGGGGAAGCAGCCAAAACAAACCATACTATATACTATCCAAAATCACACCATATACTAACCACACACACGGGGAAGCAGCCAAAATAAACCATACTATATACTATCCAAAATCACACCCTATATTAACCACACACACGGGGAAGCAGTCAAAACACACCCTATCATTTACTATCAAAATTCACACCATATACTATCCACACACACACACACACACACACACACACACACACACACACACACACACACACACACACACACACACACACACACACACGGGGAAGCAGCCAAATCACACCCAATTATTTACTCTCCAAAATCACACTATATACTAACCACACACACGGGGAAGCAGCCAAAACACACCCTATCATATACTATCCAAAATCACACCCTATACTAACCACACACACACACACACACACACACACACACAGAGTAAAGAGTCAGTGTTTATAATCACACTACTCCTCTCTCACACCCATTGGCAATTGACATAGTATTTCTTTTCTAGACATTTGGGTAGCCCTGAGAAGGGCTGCTTTTTAAACTTCAAAATGCACCTGGTTAATGCTGGCATCTCCCAGGTCTAGCCCCACACACACATCTTCTACTCCAATCATTCTCCCAATTCACTCTTGTGATTGGGAGCGCAGAGGGAGAATGAGTGGCTTCACTATCCCAATCTTCTGTTTGAGGGATAGTGAACGTCACTTCATTTCTTCCTCTATTCCGCAACCGTGGATGAGATTGTGGTTGTTGCGGCTGAGACTGTGGTTGATGCGGTGGGGACTGTCCCTGTAGTGGACGAACTGGTTTTGGTGGTGAAGGTGTCCTCACCACGGGCTTGACTTTACTAGTCTGTCTCATCATGCGGTGAGGCAAGATGGGACTTTTCTTCTCCTCCTCTTCTTTCTTTTTTCTTTCCTCCTCTTCTTTTTCAATCCTAGTCTGTTCTACTATGGCCTCCATAGCCAGTTCGTCCAGGAGACGCCTAGCATTCTCCAAATGCATTTGAAGTTCTCTTAATTTCTGTACTCTATTCATCTTTGGTGTTGATGCGTCAACGATGGGTAGCCAGACTGACTGACTGACTTGGGTATTTTATAGCTGCAACCGTCTACTACAGACATATGTGCAGCTTTTATAGACACCATATCGGTGTCCATTTAGTTCCTTCAGGGAGGGGAAGAGCACTCCCTCCCCTTAGGGTTCAAGTGCTTAATTGCACCATATTTTAGTCATTGATAGGCGTTCCCCTGAATTACTAAAAAGTAACTATCAAGGGAAATGATAGCCTTTCAGGTGGGTAGGAATGGCAGGGTAGCCAGACTGCTTGCTTTGATGAATTTAAGGTGATTCGTCCTTTACGGCTCTTGTCACCGTTTTATCTCCCAAAGGGGAGTTATTTACTTTATCCTGAGGGGAAGGAATTGTGCCACATCCCCTGCAGGCGTTTATGCGGACGTGATGGAAAACACCCCCTAGATCCAAAAATCTTACAGTATCCCTATCATTACCAAAAACACGCGGACGTGATGGAAAACACCCCTCACTTTTATACTTGACTCATATTAATTATAAATTGAACAAGTTATTTTGAAAAAATACGTTGTGCTTATAGACGCACTTCAAAACAAAAGTAAAAGGAGACAGTGATTATAGACTCACTTCTAATTTTTTTTCTAACTTCCTCACATACCATGAGCAAATTGAATGATTAATTCTTTTCGAGAATATTGGGTAGCCCTGAAAAGGGCTGTTTTTTGTGTGTGTACGAGGAAGGATGGCAATCTTTTATCGTCTAAGATTGCGTCCTCGTTTGGCTACACGATAGGGTCTGCTTCTCCGGAAAGAGAAAGAGAACTCTTTCGTGTCCACACGACAGTCGACAAAACTTCTGTCTGGTTCCTGCTGCTGTTGTTGCTGTTGCTGCTGCTGCTGTTCTCTCTGCTCTCTCTGCTGCTTTTGAAGTCGATACTTCTCAGTCCATTCTTCTTTCTCTTTTTGAATTTCCTCTCTGAAGAGTTCTTCTATGAGGTCTTCCGTTACTTGTAGCATTCTCACATTCTCTATCTCTTCAGGCTTTGGCATCAGATTGTGTCTGATACGATGCAGAGTGACATAAGCTTCGTTCAGCTTAGCTAGTCTTGAGCACATCTTCGTAGTAGGATGAGTCAAACAATGGATGGCCAGACTGGCTGACTGACATTATTTGTTTAAAGTGAATCGTCCCGAAGGCTCTTGTCACTGTTTTATCTCCCAAAGGGGAGTTATTTAATTTATCCTGAGGGAAAGGAATTGTGCCACATCCCCTGCAGGCGTTTATGCACTCATAGAGTGCTATTTACTTTGGCCGTCACCACGGGACAATTATTGAACTGCCTCTGGGTGAATGTAAGGCCATGTGGTGGGTAGGAATAGAACCTACACACACCCACCTACCCATTCTGTTAACTACTGGTCTGCAATAGCAGTAAAGCGAGAGAAAATTAGTTTTCTCATATCGCTTATGTCGGCGTAATGTGGTCGTGCAAGCACGAGAAATTACGGCAGCAGGGAGAAAAGGTGACGAAAACTCAAGCACGCACCTGTATGTCAAATTCAGTCCAGTTGTACTAATGGACAGCCTAACAACCAATAATGTGTAAGCCACCTGTGCAATTTACCAAATATCTGGGTTAAAAAATATTAATTAACATCCTATAAAAAATAGGGACTAGTACTACAGTGTACATACGCAAGTCCCTATTGTATTTAAACTAAAGTGCCTAAGCGACACATAAAAGTGTAGTCAATGGTAGGGGATTTTGGTTATAAATTTGTTGCGCAGTGCCAATAAGGTCAAATTGTTCCTTTCAGGGCCATAAAGTTAGTCAAATAGGGTTACTCGATACCAAATGAGTACCCTTTTTAAGCAGCAATTATATCCGCCTTAATAAGGCAGATACTGGACGCAAGGGTACCTTCCTCTCTCGTCCTCTATTTCTACCAGCTTTTGGGCGGTTCTGGGTTCCTCTTTCCGGATACTGGGGAACTCTAGGTCATGGATTTCTGCCAGATAGTCCGCTGCGTCTAGTAGATGGGCTAGGGGCCTCTCCCGGAAGGCTTGCATGTAATACAGTTGCATAATCTTGCATGCAAAGTCCCACTGATTTGCCTGAGGGGGGGTCTTGGTATAGAGCTCTGTATCCGATGTATGTAACTGCAGAGATATACCCAGCTGCTTTCCTTTTGTTGGAGACTAGGTTTTTTAGACCCAGTTCACGGCATAGCTGTCCCATTAGTTCATCTTTATTCTTTTTGGGCATTCTTGCAGTCTTTACTGGTGTTTCCCATTTCTGACTTGGAGTGGTTGTGGTAGGAGTAGTAGTTTCCCTTATTTCCTGCTGTTCTTCAACCAGGCTTGCTGCATGTCCTGGTGATTTGGGTTTGGGGGTGGAAGACAATGGCATAGTCTTTCCACCCCCCTTTGTCCCCTTTCCTTTACTTTTTTTAGTAGGGGCTGGTGGCGGTGGTGGTGGCAATGGTTCAGGTACTGGTATGTAGATTGGTGACGTGGCCATATTTTCTTTTTCAATCTCCTTTCTTTGTAATAGTATCTGGATGTTTTGTGCTAGCACCGCTATTTGTTGTTGTAGACTCTGAAATTCCTGGGAAGGCGCCTCTATAACTGCAGGTGTTTCCGTTATAGCTGGTTGCGGAGTTTCAGGTAGAGGGGTGGGTGGGCGGCGTGGTTGTCCGGTTTCCCGCCATCGCCGCCGTCGTCCATTTTGACCTCTGTACTTCCACACCCTATTTGTTGCTTTATCTTTAATTTCGTCCTCTCCCCATATTAGCAGCAGGGTCGTACGTTTTCCTGCTGCCCGCAGGCTCCAATTATTGGCCTCTTTCAGCTTTAAACCTTTTATGGCATTAAGGGCTGGTTCGGGGATTATTTCCATCGCTGACGTATTAGACATATTTCTTCTTGCTTGCTCGTCGCTGACTGGCCAGACTGGTTCTGTTCTGTTCTCTTGGGTTTTTGGTGGTGTTCGTACCTTGGTACATGTACCACCGGTTAATGTGTGCACCGCACACTTCTTAGATTATCCACAGGGACGGAATTGTGCCACGTCCCAGGGCATTAATGTGTTCATGGAACACTACTGAAATTCTGGCCGTCTAGGTTGGTTCTTGGCCGTCTGGGCTGGTTCTTGTATGAAGGATGTTTCTGACGTTTCTGATGTCATAGGTCGGTGCTGCTTGACTCCAGGCTAGGTCTAGACATCGCCGTATATTTTAATTTTGAATGATCAGTGCTGTTTAGTTAGAAGGTCTGGCCAGACTGGAGACTACCCCTGCTTTATATGGTTCAAGCGCGGACGTGATGGAAAACACCCCTCTGCGGTTTAGGGTTTTGAAACGTTGGGATAGTTTGATGTGAGGGATAGAAAGAAAAGTCAAAGAGCATTTATATGAATACAAATGTAAAACAAACGACAGACGCATTGGTTTCAAAACACAACATTTTTATTCAAATAACAAAACAACTCACAAAACACAATTTTTTCAAATAACAAACATTTTTTCTTCCATAACACTAATACATTATCTTTGACATGGTTGACAACGTTGTGAATTAAATTGAGATTTCCACTGTTGGAAGTCATTGGACGATTGATGTACACTACGTTTCCTAGCTAAAGACAACAGATAGCCATAATGGTCACAAAACCATCGATCTACTTTGTCATCGTTTCGAGACGAATGACGATCAAAATAAGTCACTAAATGTTCTAAAGAATATCCAAGACTGCGATGATGCAGATAATAGATACAATATTGTCCACACACCATAGAATCTGTGCCTTGTAATTTCACATTATTGAATCGTGTCGTCTGGGCATTTCTTCTCATAAAGTCAATGATATCATCTTCGAAAGGGGGCAATCCATACGAATCAAAATACTCCGCACAACCCTCTTGAGGAAAGTAGACTGCTACCCAGTGAGTTCCTGGAAGATGACTGTCATCTGTGTTGATGACATAAGCTTGATTCTCTTGAGGTTTGCGATGAGGTAGTTCATCTTTAGCACACATGACAGGATTCCAAGAAGCAGTGTACGAACTACGGTTCAAAAGATAATAAAGTTCCCAGGTATCCATTTTTTGTTGTGTAGCCTTGTTTTTTTCTCCTTTCTTCACAGGTGATGATAAGTCATCAATTCAATCCAGACGTTTTGTTTGAAACGGTCTGACAAGTAACTGATGGTTTGCTTCGTCTCCTTACTTTTGGCCAAGAGAGCTTCGATGCGATCGATTTCTCGAGCAAACAATGGAGGAGAGGAATGATCACGTAAGCCTTTATACCACTGAAGTAACACGTCTTCTTCGGAGATGAGACTCCAAGCTTCGTTCAGATAATCATCCAATTTTTCTTCTTGACTCATCATCATACATTTATCGTGTTGAATTTGACTGGGATGATCGATTTGACATCCATAACAATCTTTTTTAATCATGTCCCTCATTTTATCTTCCAAGTGTTGTGCAAAACAAGCCACTAACTGTTGTTCCTGTTCTGGCCATCTGGATTGCATGATCACTACCTCTTCTTTTTGGTCTTGGGGATCTGCTTTTTCTGTAACCTCCCATTCCATGGATTCTCCACTATTCAAAGAAGGACAAGGGTCTTCCATAATGTCTAATAGTCTAGAATGACTTCTCTCAAACTGTTGATTTCTATGGTATTATCGAATTCAGCATACAGAATGACATTCACCGTTTCGGTAAGAGGTGCTGCAAACTGAAGTTCCACACGCAGTTGCCCAGATTTTATAGGATGGAAATGTCCCTCATCGCTGCCTTGGTCTGGAGTGAAATCAAAAGCCCACAAAGTGTAACCTCTTGCATAGTCATCGTAGGAAATACCGTGACTGGTGTTGGTTCCTAACTGTCCTGTGGCTTCGTACAGCGACAAGTACGACCTCAAGTAATTCTTCTGTTCGCCAAAGTCGGGTTCAAAGGGCCGGGTACACAAAGTTTTGCCATCGCGACTGACTTCAATTTTGGATACTCTGTAGTGCTTAAACTGGAAAGGATTTTCATTGGGGGCACCGTTGAGGGCTGCATTGCTGACGATACCAATGAATAAACGTTTGGGCAACTGTCCTTGGAACAGATGATCTTCGAGCTTAGATCGGAGTCCAGCGGCAATGGTGAAAGTTTTGACTTCCACGCGTCGTATCGGATATTTGGCTGTCGTTCTGCTCAAAGTGTGACTGATATCATTTCCCACTTTAGGTAACACTTCCACGCGACGCACGTATAACCTGGCTTCTTGGATAATAGTTTTGAATTCGTTGTCATGGGCCATCAAATGGAAAGCAGCACTACTACGATTCAGTCTCAAGCGAATATCTACTCCGTTCAGCAAATACTTCTCTTGAAACCACATGTCCAAATGCAAACGATCGAACAGTTCTAAACTACGTCCTTGCAAAATTTTCTTTCGACGCTCGTTAAAACCCACATTGTGAGGACTGGCAGGATTGCCATCGGCTGCTGCTACGGACAAGGCTGTGTCGTTAAACGTATCCTCACCTGCGGTGTCAGGTTTCCATACCACGCAAGCATCTAGATGAGTGTTCTTGGCTTCTTTTCCGTACGTCAAGAGATTTTCGAGGTACGCTCGGTAAGGGTAAGTATCCATGCTACTGCTGATCAGTTTGTTATTCATGTACAAATCCACATCGCTGAACAAGGAATGCATGAAATTGTTGACAGGAGCTACTCTATCATTGGCTCCTGGATTGGTGTTGTCCGTTTTGGTTACTTTCACTTTCAAATACAAGTAACTGTTGTTGAGATCGATGTAGTCTTCGGGTTGTCCTTTGATTTCAAACTCGATGGGAGCTGAATCCGTCAAAGAGGAGACGGGATGAAATTCGACCCATTGGGCTTCTTGCATGGTCATCATCGTGGGTGGCATGGCAAAGAGATCCAGTTCCGACTTGGAACAGGCACAAGATTCTTGGTGCATCATTTTTTCTTTTCAGTCTCAATGTTTTACTTTTAATAATCAAAAATGTCTAAGTCTCGAGCGGTTCTTTTTTTCTTTGTCTTTCGAACTTTAGAGATATGGAGACTTTTGGATGGGTGCCTTCGTCGACGCTTTCTACCTTGTCCTTGCTGTGTCCTCAGGGAAGCAGGAATGTCAAACTCGGTACCGTTCAGGGCATTTATAGGACTTTCTCGTCGACCCAAAATTTCTTTACCCCTTTGAAGCAAGACATTTTTGCCTGCTCTCAAAAAAGCTTCTTTAGGGTTTTGTTTGTCAATGAGAACATTTTGAAGAAAATCTTTGCCGTGAGTCAATGCGGCATCTTTTAAGGCGTGCAATCCTCGTGTCACCATTGGTTTTAAAACAGGGACCACGGAACGAAAGGCTGATTTAAACATATCTCCTAAACCATGTCCTCGTTGTCGAGTGACTCCTTGGTACACAGGATACATCACTTTTTCAGTTGTTGGAGAATCGTTTTTGAAAATGGAGTTTCACTGTGACTTTCCCTTTGGTAAATGGAATATTTTGACCTAGTTCTCCTTTTATAGTAATGTTGACACTGTCGAAATACGACTTACTGACGGGTAAATAATGAGGATGCACAAATTCGCGGTGAACGTGATAGGTATTTCCACCTTCCTCGTCAGCGGTAGTAGTATCCACTTTGAAAGGAATGACACGCGGTAACGGTACAGAGGTGTGTCCTACCACATTGTACTCCACCACATCGGAGTACACAAACATCAAATTGATTCCTTGGTTCATTTCTACAGGGAATCGAAAATATTTTGTAAAATCCGAGTTACTGGATATGCCTGGTATTTCTTTTTTGTTCGGGAGCATCTTGAGGTCTCCACCTAAGATATCAAACAATTCAGGACAAAAGGTAATGGCTATTATTTTCTTCTCTGAAAATTTGATCATGAGGCGACGAGCCACTTTAATGTACTCAAAGGTAACACTTTCTTTGATTTTGTCCAGGGGTTTACCAAACAAAGTATTGAACCTGGTTGCAATCGTAGTCACTAAATGTTGACCGCTAAAATAGTAGCCTGCAGGAATGGTCAACACATGAGTGGACAGTTGTTTAGTTGTGGGTCCATCTGATTTCTTGATGTCAATGCCAGTGATGCCTCGTTCATCTAAGGCTTGTTGCAATTGCTTGTCGTACACTTCAACTGTGAAAAAGTTTTGATTTTCGACGATGTTTTTGATTTGTGTCGGGTGTATTATTTCCACTAAAGCTGCTTCCCAATGATCATCTTGATCCAAATGCATGGCTTGAGGTAATTTAGACGTGTAACAACACAATGTGTTGTTAGGAAACACCTCCATGGAACTGTCACTAGGTAACGTTAAGTAAAATTGGTTAATAGTGTTGTTCATATTTCCAATGTTCTTCTGTCCGAGGAGTCACTCGAGGTTAAAGGAGTGTCTAAAAGAGGATTGTGATTGGAAGGGTGACTGTCAGGAGAAGGACTAACGTTGGCCGCAAGACTCCCAATATTGTTACTGTTGTTCCCGTTGTAAGAGTATTTCAGGGAAGGATTGGGAAGAAGATACCCGATGCAACTGCTGAGTAAAATGGTCCACAATTGTTTGTCTCCTTGTTGCAAACTCAAATTAGCAATGGCTGCACCAATGACACAATATACCACAAAGATTTGACAGAAAAAAACGATTTGCGTTTTAGGGACACGTTCTCCACACCACACCCACAAGGGTTGCCTTTGTAAATCTTGCAGAGATGACGTGGGTGAAGGAGTAGTCACTGTGGTCGCTGAAGCTGTATTGAAGGGCATGATGGTCACTTCTTTTTATAGTCGATGACTTGCGAAGCGTCAATCCAAGAATCAAAACTAGGAGGATATCCTTTCCAACGTACTTTGACTTCTTTGACACGACGTTTTCCTACTTTACGGGTTCTTCGTTCGAGAATGCTTTCAATGTCGTACACGTCGTCTTCTTTTTTGGTAACACGTTGTAACTCAGGCAAGTAAAACGTTCCTTTTAATACTTCTCCGTTCATGTCTTCCAATTTATAGACGGTAGGATGACGATCGCGCACTCGTCCAGTAACACGAAACAATTCGGTGGTCCAGTTGGGTAAGTAACCTTTGTCGAAAGTGCGTTTGGTTTTGCCAATGCGTACCCAATCTCCCGGGGTTAACACTTCTCTACCTTTCTTGGGGACAGCCCTCGTCCGGGACGTACCAAACAGACGCTCAAAAACAGTTACTTCGTTGTCAGGTGTCACCTCTTGTGGGGAACGTCCAATGCTTCTATGGTAAGATTGATTGTAGGCTTGGACTAAGTGAGGTAAGACGTCGATGTACTTGAGAGTGTGTTGATGCGTAAAATATTTCCACATGCGTTCTTTCAAGGTACGTTGAAAACGTTCCACAATACTGGCTTTGGTTTCAGGATTTTCGGTGGTGAAAAAATGAATTTCACGGTTTTTTAATTCTCGTTGGAAAGCTTGGTTCAGAAATTCGGTACCTTTGTCGGTTTGCCATCGAAGAGGGTGACGACCACTTTGTTTCAACACCAGTTGCAAAGCTCGTACTAACTCTCCGCTCGATTTGGATGTCAATGGTACGACCCAGGCAAATTTAGAAAAGACGTCGATGACACAAAACAAATATTTGTAGCCACGATTGTAGGTGACTAAATGAGAGACATCAGCTAAATCGGCTTGCCATTGATGATCGATGCCTTCCACTTGAGTGCGACTTCTGTGAAATTTTCGTCGAATGGGTTTGTGTAAAGTGTACGTCGCTTGTTCTTGTAACCATTGTTGTACTGCTGGTAAACGGAGCTTTTTCAGGCGAGTTTTGGCAGCACGATACAATTTCTGAATGCCTCCGTAACCTGCAGGGTGAGCTGGATCGTAGTAAATGCTGGCTAATACCTTCTCCATGGTTTTTGTTAATAAGGTACCCACTCTTCGATGATATTGCTTTGGGTGGGACGAAATGCGGGTTGTTTGGAAACGGTTTTACGTGTCCGATGTGCCACAGGAGTCGACGTCGAGGGTACTGGTGGTAGTGGTGGTGGTGGTGGTGGCGGAGGTAATGGGATAGCTTCTTTGGCCTTCTTTTCTTTTCTCACTTCTGGTTTCCTTTCTTTCTTTTTCACATCTGTCGAAGAAGGAGTAGCCATCATCTTTTTAACCCAAGTTTTGAGTTCTTCTCGTGGGGGAGTGGGGGAAGGGGTTAACAAGGAAGCGGCAATCTTACTCGGAATGGGAGTGGTAGTGGGTGTTTGAAAGAGATTATGGGGTTCTTCTTCCTTGGGTAATGGTGGGGTAACGTCTGTTTTAACCGCTGTAGAGGGCGAGGGTGACGGGTTATTCATTAGAGCCTTAAAATCGGACAAAGTGGGTTGAGCTGTTTGTTCCACAGCTTTCTGATGAAAGAGTTGTAGCCGTTTCAAGAGTTGACCGTACTTTTGTGATTTTTCGGTTTCGGATAAATCGTGGCGATGGATCAAGGATTGCAATTCGTGTTGTAATTGCGACATCTCAGCCAAATTAGGATTGGGTGGTAAATGGGGGGTTCGTTGTTCTTGCCAAAGATAGTAATCCATCCATCGTTTGTAAGGAACCAAAGTTAGTTTTCGTCCTTCCATGGGCTTTCAAAGGTTACGTCTGAGATTGTGGTGCTCCATAGGGTCCTTTTATCTTCTACCCATCCCTTGAGTCATCCCTTGGGTCATCCCTTGTATCAAACCTGGTATTAAGCTTGTCAACATAGGAGCAAGAATGGGTAAAAATCCTCCGCGTTGCACCAACATCTTTTTCTTTTGACGGACGGATATTTTCTTTTGGACCATTTGACGAAGAACGTGTCGATGTTTGGCAAAGCATTTTTTCTGGTGTGGAGACAAAGGTATCGTACCTTTCAAGACATTCAAACAACATTCGCACACGGTATCGATGACATCTTTGGAGGCTGTTTTAATGATTTGTTTTCGCATGGGTGGAGAGGCTTTGGACAGGACGGACAACACGCCTCCGTGTTTGGCTAAACGTGGAGGTAGTCCTTTCCTTTCCTTTCCTTTGTGGGGTGAATAAGAATGTTTTCTGCGAAGTGACATCTTTGCTTGTTCGTTCCAGAAATACACTGTTGTCAAAGACTTGATACACACCCTCTTTTATCTTCTTTTTTCTATTGGTTTCTCCAAAAGGTAATGGCGTGCTTCGCTAAATCCTCAAAAGCAGGGCTAAAGATGCCAGTTCGGTTCTGAGCTGCTTTGTCTAGTTTGTGCATACCTTTAATAAGACCAGTAAATATGCCTCCCCTTTGGTGACTTCTCTTTTTCTTTGGATGACTGTGTCTTTTTACGGGAGGACGTCGTTGTTTGGTTTTTGAGCGTTTGGTAGGATGACGAGATTGTCTTTTTCCTTTTCCTTTTTGGACGGTAGAACGTCGAGGGTGGTGGTGTGCACGTTTTTGAGGAGGCATCCTTGAGTGTTCATCAGTGGTACAGAAAAAATACTGATTGACGTCGTGGTCTTCAAGTCATATTTTTATACTGGAATGCGTCGCCACTGATTATCTTTGCGTCGTATCAACTTCATGGCAGGTAACACACGTCGTGAAGGAGTTCGCAATGGACTCAATCGGGATAGTTCTTGTTTGGACAAATCTAGTAAACTCTTTAACATGCCAGATCTTTCTTGGACTTTGACTTTGGGGGCAGGTACTTTGTGAGCAGCTGCTACTGCCGCTAATGTGGACGAGGGTGTCCCCGGTGGAGGAGACGTTTTGGGAGACGCAGATTTCCAATGTTTCATCAAATTAGGAAAAACGGGTGTCAAATTGGGTTTGGCTGGCATCACCCGCAACGGAGAAGTGGCAGCCCCTGAGGCTACTGGCAACGTAGTCCCTGCCAAACGTCCTTGTAGATCTTTTCTTACAGGTCGTGGTTGTCGAAGATAAGGTTGCGTCCTGGCCGAAGTGCCTTTTTTGCGGGTGACCGCTTTTTTCTGTGGACTTTTCATTTTCTGTGTTTTGGTTTTGGTACCCTTGTTTTTTTTCTTAGGGGTTCGTTTGGCTTTTTTTGTTTTCTTGGGGTGAACTTTGGGAGTATTGGGATCCCATTTTAAAAGGGAACGAATGATGAAACCTCCTAGAGAACCACTACCTCCAGGTTTCAATATGATTTGCTTTTTGATTTGAGTGTCAATGCGAGGATTGGCCAGTTTCGTCAAGGCTACTTTGTTTCTGTCAAAAAAGCGTTTGGTTTGATGTGGAATGTGAATGATGCCTTGCAGTATTTGACGTGCTGTCACCGTAAACCATCGTAAGACTTCTTTGAGACTGGCTTCTAAGACGTGAGCACGTATTTGTGGATTTTTTTCGCGACTGATACCGTACAAGGCACGAATCAATTTGAAGGGAAGATGAGACTGAAGGGACGTCATGTTGACGATGTATGAGACAAGGTCAAAGTAACCCAAGGTTTTTATAGATTTTTTAGTGCTTCGTATGGTTATGTCGACGACGAGGACGTGTACACAACAGGTCCTCCGTCTTGACACCAGTCGTGAAACAAATCGGTACGAAATAGCAAATAATCGGGGGTAGTGGGTTTTAAATCCACGAGTAAATAGGCGTGTGGCGTTTGAGTGGCATCATTGTACGCATGAGTCAGCCAAGGTGTTCCTAACTGTTTGGCTAAGACTTGCACTTGTGATTTATCTCGAGGACTTTTAAACAAGACCACGTAATGAGCATTGAGACTAATGGTACGATGGGCTTTACTTTGTTGAAATAAATTTTGTGTAATGTAAATGACACTGGCATTACGATGATGCCCTTTACGCGTAAACCACAGTTTAATTTCTTCTTCGTCTTCTACTAACATGTCGTCAAAAATGACCCAATGAGTTTGACTAGGGTCAGACCCGATCCCCTCGTCTTCTTTAGGAATGCCTGCTACAAACACAATGGAATCACCTTGACTTTCTTGCAAGAGGCTGTATGCCGATTGCCACTCTTTGTAACACCACACGATGCGTTGAGGTGGACGATCGATCAAATGATGTTTATGTTCGATCAAACGTTTGACAAATTCGGTTTTGCCTGAACCGCTCGGTCCAGCAATTAACATGTTAAAAGGATGACGAAGATACAAGGCTTTCCAACTAGCCTGATCTAAGTGTTCGTCATTGACTTTGAATGTCGAGGAGGAAGGAGTAGTAGAAAGAGCAGAGTGAGCCATAGTCGTGTAGTGGTATGACACTATTGACACAAAAACAGACAAGACAAGAGGTTTTTATACTTTTTTCAAGACACGTTTATTTCAATGCATGTTTTAAATTCGAACAACACGAAAGACAAGTATACATAAAAGCCAAATGGATAAATACAGGGATAAAATACATAGGGAAACGATCAAAGTGGCATATAAACAAGTCACTGTACAACATGGTTTGGGTAACGAAGGTGTCCTAGAGGTAGTGTGTAATGTTCTTATAGTCTCCTCTACATGGGGTACAGTCACATACGTGTCTTCTCGAAAGGGTCTTTGTGGGGGAATGTCCATGACAGTTCTGTCTTCAACAGATGGATTGTCTTCGGTGACAGATTCTTTTTCTTCTTCTTCTTCTGGTACTGTCACTAACACAGGATTAAAAGTGACTTTTTTCACTCGACGATGAATTTTAGGAACACAACGCTTGGGCATAATGGGATGCTTCGTTTGTCCAAGTCTCAAAATCCCAACTTTTCCAGTGACGTACATCTGTCCAATGAGGATGTAAATCACAAGCTACACACACATCTTCGTACACTGCTTCCATACGTAAAAGTTGACGAATATTTTTTTCTTGGAGAGGTCGAGACGTATCCAGATGAAAGCGTAAGGCTTTGAACAGAATAAGTCTCTCGTGGACATTTAAAGGAGTCACCATACTGTCTTATTTTTTTGATAGGTAGTGTTCGTAAAGTGTCCACAAGGAATCGACAGGTAAACGAAATCCTAGAAAGCAAGTCACTAAAACACACACTACACGTCGACCCCAATTCATAGGGTATAGTTCTTGCAATAAGTGTTCGTAATCTTTCACCGTGTGAATCTTCTCATTGATATCCTTCCACGGAATCTGTTGGATCACAACTGATAAAGGTTGTGGCATGGTCGTTCTCTTTTATATTTCTTTAGGTCGAAGATCATCAGTGTATATTCAACCCAGAATTAAACACAGAATTAAATCTGCTCCAAAAGCGAAAGTGATTAATATAACGTGTAATTTCGTCCCACTGCCATTCAGGGTAACGGTTAAGAAAGATCAAAACATCTTCAGATGTAAACGTACTAAATTGGAAACAGAGCAAAAAAATACCCTTGATCCAGAGAAATCTAACACGTTGGTTAATTTTTGTCACTTGCCAAACGTCCTTGTAGATCTTCTCTTGCAATTCGTGTGGTAATCCTTGAATATTATGTTTTAGAGAGGGTTTATATACTGGTCTAGGTGTGTTACACGACATGAAACAGTAGTGTCACTTACAATCACTAGGTCCCACAAAAGGTAGGTATTGACAATTCGGAGACCATCGAGCATGTTCCAAGTAAGCGGAATCTTTCTGTTCCCACTCGTAAATGGATACACCACAACTGAAACACTTGACTTTATCCCCTTCGCCCAAGTAGAAAAATCCGGCTCTGGCTAATTCTTCAGGAGTTGGTCCAGGTAGGTATTTTGGCCATTTATCTTTGAAGGTTTGGAATCGACTTTTGAAATGACAATATTCAGGCAAACTCGTCGGGAACGAATATTCGACTCTCTTCACTTCTGTCCGATGTAGGTACGGTGAAATTCCTAGGAGTCCACGATAACGTGTCGCACCGCTTTCGCATCCCTCAGGTTTGACACGCACAGCATCACTTTCCAGGGTAGATATAGGGGTAGTAGTCATAGCAAAGTTCCCACGATATCCAGCTGAATCGCTAACGTCACAGCGCCTGGCATCACTACAATCGTACGGTTCACCATCGCACTCTGTAACGCAATTACAGTGCATACCGCAAGGACACTTACAGTTTCCTTCCGGACAACTTCCGTTGCAATGCATGGGTCTTATCCATCCAGTACTTTTCACACTCGGGGAAGGTACATTTGTTTTACAATCCCCAAACTTGAATGATGTCTGTTTAAATGGATTCATCTTCTTTTCGCTGTGCAGTTGTAGTGACAAATGAACTATTGATCGTGGACGATGTCCCTTTTTATATGCTGCCCAATTTCGACGTGACCGTACGGTAGAGTAAAGTGATTGGGAAGTCGTACTCTTTTTTGGTACACGATTTGATAGACTTTTTCCAAAGGTCGGCTAACAATTTGGTGTGTGGGTAAACGGACAATCTTGTGTGGTTCGTGGGTAGTCACTTGAAACGTTTCATCCTGTCCCGACTGTAAGGCTTCTTGTAGCACGTTAAAGTTCACCACTCGACTGGTGCGATAATTGAGAGTCAATCCTTTCACTTTACATTCGGTGTGCATTTCTCCTTGTGGGTCTCGGTATTCGTAGCCGTAATTTTTAGGACCGCCACTTGCAAAACTTAGAATCTTGTCGTCGGGATGTTCATCGGTCCAGGCTCCTAATCGGTCTCCTTCGATGACAGGGTTACACTTGTCCGGTCGGTGAATGTAGATGCAACTGTCCGTGTCAAAATACAACACACGATCTCCTAACAGTTCTAACACTTCGTACAATTTTAAGCGAGCGTGGGCTGTTACGTAAGCCGCAATGATAACATTTCCAAATTTGTCGGCTTCTATAAAGTCTAGTTCTTCTTCGTAATTGACTAAGATCAAGTTCTCACGAATGACGTCCACGTGTTTCATGACTTTGGTTTGGTCGTGAATCATCTGGAAGTAGCGAGACGGTTCGGACAAATACTCCGTCTTGGGTAAAGACGGTCGTTGTGCCATTTTACCCCACAAGCAATTGAGCATCACTTTGGCAAACGACCGCCTTCCTTCGTTTTTCTCGATGTGGTCTAAAGTGATGCCTTCCTGCTCCCAATATTTTTCTTTGAATATCTTTTGGTCTTCGGGAGTGTGACACCAGGAAGGATAGCCACTAGCTTCTTGTTTTAGTTCTAAAAAGGCATCCACGTAGTCTGCAAAAATACCTTTCTGTCTCTCGTCGCCCTTGCGGTATTGTTGTGTTTTGGGAAAGTGGTAAATTTCGTACACTTCTAACAGTTGATATCCCAGGTCCAGAGCTTTAAACAATTCCACGCTCACCCACGTTCCTGTCAAGGCGCGTTCTTCCTGAGTGTGATGACAAGGTTGGTCTTGGTTGCACGTTTCGGCACATGTGCGACACAAAGGAAACATCAGTTTTCCTTGGCAATGGTGAGGTAAAACGGGATGGTACAAGTCTGTGGGTGGTAAGACTTTACACTTGATCAATCCTTCGTACTGTCGAATGTGGCCCAAGTCAATGTGTTCTGTCATCAATTCTGGATGCCCTACGGGAAAGTGACAATATTTGCACACGTAAGGATACAGTGAACACACGTCCAAGTATTTGATTTCTTCTCCTTTCTCCTCGTTCGCCTGGTACAGTAAACAGGTAGCATTCGTTCGTCCTCCGTACAAACTATCCCGAGGGTTCAGGGGGTCCACCCACTTGTAACTTTCTACGATGCGTTTAAACTCGGGATCGGTTTTCAAACGCAGATCGTACTCGTGTTCCCACATTTCCACCACCTGGTATCCTTGCTGTTCTAACTTCAAACGTGGTCTGGTACAAGTCTTCCATGGTTCGTTGTAAAAACTGATTTTTGGTGTTACGCTGAGGGTAGCATAGGGGACATCCGTGAAATAAGCATCCGTTAAACTCGTACACGATCTGAGGGTTTTCTAAGTCCCAGCCATCCACCGAATACGTTCCAATGGTCTTTTCGCCTCCTCCGTTGCGAGCGTGTTGGATCCATTTGTCTTCCTTGTCGCACAAGTAATGGAGCCAGCGTAGGGCTTTGACCGAGTATTGACGTTTGACAAAGTTCGTCGTTTGAGGACTGATGACAGCTAGAGTATTTTCAGGCATAAAGCGTTTTCGGTACACTAAAGAACACGCTTTGGCGATGGTACAAGCTTCTTTCAAAGGATCGATCCCTCCGTACTCCATGAACAATTCTCGAAATTTTCCACAACAACGTCGTAAAATGTCCACGTCAGATCGACAATACTTTAACATTTCTTCTTGAAAATCAAAGGGGTCCGAGGCGTGAGTCTGGTACCAAGCATGGAAAGCTTCTCGTTATTCGGTGCGCATGTTATCAGGGTCGTAGTCGTCAGCCTCAGGCAAATGGGGTAGAACCGCATGTTGATTGGATTCAGTATTAAAAAAGTGTGGAAATAACCTTTAGCCAATTCTGTCATTCCAAACGTTTTAGGCATACGACTCAAAGGCATGGCCAAGTAACACATTGAATCTTTAAACTGTACTTGTCCTACTTGCATAGAAATGATTTTGGTTCCGTTTAAAGTCACTTGAGGTCGTTCGGTACTTTGTTCCGCATAGTATCTGAGCAGAAATTGCCCATCGTATCCCGAGAAATTGTGAGCCATGACCGTGGCATGGCGATGACAATTGCCGTAACGTTCAATGTCTTCTGGACTCCACGTTTCGTCAATGGGGTTAAGGATCCATTGGGCAAACTTGGCTAACGTGTTTGACCTTCGAAAGATTTTTTCACGTCCTCCAGGAATCTTGCTGCAGTAAGGGCAATGACTAAAGATAGGTTCTTTGATGCACTTCTCGCACGCACGGTGAGCTACGCAGAAATTAGGAATGTGAATACCAGTTTCTTGCATGCATTCGAAATCAAAAGAGATAAAATTTCCTTTCTTCTGGGTATCTTCTGTTTGGGGTTGATATTTTTGAATGAAGCATTCGTGTTCCAAGTCCACGATTTGGTGACAAATGTGACATCGTTTCTTCCCTCGACAAACGTGAAACTTGACACTATTGGTACGTATGCCTTGTCCACAAGTAGGGCACAATCTCAGCAGTTGACAAGCACTTTTCTGCTGTGAACCTTGCATCTTCAAATGTTGTTGGTAACAGGTAGGACTGACAAAAGTGCGCTGACACACAGGGCAATGCACTCTTTCTTGTCCTTGGTCCAGACAAGGTTGTGAGGCCAAACATCCCTCACATTTTGATCCACAATGCTTGTGTTGTTCTCGATTGTTATAACCATAATCACATTTTTCACAGTAGTAACTGTATTTCAGGAATCCAGTGATACTGGTAATGGTATCAAAATGACCATCGTGATGATAGACGTGAATGTATTTTCCGTCTTTGAAATCGTGGCCTCGAAACAAAAGTGGACCACGCACTTCTTGAGGGTGTACTTTCAAAGTGTAATGTGGTGTCAACACGTCTTGCAATTGTTGCATTTCTGGAATGCCACAAGGAGTGTCTTTGGATATCCCCGCTTGCTGTAACAGGAGTTCTGCTTCACTTCTTTGTTTGGCTCGGTCCGATTGTTGAATAGTTTTCCAGGCTCTTTTCCATTCTACCGTGTCGTTCTTGTTGGCATACGTTCGTCCCACGACGACAGCACGGGCTAAACACATCTGGTCTTGAGGATTGTTAATTTGGACGAGGCTTCGCTTCATGCTGCAAAGGCTGTCCACCAATAACACTTTTTTGCGTCCTGTCCCCTGGGGAAGAGACACGTGGGTCATGAACAGTGTGGCTTTTCCATCGTCAATGTGAAACTTGTCGTTGGATTGTTGCACATGTTGAATTTTGTCGATGACTTTGGAAGGTGTTAATTCTGATGGACTAGTAAACTCGATCCAAACGGGAGACTTCAAATTATCGTGATGAATAGAAAGTCTCAAGCGATCGTCTTCTTTGGTTTGACATTGCTGTTTCAGTGCAGTTAACACAGAATCCCACACCTCAGTAATGAACCCTTCTGTATTCTCCAAAGGTACATTGGACTTGAAATCTTTAAACTTTACGGTATACGTGTAAGCCGTTGTTCTAAATTTTCGAGAGGAACGCTTTTCCGTCTCTCGAATGTGATAGTAATTTTCAGGGTTTACTAAGGGTGGTGCACTTTGCTTGGACGTCGATTGTCTGGGTGTAAATTCGGGCTCACTCATGTCATCTTCAAAATCACTGGCATGAATTTGAGCCAAGACTTCAGCTACTGTACTAGGCGATACATTACGTTTCAGTCTCTTACTGTCTTTTCCTTTCTCCACAGCATGATGTCGTCTTTTCATCTTGTCTGCAAAACGTCAAATGACTATCTTTTAAAGACCATCCGTGCATATATAAAGGGTAAGTGTCTAACCTTTCAGTATTCATTTTCACTCTCACATTGACCAGAACGATGGAAGAACCTACACAAGTGGAACTTCTCATCAGAGCTTTACGTGGGGTCATACGAAAGTTTTCTTCAGACCAGCCGACGGACTACTCTCCCTCCTATCGAGATAAAAGTCAAGATACTTGCTATATCTGTAAGAAGAAAGGACATTGGGCTACAGAATGCTCAGACCGTGACAAAAACAGAAAAGGGTACAATAGAGACAAAAGTCAAGATACCTGTTATTATTGTAAAGAGAAAGGACATTGGTCTCCAAACTGCCCTAAGAAACAACAGGAACAGGAGGAGGAGGAGGGGGAAAGGAATTCTGAACAGGAGGAGGAGGGGGAAGAGGTACCCTCCCCCAAGGAAGAACCCCGACACGTTCACAAAAACAAGAAAAAAAAGACGAAACGAAAGTGAAGAGGAAGAAGAAAAAGCTGTGACAGTAAAGAAAATGAAAAAACAGAAAGAGTGAAACAGAAGAAAACCTATGAACTTTTTTAAAGTGGTATTGTGTTATGTTATGTTGTGATATTGGATTGTACCATTTGTAATAGAATACACCAGAGAGAAAAAAAGTAAGTGTCTCTTGGTTTTGATTTGATAGTATAATTACCTACACTCACACATTCATTCACTCACACGTACATCATGAGTTTTAAACAATATAATAAAAAGGACTTTTGAGTTTTCATTGAAATAGGCAATTGACATAGTATTTCTTTTCGAAATAATTGGAGTGGCCCTGAAAAGGACCGTTGGTGTTTTGTGTGTTTAAAACAAAACAAACTCAGAAACTGGACGAAATCCTCTTGAGCTGTCTTAAGCCTTTGCCACGGCCAAGGCCTACTTCGGGACTGGTGGTTCCTGTCAATGATTTGGTAGAAATCACTAACGGTGGTATGGCAGACGTAGTCACAGAGAGATCGGGATGTTTCGCTCGAGAAGGTCTTTTTCTCTTCGGTCGTGATAAAGAAGTCTGATACATTTGTTTTAGACTCCTTAACTCAGCTAAAATATCTAAAAGTACCGTCGTGACCGTTTGATTTTCACTATTTTCTTTCTGTCCTTGGTCTTCATTCTTCTCCGTTGCTGCTGCTGCTGCTACTGTTTCTTCCTGGTGTTTTCTTCTTGCTTCTTCTTCCTGCTGTTGCATAAGGAAAGCTTGTTCTTCTATTTTCTGTTGTTGTAAAAATCGCTCCAATTCTTCTTTTTGTCTTTGCTTAAAATCATGGACGTGTCCATAAGAAGATACAGAAGGCAACGAAGGTTCCGGAATAAATTCTTGCGATGTTAAAATTCCACAATATCCCAGTTAAAATCCACTTCTTCTGGATGTAGATTTGTCATGACTTTAGTAGTCACTGTTGGTCCATGACTTGCTGTCTCTACTCCTGTCTCACTCCAATTCATCGTCTTCTTACTGTCCGCCATGATTGACAACTCTCTTGAATCGATTGACTGCGCACAGGCGCTAGTACCTCTATATAGAAAAGGTGACGTCACAGACTGCTCTCTTCCGATTGGATGGCTGTGACTGACTTTTGTAACGCACGTTTGGATTGGTGGATACACTCAATCCGTTTCGATCCACTCTTCCCCTATAAATAACCGCAGTACACGGCATTCGCTTCACCTGTTCTCATCAGAAGATGTGGACTAACGTTGAATCGTCAACCCTTGTGTCTAGCATGCTGTTTAGGACTGACATACCCATGTATGTCAGATCAGCGTGGAGTGTCATTCATATGACGGAGACAGCCTGTTGGAAGAGAAGGGTCTATGTAGAAAGACAAGGTTGCTTGAAGAGAGTTCTCTTCTATGGACCCACAGTAAGGAGAAGTTTAAGGAAGAGAAGAAGATCTGTGAGATGTCCTCTGTGTTAACAAGACAACGTTAACATTACACATAACGGTCCTTTTCAGGGCCACTCATAAGTCTCAAAAAGATATTAGCTTTCTTTGCCGCCATTTTTTTCCCTTGTCACTCTACAGTCCCCTATACCAATCATATTCCCCATGTTATATTTCCCTTGAGGCTATATAGACCCACTATGTTCAATTTCCCTTGACGCTATACAGACCCACCCTGTTCAATTTCCCTTGACGCTATAGTGCCCCAAGCTGTTTTGACGCTATAGTGCCGCAAGCTGTTTTTGACTGGATTTTCCCTTGACGCTATAAATCTTGACGCTATAGTGCCCCAAGCCCTTTTTGACTGGATTTTCCCTGGACGCTATAGTGCCCCCATATACTACTTACATATTATGTATAGCTGCATTCTGTATACGTGTTAAGGTTATATTCCAAAATATAAAACGTAACACGATTGTGTAGGACACACACACACACACACACACACACACACACACATATATATATATATATATATATATATATATATATATATATATATATATATATATATATATATATATATATATATGTATGTTTTTGTACATCTTTCGCAGATATTACGTTGTATTGAAATTTTTTCTCCTATGAATTTGTCTATATTAGCCGTCTTGCAACACAACCTATGGCTTTTTTCTATGTTGATGATATCCAACCTTAATTTGGAAAACGACAGTCTATGTATATAATAGCAAGGACAGCCTGAGAAATGACTGTATTTATCCTACCCCATAAACAGCAGACTAGAAAAGCTATAAAGTGCATTATAGGACATATTTGTGTTAACTTGAATGTTGAATATTTAAATGACCAAGAAAAAACAACATACTCTACTTTTTAGCACATAAACATATTACCAATATAATGTCAGATAGAATTTGGAATTTTGAGATGTGAAAGAAATAATGTAAGATACTGGTAAAATAAGAAATGTGGATAATAACAGTCAAGAAAATATAGATATTTAATTTCGAAACTATACATACAATGTTTTAGTAACAATAATTGCACGGTGTATACAACCAACTAAAACGATAAAGCACTAGAGCGTAATAGTCACAGATTCACAAGTACATCTGCATTATGTTTTTATTTCGACTTGAGTTTGTGTGTCAAGTTTGGGTGAAATGGTTCCAGCAATTGTGTGAAGCAGTGAAATGGTTTCAGAAATTGTGTGAAGCAGCGGAGAACACGGATTGTTGATGGATACATGATCCCCGATAGATGACAGACGAAGGACTTTACGGGCGTTTGAACAATAAATAAAATAAAAGAAAATTCCATGAAAAGCTGGAAGACTTTACATGGGAAAACATACATCTTTATCTAAGCAATGTGTTTTTCCTGGCATGTAACTCTATGCCACAAAGGTGACAAATAAACATGCATTGATATCTATGTTATCCTGAACGCCCTGTGTAGGCAAAGATATATAAGCTTGCTTGTGATGTGGACGACAATGAATGATGTGAAAAATGTCCAGTTGTCTCTTCAATCAAGCAATGATCATTGCGTCTGACACGTAACACAGTACTGACCTCTTTGTACATGACTGTACCTATATTGTATGTAATTTTCGCTCATGACTAGAAATCGTATTGGTTGTTTATACTCAAAATATTAGAATATTAGATAAGTGCTTCTTGTATACTGGTATAAATGATATCTGTTTGGATTTCTCATTGGAATTATAATATGGCCATTGGACTAAAATATTATTCAGAAATGTTTGTGACTTTATTTTCTCATTGGAACTATAATATGGCCATTGGACTAAAATATTATTCAGAAATGTTTGTGACTTTATTTTCTCCTTGGAATTATAATATGGCCATTGGACTAAAATATTATTCAGAAATGTTTGTGACTTTATTCAAAGGAGTTATGGACTATGCCATTGTGATACATCAATACTGTTGGCATACAAGTATATTCGAGTATTAGAAATTCAAAAGGAAAATTTGATTTATATTAACTACAATATAATTTTTTAAGAATTATTTATGATTCAATTTATTATCCTGAGCGTTCCTCTTAAATTTAAATTTAGAAATTTGATACCTAACTACGCAAAAATGTGGAGGTGCCCCGATTCATTCTTCAGCAAACAAAACTGAAAATCTAAATGCCATTGTATTGTCAACGCTGCTGCATGCATGAAACACCTGGACGGCGTACAGGCGCCATACCAAAATACAGACTATTTCTGTACGGGTTGCAAAAGGAGAGTGTTGAAGATGGCAGGACAGGGTCTTGGACACTGAAGTTCTAACTTGGGCAAGCATTCCATGCAGCCACACTTCGCGGATTAAATCACAGATCCGGTGGATAGACCACGTCACCAGGATGACGGCAGAGCGACTACCAAAGTAGATCTTAGGTGGTGGACTAGCAAGAGAAAGTAATCTTATGATGGTCTCATAAAACCCGTCCTCGCGTCATCCTTCAAATTATTTAACACTGCTAATGATTCTTGGGAAAATCTTGGTCAGAATCTCTTCACCAAGTGCACTCGCATCCATTATGGAGCTACAAACTCTGAACTGAAGAGAACTGTAGAACTAGTTCAGAGATTCAGCAGTGTAAATCACAGACCTGCAGACCTCCATTGATAATTTAACCTCAAGCGGCGTCTCCCGTGCATGGTGAAACTGACAGTTCAAAGTACATGTTGGTTTAATCATCAACTCACTAACAGCAACCAAACCAGTTAGTGATGGCATGGTCATACTCGATCTCGAAAAAGAACAACAACTTACTATGAAAAGAAAAGAAATGCATGACGCAATCATAATATCACACACTGGCATGCGACGACAGTTTTTCTAACGGTTGCGAACGCTATATAGTCTGCCACCAAATCTACCCATGTCTGACTACCGACATGTAATAAAGAATATTTAGCTAGCAACGTCGTGTCGTACATTTTAGAGAAAGTAGGTCAGTCCTTTAAATGACTAGAAACATGTTTTAATAATGTGTTCAGAAGACCACGCCATATCAACTCTGAGCTATTAAAGGCATACAACCTAAGTAAAAACGAATGAAATCATATATTTCTTTTTTCAGTTCGTGATTACTTATTTAGTTGAAAAATTACGATTGAGGTTTTTACTGAAGCCTAAATCAGGCTAGTATCGGAAATGTTGTAATAAAATACGCGATTTTTCATTATTGTCTTCCAGACAAAAATTCGCTATTTGCCACGCCTATATTCATGTAACCTCTAAGTTGACCTCTCCCGAAGATTAAGAATTTTAGCCATGCGCATACGCGTGTTTACAAACATAATGGCGTTCGCAACTATATCGAATGCGAAGACTTAGATTCTGAAAGGAGTGGGGAAGAATGCTCGCTGGGCAAATTATGGCAGCACACGCATATGTATTGGTGACCAGCATGAACGTTGGAATAAAAAGAAGTCCACTTTGAGCCTGAAAACTAATCCAGAGGTCGCCAAATTCTTGCTGGATAGGTGTGTCTCAATTTTGAAATGAACAATCAAGTTTTTATACCGCTATTTTATATATGTATTGTTAATTATTTATCAAAACTCATAAAAAAATATTTTATATAAACTGGCATTATTCCATTCAGCTTGAAATAAAATGTCATAGCCCTGAAACAATATCGCTAAAAGTTTGAAACCCGCATGCACGCCATGACATATAGAATCTATGCTGGAGTTTGGACCGAGACAATGAATCCCAGCCTAGGGGTTATATTATTTGTCTCCCCACGAGGCTTGTCCAAACCCCAACGTAGATTATTTTTCTCACCCAATATTATCCTTTAAAGTAAAAAGAACTCTTTAAAAGTGTGCACGTCGCAATGTTTACATGTGGCGCATGAATACAAATAAGCTAATGAGGGCTTTGGTGTGACAGGCAGTCCGAAGTACACAGTTCATACGCGTGAGCAAAGAAGAATAACAACATAAAACGTCGCATAGTAATGAGGTATTATCACATTTAATATATGAATGTTCTATGAAATTAACAATAAATAGTTAAAATTTATTAGACAGAAACTGTTTCCTTTCATCATTTCCAATTTTGAGTACCCCATTCTCCCGTATAAAAACCCTCGTCACCCTCCAAATATGCGGACCCCAGAGGATAACAATGTGCTAAACTTTCAAGTTCACGGATTCTTTGAAAATTTATATTTCTATCTTGGAAATATGGCAAGTGATGCAGTGCAATTTGCTTATGGATTAGTGTGTTGAGGGATAAATGATTCCTTCTGACTGGTAAGTGTATTATTTGTCAATAAATATTGCAGGTATATTCAGCTGGAGCACAACGGAGATGCTTAACAAAAGTATAATAGAGCATGTTTGACATAACACATTTCTTGCTGTTGCTAAGTTTTGCGTTATTGTTTAGAGTGTTGGGATGCAATGAAGTGTATAGGTATATAGTTTTATGTGCATGGATCAGTGTTTTCTGACATAGTTCATTTCAAACACCATTGAGAATTTATCCTATCTGTAGCACAGTAAATTTTCAGGTCAGCTTCATTAAATGTAGCTAACAGTTGCTTTAGCTACATTTAATGATCTGAAAATGTGCTGAGCTAGTCCTGCATATAGGATAAACTTGACTGTGCTAGTTAGAAAAAACTAATATAATATCAGAACTGGTGAATTTCCAGAAGTTTGTTTTTATTGTATGCCTCCAAAAGACATTCATATAAGCCATCAGCTTTCAGAGCTAGGACTCTGTTGGCAGCTCTTGATCATAATCATATTGACAGAAATGTGAGTGCAAAAACAAATGGAACAATAAGGTAATAAACTTTATTCTTGTTAACGTAATAATTCATTTTTTTAAAAAATATTAATGCTTTACCTTAAAGTTGATAAACCATCTGTTTGTGGTACAATTTAATCTTTTACAGAAGAAAGTTTTTCAAATAAATTTCATAAACCAAATTTGGTTAGAATTAGTCTAATGTAATTAGAAAATTCTGTAAATAATCTAAACATTTTTATAATATATGGGTAAGATACAGGTTTGCTATATTACCATTTTCATCTGTAGCAAAATGATTTGTCACATGTAATTTTATGCAGTTTTTATTTGGACTTTTGAGAATTAAAACAAATATAAAAAGACCTTGTCAGTGAAATGTTTGCATTTTCTTGTCAGATACCAATTGTCATTCCACAAAAAAGGGAGAGATGGTCTGCAAACCGAAAGAAAGCTGATCAACAGTACCTGTATATTCCGTAAATAATTATGAAAATATTGAAAATGAGGTTACATGATAGAGTTGGCATGAACCAGCCAGTTGTTTGGGACATAAATGATCCTAGGTGAATATCTGATGTACTTGCTCCAATACCACCACAACCTACAGAAGAGATTGTTACAAAGCAGAAATCTCATTTTAAGTTAAAATGATTTATGCCTATTAGTCAGGTAACACCTAGTGATATCAAATTGTTATGGGGAGACTATTCTAGTGATTGTATGGTAACAAATGATCAAAACCAAGAACCCATATAGACTTTGACTAAGTCTTTCTTGAAGTGCGAACCATGAGCCAAAGTTCTGCATCTATTTGATTTCCAAGTAGCAGTTATCTTCAGCAGCAGAGAGTGTGAACAGACCAACTTTTTTAGGCGTCAATTTAGCAAACTGAGGCTTCCTCAAAAATGCTTAATAGAAGCCTCCATTCAGCAAAATAGCAGTAAAAAAAAAAGACGCCATTGTAGTTGGCGTTCACACTCTCTGCTGCTATGGGTTAACAATTTTTTTACGATGAAAGTCCTAGGACGAAAATCCTTTTAGGACTTTACAAACAGACTAATTTGCAAAACTTCACCTCGCAGATCAATCAAATTATTAGATTGGTCAGTGAGTTTGAAATTAATTCTCGTTAAAGAATTATTATGACATCGCATATAGACTGGATTAGTTGGGTCTTCAATAATTAGAAATCCTGGAGGAGCCGTTGAGGCAAATGAATATAGAATATAACCTTGCTGAGCTTGATTTGATTTCTCGAGATTTATTTGATAGCTTCCTTCGATAACGTCACATACTAAATTCAATGATATCACCGAGGATATATTTACGTTGTTCGGAGCGATATGTCTCCCACCGCCATCTGGGTCGTTATTAAATGTCAGAATATTTGTTTGTTGTCGTGATAATTTCTTCCAATCGTCATGGATTTTCTTAAACCCAATATCGATGGCATAACTGAGATATTTTTTTAATTCGTCGGGTTTATACCCC
This sequence comes from Unio pictorum, assembly GCA_030141615.1. Classification (NCBI taxonomy): domain Eukaryota; kingdom Metazoa; phylum Mollusca; class Bivalvia; order Unionida; family Unionidae; genus Unio; species Unio pictorum. Next base: position 4,574,008 of record JARLTB010000169.1, on the reverse strand, counting down.
GGAATTTTAAATGTTTTAATATCCTCTACGCGGATATTATATGATTCCCTAAATATCCCCTTATGACTTTCGTTTATTAATACTTCTTGAATAATTTGAGTATGAAATGTTTCCATATCGTTGATGATTTTGTTACCTGTTTGTACTACACTAATAAACTCGTCTTTGGTGAGAGAGCCGGATTTAATGGATATTAACAATAATGAAAAATCATTATTCATCGCGCTCAAATTTTCTTCGATTGAACTAGTGTGAAGTATCTCACGATTAGAGATGGGAGAATAATCTTGATAACTTTTCAATGGATTATCAGGTTTTATCACGTTGGAGACATAATCAGATTTTACAGGTTCTGGTATATCAACGGTTTCTCGTCGAGGTGGTAGTTCAGGCCATCCTAACACTGATCTTATAGAACTCTGATAAATATCTACAACATACCCAGGGGAATTAATCTCGATCGCAGATGATAACGTCGGCTCGTGAACCGTTATAGCGATTTTTGATTCTTTTCCAGTGATAGATTTAATTCTTCGTTGTAATTCATTATTGATTTGTTCGATTTGATATGACCCTGTTGGTAACGAGACAACGTTCCAGTCTGGGGTTCCGTCTTCACGATTTTTCCATGCGAACACCAAGGAATTATTTGGTTGTTGACCACCAAATGCTACCGATCTGATATTGGGCCAGCTATGATACACTCGTAGTTTTGCTAGTGCGATCTCGCTCACCGGAACGGGAATCGGGAAATTCACACTGAATTCAGGACGCGTTGAGGTTACTGATATCATGCTTGTTTTCACTGGTGTTGTATTTGTTACTATTTGTTGAAGTAGTTCTTGCGACGACATTGTTATTATTATTGTTCTGCTCTAATTTTAGCATTGTTGATTTATACAATTGAGCCATTGTTGAAAATTCGCTATCTGATATTGTTGTGTCATCGAGTGACGATGATATCAACGAGGATAATTGCGAGTAACCGGCAGATGCAATGTGAAATTTAATTACATAATTGTGTAGTTTACTCTGGCTACACGATGATAGTTTTTTTGTGATCCCGGTTAATATACCCGCAATTGTAGCCACCGCGGAAATAGCGATTGGAACTACGACCGGAGCAATCATTGTAACCGAAGACAGTATTATCCCAGCAGCAGTGATTACTCCCGACACCGAGTACACGGTGATATCAACTGCGGTTATTCTTCGTTGGTATTTTTTTATTTTTATTTGATACTCCTCACAGAGAGAGCTGAGTTTAGTTTGAAATTCTCTGACCTGATCATAGCGATACTGATACACTGAAGGGATCGTCATTTTATTTTAAAAGCGCTAGCATTTTCAATTGCAAAATCCGAAGGATTTCCCTTTCAGTTTAATTGTTTACTTAAATCGACTACGAATTCTACGTACCACGTTACTGAAACCCTGACTAGATTTCTATCTGTGGTCGTTATCGTGAATTGTTCAGTTATATCCTTGTCGATGATCGTTGATATCGTATTATTGACTCCAGATGAACTCGACGATGATATATTAAACTGATTCGGTGATACTATTGTTAATCGATAAATACCCTTGACTGCTGCGGTTATGTTTAAAATGTTGTTTGTGGGAATCCACGCAAATGATCCGTATTGAATCGTGTATACTACGTTGTTGACGATAGATTTATCATGAGGAATTTTTATTTTTTCAATGACGCTTATCATCCTCGTTGCATCATCTTTCATTGCATTGTTGAATGTTTTAAGCTCATCGATGGATTTTTTAATATCAGGAAGGGTTATTTCAATTTTATCAAATGGGGTTCCGATAAACTTGTCAATGATGTTTTTACGAAGCGTTGAAAACTGTTTCACGTGTTTTTCATATTCGGATTGAAGAGAAGCTAGTTCCAACATAGAATCTTTTATCGAGGTGAGTTTTGGTGTGGTCACTGGTGGATTTCCAAAAAATTCTAGCAGGGGTTTGTCAATTTGGTCAATTGTATTTCTTTGTGTTTCACTAAACTGATCAAATACAACTATATGATCGTCATATTTATCATTGAGCGATTTCAATGAATTCGCCGTGTTATCGAATGTTGCTAATTTATCTGTAATTGTTGAAACAAGTACACCTGGTTTGAGTTTACCCTGATCGGAAAATAACGCGATAGCATCCTCTGCTGCATCTCGTCGTTTAACCAAAATATCATCGAGAGAGACATTACTAGTTTTCAATTTACCCTGACGATCTTGAAATACAACTATTTCACCAGGATCAACACTTGCTAGGTTTAACGTTTCGGCTATTTCATCTTCGATTAGTTTTTTAACACCCTTGATTTTATCAAGGGTTTCAACTCCACCAGGTTCGGGTTTCTTCAGCGTTGATAAAGGTCGTCCCCAAATATCAATCATTATCATAAAAATCCTTTCTCTGTTTAAAATCTAAAAGATTTTCAATCCAGCGGATTTTCAATCAAAGATTTTCAATCCAACTACCGCTAGTATACTCATTCACTACTACATGGGGTGGTTTTCTTGATTGAGGAATCAAAGATTCCTTTGAAATAGCATCAAGTACGTTTAATACTTCATTGCCACATATGGGTGGGTCAAGCATTGTTTGTGTTGGTAACGTGGAATACCAACGGTGTATTTTTAATTTACTTACATAGCGGTTAAATTCTTTCGGCGGCGCTAGTCCATATGAGTCAAAATAAATAATCCCACGTGGATCAATCGCGTATGCAACCCAGTGAGTTCCAGGTCCATCGCTGTTATCTAGATTAATAATACCGGTTTCAACGTGATTTGGTTGTGCCGGTAATTGATCTTTCATAAAAACACCTCTGAAGTTTTTAATCGCGAGTTTTTTAGCGGCATCAATTAAATCAAAATTGGACATGGGAACCATAGGTTCCTCAATCGAAGATTCCCGAGTTAGTAAACCGGTCCTAGTCTCAGGCCGCTTCCGCTGTACCATGAATACGGGGTTCCTGGTAGTCTTAGACCCTTTCCTTTTTTTTTACCAGCGCGGACGGATCCACCAGTTGCTTTCTTTAGTGCCATTCCTGCCGCGGTACCAACGGCTCCTAACGCTGCCGCCTTCGCCACCGCTGGGGCAGCTGCGGCAATCAACCCTGGAATCAACCCTAACAGCGGGAATATACCACCAGTCTTTTCCATGTTTTTAATCGCGCTCGTAGAAAGAGTAACCTGAACTCCTTTTTTTTCTTTCAGCGCTTTATTAAAATGATTAATTTGAGTTTTCGTAAGCGATAGTTTATTCCCTCCGCCATTCATTTGATTAGGTTTCAGCGTTATTGTGGTTCCGCATTGCTTAGCTGATTTGGATTGTAATTTTTTTAGCTGACCAGGTGTCAACGTAACATTGATATTACTATACGACATTATACAAAACAGATTGATTCTAAATCGGAAATGCAAGCATTTCTAAATTCAATTATAGATTTTCTACTGGTGCATCTGCCAGTCTCATTCGTCCACCAACACCCTCGAGTATCATTGATTTATCACTGAGAATGACAGCAACCCCCCCTATAATTAATAATACCACCAGGACGGGTTACACGAGCTCGGAAGTGTATATCAACGACGGACTGTCTCATCAAGTCAAGATGTTCTAGTGAAAAGTAATAAATCGGGTACAGACTTCTAAAATCCAATTGTGATATTTGTAGACCAGTATCGACATTTTGATCGCGTCCCATATACGACAGCAACCGATGATAAACTCGTGCAATGTGGTTGTTTTCATAGTTAAGTTGTATATCCTCGGATGGTTCTTGCTGTCCGTTTATTTTCAACGAGACTTCATTAACACCTATTTGATCAAATATCATGTGGGAACGTTCTTGATTATTTAATCGCGCAGTATTCTGTAGCGCAACAAATATGTGACGTGGAGCTGAAATACCCTGTTTTGATGCCATGTGCCATGTAAGTGTACCATCAATATTAGAATCCATGGTATCTGTAGACGTTGACAACCAACTTAATAATCTCTTCCCCCCTTGATCCATAAATGACAGTAACCGCGGTTCTGTTGACAACGACGGAGTCAACACCGGCATCCACAGTGTTAGTTTTGATAAAACGACTTTACCATCGGCAACGCCAGCGGGAGTGACAGCAGCGCGCCAGATTGCAGCATCATCAGTACCCCTTCTCATTAGAGCTACAGTATGCTTTACTCCATAGATAACTTTTCTGACGTTTCTGCAAAATCCAAATATGTGATGGAGCGGAATAGCACATGAAAACCGTCGATGTTGTCCCTGCAACGTTGCTACTCGTGTTGCAAATCCTAGGTTATAATTAGTAATATTATTTATGACATCAAATGTACCAACTGGTCTTGTATATCCGGCTGGTGCTGGATCAACTGCAGTATCTAGTGTTGCTTTTACTCTAGAATACTGGACGTGCTCAGCGTTATCAGTAATATCCTTAGAGAACATCATAGATGGACCAGCTGATCTAGTATAATCATCTGAATATCTTGCTAGTCCAATTATTCCGGTAGCAACATCAACTTCACGTTCAATAGATTCGATTTCTCTTCCATCAATGAGATATCTAGCACTTTCAAATAACGCCATGATGCCATTGTTAACAAAACCAACTCGGATAGTTGGGTCATTTGCATATGGTGTATTAGCTGCAACATCTGTTACGAGTTCACCTTCGACTTCAATAAAGGCTTCAGCGGGTAAAAAGTATTTACTGGTATCATGAACTTGAAGTTCAATTCTTCCACGAAGATCAGGTTGTACTGCATGATAAGCAAAAAATTGATAATCACGTACAGAGGTATCTTTGAGCACTGGGGCTTCCATGTCAAATGCAACATCAGGGTTCTGTTTGAACATTTTTTATTATATACCCGTTGGTCTAAATTGGAGGCGAAATCTAAAGATTTTTCATTTATTATAATAATTATTTTTTTATAATAATTTGCAAAGCAATTTCACCGACGACGACTTTGTCGTTTGTTTAAGCCACTTCCCGCTATCATATTTGCTGTTATGTTATCCTGGGCGTTAGTCAACGATGATGAAATCAACGACTGTAGTTTTTCATCTACTGCGTTATTTATTATTTTACTAACTCGCGCAGGCATAACCTCAGTAGATGGCAGTGATGAAATCACCGCTGGTTTCGTTGAAAATCTGGAAGATTTTCCACGTCGAACTAGCGCTGTTAGTTTATCCTTAGCGGCTGAAAATGCCTTCCCGGCAAGATCACCAACAGCGTTAATACCCTTATCTCGGATAACATCAATTGCTTTCATTGATAATTGTTTTACTAGCGGAGCCACTTTTGGAGCCATTCTTGAAAATAATCCCATTATAGTATTACCGAGACCATCTCCATAGTATGCTCGGTATTTTGGCAATCGTGAGTTTACCACGTAGACGTTAGTTGGTTTATCATGGTTGTAGTGTATGATCATTCTCTATTCAATTGATATTTATCTAATCGCTATGATAACCATGAGAATCCAAAGAATTTTCTACTAACTCTTCAATGAAATCTCGATATGTTGCAATATCCATGATACCACCTTGAAATAATCGCCTACAGATATCAGCTGCTTCATTGATTATTTCCAGTGAGTTATTCCCGGCTCGTTTTCCTCCTACAAGTATTTCTAATCGTGCTATATCACCGAGAATATTGCCGGGACAACTGACGTTTTGTCGATGAAAATCCTTGAAATTGCTTTCGTAATTTTCAGGTGAATATCCCTTTCCGGTTTTTTTCTTAGTTTTTGCTTCTCTTTTTCTTTGTTGTTCTTGTTGCTTTTCTTCTTCTTCTTCTTGTTTTTCTTCTTGTTGTTGTAAATCATAATCTTCAATTCCTCTCGTAAACATTTTATACTCCAGTTTTCCCCTTTTTAAACGATCAATATTTTGATTCATTTTAAACAACCAATCAACCCAGTCAGGTCGTGATATTTTACTCTCTTTATACTCGTCCTTCAAAAAACGTTCTCTTGAATATAAGCTTTGGACAGCAAAATTACCAAAGGCGATATAATCGTTGGGTTTTATTAATTGAAATTTTTTTATTTGTATTATACCCGCCGGAGTGAATTTGTCTATAAAGGGAACACCACGAGGAGTGGAAACTGCGCCCTCGTCTTCGGCGGATTCTTCAAGGACATCAATACCACTTTGTCGTTGTATTTCCATCTGAGTTGCCATATCACCTGAAAGTTTTTGTACAGCCTGTTTTGTTTGTCCAGTTTCGATTGCTATTTTTTCAAGTTCACCAAGAAGAGGCCTCTCTATTCGTTTTCCTTCTTCAGGGACATCTCCATATATCGCCCGTTCAGTAGCTGTTTTCACACCCTCAGTTGCACTAACAATAGGTTTGAAGAGTTGTTCTGTATCCTCTGTAAAATCAGTCTGAAGTAATTGCCGTTGTTGAAGTTTTTCACGTATACGATCACGAAGTGGTAATATTTTCTTAAGAGCTTCAAGTCCTTCTTTAGTGTTACGTGTGGTCAATGATTGTCCTATCATTATTAAAAGAGTATCACTATTGTCAAATTAAAAATCTTCGATTTTCAAAGTAAAAAAAGAAATCACTAAATTATACACTAACTTGTTATACTTCCTTGTTATTGTACTGGGTCACACACATAATTTTACTTCCTCATAGGTAGTGTGTGACATGTATACCGTACTGGTTGAGGCTCTCTACGCGTGGAGCTCCTCAAAATCCAAAATTCTACGAATTTTTATTGAGAGTTTTCCATCAATATTTTTAATTGTCTCACTTTACAATTAATAAGTCTCTTTTGTTCATATTCTAATCCTAATTGCTTTCGTACACGTTCAACGATGCTACATAATGGTACGAATACATTAATATCTTCCGTATTGACTAAGCTCTCACGTATAAGCTTTTGGATATTCTTAATTAAAAAATATTTTTTAGATAGGACGTATTTTCCGGTCTGTTCTGCAAATTGTATATCCTCGAAATCGGTCATAATTTGATCACAATCCAAACCTGAACATAATTTTATATTTTGATCCTTAAGTTTGTTGATTTCAATAATAATCAATTTGAGATTTTCAAGATTCATATATATATATAAATATATTTGTTTAAATACAAAGTATGAAAATTCTTTAGAATTAAAAATACAAAGTATTTTCAAAATGAATTCTGGATACACTAAGGTGTTGAGCATCTTAGTATACCCAGAAGCTTAATGCGATTATAGGTGATTATGATTATATACAATATAATGAATGACGACGGCACAATAACCCCTGATCTAGTGTGGTAGGCGATTATATACACATAGGACGGTACAACAATAGATTATAGGTGAATGGATTGATTTTCAATGACAATGAATGACGACGGCACAATAACCCCTGATCTAGTGTGGTAGGCGATTATATACACATAGGACGGTACAACAATAGATTATAGGTGAATGGATTTCAATGACAATGGATGACGCGGGCTATTCTACATTCAAGTGTAAACAAAACCGCAAAATCAAAAACTTTGGTTTTGAATGTCAATAATAACGTTCATACCACGTGTGACGGTGTGGTTTTGTTTACACTTGAATTTCGGCTAAATGCCCAATTATAATAAAGACGAATTTGTATAAATACACTCATTACGACGAGGTGATATAAAAGAGGTGTAGTGATTGTAATTGTTTGTTTGTTTATTAGCGATCACTGACAACGTTGAAAACACATATAATACTTGAAACAGACATTAAAAAAAATGTTTAAATACGACGTGTCTATAAAACAGTTCTGTTAATACTTGAAAAAAGACAAAATTGATTGTGTTTTGTTCAGATTCATAATAGCGAAACTAACCAATCAAAATCAATGACTGTGTTTAAGATCTGTAACTCTGTCATTGGTGGAAATCCTACGGATTTCACACGCGTTATACCTAACGGAGTTATCTCCCCACATAAATAAATTGAATTTTGTTTTTAAAACGCTTTGAAAAAGCGGTCTTATAAATTCCCTCTGCTACTTTTTGTACCGAGGAGGGGGTAATATCGAAATACTTACCAGCTTCTGACATTGATTGAAATACCATCTCCTTGTTGTCAGTATTAAACGATCTTACTGGTCTCTTCCCAATTGATTTACAAGTACCAGTATTTCCAGATGCAGTATTCTCACTTTGTGTAACAGCTCGTAAATTATTCAAAGAATTATGTGTCCTAATACCATCAATATGATCAATAACAAAGCCATCCTTGATTGATCCATTATACACTTCATAAACGAAACGGTGATTAAGATACCTTTTCCCTCCAGCACTAAACGTCAAATACCCTATACCATTATCCCGCCCAACAGATTTCCTATTTTTACAATGTCTGACAACACCATCACGAGAAGCTTCGTAATTTTTAATAACAGGATGTCTTTGAAATTCTTGGCTCATTTATATATAATATATCTATTTGTCTAATTCGTTAATTGGCTGAATTATAACATTGACAAATCTTTTTATATAGTCAGCCGTAGTTTTTATGATTTTGCCGTCATTGACGTCGTCAGGATTTTTGATTCTTCGCTTGTCATAATAACGTTTTAACTCTCTATAACGCTTACCCCCGCAATTAATGCATAACTGCGACTTGCCTCTTACACCTACCCCACAATGCAAGCATGGTAGAGGTCCCTCCGAACCGTTTCTTACACTCTGCATATGATACCCACAGAATTCATTTCTGCATGATTTGTTACACGGAGTCTTTGATCCAATCATAAGCCATTTGCAATGATTCATTATATAAAAATTTTCTTATTTAAATACTTGTTTTAATTATAATATGTCAGAATCTAGGAAACTCTCTAGACCGATACATAAAAAAAGAGTTTCCAAGAAGGATTTTACGATGGAGTTTAAGAGATTATCGAAAATTAATATGTCAGAATCTAGGAAACTCTCTAGACCGATATACAAAAAAAGAATTTCCAGAAATGCTAGCATTTCTAAGGATGAAATTGCAAAGCAATTTACGATGGAGTTTAAGAGATTATCGAAAATTAATCCGGATAGAATCTCTGATAAACCATTAAGAGATGATAAAACCCTGTTGAGTAAAATCAACAACTGTTTTAAAGAGTTTAAGTGTGATGGAGCAGAATATATTTATTTCACATATCGAATTGCTAGTGTTCCAACGGTTGATTTTACCATGAATGATGAAAGAGCAGCTGAGATACTTTCACGTCTGGTAAGGAATTATTTTTTCAGAATAAAATTTATTATCAAAGAAGAAGGTGAATGGTTTATCAGGGATAAATTTGAACCAATCCTCAAGGATAAACAAACTCTTACTGTGAATAGAAATTCCAGGCCAGGAATTCTAACAGGAATTGATAGACCATATTACGAGAGATCATATCCTGTAACGGTCGTTGTGTATGGGTTATATCCGATAAATAATAATCCTAATATTGCAAAACTAGCACCTATGAAAACGGCGATAAAATCACCATGTGATTTGAATTTGAATTTGAATTTAAATTGTGTAGCAACACGGGTAATAGAACACTTTACAAATTCCCTCCGAGGAAACAAATTAACTGATCTACGAAGAAAAAAAATAACCGAATGGGAACTAACAGTGAATCAACATGGAGCAAGGATTTCCGATATAGCTAAATTAGAAGCATTATTAAAATTTCCAATATCGGTAGCAAAAATAACCGGAGAAGTATTATACGAACCAAAATATCAATCGCGAGGAGCTCCAATTGAAATTATTGATCATAACAAACACGCGTGGACACCAGCGGTAAATATATTTCCACGAGAACGAATCGTGAGATATATCCCCCGGAAATTTTCCGGGGAATTTTCAGATGATTTCTATGAAGAGAAATTATTTGATGCTATTCACGCGTTAACCAAAGACGACCCTGTGTCAGTATGGTTAATCAGGAGTAATGAGGATCCGGAAATAGGATTTGATCAGTTTGTAAAACCAAATGGTGAATTATATCGAACTGAAGAATTAGATACTAGAATGAAAAAAATCGCTAATGAGTATTTAGAAGGAAACACTAGTGTTTCTACTGTAGAAAAACTACTTACGGATAGTTTTACTATTCCATCAGTGGTAGCTCACTTCGCACGAGAAAAGAATTCATGGCGCCCAACACGAAATAATTTTCTGGAGGACGTGAAGTTGAGTTGCGTCGAATTAGGTCATGGAGGATTGTGGAATACGAAATACTCACGTGATGGTATGATTTCAATTGATATATCCGCGTGTTATCCTGGAAGTTTTCTCGGGCATGGAGAATGCTCTGAGTACTTCAAACGATTTGGACACCCCACACATGAAATGACTCGTGTTGCGATTAATGGTCCATTGCCTGATTTTGATTTAACCGGGTTCGCTCGTGTGATATCATTCGAATTAGCTACAGGGTTACATCCGTGTAGTTATCTTTGGCTTGGTAGACATATGTATGAAAAAGCGTGGATGCCAATTGTGCTATTGCGGTATATGATCGATTGTGGTATGCTAATATCGTTAATTGTCAGTGAAGCGATTATTTGTTATAACGCTCAGAAAGATGTTTGGTTACCAAAACCCGATCTAGAAAAAATAATTAACGAACAACGAAAACAATTTCTAGATGGAAATTCGAAGAATTTCAGCGAGGAACAAATCATAGATTGGTCTAAGAAATTATTCGAAGGTAGTAATAGAGAGGCTAAAGATCTCGGACGAAAAATAATCGGTAAATTCACTCAAGGTGGAAGATTTGATAATGCAAAATACTCTTCGAGATTAATCATAGACGATGAAGAATACAATTTCATAATATCTGATTTAATAAAAAAAGGGAAATTTGTAACCCGTAAGAACGCTTTTCTATCAGGGGAATTAGATGAGGAAGCTTACAAATCTGCGAGCGGAACTAATAATGTTTGGGTAGATGATGTCCTTCGAAATGGTAAGAAACTAGGTACGGTTGTTACCTACTGTGATGGAAAAAGTTGTCAATACACACATTTGAGAAGTTCTATGCTAGCCTATTCTTGTATTAATCTATTCTCGATGATAAATAGATTTCCTAATACCGCGGTTAGAGTAGCTACTGATTCGATGTATATCCATGAGAAATACAAATCAGATGTAGCTAAATTCACAGATCTTAAGGAAGCGTGGGGAAATTGGAGGTTTAAAAAAGAAACACTACATGAGTATTGTAAATCCGCAGACGTTACTATGGATGATAAATACTTGAAAAGTAACCATAATATCTCAGAGATTCAATCAGAATTTTCTACTGCACCGCCCGTATCAGATCCGATTTGTAGATACAAGACAGTTTATTTAAACGGCTGTGGTGGATCAGGAAAGACAACTCGGGTAATTGAATTATTTCGTCGGGAAAATCCTACGGATTTCACAAACATGATTGTGCTAACACCAACTCACAGACTCGCCAGAGAGATGATAGCGAGGGGAGTAAAAGCCTGTACTTATCACAGCTTCTTTCGATGGAAAGGCGATACATGGACTCCTGATCGAATGGGCGATAAATTTATTCCTGAAATAATAATCTGCGATGAAATATGCACGGTATCGTTGACAGTATTACAGATATTTCTTGAATGGTTGTTATTGAAAAATACAAAAGTCGTCATGTGCGGGGATCACGGCCAACCGCAGCCATTTGTTGGTGGATCTCCACATGAATGGTTAAAGGGTTTTGTAGACTATTATGAAGAGATTAATACCGACCATAGATCACTTGATGAACAATTACGCAAGTTCAAAGCGCTAATTAGATTACAACCGGATAAAATCCAATGTGAAATAGCGCGTGAAATAATCTCTGAAACTCCCATGAATGATTTTTGGGAAATGTGGAAGCCAAATGATTTAATAATCGCGAGTAGAAAAATAGTCAGAGACGCACTTCAGATGAAGTTGTTTGCGCTACATAAAGAAAAATTTGCAACGCTTCCAGTACCACTCTGTTATAGACCTAAGGATACACGAAAGCAGAATATCGACGTTGACATTCCTGGACAACAACAAAAGCAGAATTTAGTATTAAATGATATTGTGTTGGTTGATATCAGCGTCGTCGAAGATGCATTAGGGAACTCTGATAAATCCCCGTGGACGCTAGGTTATGCAGCAACAATACACTCTTCACAGGGATTGACTATATCCGATACAACTCTTTGGATAGTAGATAATCGCATTGAGTGGTCAAATTTAGTTTATCTAGCAGTATCGAGAGTACGGCGAATAAACCAACTTCGAAGAATTGTTGTTGACGATGAAATCATTGGTAACGATATAATCATCGGCGATATAATCAGAAAAAAACTCTCTGGCTATAAACAACAGGATAAAAAAAATAAACGAGAATTTGACATTGATGCTGAATTAATAATCACTTTGAAGCAACAACAAAATAATTACTGCGCGAGTTGCAATTGTATAATGCGTTGGCAGTATTCGGATAAAGATCCTCGCCAATTCACCGTAGACAGAAAAAATAACAATCTCGGTCATGTCAGAAACAATGTGATGTTGACCTGTCTTGAGTGTAATAGACGCCGGGGTGACAGCACCCTGGGTGCTAATTAAGACCACGCGGTGGTAATTGAGTATCCTCGGGAATCACTTGTAATTGTTCGCGTGTAAACCCCCGCTGAGGAGCAGTTGAATCCAGTCTATAGATTGGAGGTCTACCCGTAGATCGTGTTATGCCGGATATATTATGCGTAGTGACACTCCAAATAGGATCAGTAGCTCTTTTTTTACCACCCTCAAGCTCTCCTGGTTCGTATAAGTACCTTACAATGACATTACTACCAAGAATTGGTTGGGAAACGCTAACGTTTCTAGATAAATCTTTTTGTGGTTGTACGGGTATATACTTCTTTTTAATAGCGTTGACAGGTTTCATATTAATTGTTCTAGTAATCTCATTATTGATTGCGGTAACTACACCTGGTAATCTCTTGACCCATTCACGGGATCGCTTTTCTTGAATGAATTCTTTCGCGTATTGATATCCAAATAACCGCTCAGCAAGTGTCCGATTAAACCGTTCAACAATTGCCTGATCGCGATGTAGCGCAGTGTGTCCTCGTCTGATGGCGACATTATGATGTTTCATCGTTGTTAAAACAGCGCCTTGAAATTCCTTGCCAGGATCAACTTGTAACAGATTTGGCCAGCGCAGAGGACCTCGTCGATAAATCCTCTCAAATGCAGAAGCTACTTCAGTAGATGATTTTGTCCTTAACGGTTCTGCTTGTTTGTATCTACTCGCAATATCAACTAACGTTAACGCGTATTTGTAACCGTTGTCATGCGGCAGAAATAGTATATCAGCTTGATGAACTTCATTAGGTGTTGTAACATCAAAATGCGAGTAGTTAATTTGTTTAGGCGCTGGTAGATAAATTTGCCATATTGCTTGTTTAGATAACCAGTTTGCCGCTGTAGTTTTTTTCACCTTTGATGCGCTAGCGAGTTTATTAATTGCTGCGTAACCTCTCCAGTATCCTCTCGGAGAATAATAAATAGATTCCATATTATTAATTATCCAGCACCTAACATCAATTTACCCTTCATAGCAGATTTTACCAACCAAGAAGCCAACTTTTCTTTGAAGGATTTATCAGGAATAGCATTTAACGCATGAATTAATTTTACATCTGCAAGATGTCTATGTTGAAGATTACTGCTTTTATAAGCGACATCATGAACATGACACGCCTTATCAATAGCGTTTATTGGATACTCGCCGGGTCGGGGTAAATTTTGATCATCAAGTCTGATATCTAATCGTGTTCCCGGTCCACAGTAGCTATATCCTGGAAGGTGCTTTTCTCCTGGATACTTTGCCCACGGTGTTCCTGGGAGTTTTGTCAATTTGGCTGCAATATCACCTCCTCGTTTTTTTTTAAAGGTTTCGTGGAAGTAAATCTAAATTTTTTCGTACTACATTGTACGCATTTACCAGAAAGCGCTGATCGATTATTTTTCGTTGTAATCGTCGTCAAGTCATTTGTGCCAGTACGTGTCCTACACTTCACACAATATAGATCCATAATTTATATATAACAGTTATGAATGTAATTGATTATTCAGCTACTCGACAACGAAAACCTATTAAACATCATGCAATGTTACCAGATTATATTCGCGCGATTATCATCGGACCATCTGGAAGTGGTAAAACACAATTGCTACTTAATTTAATAACGAGATGGATGAAGTGGGATAAATTGTACATGATTGCTCCGAGTGTAGACGATCAACGATGTTATGAAGTGTTAAAAGATTTTAATGATGCCGCGCGAGAAATTAACGGCGATGATATTATTGAGTTTATAACCGATATCGAAGAGGCACCTAGCATTGACTCCATTGACGGAAGTATTAACAATTTAGTTGTATATGATGATATCATGTTAGATAATCAAAAAAATCCTGCTAGAATATTTTCCAGAGGCAGACATAAAAACACCGACGTGATATATGTAACTCAACGTTACACTCAAATACCAAAAGTGATCAGAGATAACTGCAATTTGTTATGCGTGTTTAACGGAGTTGATACTCATACTCTTAGAAATATTTGGCAAACTTGGTGCGGTGGCGATATGGATCATAATCAATTTAAAAATTTCTTTAGCCGCGCTCAGACAATCCCACACGGATTTGTGACGATAAATTTATCAGACCCTCGGACAAGATATCGTGTCGGACTTGATCAAATATTTAGTTAGCGCATAGCAGCAGAGAATGTGAACGCCAATGACAATAGCGTCTTTTTTTTAAATTTTTTTTTTATTCTTTGCTCAAATTATTAAAACAATTAATTAAGTATTTTCAATGAAACCTCAGTTTACTAAATTGAGGCCTATATAAGCAATTTTGGGAAGCCTCAGTTTAGTAAATTGACGCCTAAAAGAGTTGGTCTGTTCACACTCTCTGCATTTTGTTAAATAATTTCGGTTCCGTAGAAGCCTTATTTTTGCTTGAAAACTTGGTCTGTTCACACTCTCTGCTGCTTCTTCAGACCACTGTTGATTATGTTCTTAAAGCTTTTAAAAACATGCATTTGAACAACAAGATGCAATATCTTATATAACTGTTCATACCCATTTCATTTATACTTGTCTTATGTATGTTTAGATTAAGGTAAATGCAATGTATTTTGGCCATATGGTGTATTAAAAAAAGCACAGCAGAAACTATACATTGTAATTCATTTAATCTTATAGGATTAACAATATTAAAATCAGGTAATTGCAAGTTGGTATTATTGCATAATAAAGTACCTTTTAATAATTTTATTTTCTAAATGTTTTGTGTAAAATTGCAGTCAGAAAGATTTCTAGCATACTTTGAAGAAGAAAAAATGTACATTGGAGCAAATGACTTCAATCCATACTCTTCATTTTGATGTTATTGCTCCCGCTAAACATTACTGTACCTATCAATAGACAACACACTGAAGCATTAAAATTGATATGTAACTGTATGTATGTATGTATGTATGTATGTATGTATGTATGTATGTATGTATGTATGTATGTATGTATGTATGTATGTATGTATGTATGTATGTATGTATGTATGTATGTATGTATGTTTTTTCATGAAAATGAATTACATCAGAAAACAGCAGAAAACATTGTTTCGAATGCACAACATAGTATTGTCCCATATTTCTGACTACATTATTAAATATTCAAGCTAAATCTTCTAACACAAAATATTTAGTCTTTGTTTTAATTAAATTATATATTTTCCTGAATTTATTTGCCCAATTTTTTCAGAATACAATGTAATGAAGTGGGTTATCACAGGTGCAGCGATGTCTGCCATTACAGGTTCACGTACAGTTTCAAACTGATTTTATAAAGAAAATAATGCTGTTAATTTCTGTTTTAAAAGAAAGAAGAAATAAATTATAAATGATCTTCACTGATTATATTTGTTAACAACAAATTACTATTTACATACTGGTGTTGACCATTCCGGTGGCCGTAGCGTCCCATTACGATCTTGATGTGCCTTTTTGGTACGCTGTCGATTTGCATGTTGCAACGTCTTGTAGAATTCATCGACTACCTCATCATTATAGTCTGTAGTCGGTGCGTACGCTTGGATGATAGTGATGTTGTGTTCTTGACCAATAAACCTAGCGCTGATCAGCCTTGACGATATCGGATTCAAATCGACTAGGCTTCGGGATGCCATCTTCGATAAAAGCAAGCCTACATCTCCTTGACGTTTCTTCTCTTCTCCGGAGTACAATAATGTGTGGCCATCGCATTCCACTGTTCCTTGACCAATTCTTCGCACCTCTGCTAAACCAATTACGTCCCATTGAAACTATTCATTCATTCTGTTGACAAAACGTTCCAGGCTCCCTTCTTTCTAGAGTGTCCTCACATTCCATGTGCCGACTGACACACCATGCTTCGCATCAATTAGTCTCTCCTTTCCTCCGTTCCTTCCCTGTAACCCACTTCTCGGAGTAGATCCCAGGGTAGCTCTAGACCTACAACGGGGCGCTTGCTTGTCCAGGCGACCGCTCAGCTGGCATTCTTTTCTGTTTGTTTGTCCTCTCATGCTTGTTTCCTGTGGTTCTTTCACGAGGCGGCTCCACCCAACCTCTCCTCGCTAAGCTAGTTCTCTAGCATAGGTATACGCTGTTGGTCTCCTCGAGACTCCTCCGCCGTTTTGGATAGCTTTTAACTACCAAGGGCATTACCGCACCCTACTCACAACTAGTGAGCTAGATCAGTTATTTAACTGGCGCCGATCGCTCGCCGTCTAAACTGGGCTAGCTTTTGGTTATCCAAAACCTAACCTGCAAGGACTCGTGGAGGTCGGGGTCGTCTATATCCCGTGCAAATGTGAACATCTGCCCACTGCCCACAAAGACTAGTAATAGGGTTTTAATTTGAATTTCATTTGAGAGATGACTGTTTTTTTAATGATATTAAATTGTTGTTTATTTGACTTTCACATTTTGTGTATTCATTAATTTAACTGTCGGCACCACTGACTGGGGGCTCTGAGCATTGCATCTATTACTACTTCAGTTCCTCTCAAAAACAAGCCAGGGGAGGGGGAGGTCTTTTGTAATAATTTAAATAATATTGGGAGCACCCCACCCACCCTAAATAACAATTAAAACCTCTATATACGCCATAATTATTATAATTATTCTTAGATGATATCCTTCAGTTTTGTATGCCTGACTGTACTCTTGAATTCAAGTTATGTCTGTACATGCACATTTGTACTTATATAAGTTTAGTACATTTCATAATATATAACAGTTAGTTTTACAGTGTATGCAGTTGTTTACATTCATCTGGGTATTCATAAAAAGGGTATAATTATTTCTATAGTAAATTAACACATTTAAAAAAACTGAAAACTGGATGCTTTTAATTAGTGTCAAGTATATTTGGCTATTACTATTACGCCACAGGTTAAGTGTGTGTGTGTGAATGTCTATAAAGAGGCCTGATAAACAAAGTCTTATTCTTGTTTTAGTCATGTTTTGGGACTTTTTGGTCAGAATTTATGGTTTTGTTCATCAATAATTCGAGACGAATTATTTATTTAAATTCCTCATTGGAATTGCAAAGTGCTTATTGAGTGTTTGACTTAAACATTAATTTGGAGTATAGTGAAATCAATCAAATACATTCTAGATTATATCATTGTAATTCATCGAGACATTTGATACATTTGCCCATTCAAGACTATTGATATATCAACATATTCAATATTAAAATTTGGTCAGAATATTCTACACTTTTGAACATGCTATAAAATATTCAAGGTTATTTGGGATTTAATTTACAAAACTGTAACTCCTTTAATTTTTCCGATTTTTAATTTAGAAAATAATTGTCAAGTTTACTAAACTTGCTTGTCTCATTTCTGTCATCAATAAACATACTGTTACACGCACAGGGGTATTCACTTGACCGAGCGGTGTCAAAACCCTGGCGCGAGTCACTCTGGAAGTCATATGTTTTCCCCAACTTTCCAAAGACTTCCATACAACTTGAGTTGTAAAATGGAAAGAGAGACCTGTCTGCTATATTTAATAACCTTTGCTCTAATCAATTGATGACCTAGATGAGACAACCTGCCCAAAAGTCCATTAACTGCACCTTTGCATGGTTTATCTTCATTATCATCCGATTTCCGTACCAACAGCTTGTCATGCCATAGAAATTACACTAGTATTCCCTTACTAACTGGGAAATATTTAACTGCGCGACCCTAGGCCAGTCAATCCTCATAATTTCCGGCGTATCACGCTCATATACATACGCCCATTTTCCACTATGGACACATACACGGTACCTACCAAATTCCAACTTATTGATTCCATTATATTCCCCCCATAAATACTGCCATTTCAATCACATCACTTTTATACACCGCGGAATTTTAATATGGACTATGTTACAAAAAGGGACAGTCATTCGGCTTGTACCCAAATTCACTACTAACGACCCCATCATGGTTCAAATTCACTAACACTCGGCTCTGTGATGTTTGCTCCTACTAACTGGCTAACTATTTCGGGCTAGTAATGATTCCATGGCACCGAAGACCAAATACTCGAACAAATTAAAAACGGGATGCTGTCAAATACACATACTCCAAATTTATTACAATACTTTTGATTTTCCTATTTAGGTTTATTTGTATCCTTGTTACGAGATGGTGCGCAGCAACACGCGCATATAATATATTTGTAAATAGCTATATTATATATCATGGTTAGTCAAAACATATACAATATAATGGATTGTTCTATCAAAGCATCGTGACTTTTATAGAGTCACTTGTTCACCTGACATATTTGTTGTAGCACGTTATGAACTCAATTACTTCACCTCAGCCCTTTTCTCTAGGTAATAACTTGTATGTATCCAAAATAAGTCTTTTCATATATATGACATGTATAGTTCTATTTCTGCCGTAATAAGCTTAAGTTTCTAGATCAAGTATACACTGTTTAGTGGTATTGTATCTGACGATAGACTCCTGACTGAAAAATGATGGTTAGTTAACAAATAGAAGATAGATCGTTGTATAACATCGACGGCTTTTAGCATCACGTGGATCGTATATAACATTGACGGCTTTTAGCATCACGTGGATCGTTGTATAACATCGACGGCTTTTTGGCATCACGTGGACCGATCGGTTAACAATTTTAGGATATGTTTTCCGTCGGTGTTCTTGGAAACAATATACGAATACAAGTATTTTAGCTTGTTCTATTTTTTTACGCCATATTAAAGTGCAACATGCCATTTTTTGATGCAAATAATAACCTCAAGCTTTGAGTGTGAACATAATAACTTCATATTCGTTGTTTAGCCAAATTTGGACAGTAATTTCATAATATGTTATGTGGATGAAATTATTTACATAGTAATTTGATAAGATGTTATGTGGATGAAAATTCGGACATAGTAATTTCATAATATGTTATGTTGATGAAATAAACTTATGTCGGCTGTGAGTACAAGATAATGTAATATTGTTGAATACATTATCCTCAACTATTGGGTTACAAGAATATATAAATTCAGCAATCGCCTGTGGAAAACTTCTTAGTAGTTCATAAGTACAATATGTTATGTATATATTATATTTTTTAGCCATGTAACAGAGAAATCTGTGTGTTTTGCTAACCTGACTTTTTCAATCTTGGTCCGTTATCTCAGACATGTCGTCTCAGTTATGGTGTTCCCGCTAGGAACTCATTTTACAAAGAAACCCATGAAGTCATCTGATGTGCATGACATCATCAAATCCAACAATAGCGACAACATCAGATGTATAACAAAATAAATATTCACTCATTAAGCAGATTAATCTCTATTGATAAAGCGATACCAAACATTTCATACGCCAGACACACAGGCAATGTATATTACAGGCCACACAAATCCAAACCCTCTCAGATGCTATTGCGAAGCCAGCAAAACCCAGAAATGCGTTATGTCAGACTGGCTTCTTCTTTGTCAAACATCCAGAATCTACTCCAGTTGATCAAATGTAGTAATACGATTGTAAATGTAAACTCATGTACTAACCAATCAGAGTGGTTCAATCACGTGTTTTTCCACAGAACGATCTTAATGAAGCTTTATACTCCACTAGCGATATCACCCTTGCCATATTTCCAGGATAGAAAATATAAATTTCTAAGAAAGTAATGAATTAGAAATATCCTGATGTCATAATACACTTCGTGTATTTTATTGTTCATTGTATCGGACATCCATCGATTAAATGTCATAATACAATAATAATATAAAATGATTTTATGTTTTTATTTTCTCATACGTAGATAGTAATGTGGGGCACTATAGCGACAATGGGAAATCCAGTCAAAAAGGGCTTGGGTACGTATGGCGACAAGACATAGTAGGTACTTATAGCGACAAGGGAAATTTAACATGGTGGGCCTGTATAGCGACAAGGGGAATTTAACATGGGAACTATTTAGGACTATCTAACGACAAGGGAGATTAAACATGGGAAATATTATATGTATTTGGGACTGTCTAGCGACAAGAGAAATAGAAGCAAAGAAAGCTAATATCTTTTCGAGGCATATGAGTCCGTTATGTGTAATGTTAAAATTATCTTGTTAACACAGAGGACATCTCACATATCTTCTTCTCTTCCTTAAACTTCCCCTCAGTTCTGGTCCATAGAGGAGAACTCTCTTTAAACAACCTTGCCTCTCCACATATATTCTTCTTTTCTAATGGGCTGTATCAGTCATATGAGTGATAGTCCATGATGATCTGACATACATGGGTAAGTCAGTACGAAATAGCATGGTAGAAACAAGGGTAGAATACATTACGTTGGTCCACATCTTGTGATGAGAAACAGGTGAAGCGAATACCGTAAACTGCGGTTATTTATAGGGGAAGAGCGGATCGAAACGGATTGAGTGTATTCACCAATCCAAACGTGCGTTACAAAAGTCAGTCACAGTCATCCAATTGGAAGAGACATGTCTGTGACGTCACCTTCCCATATAGAGGTACTAGCGTCTGTGCGCAGTCAATCGATGCGACAGAGTTGTCAATCATGTCGGATACTAAGAAGACGATGAATTGGGGTGAGCCAGTAGTGGAGACAGCAAGTAATGGGACAGCAGTGACTACCAAAGTCAATACAAATCTACATCCAGAATAAGTTGATTTCAACTGGGATATTGTGGATTTTCTAACTTCACAAGAATTTGTTCCGGAACCTTCGTTACCTTCTGCTTTTTCTTATTTACACGTCGATGATTTTAAGCAAAGACAAAAAGAAGAATTGGAGCGATTTCTACAACAACAGAAAATAGAAGAACAAGATTTTCTTATTCAACAGCGGGAAGAAGAAGAAGCAAGAAGGAAACACCAGGAAGAAACAGTAGCAGCAACAGAGAAGAAAGAAGACCAAGGACAGAAAGAGAATAGTGAAAATCAAACGGTACTTTTAGATATTTTAGCAGAGTTAAGGAGTCTGAAACAAATGTATCAGACTTCTTTATCACGACCGAAGAGAAAAAGACCTTTTCGAGCTAAACAACCCAATCTATCTGTGACTACGTCTACCTTACCACCTTTAGTGATTTCTACCAAATCATTGACAGGAACAACCAGTCCAGAAGTAGGCATTGGCCGTGGCAAAGGCTTAAGACAGCTAAAGATGGTTACGTCACGTTTCTGAGTTTGTTTTGTTATATACAAACAAAACACCAACAGTCCTTTTCAGGGCCACTCAAATCGTTCGAAAAGAAATACTGTTTCAACTGCCTAATTCAATGAAAACTCAAAAGTCCTTTTTTATTTATTTTTTAAACCCATTTTGTACGTGTGAGTGTAGGAGTGTGTGAGTGTAGGTTTTTATTCTATAAAATCAAAACCAAGAGGCACTTACGTTTTTTCCATCTGATGTATTCTGGTACAAATGTTACAATTCAATATCACAACATAACATAACACAATACCACTTTTAAAGGTTCATAGGCTTCTTCTGTTCACTGTTTTTTCAATTTCTTTACTGTCATGGTTTTTTCTTTTTCTTCTTCCTCCTCACTTTCGTTTCGTCATCTTTTCTTGTCTGTGAGCGTGTTGGGATTCTTCCTTGGGGGAGGGTACCTTTTTTTCCTCCTCCTCCTGTTCAGAATTCCTCTTCTCCTTCTCCTCCTGCTCCTGTTGTTTCTTAGGGCAGTTTGGATACCAATGTCCTTTCTCTTTTACAATGATAGCAGGTATCTTGAATTTTGTCTCTTCTGGTACTTTTTTTGTTTTTGTCACGATCTGGACATTCTGTAGCCCAATGTCCTTTCTTCTTACAAATATAGCAAGTATCTTGACTTTTATCTCGAAAGGAGGGAGAGTAGTCCGTAGACTTGTCTGAAGAAAACTTTCGTATGACACCACGCAAAGCTCTGATGAGAAGTTCAACTTGTGTAGGTTCTTCCATCGTTCTGGTCAATGTGAGAGTGAAATGAATACTGAAAGGTTAGACACTAACCCTTTATATATACACGGATCGGACATGAATATATAGGGTCATGGTCTTTAAAATATAGTCATTTGTTTTTTTTTTGCAGACAAGATGAAAAGACCGCATCATGTTCTCGAGAAAGGAGAAGACAGTAAGAGACAGAAACGTGATGTATCGCTACGCACAGTAGCTGAAGTCTTGGCTCAATTTCATGCTAATGATTTTGAAGATGACATGAGTGAGTCCGAATCCACACCCAGACAAGCGACGTCCAAGCAAAGGTCACCTCCCATAGTAAACCCTGAAAAGTACTATCACATTCGAGAGACGGAAAAGCGTTCCTCTCGAAAATTTAGAACTACGGCTTACACATACGTCGTAAAGTTTAAAGATTTCAAGTCCAATGTACCTTTGTAGAATACAGAAGGGTTCATTACCGAGGTGTGGGATTCTGTGTTAATTACACTGAAACAGCAATGTCAAGCCAAATAAGACGATCGCTTGGATCAGGTTTAGTAGCCCGTCACAATTAACACCTATTAAAGTCATCGACAAAATTCAACATGTGCAACAATCCATCGACAAGTTTCACATCACCGATGGAAAAGCCACACTGTTCATGATCCATGTTTCTCTTCCCCAAGGGATAAGACGCAAAAAGGTGTTATTGGTCGACAACCTTCGCAACATTAAGCGAAGCCTCGTCCGAATTAACAATTCTCAAGATCAGATATATTTAGTCCGTGCCATCGTTGTGGGACAAACGTATGCCAACAAGAACGAGACGGAAGAATGGAAAAGAGCCCGGAAAACTATTCAACGATCGGACCGAGCCAAACAACGAAGTGAAGCAGAACTCCTGTTACACCAAGCGGGCATATCCCAAAACACCCCTTGCGGTATTGCAGAAATGCAAAAATTGCAAGACGTCTTGGCTCCACGTTACACCTTGAAAGTTCACCCTCAAGACGTGCGTGGGCCTCTTTTGTTTTGAGGCCAGGATTTCAAAGACTTAAAATACATTCACGTCTATCATCACGATGAAAATTTTTATACCATTACCAGCATCACTGCATTCCTGAGATACAGTTACTACTGTGAAAATCGTGAGTATGGTTACAGCAATAGAGAACACCAAAAGCATTGTGGATCGAAATGTGAGGGTTGTTTGGCCTCTCAACCCTGTCTGGACAAAGGACAGGTACGAGCACATTGATCTGTTTTTAAGCGCGCAATTGTCAGTTTTACCTATTACCAACAGCATTTGAGATGCAAGGTTCACAGCAGAAAAGTACTTGTCAGCTTCTGAGATTGTACCCTACTTGTGGACAAGGCATACGTATCAATAATGTCAAGTTTCACGTTTGTCGAGGGAAGGAACGATGTCAGATTTGTCACCAAATTGTGGACTTGGTGCACAAATGCTTCATTCAAAAACACCAAAGCCAACCAGAAGATACCCAGGAGAAAGGGAATTTTATCTTTTTTGATTTCGAATGCATGCAGGAGACTGGTATGTACATTCCTAATTTCTGCGTAGCCATCGAGCGTGCGAGCAGTGCATCCAAGAACCTATCTTTAGTCATTGCCCTCACTGCAGCAAGATTCCTGGAGGACGTGAAAAAATCTTTCGAGTGTCAAACACGCTAGCCGAATTTGCCCAACGGATCCTAAGCCCCATCGACGAAACGTGGAGTCCAGAAGACATCAAACGTTACGGAGATTGTCATCACCATGCCACGGTAATGGCTCACAATTTCCCGGGATACGATGGGCAATTTCTGCTCAGATACTATGCGGAACAATGTACCAAACGTAATAAAGTGACTTTAAACGGCGCCAAAATTATTTATATGAAAGTCGAACAAGTACAGTTTAAAGATTCAATGAGTTACTTGGCCATACCTTTGAGTCGCATGCCTAAAACGTTTGGGATGACAGAAATGCGAGAGGTTATTTTCCACACTTTTTCAATACCGAAGCCAATCAACATGTCGTTCTACCCCATTTGACTGAGGCTGACGACTACTACCCAGATAACATGCGCACCGAACAACGAGAAGCTATCCACGCTTGGTACCAGACTCACGCCTCAGACCCCTTTGACTTTTCAAGTAGAAATGTTAAAGTATTGTCGATTTGACGACATTTTACGATGTTGCTGTGGAATGTTCGAGAATTGTTCATGGAGCACGATGGGATCGATCCTTTGAAAAAAGCTTGTACTATTGCCAAAGCGTGTTCCTAAGTGTGCCGAAACGATTCATGCCTGAAAATACTCTAGCTGTCATCAGTCCTCAAACGACAAATTTTGTCAAACGTCAATACTCGGTCAAAGCTCTACGCTGGCTACATTACTTGTGCGACAAGGAAGACAAATGGATCCAACACGCTCGCAACGGAGGAGGCGAAAAGACCATTGGAACGTATTCCGTGGATGGTTGGGACTTAGAAAACCCTCAGATCGTGTACGAGTTTAACGGATGCCTATTTCACGGATGTCCCATGTGCTACCCTCAACGTGACACCAAAAATCAGTTTTTACAACGGACCATGGAAGACCTTTACCAGACAACTTGTCAGCGACGTTTCAAGTTAGAACAGCAAGGATACCAGGTGGTGGAAATATGGGAACACGAGTACGATCAGCGTTTGAAAACCGATCCCGAGTTTAAACGCATCGTAGAAAGTTACAAGTTGGTGGACCCATTGAACCCCCGGGATAGTTTGTACGGAGGACGAATGAATGCCACCTGTTTGCTGTACCAAGTGGACGAGGAGAAGGGAGAATAAATGAAATACTTGGACGTGTGTTCGCTGTTGCAAATATTGTCACTTTCCCGTAGGACACGCATAATTGATGACAGAACACATTGACTTGGACCACATACACCAGTACGAAATGATCAAGTGCAAAGTCTTGCCTCTCACAGACTTGTACCATCCTGTTTTACCTCACCATTGCCAAGGTAAACTGATGTTTCCTTTGTGTCGAACTTGTGCCGAAACGTGCAACCATGACCATCCTTGTCAGCACACCCAGGAAGAACGTGCCTTGACAGGAACGTGGGTTAGCGTGGAATTGTTTAAAGCTCTGGACCTGGGATACCAACTGTTAGAAGTGTACTAAATGTACCACTTTTCCAAGACACAACAATACCACAAGGGCGACGAGACACAGAAAGGTATTTTAGCTGACTACGTGGATGCTGTTTCAAAACTAAAACAAGAAGCTATCGGCTATCCTTCCTTGTGCCACACTCCCAAAGACAAAAGAAATTCAAAGAAAAATATTGGGAGCAGGAAGGCATCACTTTAGACCACATCGAGAAAAACGAAGGAAGGCGATCGTTTGCCAAAGTGATGTTAAACTGCTTGTGGGGTAAAATGGCCCAACGACCGTCTTTACCGAAGACGGAGTATTTGTCCGAACCTTCCCGCTACTTCCAGATGACTCACGACAAAACCAAATACATGAAACACGTGGACTTCATTCGTGAGGACTTGATCTTAGTCAATTACGAAGAAGAACTAGACATTGTAGAAGCCGACAAATTTGGAAATGTCATCATTGCGGCTTACGTGACAGCCCACGCTCGCTTAAAATTGTACGAAGTGTTAGAACTGTTAGGAGATTGTGTGTTGTATTTTGACACGGACAGTTGCATCTACATTCACCGACCGAACCAGTGTAACCCTGCCATCGAAGGAGACCGTTTAGGAGCCTGGACCGATGAACATCCCGACGACAAGATTCTATGTTTTGCAAGTCGCGGTCCTAAAAATTACGGCTACAAATACCGAGACCCACAAGGAGAAATGCACACCGAATATAAAGTGAAAGGATTGACTCTCAATTATCGCACCAGTCGAGTGGCGAACTTTAACGCGCTTTAAGAAGCCTTACAGTCTGGACAGGATGAAACTTTTAAATTGACCATCCACGAACTGCACAAAATTGTCCATTTACCCATACACCAAATCATCAGTCGACCTTTGGAAAAAGTCTATCAATTCGTGTACCAGAAAAGAGAACGACTTCCCAATCACTTCACTCTACCGTACGGTCACGTCGAGATTGGGCAGCATATAAAAAGGGACATTGTCCAAGACCAATAGTTCATTTGTAACTACAACGACCAAGCGAAAGAAGATGAATCCATTTAAACAGTCATCATTCAAATTTGGGAATTCTCAAGTGGAGTGCGATACTAAACCTTGCGATTGTAGTGATGCCAGACGCTGCGACTTTTAGCAATTCAGCAGGACATCGTGGGAACTTTGCTATGACTACTACCCCTGTATCTACCATGGAACGTGATGCTGTGCGTGTTAAACGTGAGGGATGCGAAGGCTGTGCCACACGTTATCGTGGACTCCTAGGAATTTCACCTTACATGCATCGAACTGAAGTGAGGAGAGTCGAATATTCGTTCCCTACGAGCTTGCCTGAATACTGTCACTTTAAAAGTCGATTCCAAGCCTTCAAAGATAAATGGTCAAAATATCTGCCTGGACTAACTCCTGAAGAATTAGCCAGAGCCGGATTTTTCTACTTGGGCGAAGGGGATAAAGTAAAGTGTTTCAGTTGTGGTGTGTCAATTTACGAGTGGGGACAGAAAGATTCCGCTTACCTGGAACATGCTTGATGGTCTCCGAATTGTCAATACCTACCTTTAGTGGGACCTAGTGATTGAAAGTGACAATACTGGTCCATGTCGTTTAACAAATCAATTTGGGTTGGAAACAAACCTAGACCAGTATATAAACTCTCTCTAAAACATAATATTCAAGGATTACCACACGAATTGCAAGAGAAGATCTACAAGGACGTTTGGCAGGGACTTGCTAAAGAAAAATCTCAATGGGTGACAGTAGAACTTTTGTGTCGTGAAATTCACAAGAGCAAAGTGGCAACAATCAACCAACGTGTCAGATTTCTCTGGATCAAGTCTACCTACCACAGATTCGAATTTAGTTCGCTTACATCTGAAGATTTTTTTATCATTCTTGACCGTTACCCTGAATGGCAGTGGGAAGAAATTACACATTATAATAATCACTTTCGCTTTTGGAGAAAATTTTTAATCATTCTGTGCAGAATATACACTTATGGTCTTCGACATAGAAAAGTATAAAAAAACGACCATGGGACTACCTTTATCACTTGTGATCAAACAGATTCCGTGGAAGGATATCAATGAGAATATTCACACGGTGAAAAATTACGAACGCTTATTACAGGAACTGTGTCCCATTAATTGGGGTCGACGTGTAGTGTGTTTTAGTGACGATTTCGTTTACCTGTCGATTCCTTGTGGACACTTTACGGACACTACCTACAAAAAAGACAGTATGTTGACTCCTTTCAATGTCTAGGAGAGACTCATTCTGTTACGCTTTCATCTGGATACATCTCGACCTCTACAGGAAAAAAAGATTCGTCAACTTTTACTTACGGAAGAGGTGTACGAAGATGTGTGTAGCTTGTGATTTACACCCTCATTGGACAGATGTACGTGCCTGGAAAAGTTGGGATTTTTAGGCTTGGACAAACGAAGCATCCCATTATGCCCAAGCGTTGTGTTCGTAAAATCCATCGTCGAGTGAAAAAAGTCACTTTCAATCCTGTGTTAGTGACAGTGCCAGAAGAAGAAAAAGAATCTGTCACCGAGGACAATCAGTCTGTTCAAGACAGGACTGTCATGGAGATTCCCCCACAAAGACCCTCCCGAGAGGACACCTATGTGACTGTACCCTATGTAGAGACTGTACGAACATTACACATTACGTCTAGGACACCTTCGTTACCCAAACAATGTTGTACAGTGACTTGTTTATATGCCACTTTGATCGTTTCAATGTTTATTTTATTCCTGTACGAATCCATTTGGCTTTTATGTATTTTTGTCTTTCGTGTTGTTCCAATTGAAACATACATTGCAATAAACGTGTCTTGAAAAAAGTATAAAAACCTCTTGTCTTGTCTTTAGTGTCATACTCTACACTACTATGGCCAATTTTACTGTTTCTACTCCTTCCTCCTCGACATTCAAAGTCATTCACTAACACTTAGATCATGCTAGTTGGGAGGCCTTGTATATTCGTCATCCTTTTAACATGTTAATTGCTGGACCGAGCGGTTCAGGCAAAACCGAATTAATCAAACGTTTGATCGAACATAAACATCATTTGATCGATCGTTCACCTCAACGCGTCGTGTGGTGTTACAAAGAGTGGCAATCGGCATACAGCCTCTTGCAAGAAAGTCAAGGTGATTCCATTGTGTTTGTGGAAGGCATTCCTAGAGAAGACGATGGGATCGTGTCTGACCCTAGTCAAACTCATTTGGTCAATTTTTACGACATGTTCAGAGAAGACGACGAAGAAATTAAACAAAGTAAAGCCCATCATACAATTAGTCTCAATGCTCATTACGTGGTTTTGTTTAAAAGTCCTCGAGATATATTGCAAGTGCAAGTCTTAGCCAAACAGTTAGGAACACCTTGGCTGACTCATGCGTACGATGATGTCACTGAAACGCCACGAACCTTTTTATTCGTGGATTTCCCCCCCCCCCCCCGCCCCGATTATTTGCGATTTCGTACCGATTTGTTTCAAGACTGGTTTAACCTGTCGTGTACACGTCCTCGTCGTCAACATAACAACAACAACAACAACAACTATAAATCTATAAAAACCTCGGTCCCTTTGACCTTGTCTCATACATCGTCAACATGACGTCCCTTCAGTCTCATCTTCCCATCAAATTGATTCGTGCCTTGTACGGCATCAGTCGCGAAAAAAATTCACAAATACGTGCTCACGTCTTAGAAGCCAGTCTCAAAGAAGTCTTACGATGGTTTACGGTGACAGCACGTCAAATACTGCAAGGCATCATTCACATTCCACATCAAACCAAACGCTTTTTTGACAGAAACAAAGTAGCCTTGACGTAACTTGCCGATCCTCGCATCGACACTCAAATCAAAAAGCAAATCATATTGAAATCTGGAGGTAGTGGTTCCCTAGGAGGTTTCATCATTCGTTCCCTTTTAAAATGGGATCCCAATGATCCCAAAGTTCACCCCAAGAAAAAAAAGCCAAACGAACCCCTCAGAAAAAGAACAATGGTGTCAAGACCAAAACACAGAAAAAGAAAAGTCCCCAGGAAAGAGCTGTCACCCGCAATAGAGACACTTCGGCCAGGACGCAACCTTACCTTCGTAAACCACGACCTGCAGCACCAGTGACCGCGTTTCCAGTAGCCTCAGGTGCTTCCACTTCTCCGTTGCTGGTGATGCCAGCCAAACCCAATTTGACACCCGTTCTTCCTAATTTGATGAAACATTGGAAACCTACGTCTCCCAAAACATCTCCTCCACCGGTGACACCTCGTCCACATTAGCAGCAGTAGCAGCTGTTCACAAAGTGCCTGTCTCCAAAGTCAAAGTCCAAGAAAGATCTGGCATGTTAAAGAGTTTACTGGATTTGTCCAAACAAGAACTGTCCCGATTTAGTCCATTGCGAACTCCTTCACGACGTGTGTTACCTGTCATGAAGTTGATACGACGGAAAGATAATCAGTGGCGTCGCAATCCAGTATAAACAAATGACTTGAGGACAACAACGTGAATCAGTATTTTCTGTGCCACTTCTGAACACTCAATGATGCTTCCTCAAAAACGTGCACACCACAACCCTCGTCGTTCTGCTGTACAAAAAGGAAAAGGAAAAAGACAATCTCGTCATCCTACAAAACGCTTAAAAACCGAACATCGACGTCATTCTTCAAAAGACGTAGTCCTTTAAAGAAAAAGAACAGTCACCAAGAAAGGAAGTTACTTTGGTAATTTTGGGAAACATATCGTTACCTTTATGACGAAGCGGTAGTTCCCGAGAAAGGTAGATGAAATAGGGTGTGTACTAAGTCATTGACGTCAGTGGTATTGTGGAACGAACAAGCAAAGATGTCACCTTGCAGAAAACATTCTTATTCACCCCACAAAGGAAAGAAAAGGATAGGACTACCTCCTCGTTTAGCCAAACATCGACACGTTCTTCGTCAAATGGCTCAAAAGAAAATATTCGTCCGTCAAAAGAAAAAGATGTTGGTGCAACGCGGAGGACTTTTTGTTCCTAAAGAACTGATGCCACTTATACATCAAGTGATGGCGCAACAAAGAAAAGATAAAAGGGTGTGTGTTCTAAGTCACTGACGTCAATGGTATTGTGGAAAGAACAAGCAAAGATGTCACCTCGCAGAAAACATTCTTATTCACCCCACAAAGGAAACAAAAGGAAAGGACTACCTCCTCGTTTAACCAAACACGGAGACGTGTTGTCCGTCCTGTCTAAAGCCTCTCCACCCAGGTGGAAACAAATCATTAAAACGGCCTCCAAAGATGTCATCGATACCGTGTGCGAATGTTGTTTGAATGTCTTGAAAGGCACGATACCTTTGTCTCCACATCAGAAAAATGCTTAGCCAAACATCGACACGTTCTTCGTCAAATGGTCCAAAAGAAAATACCCGTTAGTCAAAAGAAAAAGATGTTGGTGCAACGCGGAGGATTTTTTCCCTTTATTCTTCCTGTGTTGGGGTGATTAGCGAAAGCCGGCATGGGTATATTGCCAGGTTTGGTACAAAAGCTGGCACGAGGTATATCCCAAAGTTGATCCTTCCAGAAGATAAAAGGGACCTATGGAGCACCACGATCTCAGACGTAACCTTTGGAAGCCCATGGAAGGACAAAAACTGATTTTAGTCCCTTACAAACGATGGATGGAATACCATCGTTGGCAAGAACAATGTACCCCCCCCCCCATTTACCACCCAATCCTGATTTGACCGATATGTCCCAACTACAACACGAATTGCAATTCTTTTTTCACCGCCACGATTTGTCCGAAACCGAAAAATCGCAAAAGTACGGTCAACGTTTGGAACGACTACAACTCTTTCATCGAAAAGTTGTGGAACAAACAGCTCTACCCACTCTGACTGATTTGAACGCTCTAATGAATAGTCTGTCGCTCTCAGAATCTACAGAGGACAAGACAGACGTCACCCCACCATTACCCAAGGAAGAAAAACCCAATGATATCTTTCAAACACCCACCGCCTTTCCCATTCCGAGTAAGATTGCATCTTCCTTGTTGACCCCTTCCCCCATTCATCAACGAGAAGACTCAAAACATGGGTTAAAAAGATGATGGCCACTCCGTCTTCGACAGATGTGAAAAATAAAGAAAGGAAACCAGGCATTCAAAAATTGTATCATGCTGCAAAAACTCGCCTGAAAAAAACTCCGTTTACTTGAAGTACAACGATGGTTACACGAACAAGCTACGTACACTTTACACAAACCCATTCGACGAAAATTATTTCACAGAAGTCGCACTCAAGCGGAAGGCATCGATCATAATTGGCAAGCCGATTTAGCCGATGTCTCTCATTATCCACCTACAATCGTGGCTACGAATATTTGTTTTGTGTCATCGACGTCTTTTCTAAATTTGCCTGGGTCGTACCATTGACATCCAAATCGAGCGGAGAGTTAGTACGAGCTTTGCAACTGGTGTTGAAACAAAGTGGTCGTCACCCTCTTCGATGGCAAACCGACAAAGGTACCGAATTTCTGAACCAAGCTTTCCAACGAGAATTAAAGAAACGTGACATTCATTTTTTCACCACCGAAAATCCTGTAACCAAAGCCAGTATCATGGAATGTTTTCAAAGTACCTTGAAAGAACGCATATGGAAATATTTTACGTATCAAGACACCCTCAAGTACATCGACGTCTTACCTCACTTAGTCCAAGCCTACAATCAATCTTACCATAGAAGCATTGGACGTGCCCCACAAGATGTGACACCTGACAACGAATTGACTGTTTTAGAGCGTCTGTTTGGTACGTCCCGGACGATGGCTGTCCCCAGGAAAGGTGGAGGAGTGTTAACCCCTGGAGATTGGGCTCGCATTGGCAAAACCAAATGCACTTTTGACAAAGGTTACTTACCCAACTGGACCACCAAATTGTTTCTTGTTACTGGACGAGTGCGTGATCGTCATCCCACCGTCTATAAATTGGAAGACATGAACGGAGAAATATTAAAAGGAACGGTTTACTTGCCTGAGTTACAACGTGTCACCAAAAAAAGAAGACAACGTCTATGACATTGAAATCATTCTTGAACGAAGAACCCGTAAAGAAGGAAAACGTCGTGTCAAAGAAATAAAAGTACGTTGGAAAGGATATCCTCATAGTTTTGATTCTTGGATTGACGCTTCGCAAGTCATCGACTATAAAAAGAAGTGACCATCATGCCCTTTAATACAGCTTCAGCGACCACAGTAACTACTCCTTCACCCAGTTCTTCTCTGCAAGATTTACAAAAGCAACCCTTGTGGGTGTGGTGTGGAGAACGTGTCCGTAAAACGCAAATCGTCTTTTTCTGTCAAATCTTTGTGGTGTATTGTTTCATCGGTACAGCCATTGCTAATTTGAGTTTGCAACAAGGAGACAAACAATTGTGGACCATTTTACTCAGCAGTTGCATCGGTTATCTTCTTCCCAATCCTTCCCTGAAATACTCTTACAACGGGAACAACGGTAACAATATTGGGATTCTTGCGTCCAACGTTAGTCATTCTTCTAACAGTCACCTTTTGAATCACAATCCTCTTTAAGACACTCCTATATCCTTGAGTGACTCCTCGGACAGAAGAACGTTGGAACTATGAACAACATTATTAACCAATTTTACTTAACGTTACCCATTGACAGTTCCATGGAGGTGTTTCCTAACAACACGTTGTGCTGTTACACCGCTACATTACCTCAAACCATTCATTTGAATCAAGATGCTCATTGGGAAGTGGCTTTAGTGGAAATGATATACCCGACACAAATCAAAAACATCATCGAAAATCAAAACACTTTCAAAGGACTAGTGTATGACGAACAATTGCAAAAATCCTTAGACGAACGAAGCATCACTGGAAGTGACACAAAAAAGACAGAGGACCCACAAACTAAAGGGACCACCTATGTGTTCACCTTTCCTGATGGCTATTATTTTATGGTCAACATTTAGTGACTACATTTGCTACCAGGTTCAAAACGTTGTTTGGTAAAGCCATGGAGAAAGCCAAAAAAAGTGTTACCTTTGAGTACCATAAAGTGGCTCGTCGCCTAATGATGACATTTTCAGAGGAGAAAATGATGGCTATTACCTTGTGTCCTGAATTGTATGATATTTTAGGTGGAGACACAAGGATGGTGGTCAAGAAAAATGAAATACCATCCATAGCCACTAACTCGGATTTTGCGAAATATTTTCGATTCCCTGTAGAAATGAACAAAGGACACAACTTGATGTTTGTGTACTCCGATGTGGTGGAGTACAACGTGGTAGGACACACCTCTGTACCGTTACTGCGTGTCATTCCTTTCAAAGTGGATTCTGCCACAGCCGCTAACGAGGAAGGTAAAAATACCTATCACGTTCACCGCGAATTTGTACATTCTCATTATTTGTTCGTCAGTAAGTCGTATTTCGAGTGTCAACATTACTATAAAAGGAGAACAGGGACAAAATATTCCATTTACCAAAGGGAAAGTCACAGTGAAACTCCATTTTCAAAAACGATCCTCGAAGAACTGAAAAAGTGATGTCTCCTGTGTACCGAGGAGTCGCTCGACAACGAGGACATGGTTTAGGAGATATGTTTAAATCAGCCTTTCATTCCGTGGTCCCTCTTTTGAAACAGATGTTGACACGAGGATTGCACACCTTAAAAGATACCGCATTGAATCACGGCAAAGATTTTCTTCACAATGTCCTCATTGACAAACAAAACCCTAAAGAAGCTTTTTTGAGAGCAGGCAAAAATGTCTTGCTTCAAACGGGTAAAGATATGTTGGGTCGACGAGAAAGTCCTATAAATGCCCTGAACGGTACTGAGTCTGGCATTACTGCTTCCCTGAGGACACAGCAAGGACAAGGCAGAAAGCATCGACGAAGACACCCTTCCAAAAGTCTTCGTACCTCTAAAGCTAGAAAGACGTAGAAAAAAGTCCCGCTCCAGACTTAGACATTTTTGATTATTAAAAGTAAAATATAGGGACTGAGAGAAAAAATGATGCACCAAGAATCTTGTGCCTGTTCCAATTCGGAACTGGATCTCTTTGCCATGCCACCCACGATGATGACCATGCAAGAAGCCCAATGGGTCGAATTTCATCCCGTCTCCTCTTTGACGGATTCAACTCCCATCGAGTTTGAAATCAAAGGGCAACCCGAATATTACATCGATCTAAGCAGCAGTTACTTGTATTTGAAAGGGAAAGTGATTAAAACGGACAACT
This sequence comes from Unio pictorum, assembly GCA_030141615.1. NCBI lineage: Eukaryota > Metazoa > Mollusca > Bivalvia > Unionida > Unionidae > Unio > Unio pictorum. The sequence goes on along the minus strand of JARLTB010000169.1, from coordinate 4,539,031 downwards.
CCGTTCCAGGAGCCGATGCCCGAGTAGCTTCCGTCAACAATTTCATGCATTAATTGTTCAGCAATGTGGATTTGTACATGAATAACAAACTGGTGAGCAGTAGCATGGATACGTACCCTTACCGAGCGTACCTCGAAAATATCTTGACGTACCGAAAAGAAGGACACTCATTTAGATGCTTGCGTGGTACGGAAACCTGACACAGCAGGTGATAAGAAGTTTAACGACACAGCCTCGACCGTAGATGACGATTCTCACAATGTGGGTTTTAACGAGCGTCGAAAGACAATTCTGCAATGACGTAGTTTAGAACTGTTCGATCGTTTGCATTTGGACTTGTGGTTTCAAGAGAAGTATTTGCTGAACGGGGTGGATATTCGCTTGAGACTGAATCGTAACAGTACTGCTTTCCATTTGATGGCTCATGCCAACGAATACAAAACCATTATCCAAGAACCCAGGTTATACGTGCGTCGTGTGGAAGTGTTACCTAAAGTGGGAAATGATATCAGTCACACTTTGAGCAGAACGACAGCCAAGTATCCGATACGACGCGTAGAAGTAAACACTTTCAACATTGCCACTTTACTCCGATCTAAGCTCGAAGATCATCTGTTCCAAGGACAGTTACCCAAACGTTTATTTATTGGTATCGTCAGCAATGCAGCCTTCAACGGTAACCACGATCAAAATCCCTTCTAGTTTAAGCACTGCGGAGTATCCAACATCGAAGTCAGTTGCCATGGCAAAACTTTGTGTACCCGACCCTTCGAACCCGACTTTGCCCAGAAGAATTACTTGAGGTCGCACTTGTCGCTGTACGAAGCCACATGACAGTTAGGAACCAACACCAGTCACGGTATTTCCTACGACGATTATGCAGGAGGTTACACTTTGTGGGCTTTGATTTCACTCCAGACCAAGGCAGCGACGAGGGACATTTCTACCCTATAAAATCTGGGCAACTGCGTGTGAAACTTCAGTTTGCAGGAGCTCTTACCGAAACGGTGAATGTCATTCTGTATGCCGAATTCGATAATACCATAGAAATCAACAGTTTGAGAGAAGTCATTCTAGACTATTAAACACTATGAAAGCCCCTTGTCCCTCTTTGAACAGCGGAGAATCAATGGAAATGGAATGCGAGGCTACAGAGAAAGCAAATCCCCAAGGCCAAACAGAAGATGTAGTGATAATGCAGTCCAGATGGCCAGAACTGGAACAACATTTAGTCACCTGAGAGACATGATCGAAAAAGATTGTTATGGCTGTCAAATCGATCATCCCAGTCAAATTCAACACGATAAATATATGATGATGAATCAAGAAGAAAAATTGGATTATCTGAAAGAAGCTTGGAGTCTCATCTCAGAAGAACCCGTGTTACATCAGTGGTATAAAGACTTGCGTGCTCATTCCTCTCCTCCATTGTTTGCTCGAGAAATTGATTGAATTGAAGCTCTCTTGGCCAAGATTAAGGAGACGAAGCAAACAAACAGTTACTTCACAGACCTTTTCAAGTAAAAATTCTGTATTGAATTTATGACTTATCATCACCTGTGAAGAAAGAAAAAAAACAAGGTCACAATAACATGGATACCTTATGAACCGTAGTTCGTACATTGCTTCTTGGAATCCTGTCGTGTGTGTTAAAGATGAACTACCGCATCGCAAACCTCAAGAGAATCAAGCTTATGTCATCAACACAGATGACAGTCATCTTCCAGAAACTCACTGGGTAGCTGTCTACTTTCCTTAAGAGGGTTGTATGGAGTATTTTGATTCGCATGGATTACCCCCTTTGGAAGATGATATCATTGACTTTATGAGAAGAAATGCCCAGACGACACGATTCAATAATGCGAAATTACAAGGCACAGATTATATGGTGTGTGGACAATATTGTGTCTATTTTCTACATCATCGCAGTCTTGGATATTCTTTAGAACATTTAGAAACTTCTTTTGATCGTCATTCGTCTCGAAACGATGACAAAGTAAATCGATGGTTTTTTGACCATTATGGCTATCTGTTGTCTTTAGCTAGGAAACGTAGTGTACATCAATGGCCCAATGACTTCCAACAGTGGAAATCTAAATTTAATTCACAACGTTGTCAACCATGTCAAAGATAATGTATTGGTGTTATTGAAGAAAAAAAATTGTTTGTTATTTGAAAAAAGTGTTTGTTATTTGAAAAAAATGTTTGTTATTTGAAACAAAATAGTTTTGAATTAAAATATGTTTGTTAGTTGATACAAATTGTGTTTTGTGAGTTGTTTGTTATTTGAATAAAAATGTTGTGTTTTAAAACCAATGCGTCTGTCGTTTCTTTTACATTTTTATTAATATAGATGCTCTATGACTTCTTTCTATCCCTCACATCAAACTATCTAAAGGTTTCCAACCCTAAACCCTAGAGGGGTGTTTTCTATCGCGTCCGCGCTTGAACCATATAAATCAGGGGTAGTCTCCCAACCTGCACATGTCACTTGACATACCTAGTTTACAAAGTTGATAGGCAAAACACCAAATATACACTCTGTACTAGACAAAAATTGCAATGTTAGGATGTTAGGAAAAAAATATAACTTGAAAGATTGACTCAGTTGCACATGTGGCTTACTCAATATCGGTATAGGGTGTCCACTAGCAGCAACTGAACTCGATTTGATAAGTCTAGGGAGTGCAAGACGAACGACATCAAAGTGCCAGTTCACAGATCATTTTCCTCCTCCTCCGCTGCCTGACTCCAACACCAGCAAATGACTAGAAGTGGAAACCATTTTTCACTAGTCATCATTTGGTGCCATTGCACCTCTAGCTCTGCATCCTCCGATTGGTTGATAGGGTTGAGTGCGTGACTGTTCTATTCCCACTCACCTAGGTCTTTCATTCATGTCGATAGCCCCTTATAGGGGTGCGGCATGACGACCAAATTAAATAGCATACTATGTATGCATAAACGCCCGTGGGGATGTGGCACCATTCCTTCCTCACGGGAAAATCTAAATCACTATCATATTAATTGGTAATGTAAAATAGTGAACAAATGACCCTTCGTGGCCGGTTTCACTTAAAACCATAATTCATTCATTCCAGTCTGACTATCCATTGTTTTACTCATCCTCTTACGAAGATGTGCTCAAGACTAGCCTAGCTAAAAGAAGCTTACGTCACTCTGCATCGTATGAGACACAATCTGATGCCAAAGCCTGAAGAGATAGAGAATGTTAGAATGCTGCAAGTAACAGAAGACCTCATAGAAGATCTCTTCAGATAGGAAATTCAAAAAGACAAAGAATAATGGACTGAGAAGTATAGACTTCAGAAGCAGCAGAGAGAACAGCAGCAGCAACAACAGCATCAGGAACCAGACAGAAGTTTTGTCGACTGTCGTATCGGCACGAAAGAGTTCTCTTTATCTTTCCAAAGAAGCAGACCCTATTATGTTGCCAGACGAGGACGCAGTCTTAGACGATAAATGATTGCCATCCCTCCTCGTGCACACAAAATACATCCCTTTTCAGTGCTACTAAATATTCTCGAAAAGAATTAAGAATTCAATTTGCTAATGGTATGTGAGGAAGTTAGAAAAAAATAGAAGTGAGTCTATAATCACACTCTCCTTTTACTTTTGTTTGAAGTGCGTCTATAAGCACAACGTATTTTTAAAGTAACTTGTTAAATTTTTAATTTATGTGAGTAAAGTAAAAAAGTGAGTGAGTGTTTTCTTTGAAGTCCGCGTGTTTTGATGATGATAGGGATAATGTAAGTTTTTTATCATAGGGGGTGCTTTCCTTCCCGTCTGCACTTGTGCCATATATACAGAAGCACTCGTCAGTCTGGCTACCTATTGTTGGCACATCACACCTGCAGCATGCTAGACGTCTCCTGGACGAACTGGCTATGGAGGCCTTAGAAGAAAATGCCAGAATTGAAGAAGAAGAGAAGGAGAGAAAAAATAAAGAAGAGGAGCACAAAAAAGACCAATTTTGCCTCACCTCATGATGGTTGAAGTCTGTCAGGTGAAACCTTAGGTGAGGACGCCTCCACCACCAGAATCAGTTCGCCAACCACAATCCCAGTCCCAGTCGCAACAACCACAACCACAACCACAACTTCATTCACTGTTGCGGTATAGAGGAAAACATGAACAGGCTTTTACTATCCCTCAAACGGAAGCTTTCTCTGCACTCCCAATCACAAGAGTCAATTGGGAGTATGATTGGAGTAGGAGATGTGTGTGCGAGGCTTGACCTGGGAGATGCCAGCATTAGCCTGGTGTATTTAGGAGATTTTTTTAAAAAAAAAAGCCCTTTTCAGGGCTACTAAATATTCTAGAAAAGAGACTGTTCAAATTGCCAATGGGTATGAGAGAGGAGTAGTGTGATTATAAACACTGACTATTTTTTGGATGGTAGATGGTGTGATATTGGATAGTAAATTATGTGGTTTGGTTTGGCTGCTTCCCCGTGTGTGTGGATGGTAGATGGTGTGATTTTGGATAGTAAATTATGTGGTTTGTTTTGGCTGCTTCCCCGTGTGTGTGGATGGTAAATGGTGTGATATTGGATAGTAAATTATGTGGTTCGTTTTGGCTGCTTCTCCGTGTGTGTGGATGGTAAATGGTGTGATATTGGATAGTAAATTATGTGGTTTGTTTCGGTGTAACCTGGACTTTGTAATCAATTTGAAATAAGCGAGAGATCTATTAGAAGGTATGATAGATGAGGAATTCAAGAAATTAAGAAGACTTATTAAAACAAAATATATACGAATAGGGCATTTGAAGGAGGCACTTGATAATGTCATCAGAGTCAGATGCTTTCTAGAAGAAACATTAAATTTGATAGAGTGGGATTATGTGAAGTGGGGACTAGACCGACTAAAGAAAGCAGAAGCAATGATGAGAAAGGTGATGGAAGAAGAGGTGATCAAGATTAAAGATAACTGGAATAAGGAGAGAAAGGAACAAAGCAACAAAAAAAGAAAGAGGACTTTGATCAACTAAATCAGAGTTGGATCAAAGTTCAGGAAAAGTTTAGAGCTATGGGACATCATAACTTGATTCCTGAGGACGAAAAGAAGAAGAAAACGGGAATTATTGGTAAAATCAAAAGGTGGTAGAACAACTGCAGAGAATAAAAGAAGAAGTATCCAAAGGTCCTATTAAGGACCACTCATATGCCTCAAAAAGATATTAGCTTTCTTTGCCTCTATTTCTCTTGTCGCTAGACAGTCCCAAATACAAATAATATTTCCCATGTTCAATTTCCCTTGTAGCTATATAGGCCCACTATGTTCAATTTCCCTTGTCGCTAGATAGGCCCAAATAGTTCCCATGTTAAATTCCCCTTGTCACTATACAGGCCCACCATGTTAAATTTCCCTTGTCGCTATACGTACCCACCATGTCTTGTCGCCATACGTACCCAAGCTCTTTTTGACTGGATTTCTCATTGTCGCTATAGTGCCCCACATTACTACTGTATATATTCTGTACTTAGAGGCGACATCTCACGTCTCATCCCATTCCCATAATTAACCTAATAATTCCTCTTAATGCGCAGTACATATATCTGGTCAACATAATATCACGTGGCTCGAGACGATCATTGCATAATACTTCCGATAGATTACAATTATAACTTTTTCTTGGCCTTTTTTCTTGTTCTAAGAACGGCATATATAACTAAATTATAATTATAATTATTCATATTTTCATAAAATAGTTCAAAACCTAATGACCTTTATATAGAGTGAGAAGCAATGTTTGAACCTGATGAATATTGTGTTTTGAATCTGCAATCTAAATTGCAAGAGAACATGGACGAGAAAAATATTCAATGACGGTGCTTGCACCTAGACAATGAAATCTCAGGCGCGGGGTTACATCTAGAGAGTTGACCCTCATCCGCGAATCTGTTTAGCGTTTCAAGTTACTATGTAACTTTTGTTTATAGAGATATTAAGTCAGTTGGGGATTGTTCTTTACATTGGAATGTGTTTGTTGTGTCAGTTTGGAGTTATAAGTTTTATTCACGTTATTTGAATTCTAAAAGGTTAATTCTTTTTCCTGTAAATATTTGAGTGCTCATACAGAATTCTTGCACAAATACAGTTTTTACAAATTGTATTCGGGTTCCAAACACTGGAGTGTTATTTCTTGCGTTTCTACAAGGAACTGTAGATACAACACAATACAAGATACAGAATATGTCATGGCCTTCCATCTTGGATTTTCCATCAGCACTCACAGTTGAATTCATTATAACATTTCATTACTTCTTGGACTTTTATAATTTAATTCGTGGATTTTATTCTGAAACCCGTAAGTTATTTTTCCCTATTTTCCATTACATTTCCAGGGATATAAATTATTTATAAAACTTTACAAAGCTTGTTGTTTTCACTTTTCAATGTTACTGTTTTTAGAGCCTAAACACGTAACACTAAAAAATTCACGTAGCATTCCAGTGATTGTGTGCATTATTGTGTCGAACTGGACAGGAATTATTTTGGTGTGGGATGATCGCGCCCAGACAGGAGCACAATATTTAGCTGTTAAATAACAGAGGGCCAATGCTGATATATTGATTGCCTGTAAACTAGCACACCATGCTGAGTCAGCCAGTTTGCGGAGTAGGTTGTTTTGAATGCTAAGTTTTGCTGCAGCTACAAATGAGAGCTTTCTGACAAAAGCAGTTACATACTATATTTATATGGTAACATATGAGTTCTTACTAATGTCACTCTATGCGTGAGTTCTTACTAACATTACTATGTGCGTGAGTTCTTACTAATGTCACTCTGTGCGTGAGTTCTTACTAACGTTACTCAGTACGTGAGTTCTTACTAACGTCACTGTGCGCGAGTTTTTATTAACGTTACTATGTGAGTGAGTTCTTACTAACGTTACTCTGTACGTGAGTTCTTACTAACGTCACTCTGTGTGTGAGTAATTACTAACGTCACTCTGTTGTGAGTTCTTACTAACGTCACTCTGTACGTGACTTTTTACTAACGTCACTCTGTACGAGCCATAGTACCAAAAGGATTACATAAAATCTAGTACTAGAGTATTCCCGTGGTAGGCAACCAAAATGAAAGTATCTTTAAGGAATGGAAGCATCACCAAGAATGAGCAGGTAGATCATAACCGTCATTGGAACCCACATACACTACGGTGGGCATGAGATCATCAAGGCTCATACAATGAGCAACCAAACAAAAATAAAGACGCGAGTAACCCTAGAAACAAACTAGTAACCCTTGAAAAATTACTCAAAGGCCTTTGAGTAATCAAATCACTACGGAAATAATAAGTCAACAAAGTAGATGAAAGATAAAGTAACAAGGGTACGCAAACCACAAGGAACATATAATGAAGACAATTAGGGAATAAAAAAACACCATGTAAAAGGCAAAAAATAAACAAACAAATAACAAAAAAAAGGTTATAAAACAGCCCATAAAATAAGTATAGGAACCTACCCTCACTCCTATTACCTTCTCTAACTTTCCTCTCAATACAGCCTCATTGACAGTAAATAATAATGATCAAATACCTATTAAAATCTAAAGTCAGAAAGTCAAAAATTAAATATAAGTAGACGGTCTGAGACCGGACTATAATAAAATAATTCTGTCCCGATATTATGGTCCCAATTTAAACAGTATAAGGTAGTCTAACAGCCCAAGACTACCAGGCCCCGCAGAACTAGGCTGCAATTAAATTTTATCTAACTTTAGGCATAAAGACCCCCAACTCAACTATAAGATCTGGGGCGTATGGTGCTGTATACTCTATTAACTCAAAACAGCACAGAGTTCATCCAATTTAGGGGGAAAAAACGTTTGGATAAAGAATCACCGCTGGACCAAAAGTGGAAAAACATCAGCAGAGAAACCACTTCAAAGAACCCAGCACAAAGGAAAATGATGGCTGGTTCGAGGGAACAACCATATGCTGGGACACCATGAGAACGAGATGGCAGCCTGACATTAGGGGCTACTCAAACAGACAAGAGAAAGCAACACAGAAAAGAAACCGATTGCTTTAATTGCCTGGTTAAACAGGGTCCTCATTTGATACGAGAACCCTTTTCGAACAATCTATTTCACGAAACCTGACTTGATCATTGTTTTGTACACCGTTCAAAATTAACAAGCTATTTTTACCAAACAGTGACTATACTTATTTATGTCGCATAGACATCTTAGTATTCGAACTTGTTAGGGACTTAATACATGTACACTTTGTACTAGCAATATTAGAAAGTTGAGATAGTTAAACAAATTTTACGACTTCATTGATTTGATTTAATTGTATTGGTGGCTCACACATTATTGGTATTTTCCTGTCCATTAGTAATAACTGGACCAGATTTGAATTAAGCACAGAATCATGACATCAGTGGCTGTACAACATCCTTGGACTTAATGGTACCTATCTTTTATTGCCACAACTCGGATAGCTCCAAAATGGCGGAGATGTGAAATTAATATCCAATACCTCCACTTGTGCCATTGCACACCATTAACACACATACTTGGCTGTTAGGGTTGAGTGTGTGTTGGGTCTATTCCTACTCACCCAGGGTCCTCCATTCAGGTTGATGGTTACTTAATAGCAACCCCGATCTGACGACCAAATTAAAAAGTAATCCTTGAGTACATAAATGCCTGGGGGAAGCGGCACCCTTCCTCACCTCCCCCCAGGAGTAATTACATATCCAGCTTTGCTTGAAACTTAAAACAGTGCTACATGCCCCTAGTGGGCGAAACAACACTATAATTCAAATTCATCATCACGTGCTATATTGGGTCAATAAAGTATCAGAATTTCGCAATTGTCTAAGAGAAGTAACATATACACTAAGTGGTACATACCCAGCTAACAATTCCACGTTGTTACAACGTTGCAGCAATATTGTAGTAAGGTTGTGGCAACGTTGTCAAATGATGTTGTGGCAATGTGATTTGGTGAACAAGTGGGAACGTTGCTAAAACGTTGTTGTCTAACGTTATTAAATAACCTTCCTACAACATTCTTTCAACATACAAATCCTCTCTGGAAATCTGATGAAACCGGCTTGTGTTTCTGAAACACATATTCAGCACTTTTGGCAAGAATGTCAAACAAATCGACATTTAAAAAAATGTCAACATTACCATCTAGCTAGGAGTTGCGATAGCAGGAATGTCCAAACTGCCATTCTGACAGCATTAAGTGTCAGTTCTGCACCATTTTCATTCATGACAAACCAAACATCACCAGTCATTTTACCATAATAATATACTAATAGGAGTAGCATTCTGCATTTATTGATGCGTGACAACTCTCACAAATAAGTTTAAAGTTGCACATATAATAATGCACTCTTCACAATACAGAATTTTTATTTATCATTTCATTCGCTTAAAAGAATCTTAGATAAAAAAGTAATGATACTAATTTAATAAAATGAATACGTCCATTCTAAAGTTTGCAATCAGTTTGAGTGCAGGTGTTCGTCGGTTTATATGCAAACACTGCATTCTGTTCATTGTATGAAATCCTCTTTCTAGATAGTTTTTCTAACAGACTTTACAACAGGGCCTTTCATTAGATTTAAAATGGACATGTGAGTTCACCAATTAGGCATGGTTTGAGGAGATCTACTCCAATGGGGATATTAAAAAATTACGTAACAGGGTGTAAAGTGAAAGTAGATGGATAAACTACACTGCTTTTGCCTGATAAAGAATCCCCTGAATCTGCAGACTGAAGGTTCAAACATTTGTTTTTAAAAGACAAAAAGGAAAAAGCTTCTGCAAGAGAAACACAATATTTTAAATTAAGTTTCACAACAAAGAATGCATTGCAGTTTTCTAAATGATAACAATAATAAATGGAGTATTTATAAAATATGTACTTAAAATGTGGTCCCAGGTTCTTTCACATAGCTGTAATTGCAGTATGCGTGAAGAACCTTATCCTTTCATGGACAAAATCTCTGGCGAGCAATTAAAAAAATAGACAATTGAAATCAAGTCACACTTACTGATCAGAACTCGGCATATCACAAGGTCTTTAAATGCTTTTTTTTCCTTTACGTCCCTTTAGACTATACTCTGACCAGAGTGGTTTTGTTCGTAGCCGTTTCATCATCCTGCAAACACTATCCCTCATATTATACACGCCTAAGGAGCTCATGTAGTATATCTGAATATAATAATAATAATAATAATAATAATAATAATAATAATAATAATAATAATAATAAAAATGTGACAAAATATGCTATAATATAGTTTTTTGTCATGAGTTTGCATGTAAGTTTGTTTGCTTTAACTTGACACAATTTGCTAACACCAAGTATGCAACACAATGTACTAACAGCAATTATATAACAAATTAACCATCGTGAACCATTTAACTTCATAAATGACATTCACTCTAAGATGTAATTAAAATAGCCAGAAAATATGTAATGGCGTATATGTAGTAAAACACCTGTAAATGTTCATCTCTATACATATTTTGACCTACATCCATGAAATTTAATAACTAACCACTACATCTTATCCACCACACCCCCATGTCTGCAATAATCAAAAATCTTATTCTTTTTTCACAACTTTATAAATCAGCGTATTTATACATATGTCTAAACATAAATTTATTTGAATTTCACTTGTGATTGAAATAGAGCTTTACCGATGTCACTTTTTGCTGATTATGCCGATATAGCGTATAGCCGATTATTAAAATTGCCGATACCGATTATGAGACCGATTATTTCATTATCACAGTATATACTCGCATATAAGCTGAATAATTTAGGAAAAAATAAAGGCCTGGAATAAGGGGGGGGGGGAGGCAGTCGATTTATCCACGGACCAATGTCTAAACTTTACCGTTTTTAGGTCTTTTTTCTTAACTAGTGTAACGGATGTAAATCTTGGGACATGAAACAATATTTTGTTCCGTGTCCTAAGACATAGACAAGTTAAAAAAATAACTTTCGGTGACCCGACAGTTATTAAACTGTTATCAAGTACTATCATTGATTTAGAAGAGAAAAGTTAATATTCGTCTGGAAAGAGTGACCCGTCGTCAATGAGTAGCATTTACACTTTGAGAAAAAATGGAAAAATTGAGTACATGAAGAGAGAATCAGTGTGAAATACACTTGTATATTGACAAATTACATTCTGGTTACTTTTGTGTAATAAAATCCACCATAAAATATTGGACCGATCACATCCTGATACGAAACACAGTACGATATTCAATGTCGGCATTAGCACATGGTTGGATAGCTGTTATTTACACGCTTCATGTACATGTACTTAAATTGGTCTTGATTTTGGTCAGTCTTTTTCCATCTTATTGAGGCTAACAAGGGGATGGTGCTATTCACATGGAAATGAAAAGCTGTCAACGGTACATATATTTTCCACAAATACTTTTGTATCGGATGATATGACGAACATTAAAGCGACTGAACAAACTACTTGTTGCAGCGAAGTTCACACAAGTTTTTTTGCAAATGTTTCATTGAACCATTTTGTGGCTTCCTCCACGTCTTCAAATGTAGCAGTCTTTTGCTTCTTCCTTTGGGGAGCACAGTTACCTTGAATTTAATCATTCTTTATAGACTCAGCAGCTTTCATCCTTCCTGAACGGGTGTTATTTTTAAGCGAAAAAATTTCACAGACCTCTTTGCGAGATGTTCTGCCCTCAATTTCCTTAACAGCCAGATATTTAGTTTCCAGAGACTGTAAATTTAATTTGCGTTTTACACTGCTGTTGGTTGCCATCGTAAATGTAAATAAAGTTAAAAACAAAACTTTCACAGCAAAATAAACTTTTTTTAATCATCGATCACTTTCAAAGGTCTCGGTAAAGCGCAATCACGCGTATTTGGCCGCTTTTTTAATATCTGGAATTCAGACAATAACGTATACAGGAGTTCTGAGTACGCATCAATATGCTGGACGGCAAATTTAAGGGATTGCTAATCCTGCTTCGACCACTTGTTGAGTGGGAAAATATGTTGATCAATTGATTATTTTACCTGTTTAGAATCAGAAAATTCGGTGGTTGAAAGACAAACAGATGTAGATGTTATCATTATAAGAGTACATCTGAAGAACATGACCCACAAGATAGGCGGCAAGATCAAAGACTTGACTAGCTGCAGAGTGGTGAGAAAATGTGCGATATGACTGATTTCAGACGTAGAATGACCCATTGATGTACAATGTACTTGTGTATAAGAAGAGTACATCAAATGAATAACGTTCGCTTTATTATTGTTTTCTTTTCCAAGTGGAGCAATCTAAGTAGTGCTTGTGACCTAAAAATCAAGACATGTTGAGAGTTAGACAAAATGATGTTTGCAAATTTTAACAAGAAGGGTTAAACGGCTAATTGGCGAATATTGTAATGAAATTCAACAGAGTGTTAGAAGTTTCTAGAACTGACATTTCACGTGGAACACTATTCATGATGCCTAACTTAGTGATTGGAATAAGACCTTATCTTGACATGACAATTCACTCTCACTCTAATGGACAAACAAGGGCTACATGTCAGTGCTGTAAAGAAGTTTAAAAATTAAACTCGATGGCAACCGCTGTTTTTACTCATACGGAAATATAGCCAGTTCAGGTGTGCCCAATTTGCTTCTGGTAGGGGACTGCAACGTTTACTGGTGGTACTCTTGAACTCCTAGTTTTAAAATCCTAGCTATACCTCTGTGCATTCTTTGGAAAATGCTAGAATTGATAAGGTTTCACGTCGTTTAAGTTGCCGCGAGAGGCCAGCTTTATAGGCTCAAGCAAAAGTCTAGGGTGATTGTTTTTTTTTTTTTATCTGGCGGCAAAATCAACTAATTGTTGAACAAAGTATGGGTTGGAACTGGCAGCTTGTCGACATAAATGATTAGAAAACAAAGGATTTGTTCAAGCTGGGACCAAGGGCTTCTGTAGACACGTACGTTTATCTTTCATCTCGACGTCGACATATGCATGACAATTTGGTAGTAATAGTAGACCAAGGGACTGGGACTTTGTTTTTTAGTCGACATAGGCGGCTTGTCGATATAAGTGATGTCAATATAAACAGTTATAACTGTATTTAATTCTGATTTAAAACTCAAAGCTATGTCAAGATGAATGTTATGATTGAATTTATATTTTGGAAATGGAAATTTTTTATTTTTTTATTTTTTTTTACATCGGCACCGATTATTTTAGCCGATACCGATTATACCGATTCTTCTAATAATCGGTCAGATTATGAGTACGGACGATTAATCGGTATAGCTTTAGACTGAAATCAATTTAAATTACTTGGTATTTTGTTTATATATATATAAATTTTGGTCAAGAACGATAAATCTTACGCTGTTGAGCTAAACGCTCCTAATTCGAAATACTAGCCTAACGGAGGACATTTTATCATGGTAACCTATCCTATCCTCGATATTTTTCGTTCCAAAACTGTACCAGTGTAAAAATATAATTTACTTAATACGAGTCGGATAAAAGTCACAAAAATATGCCACGCAGTTAGGTCATTTTCACAAGATGAACATGCTGGTCGATATACATGTATCCTATTTTCTTAGTTTGAAAATGCGATTGAGCCTTTGAGGCCATGGCAGTGCCTCGCGCCTAGCTCGTAGCAGTTTACAAGTGCTTGATTGCATCAGCAGACATCGACCAATTAAAAAAACCCATTATTTTTTGCAACTAAATATGCGAATGTACGTTAACTATTTAACTATTTAATGCTGTTACCTTGATGGTTCAAAATAGCGAAAAACAGGAGATTCGTCTCTGGCCTCAATTGGAATTCGGTCGGTACAAGATGAGCTAGTCTTTTGTTCGTATATACGTACAATATTGTTAAGGCAATGGCAGTACCTCATGTTTGTAATAAAGAAAAGCTGACGAGTAAAATGTTTTTCTACAAAAATTGCAACCTACTTTTAGTTATTGGTTTTGAAAATAAAAATGGATGAACTACGAAACTATGAGTGTTCTCTTTGATAATGTAAAGTTAACCACAACATTGGTACAACGTTGTAAAAACGTTATATAATTTCTTTGGAATAATTATGTTAATTCTTGTCCATAGTATTAGAATCAATGCAACTACATACCATTTGTAATTTACTATATATTTTAGATCAGAGGACTATTGAATTGCATTTTCATGTGTAACGTTTTAGCAACGTTGCCAAAACGTTATTTTCCCACGCAACCAAAACACAACCATATAGCAACGTTGTATTCATATTCAAATACATTGCTAATTGTAACACACAATTCCTTGAGATTAAAAATTCCAATGACCTACTGTTAAGGTCACGGCGATTCTTGCTCGGGTGATTAGGCAAGTCTTTTTTTTTTATAACTCAGCTGACCCTAGACCACATGAACTTAGGAAATGTCATTCGCCCGCCATAAGTCTTCCGTTTACAATTGCTATTAGACAGTCTTTTCAAACACTGCTTGTAAGATTTGTACATGATTATACACGTCATTCTGACGTTAAGTCCCTTCAAATGTGTCGGCCACTGTTATTAAATATCACCAAAACATCAAATAAAGTTGTTCTTTTAAAAAATGAAACTACTGAACTGAATTCGATACAATTTGAAAATATGTCAATGAAATTTATTGCACATTATTGACATAGCACCTATTTAATTCACGTTTTTGAAAAAAACGTATTTATTGCACGATATTGAAATAGACGTATTTATTGCACGATATTGAAATAGACGTATTTATTGCACGATATTGAAATCGACATATTTATTGCACAATATTGAAATAGACGTATTTCTTGCACGATATTTAAATAGGCGTATTTATTGCAAGTTATTGAAATTGCTGTATTTGTTATGCATCATTGAAAAATCTGGATTTATTCGTATGTGTGGACCAACTATAATGAGTATCGTTTCATCTAAACTGAGTACCAGATCAAAAGATGAAATGTTAGCTTGGGTGTCATTACTGAGCAGAGTAGAACTATTAGAGTCATTGCAGTACATATGTACATTGCAAATAAATATATCATTTTTATAAATGGACCGTCTATTGACTGAATACAAACCCATTCGGTTCATCACATAATACAAAACAAATATGAATATACGTGAATAATTTCTAGACGGTACAAACGAAACGAACTTAGAACAGATGCAAAAGCGCACAATTAACTTTATTGTCGTTGCGGAGGTGCACATGTGAAATATGGCACAGAATTGTGTTTTGACTCACAGAGATGGAATCGGAAAATAGTTCCTTGAGTTAAGTTTTGCATTACATAGTTTGATACAATGACGTTGTGCTACACAATGCTACAAAGTGAAAACTTTGCATTGGTGAAGTTGTTAAATTTCTGGTCATTGAATTATTAGAACAAAATTACTCATAGTCGTGGCTCCATAAAAGAACTTCCAGCTAACAACTGTTGTCTAGAAGTACTTCGAAATATGGGGAAAATATAAGACTTTTCCAGCCTAAACTCGCGCAGGTGTTTGATTTGTTTATTAGAAAGATCCTTTGCGTGCAAACATCTTTTGGTGGTTCAAAATACTTGAAAACATTTTATTTCTCTTGAAACAAACAAAACTAGTATTCACCCAATAATTGTAAAGCTACTCAGAACATTGATACAACGTAATCTTTATAAAAATGATATTATTCCTTGTACATGCTGATATGATCAATGCACATATGTGTTGTTTTTGTAATTTTCTACATTTCTTATTAGATTATCAACACCATGGTGAAACCGTCCCGATCAACACGAAAAGACTAATTTACATTACGTACCTCAAACAACAAGTATCCGCAATAACAACATCACATTTACAGTCAGTATGAAACAGGTGTTGCTTTCGACAGTACTCTCTCATTACACCTACACACATGTGCATGGCTGCACATTGGATCTGAGACACGACAGCTCTATTTGCAGTTGTTGTTGTTGTTGTTGTTGTTGTAGGGTTTAACACCATTTTCTTCACAGTATAGGCTATACATGGCGTCCAGTTTACATGGTAGAGGAAGAACGTGGGAAAACACCAGAAAGAACCACCGACCCACGAGAAGCTACTGGCAAGCTTTCTCATATTTTCATTCGGTTGATGCCACAAAAACATTTGTGTGTTCCTTAACTGTTTCTAGACAGGATTATTGTAATTTACTTCTGTCTGGTTCGTTTCAGTATCTACTAAAAAAACGAAAAAAAAAAAAATCAAAATACAGTTCTGCGTATTATTCTTCGAGTAAGATGAACTGAGTTACACCTCCCACTGATCTGAAACCCATAATAGTTACCAGGTCGATCCAAAATCAAACACAAATTGTGTTTACTATATGGTATTCCGTTGACTGTCACAAGTTCAATATACATATCTGACCTCATGGTGTGTACACTACATACAGAATATTACGCTCCCCATCCGACACTCATATTCGCATTGCTCCTTTTGCTGAAACAAAGTCATATGGTCAAAGTCTTTTTTCACACCAGGGCCCATATACGTGTAACGAACTGCACATTGATCTTAGACACAATGACACTGTGATCTCAATAAAGATTGATCTAAAGACCCACGTATTTCAACTACAGGAGGAGAGGTTCAGATTTAATAAGGTTTACGTACTTAATTGTTGTCAGAATGCTTTTATTTTATAATTTCCTGTTGCATTATATATAGATATTAAAGGTAATTTCACTTCTTTTTGTGTCGTCAAAAGCTTTTAGAGAGAGAAGTTACTCCACCTTCATTAACCGAATTGAACCTATGCCAATACTAGGTAAAAAACATATTTTTACTGATGTAACCTAGAACTGTAGCTAAGTCGGCAAACGCATGTATTATGATATACAATCTTACACAACACTGTACATTAGTTATTTTTACTGATGTTATAGAGTATAGTTATATACATTGCCTTTCTTCCACTTGTTCAGCAACTCTTTTTATTCTATATAGTTGTACTTGAAAAACAAGTGAAATTACCTTTAATATCTTTTAGAATATAAACAAATAAAACATTACTTTAATACAATTCAAGGAAAATATCAATCTTATTAATTTTGCTAAAAATTCAATCCTAACAACTGTAATAGTTACGGAAGGATCTTGCTCCTGAGAATTGTTGGTAAAATGTACGCCCGCATCATACTCAACAGGTTTCAGTTGCTGGCTGACCGTGTGTACCCACAATCCCAGTGCGGCTTCAGAGCAGGCAGGTCGACGACAAACATGATCTCCCTACAACTCTATGAGAAGAACAGAGAGCAAGGTCAACCATTCCATATGCTGTGCATTGACCTCATCAAGGCCTTTGACTTAATCAGCAGGAATAGCCTTTTTGAACTTCTCAGTAATATCGGTTGTCACCCCAATCTCCTCAGCATGATACTTTCTTTCTGTGGATCTTCCTCAGCCTCCTTCTCCATTAACAGCGGCGTGAAGCAGAGCTAGCTGCTGGCGCCAAAACTTTTCAGGATCTACTTTTCCCTGCTTCTGTCATACGCCTTCGACTCGTCCACTGATGTCACATATATACACACCAGGTCCAACGGGAGGGTGTTCAATATGGCATGACTGCGCTCTAAGACCAAAGTGAGGGCTGTGCTCAACAAGGAGACTCTTTTTG
The DNA here is from genome assembly GCA_030141615.1 of Unio pictorum. NCBI lineage: Eukaryota > Metazoa > Mollusca > Bivalvia > Unionida > Unionidae > Unio > Unio pictorum. The sequence continues at coordinate 4,521,344 of JARLTB010000169.1, read as the reverse complement.
CAGATGACGCGGCTCTTATGACCCACACAGAGAAAGCCCTCCAGGGATTGGGAAACCGTTTCGCTGATGCCTGCATGCAGTTTGGGCTCACCATCAGCCTGGAAAAGACAAATGTCAGCGTGCAAGATACCACCATTGCCACTTCCATCAAAATCGACGGTCTCACCCTGGAAGCAGTCAACAAATTTTCATACATGGGGTCAACTTTCAGCAACACTCTCGCGCTTGATAAGGAGCTGGACAGAAGGCTTGGAAAGGCAAACACCATCATGGCACGACTAACGAAGAGAGTGATGGAAAACAACGCGCTGACAGAGTACACCAAGGTCGCAGTTTACCAGGACTGCATTTTCAAAACCCTTCTATATGGAAGTGAGACCTAGAGTACATACATGAGGCAAGAGCGCTAACTCAACTCCTTCCATATATGTTGCCTTAAACGCATCCTGAATATCAACTGACAAGACCGTGTCCCACACAATGAGATCCTGCAGCGTACAAATATCCAGCATGTACTCACTGCTGAGCACAAGCCGCCTTCGAAGGCTGGAACATGTCCGACGCATGGAGGATGGGAGGCTGCCGAAGGACATCCTATATTGACAGCTAGCCTTTTGTGCGACAAGAGTCGGCCGTCCCGCGCTCCGTTTCAAGGATGTGTGCAAGAGGGACATGAAGGCATGCGACATTTCACCCGATGACTGGGAAGTGCTGGCCGAGGACCGAGGCACCTGGAGACTGATGATAAGCAAGGGCATATCAGTCGCCGATGCGAGGCGAGGCCAGAAAGAAAAACACAGAAGACGCCACAGTAACTCAGGTTTCCCAGTATGTCTGCACCAACTGCAAGAGGGACTGTCACTCGCGCATAGGCCTACACAGCTACAGCAGGCAATGCCAACACCCCAGAGACAAACAACACGCTAAGGGCGCTGTCCGCATGGTTTCTCGAGACTAAGTCACCAATGATATGTAATAATAATAATAATAATAATAATAATAATAATAATAATAATAATAATAATAATAATATTATTATTATTTATATTATTATTATTATTATTATTATTATTGTTGTTGTTGTTGTTGTTATTATGCTTATATGTAAATTGTTATAAACATTGCTAGAACATTATATACCCACGTAAGCAAATTACAGCTTTGAAGCAACGTTGTAGAAACGTAATGTGTTAACTGGATATAGATGTACTCGTGTGCTTCGGTGTGTACTATTCGTTATGTAAATTAGGCTCTGTGAAGGAAACGAGTTTTCACTTCATTTTCTGTTTAGTCACAAGGATATTGGTGATGTTTAAGTGGTATTTCTTGTATGTATAACACATATTGATTGGTTTTGTATTTTGTGTAACATTGGGAGACTTTGAGTCTTATTTTTGCTGCTCTACAATAATGTACTTTGCAAAGACAAGGGGTGCAATAGAAAGAAAAACTGAAAAAGAAGATGGGATGCGAATGGCTGTCGTAATCTCAAACAAAGGTAAGCCATACAGGAATTGTGTATCTAGAGAGATGATAATGCAGAACAGTTTCTTATTGCCGAATTTATCTTTCCACAACATCAACTGATAACATGGCCGCGGAGAGGGTAGTTAAAAGACGGACACATTTCCGGAGACCCACAACGGTCAGTGGTTCCACTGCCGAAGAGAACATTTTACATATATATATAATTCATGGGGATCTACTGGAGAATGTTCCCTAGGTCCCACAAATCCTGTGGGCTGATTGATAAAGGTCAGAGGGATATCCACTCAATAGAAAGTTGCAATGTGCCGCATTTAAATTCAGCACAATAAGTAGCTTCATGTTTTTCATCATGTTGATTAAAAAAGGGCTTCATTTCTAATTATCAGTCTGTTGACATTTGTGATGGTTACATAATGATAAACCAAGAGTATATGAAAGAGTTATCAGTGACATTTCCAATCGTTTCACTTGGTCAGTGAGCCAGAAAAATAGTAGAATATGGTGGTAGTCATGTAATTTTACAGAGGCACTAACGAGTACTTTATGGTGTATTTGCCGATTGAATACAACCAGGTAGGCACGTATAATGATCCATAAGCATATGTAATATACATATAAAGAAAAGCAAATATATGAACAGAGATTATTTAGATACTCCGAACCGTTCACCTTGGAGATCTCCATAATATTTATGACTGACATTACGCTCATTATTTACGCTCACTGTTTTTGTCATAAATGTTGTTAGATCCATGTTAGATCTCTACAGGTTTTACTAGGATCTAATTTCCAGATTTATACGACTGAATAAAATACCTTTTATTTGCAAACAGTATGTGCAAAACAACAAATTACTCGCAACTTAAAAACAAAATCAACTTATCTTTACTTGTCTGGTGGCATTTATAAGTGTCAGTATCTCTTTCTTTCACTGCAAAAGAACTCATTATTGAGTTCAACGTATTCAACGTATGACACAAAGTTATAGATCTGTTTTAAATTGCAATTATTCTTGCACGAGCGCATTGCAAAGTAATGCACAGTGACGAAGCCAGGAGGGGGTGGGGGCATTGGGAGTTAGGAAGAATTAATTGTCCCCTGGGGCCCGGATAAGGAGGACGCAGTCAGGAGGTCAGAGTTTATTATTGCAACTGAAATTTTCATAGTATTTCATCTTCACCATCGGGTAACGGCCAATTCTACTCTGCAGCATATTTAGTCGGGGGATGAAAGGGGTGAGTGCGGAGGAGAATGTAGGTTTTCCAACTGACCTGAAAAGAAATCTATGTATCCATTAAAGCACGCTGCCTCCGGTTATATTATTCTTGTTATTCTTATTCTTGCACGAGCACATAGCTAAGTAATGCATAGTGACGACGCCAGGAACAGGGGGCGCGGGGCATTGGAGTCGCATTTGGGAGGTAGGAGGAAGCAATTGTCCCCTGGCGCCCGGATTAGGAGGACGTGGTCTGGTGGCCGGAACGTATTATTGCAGCCAAAATGTTCATAGTATTTCACCTTCACATTAGGGTAATGGTGCCAATTTTACTTTGCAGTATATTTAGTCGGGGAGGAGAGGAGTGAGTGCGGAGAAGAAGGTAGGTTGGCAACTCGCCTAAAAAAATTTTTTTTTCTGTAACCATTAAAACACGCTGCCTATGGGCGTCTCAGACCCTCGTGCCGCCACTGGTACTACACGATGATTTATTGTAGAAAAAGACATCAATGTTACCAACATGTATAGCCATTTCTTCACAGTTAGATTACCATCTCCCACCCACCTGTACAGAATTTTGTTTTGGCCCTTACTACGTATTTTACTTATCTCATAATATCTAATGAGAATAAAGACGCGCATAACAGAGGTAAGAGACTCTGGAAATACTGCCATAATAATAATAATAATAATAATAATAATAATAATAATAATAATAATAATAATGAGGACTTTGTATAGCACCTAATCTTTCAAAGCTCTAAGCGCTTTACACCATCAATAATGATATGACTACACTACAGAACAACAATGACAAAAACAATGAAATTGGAAAACATAAAAACATTCTGAAAATATATAAGATGCAAAACTTGATTAGGTCGCTAAGTTTGTCCCTGCAGTCGAAACAGGTGAGTCTTGAGAGCACTCTTAAAAGGGACCACCGTGTCTTTGTGTCTAATTTCAATGGGCAATTCGTTCCACGTCGCCTGGCCCTGGTGTGCAAACCGAACTTTGTCCATATGACTTTGTTTTCACCTTGGGAACAATGAGTATACGATTATCAGAAGAAGAGCGTAAGGATCTAGCTTGTGTATACACATGGGTGAGGCTGGATAGGTATGTTGGACTGGAGTCTGTCACTGAAATATAGCACAGAGAACAAATTTTGTGTTTGATTCTGTATCGAATTGATAGCCAGTGTAGGGAACAGAGCAGTGGTGAGATGTGCTCTGATCGAGGTACTCTAAAGATGATCCGTACAGCTGTGTTTTGAACTTTTTGAAGTTTCTGGAGTAAATATTATGATGAACCAGACAGAATTGAGTTACAATAGTCCAGTCTTGAAAGTACTAATGAACACACAAGTGTTTATGTGGCATCAACTGAAAGATATTTACGAATGGAACTGATGCGTCTCAATTCAAGATATGCAGCCCTGCAGATGTTCATGACGTGCTGGTGCAATGTGAGAGTACTGTCTAGAGTACATCATAACTAAAATACTACACTTTAAAGAAGAGAGTTATCCACTTTTTTAAGCAATTCTGGATAGTATCAATTTTAATAATGATATCCTTGCGTTGCAAGATTTTCATAACTCAAATGATTAGAAATACCTATGATTACCTCAGTTATTATTATGAAACATTAGGTTTTAATATCTAAAATACAGAATATATGTAACAGAAAAATTGTGCTTGGATGGATATAGTTTACTGTCAAAGTGTCTAAAAGTATGATCACAGTAATTCACCTTTCTCATTTGGTATAATTTGATTGCTTGTCCTGATGATTTACCTGTAAAGATGTATGTCATAATCTGTTACATTTCTATTAGCTTGGTTTGGCGTTGAATTTCAGTACAACAAATCAAGACTATAGAGTACCGAATAATGTACAAAATAACCTGCGCTAGCCAATCATGGTTAATCTGATGGTGGCAATTTAAACCATAAACATTCAAATCATGAATCTAACTAGTCACTATCTTAGCCATCACTACATTTATTCAGTCAGTCGGGGATGGAGTTAAATATATTTATATTTGGTATACATAAATACGTAGATACTCGTGAAACTACAGGCATGGACAGACAAACAGATGTACAGCTAGTTTATCTTCCATGTCTTAATATTATTCTCTATCAAGAGTACATTAGAAGCACGGTCTCTGGTCTTGTAGAAGTATTATCACTTATTCTGCTTTATTATGTATGTGTTCATTTTTGCATACGAATATGCCTTAGTATTTTAGTATAATTATAGGTAGGTGTTATGATCCTTGTTAAATGATTATGATGCATTAGAATGACGTTAAACAGTCTATCCAGTCGTTCTAGCTGCAGCGAATGTAATATATAAAGATTTGTTTCAGCTATTTGGTTTATGATTTGCCACCTCCCTTGAACAACGAAGACAACTAAACAAGACATCGTCTCCAACCGAATCATCTTGAAATAATGAAAATAATGGATATTGACAGCAGTCTGCGTTTTAGCACTTGATAAAAGGTTTAGTTGTCAGCAATCGGCTGCAGTCAGAGTTTTATTCATTGTTGTACAGTGGGGACCCGCTATAACACGGTAGTTGGGAGCCATAGAATCCGACCGGGCTATGAACCGAACCGTGTTATAAGCAACCATGTACAATACCAACACATTTTTGGATTTAATTGGGGGTGGGGTTGGGGTTACATAAAGACGGGTGCGAAAATGCATGGCACAATTACCATTTATGATCAATATATATTAAATGAGAAAAACATTTGCTGTGGTAACAGAAATTGCAGATATAATATATTACTTTATTCAGAGAACCATGCATTGGTACATACACGTGTCTAATTTATGTATACATGTATAATCTATTGCATGAAAAGAGTATCAACACCATGTACTAACCAGCGAATTTTGTAACATACATTGAATCCATAATAGAAATATTTCCATCGAAAATATCCACACACGGATGTAAAATATTCAATAATTTTGTCACAGATCATTATGTGACTGAATTCAATGAAAAGAAAAAAACAAAAATTACGTAACGGGTGTACGTAATGAATGATGAAATAGTACATGTCCATAGATTAAATAATGGAAGCTAAAGTGTATTCTTATAATAACTACATGTACATCTCAGGATCTTTCTGTCTCTGAATTCAGTCATTGTAAATTTCAGCACATTTTCCCACCCAAGCTGCTAGTCAAAGTCCTTTGAACTTGCCGCCCAGTTATTGCGTCATGTTCTTTTGATGTACTCTAATAAATACAGCAGGCAGAACTGGTTGTATTTTAACCACTGAATTATGTTACTGTTTAGCTCGGCAGTTAATTTTGATGATAAACAATGTACTTAAATTAATTGATTTATAGATTCTGGTGAGAATCTTTTATCAACCGCCGCATTGGCTGTTGCTTAGTTGTGTATGAAATTAAGAGAACATATATCGGAGATTATTTGAGCAACGATTGTATTCGGAATGCATTCAAGACAAACACAAAGTAGACACGATGGCTTCATTACTCAGGAATCAGTAATTATAATATTGACACTTATGAGCTGTAATTTTTCAACAATAAACAAAGATCAAAGTTCTCAGTAGGCACAGCAATTGGTTCGTATTTCCGACGTTTATTTTGGCACAAAACTAGAAGAAATGTGATAATACATTTTCTACACGTTCTTTTTTGCACTGTTTAGACGAATATGATAATGATAAAAAAAAATTTCCACACTTAAATTTTTTTTTTTTTTGGTCTTTGAGAAAAATACCTGTAATAAATTACCCGAAATTTCGAGAGCCATGCCACGATCGGGTTATATCCGAATTCGGGTTATAGCGGGGCGGGTTATCGCGGGGTCCCACTGTATTACGAAAGCTGTATTTATCTGTATGTCCATCCATCCATCCATCCATCTGGAAGACTCATTGAACTGTTTACCACCTCTGTACTTGATGTTTTTATCAGTAGATCTCTATGAACATTTGTAATTCGAATCATTGTTAATAATAATAATAATAATAATAATAATAATAATAATAATAATAATAATAATAATAATATCAACAACGCTAGTATGCATAGTTTGTAATACCGATAAATATTCCAACCTTATACAAGTACTGCATTTATGTAGATCGACGAACTTTGACTACCAAAAACACCCATTCGATTATTGTGGAAACATCTATTTTATGTAAAGTACAAGATTTTACTAGACAGCTACGACTGACTTGTGTTACAAATTTACAAAACTTCATTAACTCAAAAAGTCAAATACAAAGACGATATATTCAATAATGTAAATTCTCTGCAAGTTGTTTGACAAATCACTTCTATCATATTTATAAATCAAAGTAACGTGCAAATACTACTATTTCTCTGGAGAAGTTTCATCGGTTTCTGAAAGTTTTCCTCCTTCCAATAATTCTTGTAAGTCAGAATTTTCATTATGTTATAACATGTTCCTCCAAGGATGACTGTAGCAGTCGCTGTTGCTGACGCAAACAACGCGCTTTTTCCTGCGAGCGCTGTAACTGAAGTTGTTGCGGTAGTGGATAACACCTGCTGCCGAATTTCGTTGACATTATAGAACTTGGCTGACCAGTTTCCACATAAAGCAGGACATTCAAAAATACATTTATTTTCCAGTTTGTCTGGTGCCAGCACCTGGCACAGTTTGATTAAAGTGTCAATATCTTTCCTACCGATATCGTACCTGTGATAGTCTCTCAGTCTCTTTACCTCGGGACGAACGTGGGTCAGATTTATTACAGAAACATACAATTCAAATAGTACATTAATTTTGCACGGGGATCTTCGGGAACATTTGCACGGATGGAATTATCCACAAGTTGAATCTGCGTAGATTCGTACGTTTGAACGCTTGAGCTATGGTTCGTAGAAGCTACAAGAGACATTGTAATAATCGCACACTGACTGATCCTTATTGTGATTTCCAGTAATATGGTTCAATGTAAATTTCGAATGACGTCTCAACAAAATAGCCCTCTATTGCAATGTAGTATTGCCACATTAGTCAAGTATATAACATATGGTCAGGTTTTCATGCGTTCAGAAGTCTTATATACGTTCACACAAGTACGATAATGTAATCTATTGCAGAAACTATTGATTGAAAGTCGTTCACTTTTTTTGTCATGTTCTTGGAAAAAAAGTTCCAGGTAATAAACATGTAAGTAGTAATATGAAGCGTCAGTGGTAAATACATTACAGACCCCCTCACACAGTGTTGTATGGCGTCAAGGTTTTACAAATAAGCCTGCAGCTGTAAAGCGTCAAGGGTAATTTAACATGGGACTATTGGGGCTGTATAGTGTCAAGGGTAATTTAACATGGGACTATTGGGGCTGTATAGTGTCAAGGGAAATTTAACATGGGACTATTGGGGCTGTATAGCGTCAAGGGTAATTTAACATGGGACTATTGGGGCTGTATAGCGTCAAGGGTAATTTAACATGGGGACTATTGGGGTTGTAAAGCGTCAAGGGTAATTTAACATGGGACTATTGGGGTTGTAAAGCGTCAAGGGTAATTTAACATGGGACTATTGGGGCTGTATAGCGTCAAGGGTAATTTAACATGGGACTATTGGGGCTGTATAGCGTCAAGGGTAATTTAACATGGGGACTATTGGGGTTGTAAAGCGTCAAGGGTAATTTAACATGGGACTATTGGGGTTGTATAGCGTCAAGGGTAATTTAACATGGGACTATTGGGGCTGTATAGCGTCAAGGTAAAGTGGAATATATGTTATGTTTTGTGTAAGGACAATATAAATGGAAGAGGTGAGGTGATTTCACGATACTGAATATTTTTTTAACAATGTTGCAACAATAGTTGGAACAGGTTTTACCGGGTTTAACTCAGTGTGGAGGCATTCATAGATTAATCCTAAGCAACACATTAATCCAATAATACAACTTTATTATAGATATATAAGACATGTAATCTTACCTGTTCAAGTGAGAAAGTACCTGTACTGTTACCTGTACTTTTCTATTATTTATCGGTAATTAATTAGTTTGCATTGTTTATATTGAACATATAAGACTGTTTGTTATTGCATAGCTTACCCTCCTTGGACCTATTGACTGTATTATCTTTATTTTTTCAGGTCAGTGAACCCCATCCAATGAGGGTGGGGTGGGGTAGCTTACTTCAGCAAATCATTTGTTATGGCCCTAATGTAATAAAGGACAATTCCTTCTAAAAAATATATTTTCGGGTAAATTGTTTATGAGCACCATTCATCATCATTTTAAACACCAAACCGCGACTGTGGATTTTCTTCTTCTTTAAAGTATCTGTCTCTATGGCGAATTAAAACAATGAAGTATCTCTCTCCCGTGCTGTTCTGCGGAGGATGAAATTAATTATAAAAAACATTATTAGATTAATACATATGATTATAACGAATCAATGTAACTGGATATACATTAAAAAGACAACTAAATAAGGTCACCAATGTGACGGCGAAAACTATTATCATACTGTCAAGCGCGTAGGGAATGGCGGCAGTTATTTTCCGTGCAACCAACATGGGGTGAGTGGTAGGGGAAAAAACATTGTGTAGCGCTCATGGTCTGGGGGATATATATATATATATATATATATATATATATATATATATATATATATATATATATATATATATATATATATATATATATATAAATATAAATATAAATATATAATGAGGACTTTGTATAGAGCCATTCTCTAGAAGCCATAAGCGCTTCACAACATTACAAAACACAAATAACAGGAAATAAAACATATTAAAATTATATGATTACACACAAAGAATGCCCCTTGAAATTAAAAAAACATAAATATGCTGAAAATATTTAAGGTAGGAAACATTATTAACATTATTATTAACATTATAAAATAGGTGAGTTTTAAGAGCACTCTTGAAAGGGATCACTGTGTCTTTGAGTCTAAGTTCAGTGGGCAATTCATTCCACGTTGCTGGGCCCTGGTATGCAAAAGAACGTTGTCCATATGACTTCGTTTTCATAGTGGGAAAATGGGTGTATGATAGTGAGAAGAGAATAGTAATTATTTTGCTGCTGTGTACACATGTGTGAGGTAGGATAGGTATGTTGGAGTGGATTTAGTCATTAAAACGTAGCACAGAGAACAAATTTTGTGTTTGATTCTGAATCGAATGGATACAGCGGCGTCGCTAGGGTTGGTGTCACCCAGTGCGGTAAACTCATGGTGTCACCCTTCCAGACCTCCACCATGGTTTTCTTCTTATTAAAATAAGCCCACAATATAAAAATGACAAGAACAAAAACAAATTAAGCCCTGAATCTCATTCAAATAAGCACCAGACGTTCTGCAGACTGCATGGTGGCACCCTGTGCCTGCTAGTCATGTATTTAACTATGATCGGTTATCCTCTTACGAAATCCGACTAGACCGAACAGTGTGTGCTCTGTAAAATTTGCAATTTTTCATTCTGGTGTCACCCCTCTGAGATGGTGTCACTCGGTGCTGGTCGCACCCCCCGCACCCACTAAAAGGATATCTACTGTTGAGTACAGATCAGCAGGGAGGTGTGATCTGATTGTGGTACTCTAATGATGATCAAAGCAGTTGTTTGTTGAACTTTTTGAAATTTCTGGAGTAGATATTGAGACGAACCAGACAGAAACGAGTTACAACATTCCTGATACGTGTTGTTTTTGTAATTTTCTATATTTCTTTCTAGACTATCAACTCCATGGTGAAACCGTCCAGATCAACACGCAAATACTGTCCCATTAATATTTCTTACATCAAACAACAAATATCCGCAAAACAACGTCACCTTTACAGCCAGTATGAAACATTGTTTTCGCTCTCGACAGTACTCTATCATTACACCCACACACATGTGCAAGGCTGAACATCTGGATTTGAGACACAACAGGTCCATTTGCAGTTTTCATTCGTTGATGCCACTAAAACACTTGTGTGTTCCTTAGTTGTTTCTATACAGGACTGTTGTAATTTACTTCCATCTGGTTTGGCTCAGTATCTACTACAGAAACATAAAATGTTGAAAACACGCTGTTCGTATTATTTATAGAGTAAGATGAACTGAGTACACCTCCAACTGAGTACACCAACTGCTCTGAACATTGTTCGGTCCGGAATTAAACACAAATTGGTTGCCTTTGGGGTATTTCGTTGACTGTCAAAAGTCCATTATACATATCTGAACTCATGGTTTGTACGCTACATACATTAACTTACTCTTCTCTTCAGACACTCATATTCGCATTGTTCCTTTTGCTAAAATAATGAGTAGTAGAGTGGGTGAACCTTTCAACTATTATAGGTGACTATTTGTTAAACCAAAGGCCTCCTTTGAAATCGAAGAAAGTGTCAAAAACAGAAATTACTCCTCTGACGAACTGAGACGTATACTTGATGTCGCGCCCTCGTAGTTGCTACAAATTAAATCATATTCTCAGTAGAATATTTTATCAAGTCCGATACGATATCTTGATCTAGGGTGATGTAAATTTATTGTTATATATCCGTGTGGGATTGAATTAGCATGATTAAAAAAAATTCTGAAGAGATTATAATCCATATCTCCGCTGCACCAGGTCTGATGAATATTTTGTAATGTCTGTGTATCAACTCCATTAAAGACAGCAAGAATATTACAGTTGTCCCTGATTACTTTTGATATTTGTGTATATCTCTGAGTAACATAAATGATATCAGTATTTGTATGCCTACCTCGATAAAATCTCCTGGCAGGGTTTGCTTTTTTATATCTAACATCACATTATCATATATGACTAAATTATTAATAGATCCATCAGGGTCATCGACTCGGCGTTTTTATAATACTACTGATAAATTCAGAAACATCTTCATCGTTATCGTTTTTGTATTCTTCATTAAAATCTTTTAACACATCGTAACATCGCTGATCATCTACAAACGGTGCTACCAAATACAACATGTCCCATTTTAACCATCTCATTATTAGATTAAGTAACAGTTGCATTTTACCCGATCCAGACGGTCCAGTTATAATCATACGAATAGAATTTGGTAGCGTGTTTTTTTTTGTGGCCGAAAAATCAATTACATTCATGGTATTATAAATAAAGTAGGGATCTATATTGTGTTAAATGTAAGACGCGTACTAGCCCAAACGACTTAACAACAATTACAACAACAAAAATAACAGATCAGCACTTGCCGGCAAGTGTGCGCAGTGTGGTACAATTTTTTTATATTTGTTCTATGAAATCAGGTGATGATTTAAATAAAAACTAGGAGGTGATATTTGATGTCATCGTTCCAAATGAAGTTCATCAGGCGAATATATTATTTCTGTCGCATGATACTGTCAAAAGACGGACTTACACGTATGCGTTAACTGTAGTTGATGTTGCGAGTAGATACAAAGAAGCTTAAACCATTATTGACCAAAGCGGCATCAGAAGTAGCTTCTGCGTTTGAACGAATTCATGGACGAGGTGGTCTGCCGTGGCCAAATCCATTACAGGTTGATCCTGGCAAGGAATTTCAGGGTGCAGTGTTATCATTACTGAAGAATCATAATGTCACCATCAGACGAGTACATACTGGAATCAGGCAATTGTTGAACAATTTAATCGAACACTTGCTGGGCGGTTATTTGGATATCAATATGCGAAGGAATTTATCGAAGATAAGAGATCTCGTGAATGGGTTGCAAGATTACCAAGTGTTATAACTGCGCTAAAAATAAAATTACTCAAACAATCAATATATATATATATATATATATATATATATATATATATATATATATATATATATATATATATATATATATATATATATATATATATATATATTTACAAAATGGACGAAATGATGTTTCAAAACAAAAAAAATACTCAGTAATGTCACTGTGAGATATTTATATGAACGAGGTGAACTTAAAGGTGGTAAAAAAAGATCTACTGATCCTATTTGGAGTGTTACCGCACATAAAATATCTAACATAACAAGATCCACGGGTAGACACGCAATCTATAGATTAGATTCACCTGCTCCCAAAGCGTGGATTTACACGTGAAAAGGAACAAGTGATACCCGAGGATACACAATTACCGCCACGATCACTTAACTAGCACCTCTGCGTCTGTTACACTCTAGACAGATCAAAATCACATTTTCTCGTGTATGATCAAGATTGCTATCTTTTCTATCTGTGGTAAATTTGCATGGATTTTTATCCGAATACTGCCGTAGCATTATTTATTTACAGCTCGCGCAGTGATTATTCTGCTGTTGTTTCAACATCATTACAAATTCAACATCAATGTCAAATTCTATATTCTTTTTTGTAGCTTTGTTTATAACCAGTGAGTTTTTTTATTATTATATCATCGCTGACAATATCGCTGATGGCGATGTCATTAGAATCTAAAACGACTCTACAAAGTTGATTTATTATTCTAACTCGTGACACTGCGAGATAAATTAAATTCGACCCCAACATTTTATCAGAGATTGTTAACCCCTGAGATTATTGTATCGTTATTGCGTATCCTTGCGTCCAGGGAGATTTGTAAGCACGCAGTGCATCTTCGACAACACTTATATCAACCAGAACAATATCATTTAACACGAGAGTTTGTTTTTCTGTCTTTGACTCTGACAGGCGCCCAGGAATATTAACTTCAATATTCTGTCTGCGTGAATCAGCTGGTCTATAACATAACGGTACAGGGAGCGCTGGAAATATTTATTTATGTGCGATAAATAATTGGCGCTGAAGTGTGTCTCTGACTATCCTTCTACTTGCCACTATCAATCCGTTTGGTCTCCACGCTTCTCTAAAATCATTTAACGAGGTTTCTGAAATTATTTTGCGCGCTATTTCGCACTTGATTTTATCCGGTTGTAATCTGATTAATTTCTTGAACTCGCTTAATTCTGGATCAGGTGTTCTATGTTCAGTTTTTATTTCTTTGTAATAATTGACAAAATTCTTAAAACTTTCGTGTGGAGACAAACCAACAAATTGTGGTGGTTGACCACGATTGCCACAGATTATCGTAGCTGTACTTTTGAGTAAGAGCAAATCAAGAAAGATTTTTAATATACCCAACGACATTACGCTTATGTCATCCCAAAAAATGATTTTTGGAATATATTTCTCACCCATTTGATCAGGAGTCCATGCCTCACCCTTATATCGAAATAAACTGTGATACGTGCAGGAATGAACGCCTCGTTGTTTCATCTCTCTGACAAGTCTGTGTGTGGGTGTTAGCACAATCATGTCTGACTTCGTTCAAAATAATTCGATCACTCGTGTTGTTTTTCCAGAGCCGTCACAGCCGTTTAAGTAAACGGTCATATATCTGCATGCTGGATAGGATAACGACGGTGCATTCGATAGTTCTGACATTTGATTATTTTTCAGGTAGTTATCTTCAACTGTAACATCCGCTGATTCAGAATAATCATGTAACATTTCTTGTTTTATTCTCCATGATCCCCAACGCGCATCATAATTTGTAAAACAAACCACTGTTCCGCGATTGTTGTTGCCGCGGAGATAGCGATTGAAATTGCAATCGGAGCCATCATGGTCACCGTCGACAAAATAACCCCGGCGCTGGCCATCACACCGGACACCGAGTACACAGTGATGTCGATGATTGTTACGTTGCGGCGATACTTTTTTATTTTTTCACGATAGCGCTCAGAAAGTGATTTCAAGTTCGCGGAAAATTCTTTCACGGTATCATATCGATATCGATGCGATTGTGATACCTCTGGGAATATTATCGGTTCAATTGATTTCATCGATGTCATTACTATTTTAAACCCGCTAGTGTTTTCAATTATTCGATTATGTACTCGGATTTATGGTCGGTGGGGGAATACCGGATACAAATTCTAGCGTTCAGGGTAATGAATCCCTAACGACTGACTTGTCGGATGTAGTTATATCAATCCTAATAAGGTATCTTATTTGGTCGTGTTTTAATGGTATGTTATCGTTTATATACGTCACTGTGTTAACACCGCTCATATGTTTTGCCGGGCCGACTCCCAAATCAAATGTATGGCGATGTATTATTGTAAATCGATAACAACCCGGTATACTACCATATTTGCTGTGAAAATATAAACTATTTTCATTTCATTTGATCCAATCAAAGGTCCCACTGGCAACTGTGTATACGATGTTACCAACGGTTTTTACGTGGTGTGGAATTTTTACCTTATCGAGTCGTTCGATCATTTTTGGAAAATCATTTTTGACGGCATCAACTGTTGTTTTACCTTCATCGATAGCCGCTTTAATTTCAGCGAGAGTCGGGCCTGTCAGAGATGTGGTTCCAGACACAGGTGTTCTCCCCCAAAAATTATCCATGTTGGTATTAAGTGTTGTTTGTCTCACCATAAACATATTAATATCTTTGAGAGTCATCGTAGATGTAGCCTAGACACCAAAGAAATTATTAGCGACGTAGGTATTGTGAGTATGCTTGCCAATAAACTCGCTAATTTCAGCGAGAGTCATGCCTGCCACAAGTGAGGTTCCAAAAAACTTACCAACGACGTCGTTAGTGGGTTTTTTGTACCTTTTCAAAATTTTCTATTAGTTTAGAAATATCCGTGCAAATATCGAGATAATTTGCCTTGATTTCACTTTCATTGATCATCCTCTCCGCCTCCTTGTTAAAAAAGAATGTAGTTAGAAGGTTTTTAATTTCAGCGAGAGTCATGCTAACCACTAGCGGGGTTCCAAAGAATTTATGTACGATATTTTTGTGAAAAGTATTATAACCTCGTATATAATCATCCAGATCACGGCCGTGGGCGGCAATCGCGTCGGCGATCTTAGACACAAGTGCGTCTGGTTTAAGTCGTCCGTCGCTGGAATACAGCGCAATAGAGTTTTCAGCGGCGTCGCGTTGTCGTATCAAAATGTCATCCGCGGATATATTACTGGTTTTCAATTTACCCTGGCGATCTTGAAATACAACTATTTCGTTCGGGTCAACACTTGCTAAATTTAACGTCTCAGCGATTTCATCTTCAATTATTTTTTTTACATCCTTCGCTGTTGGTTTCGACATTGAAATAGAACGTCCCCAAACATCAATAATTATTGTTAGCGCAAATCGTGTTTTCAATTTATTGATTCTCTAAAATTACCTTATAATTTCCCACTCGTGTATTCATTTACAACCAGGTGAGGTGGTTTCTGTGACGATGAAATCTCCACGAGGACATTTAATACTTCACGGCCGCATATCGGTGGATCATTTAATTTTGTGTTGGCAGCGTGGAATAAAAAATCGGAAACTCTTTGAGTTTCATCGAAGAATTTATATACCGCATAAATTCGCTCGGTGGGGCTAGCCCATATGAACCAAAATAGACAATCCCACGCGGCTCGATCGCGTATGCAGCCCAGTGAGTTCCCGATCCGTTACTGTTATCAAGATTGATGATACCGGTTTCAACGCGTTTAGGTTTTCTCGGCAACTGATCTTTCATAAAGACCCCTCTGAAGTTTTTTATCGCTAGTTTTTTAGCAGCATCAATTAAATCAAAATTGGACATGGGAAGAATTGGGCTTTCAACCAATAAACCGTTCCCGGTATTCTCAGACCATTTCCGCTGTACCATGAATACAGGGTTCCTGGTAGTCTTAGACCCTTTCCATTTTTTTATATCCTTTCCCAGTTGCCTTCTTCAACGCCATCCCTGCCGCGGTACCAACGGCTCCCAACGCCACCGCTGGGTCGGCCGCTGAAATCAATGCTGGTATTGCAGCTAACAACGGAAGTATACCACCTGATTTTATCATGTTGGCGATTGCAGCCTTCGAAAATACAATTTGAACCCCTCGCTGTTTCTTTAGCGCATCATTGAAATGTTTTATTTGACGATCCGTCAATGATATTTTATGTGTACCGCCGGACATCTGCGCTGGTTTTAACGTTATTGTTGTTCCACATTCTTTAGCGGATTTTGATCGCAATTTCTTGACCTGACCATCAGTCAGCTTGACACTAACAAGACTATATGGCATTTTATTGTAAAACTATTTATGCTTTCAATTGATCTAATTGTGAATCGTTTACATATTTTCCACTGGTGCATCAACGATTCTCATTCGTCCGCCAATACCTTCAAGTAGCATTGATTTGTCGCTGAGAATGACAGCAACCGCTCTATAATCAGTACCGCCAGGGGCTATACGAGCTCGAAAATGTATGTCAACGACGGATTGTCTCATTAAATCAAGATGTTCCAGCGAAAAGTAATAAATTGGATACAAGTTCTTAAAATCAAATTGCGATATTTGCAAACCGGTATCAACGTTTTGATCACGACCCATATATGACAGCATTCTATGATACACACGTGCTATGTGGTTAGCGTCGTAATCAAGTTGTATATCCTCGGTTGGTTCCTGTTGTCCGTTTATTCTCAGCGAAACCTCCTTGACTCCTAATCGATCAAATATCTTATGATTGCGTTCTTGGGAGCCTAATCGATTCCGATTCTGCAGCGCTATAAATATATGATGTGGAGCTGAAACGCCTTGTTTTGATGCCAGGTTCCATATAAATGTATCAGCAACACTACCATCTTTGGCATCAGTTGTTATTGTTAGCCAACTTAGCAATGATTTGCCGCCTGTGTCCATAAATGAGAGTAGTCGTTGTTCTGTGGCGATTGATGGGGGTCATTACTGGCATCCATAGTACCAATTTAGTTGAAATAACTTTACCATCAGCAACACCATTAGCACGCCAGATTGCGTCATTGTCATCACCCCTTCGCATTAACGCGATTGTGTGTTTGGCTCCATAGATGACTTTTCTGACATTTCTGCAGAATCCAAATATGTGATGGAGTGGAATCGCACATGAAAATTGTCGACGCCTCCCTTTCAACATTGCTACTCGTGTTTAGGATTGGTGGTAGTTATGACATCAAAAGCTGCGGCCGGTCTTACATATCCGGGTGGTGCTGGATCAACTGCAGTATCTTGTGTTGCCTTTATCTTAGAATACTGAACGTTTTCAGGATGATCAGAAGTATCTTTAGCAAACATCATAGATGGACCAGCAGACCTTGTATAATCATCAGAATATCTTGCTAGTCCGATTATTGTTGTTGCCACATCAACCTCGCGTTCTATTGATTCAATTTCTCTTCCGTCAATGAGATATTTCGCGGATTCAAATAGCGCCATGATACCATTATTGACTAAGCCGACTTTGGTACCATCTAGATACGGTGCGGGTGCAGTAGGAGTATCAGTACGTTGTACAAGTTCTCCTTCTACTTCAATAAATGCTTCACGCGGCAAAAAGTATTTACTGGTATCATGGACTTGAAGTTCAATTCCCGATCGTAGGTCGGATTGTATTGCATGATAGGAATAGTATTGATAATCGCGGACAGAATCATCTTTGCGCACTTGGACTTCCATATCTAACGCGGGATCAGAGATTCGTTTAAACATTTTATTAACATACTAGTGTTTTCAATTGTGAAACTCTTTGTAATCATCGTCGTTTTTGTTTTCGTTTTAAACCACTTCCTGCTATCGCGTTCATGATAGCGTTATCTGTTACCGGCGAAGCCGTCAATTGTGACGGAGTCACCGAGGCAGCCAACGACGCTAGTTTTTCTTTCACTGCGCTATTTACCGGTATTGCTTTGCTGATTTTTGCAGGCATAACTGTCGTTGATGAGTTAATAAAATGATTAATACTTAGACGTAATTGCAAGCACTTTTTATGCGTATAATGTCACTGCAGTAATTTAATGATAAGTTTCTCTTCTGCTTTTACTCTGGGGGTGTTTGGTAGTTTGCAGAGTTGCCAGATACGCTTTTTTTCTCGCCCAATTGGGCTCCTTTCAAAATTTGGTTGCGTGAAAACTTTTTAGATTGCGGGTTGCGGTTTTTTGTGCTGGATTATGATTTGTGTCGCCGTAATTTAGACTGCATCAAATTGCTATTAAATTCTCCGCATTCAATTTCAAATTGGCGCGAGTGCCGATAATATTTAAAAATCTTAATGAATACATTATTCTGAATGTATCTCCATAGATGTATCTCACATACTTAATTTTTTGTTGATATTCCGGAACTGGAAGAACGAAGCGCGCTTCATATTCCAAATTTCAATTAAACTAGCATATCACTTTATCAGTGTTATAATATTGTTAAATGTATGGTTTCTGGTTCTTATTTGCTCTTCAGATTTTAATACATATTAATATTGGGCGGTTTTGGGGCTGCTTTTTAAAGGTATACGTGCGGGAATTTCAAAATATATCTGGCAACATACTGTTCCAAGGTACAAATGCATGAAAAGGATATAAGCCTCGGATTTTGTCTGGACTTACGTGTGTTTGTCGTCTCGATTCCTCACCAAAGAATCAGGTACAAAATTAACCAATCCCGGCCAGCCAAACTCACATATATTCTATTTTATCTTCACCCATTTCTAGCCTGGCTTCCATTTCTCCATACAATTAGCACTGTGAATCCTTCAAAAGACTGCTAGCTCTGCTGGAAAAACGGTACAAATCATATTGAAGAACTGCGAACCAGTCTAGATATTTGTTAAATTATAATAGAGTATATACGTTATGTTTCTCCCCTTGTTGTGGGGAACATTACCAGGTTTGAATAAATGACAATGTCTATTCTCTG
The DNA here is from genome assembly GCA_030141615.1 of Unio pictorum. NCBI lineage: Eukaryota > Metazoa > Mollusca > Bivalvia > Unionida > Unionidae > Unio > Unio pictorum. The sequence goes on along the minus strand of JARLTB010000169.1, from coordinate 4,501,897 downwards.
TCACTTTTCCCATTAGTTTTATACTAAAATGTAGCACTTCAGTTATTTATTTTTCTGTATAATAAATCTTTAGAGAATCTTTCATAGACTTTCAAACCTTTTTGTTAAGATTTGGGGATGATGAATCGCATGTGTTGATAGTTTTACATTTTTGGAATGTCAGCATCTCTTCATGCTTCATGGGAATGTATATTTGTCTTTGTCACAGAAGGGCAAAGGCCTCTTATCATTTTGATGAATTACGTGACTCATCAACAGCAAATTGAAAAGAAACATGTTCGTCTACTGTATAAATTTCAACACTATCTATCAAATATACACAAACATTTTTATGTAACAAACGTACTTTACGACAGTTCAAAGTATTTTACATGATATGAAATAGTGACATCCATCTGAAGTTGCAGCAGATTCAATAACTGGCTATTTGCCAATGTTTGGATAGTCCAAAATTTACTGTACTGTTTAAGTAACAGCGGGTTTATCGACCATCAGTGATTTATCTAGGTCAAGGGTTTTCTGTCAGGTATTATAGGACTGTCACAAGACTGAGTTATCTTAATAACCATTAGAAGCATATGCATCAAAACACTGTAATAAATCCATGGCATGCTAACAATATCGGTGGTATCAAATTTGAGTAAAGTCATTCAGTTCAATCACTGATTTCTACAAACAAATTTGCTTGATGAGTAAAGCTGAAATAAAGTACATGATGTGTAATTTAGTAACTTTGAAGATGATTTAATTATACTAATTTTATTTTGATCTTTGAAATAAATCTGAAAATAATACCTATGAAAGTCCGACTTAGTTCTTGCAAATAAAAAAACTCGTGCAACAGTTTTCAGCATGTATTTATTTAAACTAAACGGCCAGTCCTTGAACGACCTGTAATGCAAGGCATCTTTACACAATCATAAAGAAAATTCTTTGCAATAAAATGAATTTTCATTTAAATCTCTCGACACACAGGTCACCATTTTTAATGGCGATTTTAACCTATTACATATGGATTATAATTATATTAAATAAGAAACATTTAATATCAAATGCAAGAGTTAGAGAATTTACCGATTCAACTGCTTGTTATATAAATTTGACAAATTACCCTGAGCATCAAGATGTTTCGAGCGTATTTCTTCTTCCAGCGAAAGATGGAGAAAAAAAAAACTAGAATTATTACAATTGTAGGTAGTTGTGTGAAAAACCTATTTGAGACTGATCATGTTCAGCATGCATGGCAGACCAGTGAGATGGAAAGTTGTTCCTTATTCATCTTCCTATGGCATGTAACTACACGCTTCCCCGTAGACGCTGCATTTCACAACACACATCCCCGTGGATAATGCATGTTACAGAACGCATCCCCGTAGCCATTGCATCTCATCTCAATGGATGATGCATGTCACAACACCCGTATCAGTGGCCGCTCAATGTCGCGAAACACGCAACCACATGGCCACTGCATATCACAACACCCATCCCCGTGGCCACTGCATATCATAACACGCATCCCCGTGGCCACTGCATATCACAATACGCATCCCCATGGACACTGCATATCACAACATGCATCCCCATTGCCACTGCATATCACAACACGCATCCCCGTGGACACTGCATAACACAGACGCATCCTCATTTACGCTGTATTTCATACACGCGTCCCCGTCAACGCTGCATGTCACTGCACCTGTTAAGGTAATAATTTAGTTAATTTAATATGTGCCACCCCAGAAATAGATTAAAAAGGAGGCCACGCTGCAAACACTTTCTTTGTCCTTTATTACATTTAATATACTTTATTACATTTTATTACAAATATACTTTATTACATTTAATATACTTTTATTACATTTTGAACCAAAAAAATGTTTGAGTGACGCGTGTCAGTATCGTATGCCATTGTTTTATGTTGTATATTATATAATGCTTGTAATAATAAATATTTCTTTATGTTATAAATGACTGAAATGTCCATATACATACTGAAATTCAATCACGATGACAGTACCAGCATTCCTTCTTATATATTGTATTTATGTATTTATCAAGAATAATACGTACTGACCTATCGTAAATGATTCAGATATGACAGGCAAAATAGCTATATGTTTCGATCTTTTCAAAATTTGCGATTCATTGGTGCACTGAACAAAATTGTGTTTATTTATGAATTATTTTATTGTTTCACTGACTTTATATATATATATATATATATATATATATATATATATATATATATATATATATATATATATATATATAAGAAACGAAAATTATGTGAATGAAACGTGACGTTATTAAATCTAAGACATGTTCTTGTTGGCATGACTAACTAGTCAATATTTGTTTATAAATATATGTTATGCATGGCAACAAAACAATTAAAATAACTCAAAATTCGGAACAATTATAACTTGGTAATCCTCATGTTTTCTATCGCAAAATGAGACGAATCTTCGCAGACATAAAATGACTATTTTTATCTGTAATCACCATACTATTTACAACCTTTTCGTAATAATACAAAATATATGAATGGGAAACAAATCTCTACAAATGACAGAATTCAAAGTCTTTTGAATTTCAATGGAATATATTTTGATCATTTTGTTTTGTTTGTTTTTGATGTTTTGTCCTGCACATTGGAGTCTCATACATCCAGTTTTGTCATGTACAATCGGTTTTTCCTTCTTTCGTAACCATATCACTCTCAAAGTCACAATAAATGACAAAAAATGAATCATTGATATAAAGGCTTTATCTTGACAATAATAACAGCCCTAGCTAACATTTCAATTGTCTTTCCATCTCCGTGTCGAAAGATTTTGTGCCCAGATAACATATGTAAAAATTAAACATAGTTAATGCATCGGTTGAGTGTGTACTTTTGATTTGTCTTTTAATCTATTTGACTCGACACAAACATTGAAAAATATTGTATTCTTGCTTATTGGCAATGTACTCTTGCAATCTTGAAGGCCATACGTTTGAAAATTAAGCTGAAGTCAAAGACATTTCCCATATTCATGTATATTATAGACATTAACTTTCGTATTACGTTTTTTTTAATTTAAAATTGAATTAGACATCTGTCGAATCAACGAGCTTAACTCCTTACATTATTCTTTGTATCGGTATCTTTGTAATCTCCATGTTATTACGTCTATGAATTTAATTTCAAATAAGATTATGCGAAAACCAAGCAAGTATTCATCTTTTCCAAAATATAAATTTATTTCATTACAATATAAAATCGAACACAGTTGAAATATGAAAATTATCTTACAGTATGGGAAATTTTATGTCATTACCTAATAACAAACAAACACCGCTCATTTAATCAATGGTCTCAATCCTAAGTATGATGATATATTAGCACAATATAGAGGAACACTTAAAAAAAAACCACAATCTATTCCCTGTATTAGAACACTTTCACTAGACGAAGACTTCTCAGAAAAGAGCAATTCTTTAAATAAAAACTCTGAAAATCTCAAAGATTCTTACTAAGGGTGGCGGGGGCCCCGAGTGGCCGAGTGGTCTAAAGCGCTCTTCGTTACGGATCACTGCCATTTCACCTCTGTCTGCGTAGGTTCGAGTCTAAGATTCGGCTAATGTAGTTATGTGAGAAAGCTTGCCAGTAGCTTCTCGTGGGTCGGTGTTTCCTTCCAGGGCTTTTCCCGGGTTCATCCTCCACCAGTAATAATGGAAGCCATGTATAGCCTATCTTGTGCTGAAAAATAGCGTAAAACCCTACAACAACAGCAACAACATCTAAGGGTGGCCTCACCTAAACCATGAACAAGCGACACTGAGTCACCAATAAGTGACAATGAACCATTTGACAATAATGGTTCGTAATTTTCCGTAAAAAAAGCAGACTGGGCAAATCTCCATACAAGTATTTTCGTCAATATATAACTGGAACCTTGCCCTCGTAAAAACATGAGCATTTGCTCTGTTAGAATTGTATTGCTTATATTGCACCCTATAGCAATCAGAAACACCATGCCCTTTTCACTTACTATACTTTCACCTTGACGAGGTAAGGTTTTTTGATCCATCTTATAAGAAATTTGATTCTTCACAGCTATATCAGTTTGAGGTTGATATACTCCAACATGACTGAATTGTTTTCTTCACTAAAGCTGAATGTTTTCTTCACTAGAAGCTAGGTGAATAACAAATAATCATCAGCTTTACTAGATGCCTTCTTTAAAGGTTCAATCCGTTTTTCACTAAATTGTTATGTTATCATCAATGCTAATATAAGTATCAAAAATCTCTATTGGTACTATCTGTTCATCTAGCCTTTGAGTTTCTTTATCATGCTTTTTTATAGTTCCTTTTTCACTTTTTTCACTCCTCCATTTTACTGTAGCCCACCCCCCCCCCACCCCCGCCTCCGCCATCTCTCACTCTATGTTTATTTCATTTGAACATGCAGGGATCTCAACTGAAATTAATGCATGTCTAATTCTGCTTTCCCCAGTTTTGCTCTTCATTAACTCACTCATGCAATCCGCTATATTTTACTTTTCTAAATCTTTTTACATTTCTTGCCGAAACTGAAATCTTAATTCTATTTCATTTGATCTCCTCCAGTCGGAGTCTTTCTTATCAAGCCGTGAATACTTCTGGTTCATCAAATAATATATTAAGAGAGTCTTGATTTCCTGTTCCATTCAAGAAGACTTCGCCTCAAAAGATTATAATGTTGGCCAAGTTCGAGCAACTGGTCTTTTTTAAGGACTCTTATTATTTTCTATTTCGGAAAAACAGCTATAAAGTAATCCGAGTGAAGCTTCTCTAGTACTTATGTGTTACCGTGATGAAAATGTCAAAATAAACAGAACTATGAATGCATGTTTTTCTTCAATGTAATCTCGTGAACGAAGAATGTCACCGAAGTCTTTGAAATTTTCACATTATCCTAGAACATCAATTAAATATTCAAGTCAGTGAACATAATCATTTTAAAAATGCAGACTGTTTAAATCAACGATTATTAACTCGTTTATGTCCGACGAACATGTAACTATAAATAAATATTTTCCTCTCAGTGACAATGACGAACAGTAAAATAACTGTACAAGAATCTAAAAATGGTGGCTATGATCAGTATATTATGCCAATTTCCTTTTCAAATTAACAATATCTGATTAACAGTAATTTCAATAATAATCGGTATGGCATTATTCATTTCAGTGAATTGTAGTCTACATAAACAAACAGTCCTGTTCTGACAATCAAATCTTATTGAACCAATCAAATGCAATAATACCAATGTCAGCTGTGTATAGGGAATCGCTGCTTAAATCATAATTTCTTAGTCTCCAAGGATGTAGATAAAAATTATAGTTTAATTAAATGATAATAGATATTTCTGCAACAGTGTAAAGTTGACTAGTAACGATTTCTTTTGCGCGTTGTTCAACTGACTGAGATGGTTATCAAGAATTTAATATGTATCTTTTCTAAATATGAACGAGTTGATTGTTTTGCCTAGTGAGTATAAATTTTAATCTCTATTCTCGTGCTTGCGTTGTTTGCTGCGTTTCAGATTCATTTTTAATTCCTTGCCGTCTATCTGTTGTTATAAGACCTTTGTTTAGTTTCGCGAATTTATTTGTCAGAATTCTCCACATGCACGAATGTGTCACCCTCGATGAAACTCCTGCTGTCGTTTCAATGCTTGATAGTGTGCGCTGGTCTCTAACATAATTTGTCTTCAAGAATGATTTGATTCTTGCTTCATTTTTTCATATGCCTTATTGTAACTGTTATACCTGCTTCTTATTGTTAAACTTCCACATATTTTAATTTTTCTCTGCTTAACGTTTCAACGTTCTTGCATATTTTTCATATTGGGAAACGTATATTTTTGCATGTAAACATGTTCTGCAATATGTCTTGGTCACTTTTGTATCATTAAAAAAAACAATTACCGAGCACATCGTATGATTTTGATACTCCATTTTTTATCAATTACCATATCAGTGCCAAAAAGAACACAAAAGTTCAATAGGATATGTATTATCAAATTTCAATAAGTAGTCATGGGATCTATTTGAACATTTCTGTATTGAATTATAAGTGAATAATCATAGGGTGAATGTAAACCCTTCTGTATCTAATTTATATAGTACTCATAAGACCTATTTGAACACTGCTATATCGAATTTAGATTAATAATCGTATGACGAATGTAATCACTGCTATATCGAATTTAGATTAATACTCGTGGGACGAATGTGATCACTTATATATCGAATTTAGATTAATACTCGTGGGACGAATGTGATCACTTATATATCGAATTTAGATTAATACTCGTGGGACGAATGTGATCACTGCTATATCGAATTTAGATTAATAATCGTATGACGAATGTGATCACTTATATATCAAATAAAGATTAATACTCGTAGGACGTATTAAAACACTTTGATATCAATTTTCATTTCATGTGACTAAATTGAACTCTTCTGTATTGAATTTATGGGTACTAATGGGACGAATTTTGAACACCTCTACAGCATTCACATGCTTTCTTGTTTGTATTTTTAAGATAATTGTTACGCTCCAGACATCGTATCTTCTTTTTCTAATTCACGTTCTTGACACTTGCATTGACTGGTTAGCACATCACATTTTATTTTGACAAGGAATATATTTAAAGCAACTTTCATGACATTGACACTTTGCTTCTCACCCACCCCCAACATCACAAAAGGTTTCCTCTCAACACACACACACATACACACACACACACACCCATGTATTAAATTATTTCACTAGTTGTCACATAATTCATCCAATTCTTGTTACTGTTGCATACTGATCCATCTAGAGTACAAAATGGTTAAGCATTGATGCCAAGATTGATGTCTACGGTAAATGAATTAGTGGTCCGAGGGCTATTTAGATACATGTTTACTTATTAAGTGCTTGAAATACACGCTGTAATACATACTTCTTATAGAATACGCATCACATATGTAATTATAACCACGATAAAGCAGTCTGTAATATAAAATTAATAAAAATATTTTGGCAATATTGTACTTGCAAAAGAAATATAATAAATAAGTCAGGGACAAGGCGTTGCATAATACAAGAAGATCATGTAAAATTACCGCCATTGTATTGGAAATAATATACTGAAAACAAGGCAGTCACGTGGTTTTGTTTGGAATAACTCGAGATAGTACCAGTTTTCATGATTGTATCCTAGTGTTGCAAGATGTTCATAACATGATGACTAGGCCTGATTTATAAATACACCTAGTATTTCCTCGGGTATTATTATAGATGTATACTTATGTGATTATATTTTTACCTGTAACAGAAAAAAGTATGAGTATGTATTGTATGATATCTAGTGTATGCAAAGCACAATAGCAGTATTTCGAAATAAGTCGTATTTTGTTTTTTCCTTGTTTTGATATGGTGATATTCCACAGAACAAGAAAACAAAGATTGAACGAGAAGTTTTTCTTTATTCGCACGCAAAATGTAAAATAAAGTTAATAAAATAATTCATACTTAGATGTAATTGCCAGCAAATTTGATGCGTATAATGTCACTGGCGTAATGTAACTACAAGTTTCTCTTCTTCTTTTACTCTGGTGGTGTTTTATGGTTTGCATAGTTGCCAGATACGCGGGGTTTTTTTTCCCGCCCATTTGGGCTCCTTTCGAAATTTGGTTCCGTGAAAACTTTTTAGATTGTGGGTTGCGGATATTTGTACTGGTCTCAAATTGGTGCTAGTGACGATAATATCTATAAATCTTAATGAATCCATTATTCTGAATGTATCTCCATAGATGTATCTCACATACTTAATTTTTTTTAAAATTCCGGAACCGGAAGAACAAAGCGCGTTTCTAATTCCAAATTTCAATTAAACTAGCATATCACTTTATCAGTGTTATAATATTGTTAAATTTATGGTATCTGGTTCTTATTTAGTCTTCAGTTTTAAATATACAAATACGCGGTTTTTGGACTGCTTTTTAAAGGTACACGTGCGGCAATACAAAATTATGTTTCAACATTGGTGGTTTGACATTTGACATTACTGCTATACTGTTCCAAGCTACAAATGCATGAAAAGGATATAAACCGCGGATTTTGTCTGGACTTAGTGTGTTTGTCGTCTCGATTCCTCACCAAAGAATCAGGTACTATTTTCAGTAACGAGTGTTTCAAGCTCAAGACCGTCAAAGGACTGAAATTCATTATCAACCAATCCCGGCCAGCCAAACTTACATATATTCTATATTATATTCACCCATTTCTAGACTGGCTACCATTTCTCAATACAATTAGCAATGCGAGTTCTTCAAAAAACTGCTAGCTCTGCTGGACTAACGGTACTCATTATATTGAAGAAATGTGAACCAGTCTAGAAATGGGTTAAAAAATAATAGAGGGTATACGTTATGTTTCTCCCCTTGTTATGGGGAAACCAGGTTTGAATAAATTACTCTGTCTATTCTGTCACTCTTTCCATTAGTTTTATACTAAAATGTAGCACTTCAGTTATTTATTCTTCTGTATAATAAATCTTAGAGAACCTTTCATAGACTGTCAAACCTTTTTGTTAAGATTTGGGGATGATGAATCGCATGTGTTGATAGTTTTCTTGAATGTTAGCATCTCTTCATGTTTTGTCTTAATCACAGAATGTCAAAGGCCTCTTATAATTTTGAACTTTCATGTCGCACACTTATTTGTTTGGTTTGATTGATATGCATAGGGATGCACTGCATCTTATTTCTGTGAGAGTCAGCAATACAAGATATGTACTTTTGAAATTAAAACATTTATTATAGCCAGTGAGAGATATAAAAACAAGGCATCATGTAATTTGATATCCTGTGATTTCATACTTGCTAATGTCAACATGTTTGTGTTTCTTTTGTGAAGCATGCATGCAATAGAAAGATAACACGAATATACAAATGACGAAACCAATTATTTTAATTGCAAGAATAAGCCACTAAAAAGTTCAATACAACACGGTCACATTAAACGCGGATGTAATTTAGCTGTATACAGTGGTATCACATAAAATGCCATTACACAATTATCCTGGCACAATCATGACTAATTCTTTCTTACAATTATGCTCTAATATAAATGAGTAAAATACATCTTTTTCTGAAAAAAAATCTGGTTATAGGACACACGGTACTGATTATATGGAATATAATATAATATATACAGGTTTGGTGGTCCATAAGTGGTTAATAATGAAAAGCAAAATGTTAGTAAAAATATCTTTTGAGAGCTTATCCTATCAGTAATTTCAAACAAATATAGACAGTATTATAGTAATGTAATTTTAGTATTTTTACAGGCTTCACATGGGAGTACTCAAAAATGAAAGTAGCACCTGATTCATTGGTACAGAATCGAAAACATGTGTTTCATGCAGATGTTGATAAAAAGAAATGCCGCGGCTCATATGGTGTTCTTCACACATAAGCTTGCATCAAGGATAGTTGTGCATGGATTAATATATGTCTAATCATTAGCACCCAGAAATTTTAAGTTATTGAATTTTGAATATGATGGTGTTTTCATCCATTTACTATGGGAGTTTGATTAGTACCGTGACTCCTCAAAGGTCGTTATTACTTCAGTAAACTAGAATAAAAGCTAGCTCATAATGTGTTTTTGTTTTCGTATGACAAAATATTATTTTTCCCTATTTTAACATTTGTCAAAGTTAGTACTCATTTTACTTAATCAAGTTCAAATCTCGAGCATATGGGCTCAATTATTTCGATCAGCTTTTCTGATTTAGGCGGCACATTGTTTTCCTAATACTACCTACATCTACAATGAAACCAACGGCGCCTATAAGGTAATCAAGTCACTTTATGACACCATAAAATGATAACTGGTGAACGTAAGTTGTCAATTTACAATTCGAAGTTAGAGGTAAATATATTACTGCGCAATCGTTTTAAAGCCATTTGTACTTTTTACTTATATTTGTATATTTTACTTATATTTATATAATAAGTTTGAAATTTTTAAAATACTCACTTTTAGATATCTTAACATATAACATCTCCTCCATAAAGTACAGCCAGGTTTCTGATAAAAATACATTTTACTTTAACATTTAATCAGTTTGCTTCGACTAGATATTATCACTTTAGTGTAAAGTAATGGGTACTTTATTCTACTATCGAATAGGAGGGACGAATCAAATAGATCCATACAATTTTAATATCAGTATGGCAAGAGAAAGATTAGTATTACAATGATATAAAAAGAATATATGATATGCACTATGTGGAACAAGTACATACTAATGCTATAAAGGATTAAATTGTATGCAGATTGCGAATAATAATAATAATAATAATAATAATAATAATAATAATAATAATAATAATAATTAATAATAATAATAATACAAATAATGATAATAATAATAATGATAATAATAATAATAATTGATATCAATAATAATAATGATAATAATAACAACAATAGTAGTAATATTAATAATATAAATAATAATGTTAATAATATCAATAATAATAATAATAATAAGAACAACAATAAAAGTAATAATAATAATATCAATAATAATAATAATAATAATAATAATAATAATAATAATGATAATAATAATAACTAATAATAATAATAATAATAATAATAATAATGACAGCAATAATGATAACACAGAACAATAAAGTCAGTGAAATAAAAGACAATGGCTTATTTTTCTACTTTTTCGTTTTTGGTCAGAGATTATTGTTTAGCTCTGAATTTAAATGTTTCAAAAACATTCTGTTGCTACAATAAATGAATTCCACTTTGTGATCTTGCTTCTTCATGCGTATCCGACATTGAAAGAATACTATCATGAATTATGTAATTGTTAATCTTCAGACTTTATAAACAGTAAATCCGGAAACAAATTCATTTACAGAATTGAACAACTGAAACAGTCGTAACATCCAACGGAGGAACCAGATGATGTTGAAAAAGGTTCACTAATTAGGGCCTTGATTGGTTCGCTCCAGTATCGTTCCAACCAACTGATTTTGAATGTCATGATCTTATGTACTGCTCTCTGTTGACCACCAATGATGATGCTGTCTGTCAGAAGGAGTTGTTTACTGACAGCGCTGATTTCATAGAACTTGTTTTCACTATTCCCACACATTTCGTCGTCTTGAAAAATACATTTGTTCAAGAGTATTTCTGGCGAAAGAAGCAAGCAGAGAGTAAGAAGTCTGGTTTTGTCATCCTCTGAAAGAAAATAGGTGTTATAATTGGTCAGTCTGTACAGGTTTGTGTCGTCATTCAAGTCCAGCACAGTAGTCATGCAGCTTAAATAGTACATCAGTTATGTCCAATGTCTCTCACCCCTAGTTCAGTTCTTTTCAAGAGCGCCATATTTTCAAATGCCCCGTAAGGGAAATAACGATCTGCTGATTCTAGGCTCTGAACTATACTAAACGGACTAACACGTTTTACACGTTAAATAATTTTCAATGACTAGGAAGCTTGATCTAAATACGTTTTTGTGTGAAAAAAAAGGAATTTTAGTAAAATCTATATTTAAAAATGACGAATGAAGAGAAGAATTTGCTACCTCTGATGTGAACTGAAAACGGAGGAAAAATTAGGGACTGAATTTACGAAAGATGAGGTCATGTGAAAACTATCGGACAATTCGACCGTTCAAGTAGCACAAGTGGTTAGAGCGTCCCACTCTGATGTGGAAGGTCGTGAATCCGATCCCCGACCGGGTCATATAATTTGACTGGGTAGGACATGATGCCACGTGCAGGCGGCATCATGCCCTTGTCGCTATTAACTGCCACACTGCAGACATCGTAGGGATTTCACTGGACATTTTTTAAAGCTACGTCAAACATCAAAATCGCACGAATACACACACACACTCACACACACACACACACACACACACACACACACACACACTTCTTAAATTATGGTATTTTAACTTTGGAAGACATATGAAAGTGTACTCAAAACATCCAAGTAACTTACTTTTCCTACTATTATTCAAATTTACCATCTGGATATTGGTTTGGTTTATAAACCGCTAGTATAATAAGATGGAAAAATAAGGGCATGTGCAGCAATTAAGACAAAGGCGATATCTGCAAAAACAAAGATCATCATCATCATCATCATCATCATCAGCATCATCATCGTACATCTACCTAAAATGGAATCTTACGTAATTATCTAGAATGGAATCAGTCTTTATCATGATACCAGACATTTATACCACGTAAATGGTGTTTTACACAAATATTCAGCTAAGCGCAAAGTTGTACAAAAGTGGATAATACATATGTTCGCACCGCGTTTAAGGGTTCTTACTTCATACGTGGAAAATATTACCAAACTTTATCCGTAAATTTTACATTGAATACAGACAAAGTAATAAAACTTCTTTTAGAAAGTGTGTTAAATAGACCATTTTAACGTTATCAAGCCGTGCATGAAGACATGCAAAATGGCAGTCAGTAACCGTAATTTGCACACAGCAACCTGTTCCCTGACAAACTGACCCTTGGTCATTGAATCATTAGATGAGCTTCTTCGTTTTATTCCAGTATTATGAGTACAGAGGAATCGTGCATTAGATTAAATGCATTAATTTCGATGTGTATAATTACATATTCACTGTTGAAGAAAAGAAGGTCTAGTCTTTTGCAATATTGGCTATAGTTTGGAAATGACAAAAAGGTATATTTAACAGTATTTTTGTTTCACACAGAGAGAGAGAGAGAGAGAGAGAGAGAGAGAGAGAGAGAGAGAGAGAGAGAGAGAGAGAGAGAGAGAGAGATTGTTTGCTACTGACGGCATCAATGCACTAAATCAGTATAAACCAAATTATGACAGACTTTGTTATATTTGTAACCGCCTTGAAAATGAATATCATTTTGTCGATGAATGCTGATTGTAAGACGATCTAAGAACTAAATATCTGGAGAAATATTTTCAAAAATTGCAAATATGTTTAAATTACACAACCCTTAAATACCCAAAATGCTATACAGTTGACTAACTTGGCCATTGATATTTATATAAATGTTGTAGGCATAAAAATATCGTGTCGTGTTCAGATGTCTAAATCATAATTTGAGTGTCCACTGTTTCAATATGAATTAGTTACATAACTTTGATTTTATCTTCACGCTATTACCCATTCATTTGACATATCTCTTTATGTTATGGCGTACAACAATGATGGCAAATATATCCACTTCAAAGATGTCTGCAAACGCGATATAAAGCACGTGGGAAGAGCTTGCTCTAGACATACACAGCTGGCGACACTGGTTTGAAAGGCGGCGAGGACAAACTACGCTTGCTAGCTGATGAAAAACGATCTCAGAGGAAGAAGAGGCAGCTCCAACACACACCAGACTACACCATCAAGTGTAGCAACACGCACCAGACTACACCATCAACACCATCAAGTATAGCAAAAAGTTGCACTCCCACGTTGGGATATTTAACCACAGCAGACGCTGCACAACCTACAACCGGGACATCTCTCATGGGAACATCGTCTCTAATGGATGCCAACACAAACAGGCATGTCGCTTTCTCTCTATGGACACTACGTTTTTTTTGTTGTTGTATAAAGTATACAATAGATGGGGATGTGTATTTACTACTCACTATTTAATTCAATCAATTGAAATAAAATTATCCACACTGTCCACTTGGGTTTCTATAATGAATAAAGAGTCTTATGTACAAATCAATTGAAATAAAATTATCCACACTGTCCACTTGCGTTTCTATAATGAATAAAGATTCTTATGTACAAAAGTCAAACACGACAAATAATATAGTTAGCTTACATGAAAAATTTCTATGAACATTTGATATACATGTAGTTGAATTTGCTCTTACCACGACGAATCTCCGCCTTAAACTGTAGACAAATAAATCTTATCTTTCTTCGTTTATGAATTTATTGATATATCCATCGAACGATTCATTAATAAACTCTATGTTTTTGGATCTACACACAAAGAAAAGAAGAACGTAAGAAAAAAAGAAGTTGCGATCTAAACCTATATAGAGCCATCAACATCAAGGCGTATTTCGTTGTTTAAGTCACGTAAGCACTGATGTTTACAATGGAAATAAATAAAGATAAAAATAGGTCAAATGTGTAATATCTTCTTAACACATAAACAAACGTTAGAACGTTGGTACAATTCATTTAATAATTGTGTAATTAAAACAAAACTCATACTTTTTAGTGTACCTCGTTCGATAAATATTCGTCTCCATAAGGGTTTCAGATGTACTCCAAGTGTACGCAAAATTCAATTAATAAGTGCTTGTGTTGATTGTGGCATGAAGATAGAGATGTTTAGGTCACCTTCACTACATATAGGTTATTTGAAATGCTTTTCAAAATATCATTTAGTGGCAAATATTACGAATATCATAACACCTTCGTGTTTATTCCACGAATACACAACCATTACATAAATTAAAACACTGATTTACTGGATTTCTACCAGCAGATTGAAAGAAACCCTCTCTCTATGTTTACACCAGGTAGCTCAGAACTTTCGATCTCTATACTAATGTAGTTGTGTAATATATGCAATTAGCATTATTGCAACACAATAAAAGCCACTGTGAAGTATCAGACTAGTTAGTGATGTTTCTGTTCCGCTATCAGAATGTATAAGTAACATGTTGATCTAAAATATGTGATAGGGTGTGTACATAAAACCTAAGCATGATGCAATCTTAGATCAAAACAAAGTTGAACAGGATATTATTTATTTTTACTTTTTATTTGAAAGGCACTTAGGTATACATACTAACCTAGCGTAATGTTGTGCAGTCTTTCTTTATCTGCATGCCAAAGGTAAACTGAAATAAATAAAACAATTCCTACTTTTGTAATTGTTGGCACATTTTATGGCACAGACGTAATTTAATGATAAGTTTATTTTATTAATTTTTTTGTTTGCTGGTTTAGTATTTTCCATCGCTGCAGTATTGCACTGAGATAGAAGTGTATTGTACAATAACACTCTACGCTAGCCAGTCTGAGCTGATATGATGTTGGGAATCGAACCCGCACGCTTATGTTCAGGGGTCATAAACCTTAACCACTAATCCACCGGTGACTTCTATGCGGAAAGGGGGTAGAAAGTTATGAATATTTCATGTTTGTACAATACCAGTTTATTCAGGTAGAGCTAAGTCACATATGACGCTCAATAAAGTCTTGTGTGTATTTTTTTTAAAAATATGAACGTAACATTAACTTGTGATAGTGTTAAACTAACACTTTACGTAGAGTTTTTTTCTCTCCAGTCATATCACTACGATGTATACAAGGTGGCTGTTTATAATGATGTCTACCACTGGGGTATAATGCCACAGACATATAGCACGATATCCCACCCGGTCACACTATCGTGACACCAGGCCGACTAGTCCTAAATTTATGAGGAGCCATAGCGGACAAAAACATGTCCAATGTGAAAGTTGCAGTTGAAATTTCGATGTCGTATGTCAAAAGATCCAGTATCACGTGTTGGATCAAATTGCATGTCCTTAAAGTTTCATTTTCTAGATCGAGATTGTATATTGTTTATAATGAATTATACAGTGGTGGTTTAAGGTTATTTTCATTTGTCGACGTTTTGCAGAGTATATTTTGAATTAAACAGCGGTGGTTACAATTTCAATATCACATGTCAATACTCCCTAATTCACACTTTGAATGTAACTGTTTCTGTTGAAAGTTTCGTTTCACATACTGAG
Organism: Unio pictorum; assembly: GCA_030141615.1. Taxonomy (NCBI): domain Eukaryota; kingdom Metazoa; phylum Mollusca; class Bivalvia; order Unionida; family Unionidae; genus Unio; species Unio pictorum. Next base: position 4,486,060 of record JARLTB010000169.1, on the reverse strand, counting down.
TATTTCGATTTCCTCTATTGAATTTGACAGCAACGAGAAGCGAGCTTCCTTGTTTAAACATAACGCGGGCCGTTCACGACAGCGACATCTAGTGAAGACGTTCATAGTAATGGTAATCTTTAAACTGTAAATCATTGTTGTTGTTGATGTTGTTGTTGTAGGGTTTAACGCCATTTTCAGCACACGATAGGCTATACATGGCGGCTAGTATTAATGGTGGAGGAAGCTTTCTCACATACCTACATTGGCCGAATCTGAGACTCGAACCCACGCATACAGAGGTGAGATGACAGTGATCCATAACGGAGAGCGCTTTAGACCACTCGGGGCCCCAAACTGCAAATGAATTAAATATAATGGCGCCATATAATTCAATTCACGAATGATGTGTCTTTATGTTCGATATTTTTGAATTGTTCAAGTTGACATTGTTTAATGTTACATTTAACAGCAACACATCATTAAAGCTAGCAGTTCTGACAAGCACAATTAAATGTGTCCGACCACCGCTGTGTAATTTAAGAGATACGATCAAAAAAGTCAACATATGAAATGGAACTTATACCACAATCATTATTTAAATAAAGTTTCTGCACCGGCAAGGAAAACAATATGTCTGTCTCTTTATTCCAGATGTAGCTGTGTCTCATCATCGTGGCGATACTCTTTTAAGAGAGCCTGAACTCTCTCTCTCTATATCTCTCTCTCTCTCTCTCTCTCTCTCTCTCTCTCTCTCTCTCTCTCTCTCCCTCTCTCTCTCAACATGGACATTGACGTTCCTTAACTTACGAGCAATTCCTTCTCATAGCTAAAATATTAACAACTTTTTCATAACACCACAATCAGTGTAATTCAATGTGTCCAACTGATACTCTCGACATTTGACATTAACATTTCAACAACCGACGTGTAATTCCGATGATAAAATCTACAAGCTCGACATTAGACATCGAATTTTCAACCAGCGCTGTGTAATTCAACAGATGAAATCTAAATACTCAACATATGAAATGGAACTTTGAACATAAACTCTTTGAACCAACAAGAAATATATATATATATATATTATTTTGTCGGACTATTGGTATACCAGTCAGAGGCGTAGCTATGATATTTTGCGCCCGGGGACGAACTATAAAATTGGCGCCCCAGTCCCCCGGGCGCCAAGGTATAGAGGCGCCAAAATAAGGCTTACAACGTTACATTATAATATAATGTAACGTTGTAAGCCTCATTTTGGAGCCCCTGTACCTTGGGGCCCGGGGGACATATGAACCCCCATGCCCCCGCCTAGCTACGCCTCTGATACCAGTCTTCGGTAAACATGTCCTAGGTACTACTACTATAATTAGAACAAGGTTATTTGTGTTAGTAGCTATCGAGCCAAGTAATATCGAGTATCACGTGTTGAACGTGGTATAGTCGATTTCAATCTTCCTACGTGTACACAAAATTGTTACCTGATCACCTGTGCATCACGAGTTGTTCTCTAATCTTTCTATATCAGTTTGATGTAAAAATAATTTTTTTTTTAAAATCTGGGCAAACACTAACGAACTATATGATAATGTATTTAGGCCATCGGTTATGTGTTACTTGCTGTCGAGCCTGTCAATATTGTGATGCCGAGTTACAGATAATTCAATTGTAAAACAGACCCCTGGATTTTGTGTTGAAATTTAAAATAGACACAAAGTGAAACATGCCACTTGATAGGTTTTATTATTGGTAGATGGATACATAAAGTAATTGTTGCTTTAAATACAAAGTCTGTAGGCACTAACATAACTCGAAGGTAAGTTTCTATAGATGTAAAACTGGACTAGTAAACAACCATATCGCATAAAAAATCTTTTATTAATACGTACATAAATGACACAAATCCCCAGCATAATCAATTGGACGTATTACGCAGATCTTCTTGTGCTTTTGCGTAATATCTCAGATTTAAGAATAACGTAAGTCAAAGGCATTATCTCTTTGTCATAAAATATGGATGTGGATGAGTTACTGGAGTCAAATCTGAACAATAAATATCATGTATATCATGCAAGATTCTATACATTAAATAATCAGCATTAAAAATGGATTGCATTCATTTAAGACCGGTGCTTACGGCATGATATGTTAATCAGCATTAAAAATGGACGTTTGCTTTCCTTTAAGACCGGTGCTTAGGGCATGACATGTTAATCAGCATTAAAAATGGACGTTTGTATTCATTTAAGACCGGTGCTTAGGGCATGACATATTAATCAGCATTAGAAATGGACTGCATTCATTTAAGACCGGTGCGTAAGGAATTATGTTAATCAGCATTAACAACATTTAGTTTAAGTTTGACACCGTTATGTTGATCGTCGTATTTACATTTAGTTTAATTTTGACACCGTTGCATGTACAATCATGAAAATGTTGCTCTTTGTATTAATATGTAATTCAGTTTTGACACCGTTGTATGTACAATCATGAAAATGTTGATCATTGTATTGATCTTGGAGGATACTACTCACCATTGATAAAAGCAGGTCATTGTGACATATAATAGTCGGACAAAACGAGACTATGGGCTCATTCATGTCGTTATTACAAGAGCATGGCGCACTCTTTCCGTATGACAAAAGATGAGCAGACATGACCACTTTTTATCGAGCTATGCTGGCCTTGCATTGAGCTCGCATCAAGAAACGAATGTCGCCTGCAAAGTTCGTTATCTTTGCTGTGGATCTTGTAATAAAGCATCTGAAAAGCCTCGCAACTTCCTTTGTGACCTCACTACTAATTAGAGACGTCTGATATCTGTTTGCATCAGAGTGATAGTATAATGACTGAAGACAAAGGATGGCGAAATAATGGCACATAATCCTTGCTAATAGGCTTTCTTTGAACAAAACGGAAGGTCATTTTGTATTAGATAATAATACAATAACATCAACTGAAATATCAGGCTTATCTTGTGTCATAAACGTCTCACAACGAAAAAAAAATAATGGCTATTTTCTCGTTGAAGGCCGCATTGCAGACATATATTATAAGGCAGAGGGAAGGAGAGACTGGTTCTATTCTGTGTGTGTGCATGTAGTTGATGAGGCCATCCCTTGCACGGAAGGTTCTTTGGCATAAGTGATGGTGATGAGTGGAACATCTCAAGGATGGTTGATGGCACGGGATTTTGATGCTTGAATCTGATGTCCCGCTAGATTCGCACAACATGCAGTCTTTGAGCATGGAGGAACGCTATGTTACTCGATCGCTTGATGTTTTCTCATAGGAATCGGGTTAATGTTAAACACTTTCAATGCAGCATTCAGAATATCTTAATCAGCCGGTGGTCTGGCACGAGTAGATGTCCCGCCTAGTGTAACTGGGACTGCATCAGGATGCAGGATGATCTGGATGCTGGGGAGACCTGATTGGGCAAGTTCTTCAGTGTCTGGAACCTTGTGCTGCCGCTTGATGTTGAGGATGTTCCTAAGACTTCAACTTCCTGGCGTGGCGTTGATACACGGTCCACGTTTCGCATGTGTAAAGTAGTGTGAGGAGCACAGTTGCCATGTAGACCTTTAGTTGGGTATGGATGTTGATGCCTCTTCTATTGCAGACGTTGGCATACAGTGTACCGACAGTTGCAAAGGTTCTGGCAATGCGAAGGTTCACATCGTCGTCAATAGTGACGCTCTATGATAGTGTGCTGCCTGGGTAGGTGAAGCGGTTTACTACGTTGAGTCTTGGCCTTTGATGGTGATGATGGGCTAAACGTAGAGCTCTCCAGTGTCCCGCAGATTTAGTCTTATTGGTGCTGATGGCGGGAGCAAAGCTTCTGCATGAGCTGAATAACTTGTGAACGCAGCATTGCAGGTCGGTTTCTGAGCTAGCATCGAGGGTGCAATCATCAGCAAATAAGACATCCGTGTTGGTGTTTGTCATAACCTTGGTTTTCACTTGAAGCATCCTTGGGTTGAATATTTTCCGATCTGTACGGTATCTGATGCCAATTTTAACACTGTGCTGTGCATGTTCTCGTGGAATGACATGATGACAGCAAGTAGACGTGGGGGGCAGCCAATCTTCTGCAGGATTCTGATGAGTCATCTCCGACTGACCAGGTCAAATGCCTTCGTCAGGTCTATGAAGGCAATGTAGAGGGGCATCTGCTACTCATGACACTTCTCCTGCAGCTGACGTAGTGAGAAGATCATGTCTACAGTTGACCTGCCGGCTCGAAATCCACACTGGGACTCTGGGTAGACGCGGGAGGCTAGGATCTGCAAGCGCACCAAGGCAACACGGGCGAAAGCCTTTCCGACAACACTGAGGAGGGAAATGTCCCTGTAGTTGTTGCAGTCGCTACGGTCTCCCTTGTTCTTGTACAAAGTGACGATGTTGGCGTCACGCATGTCCTGTGGGATGTATCCCTGTTCCCAACAGAGGCAGAGGAGTGCGTGTAGCGGCTGGAGCAGAGCTGGTTTCCCACTCTTGAGGACTTCAGGCGGAATGCCGTCGCTTCCAGGAGCCTTCCCACAGGCAAGGCAGTCTATGGTTTTTCCGAGCTCTTCCAGGGTGGGCTGTGTGTCTAGTTCCTCCCTGACAGGCAAGTCTAGAATGGCATCCAGGGCAGTGTCAGTGACGTTGTTTTGGGTTTCATATAGCTCGAGATAGTGTTCAACCCATAGCTGCAGTTGTTTACTCTGGTCGGTGATGTCTTCACCTGTCTTGGACTTGAGGGGGGGGGCGGTCTTTGAGATGGAGGGGCCTGTCTCCTTCTTGATGTCCTCATACATTCCTCTTGCATCCCCGTTGTCGGCAGCTGTCTGTATACTGTTACAAAGGTTAAGCCAGTATATGTTAGCACAGTGGCGGGCAGTCTTCTGGGCGTTCTTCCTTTCATTCCTGAGTGCTTGCAATGTTCTTGGGCTAGGTACAGCCTTGTATGCCAGGAGGGCTTTCCTCTTTGCCTCAGTCACGGACTCCATCTCCTCCCAGTTTGCCTCATACCAGTCGGCGTTTTTCCGTTCCCTCTTCCCGTAAGCTATGATGGTTGAGTTGTACACAGAGTCACAGAGATGGGCCCACTTGGAGTCAATGGTGTCGTAAGGTGTCGCTTTGGTGAGAGCTTCTTGCACATTGCTGATGAACTGCGGTGTTTTCTCTGGGTTACTTGCACAGCAGGTGTTGATGCGAGGGTGGCCCTTCTTCTTGGCATGGTGCAGCTTCTAAGTAATATTCGCACCTTACTGACCACAAGGGATGGGCCGTGTAGCAGTCGGCACTGTGGTAGCTGCGGGTTAGGAGGACGCTTGCCAGTTCCGTACGCCTGGTGATGACAAGGTCTAGCTGGTGCCAGTGTAGTGAACGTGGGTGTCTCCAAGACACCTGGTGGATCTCCTTGCATTGGAAGAAAGTGTTGGTCACACATAGGCTGTTGGAGCAGCACATCTCCAGAAGTCGCTCCCCGTTCTCGTTGATCTTGCCCCTTCCATAAACTCCAAGACAGGCCGATCAGGCCTCATGGTCGGCTCCCACTCTAGCATTGAAGTCTCCTAGCAAGTAAAGGGTTTCGTCTTCTGGAATGCGTGATATCGCCTGATCCAGAGCCTCATAAAACTTGTCTTTCTCCTCGTGGGTAGAGCGGAGGGTTGGGGCATACACGCTGAAGATGTGGACCGGGCCTAAGGATGTTGACAGCCTGAGGGCAAGGATTCTCTCAGTACCTGATGATGGAGGTTGAATGAAGGCAACTGGCGTGTTCTTTATGGCAAAGCTTTCACCGTGCTGCCTAGGTTCATTTGAGGGCTTCCCCTGCCAAAAGAACGTGTAATTGATTTCCCTGATGGTGCCGCTGTCATCAAGTTGGGTCTCCTGGAGACGGGCAATGTCGATGTTCAGTCGGGAGAGTTCTCTGTCAATGACGGCAGTCTTCCGTGCATCGTCGATCTGTTGTAGTTCATTGGTCAGTCCAGGACACATGGTCATAACGTTCCAGGTCGCAAAACGAAGTGCAGGAGTTTTCTTATTTCTTCTTTTAGTTCTTCCTGGTGCGGAGTTTTGTGGCCCACTTGTCGAGATGGTTCTCTAAGCTCCACACACCCAGTGAAGCAGGCAGGCCATGGCGGGAAGCACCTTACTGACTGGGGGCTGCCCAGCTTAAGGCGGGCGGTAGCTGTCCAGTGAGACCTGATGATCTCTCCCACCGTCAGAAGTAACCCCTGGCGCCAAGCTCTACGCCAATCGAGCTTTGAACCGGTAAACTGCTACTTCTCGTGTTGTGCCGACGTCATACGACGACGCTGGAGTGTCCTGTCCAGTGGAGCTACGAAGCCTGGGCAGGGTGGTATGGAGAATCAGCTGTTGCCCATGCAGCAGATCTCCCCATTCCACGCAGCTGGTGGGCCCAAGGGAACGACAAATATCGATACAGCTTGGCACCAACGGCGTCGCAGGAGTTGCCGGAATGACATTGAGGTCAATGTCATACCGCCTTAGGGACTCCGTCTCCGGATTTTTTGTTGGGGTTTACTCCCTTAGCCTTTCACATGAGTGTGGATAGCCGCAAGGCAGCAGAGGTTGGGAATCAGAGTTTTCCTTCTCCTAGATGAGCTACCATCCAAGGTTTACGAGTCCCATTTACCCGAAGCAACTGGTTTTAAGGCGCAAGTGGCCCGCCTTCACCCCTTCTCCTGTTGGTGGATAACGCGCTCCGCCAGGCTTCAGATCTAAGCCACTCGTGAAGGTCAGGAGCTGGATTTTAGTTGACAGAGGCAGTCAGAGACGCAAGCCGTATGGGGGATTTAACTGGAGTGGGGCGCTTGTCTCCCACTCCCTCCCCGGCAATGTCAACCTTAGACCACCATATATATAAGCATATTATAATATCATAAAGGTCGGTATGTTAACTGATGTGAATAGAACATATAGGTATGTCCAGTATGCATATGAGCGGCCTATCACAATTAAAATTAAAGTGGAAAACATCAAGAAGAAACATACTCGTATGCACAATGTCAGAAAATAGACAAGATCAGCGTCCTTATTTACCTTTTGTCTTCTTTTTTATAATAATTTACAGTAACATTGTCTTCGTTCAAGTTGAAGATACATTTAAGCACGAGACAAATGTGTTTTGCTGGAATTTTCAATAACATAATATCTCATTTTAAACTAAATTTTTATATGACCATGTAACTATTTCAAAGGTACCTTTCCGGTTGTCTAGCGTCCGCTTTGGATGCGTCAGGCCATGGGTTCGAACCCCGGCCGAGTATTGCCAACGACTTATAGGAAAATTGTACCTACAGCTGCTTTGCTCGGCGCTCAACATTAAGAGGTTAGTACTATGACTGGTCAGCCTTATGGCTGGATAATGTGACTTGGTGGGACATGAGTATGGGCATTATGCCCCAGTGTTAAACATCACTATAAACCGCAACACTGCATACGAGGGATATGACAGAATTTCTTTTAAATCTACGTTTAAAAAAAACAGATCACACACACACACACAGACAAACACACACCGACACACACATTAACACACACAGACACGCACACACACTTCTAGGTTCATAGTTTCAGACTTAGAAACGCAACAATCTAATATATATATATATATATATATATATATATATATATATATATATATATATATATATATATATATATATATATATATATATATATATATAGTGAGAAGATCATGATCTTCTCACTACGACAGCTGCAGGAGAAGTGTCGTGAGCAGCAGATGCCCCTCTACATTGCCTTCATAGACCTGACCAAGGCATTTGACCTGGTCAGCCGGAGCGGACTCTTCAGGATACTTAAGAAGATAGGCTTTCCCCCACGACTGCTCGCTATCATAACATCGTTCCACGAGAACATGCACAGCACAGTGTGCTTCAACGGCGCAACATCAGAGGCCTTTCCAGTCAGCAGCGGAGTGAAGCAAGGCTGTGTCCTCGCGCCAACTCTCTTTGCCATCTTCTTTTCCATTCTCCTCCAGTACGCCTTCAATGACTGCAGCGAGGGTGTGTATATACACACCAGGACTGACGGAAAGCTGTTTAACATCGCCCGTCTCCTTGCAAAGACTAAAGTTACAAAGGTTCTCATCCGTGAATTGCTCTTCGCCGACGATGCAGCCTTGACATCACACACAGAAGATGGACTGCATCAGCTAGTATGCCGCCTCTCCCACGCCTGCAAGGAGTTCGGACTGACCATCAGTCTGAAGAAGACGAATGTAATGGTGCAGGACGCAGACTCCTCTCCCACCATCGCCATTGATGGGTACAACCTGGAAGTTGTTGAGGACTACACATACCTTGGGTCCACCATCTCCAACTCGCTCTCCGTTGATACTGATGTAAATGGCCGGATTGCCAAGGCATCAGCAGTTATGGCGAGACTGAACCAGAGGGTCTGGGACAATCACAACCTCACCGAGAAGACCAAACTGCGCGTCTACCAGGCATGCGTGCTCAGCACACTCCTTTACAGCAGCGAGGCATGGACCACCTACGCGAGTCACGTGAGGAAACTCAACAGCTTCCACCTGAGATGCTTGCGGCGCATTCTGCGTATCCAGTGGCAGGACAAAGTTCCCAACACAGAGGTTCTGAAATGCACTGGCATGAACAGCATGTTCTCCATTCTCAGCGAGAGGCGCCTTCGCTGGCTAGGCCATGTTAGGAGGATGGATCCAGGCCGCATACCCAAGGACCTGCTGTACGGCGAGCTAGTAAAAGGTGCACGAACGACTGGAAGGCCACGTCTGCGATACAAAGATGTCTGCAAAAAGGACATGAAGACAGCCAACATCAACATAAACAATTGGGAGAGCTGTGCTGACGACCGCTCCGCGTGGCGTCTTGCTGTCAGACAGGGCACTCAGAAAGCTGAGGAGATGTGAAACACAAACCTCGCTGCAAAAGAGAGCCAGGAGGAAGACGAACCAAAAACATCCTCAGCAAGCATCAGCATACACCTGCAGCAAGTGCAACAGAGACTTCATTCAAGGGTCGGACTCTTCAGCCACTCGCGAAGGTGCAGATAGGACACCCAAATCGGAAGCTACACCATCGTCTCTCGAAGACGAACGGATGCCGACGATATATATATATATATATATATATATATATATATATATATATATATATATATATATATATATATATATATATAGAGAGAGAGAGAGAGAGAGAGAGAGAGAGAGAGAGAGAGAGAGAGAGAGAGAGATGGCCTGGTCTAATATGTAGACACATAGATCATACAATTATACGATTAGACAATTATACGATTAGAAGGAAATAAAAGAAAATAGACAACGAGAACAAAATCACAAACGTTTACCAGTTCTATTTGTAGAGTAATTGATTGGTTCATATCCTCTTGCCCGCAACCATCAGAATTTGAACATTTTAAGCTACTTTATCTACATCTTACACTTACACGCTGAAATAGAAAGAGATTAAATACCAAGTGCCATCAGAAAAATAGCTATATTTATTACGGACTTATTGTTGTTTATGGAATGCATACAAGGTCGGAGAAATGCTTCAGATTATGATACTATTTTGTAAGACTTTTGGTTGTTTCTGTCTCTCTTTCACTCTTTGTATAGTTATGTATTTCTTTTCACTATGTGTCTCTGTATATGTCTCTGCATCGCTCGCTCTCTCTCGCTCAGATTTGCAAATATATTTTAATATATATTAATTCGTTCACGTTCTAGCAGGTTTGTTACTGTGTTGTTTCTTAGCGCCCCGATTGGGTACGTATTTACAGCTATAACCTGCCAGAGAAATCTACACAATATAGATAGTTAAATAATATTGTATAATAAGATATATTTTGTAGTGAGGTGCATATTACAGCATTAATCTAGTTTCCTAAACTGATATTTTCCAAGTCAGAGATATGAACCACCGTCAGAGAGAACTATAATGGAAACAAAATAATATGCTTAATAAGTAAAAACACTCTGTAATATGCACCGCCTTGAATTCACATTAAAACGTATTAACTTGTTTCGTATTAACTATTGAAAAGGACACTGGGTTCGTGAATATTATGGCTATCGATTATTTGAGCATATGACACCCATGTGCATCTTAGGCGTAAATGACACTACCACTCTGATAAGATTTTGGACTGATAGTTTAGTGTGGGGATTTGATAGTAAATAACTAGGTGCTGGCTAGTAAATAACGTGATGTTGGTGACTCTAAGAACGTCTCGGATGCTACTTAATTGGGTATAGATAGTATATAATTAAGTGATGACTGCTAGTTTTAACATAACATTTCTCGTTTACCCATGTACAAGCCCACACCTGAAATAAAGGAATGATGTACATGCATTGACCTTTCTTAACATAGGGTGTTTGTGCCTTTCTGTGTCTACTGTAAAAACGATTAATTCTTTTACCATTGTAATAGTCTGTCATGGTCTTTAATCATGACCAATATAAATTGGCAAAACTAATGGCAAACACAATTCCAGTCATTGTAAGTTGGGTACATTTGTAATATTTGTGGCTACAAAATCTGTATAGACGCATACTGTTCGAACATTACCATAAATATATGGCCATAATATGTTAGTTTAACACTATTACAAGTTAAACTTTACTCTCAGTATCTACTAGGTCACATTTTTATTCACTGGATAAACTCTGTACCAATTTTCTGACCATGACGTAATTAAAGCCGTCATTGTATGCTGACGGAATTGATACATTTTGTTACATTTAACTTCTTTTATACTTGTGTTGTGAAAAGGTTTCTATGACGTATCTTAAACTGCTGTATTAAGGAAATTGTCCTAAATTAAAGACATGGCTATGCGCATTGAGAGAGAGAGAGAGAGAGAGAGAGAGAGAGAGAGAGAGAGAGAGAGAGAGAGAGAGAGAGAGAGAGAGAGAGAGTAGGATCGTAACGAGGTGTCACTTGTAATGGTGTGGATACAGCTACATTGGGGAAGTTGACAAGCGGAGATACATAGATGCTGTAATGATCCATCTCCTTGAAGTTCCGACGAAACGGGCTCATTTTATTGAGATAATCAACATATAAAATTACATTAAATTTACATAAACATATATTACAGATAAAAGAGATACAAATAAAAGAAAGATATTCCATCTCTTACCAGCATCATATATTTGTATGATTTCTGTCTGCTAGAATATAACACATAAATAAATATAGAATAAATTCACAATAACTAAGAATAAAAATTCAATATTTCAGACTAATACTAGTTAAACACTAAACATTCATGTACTGTATAGAAATTCGTAGGCAGACGGCATCTTACCTATAATGATAAAAGTCTTACTTAAATACCAACGAAACGGGCTGGTTGTTCCAATATCACGGCTTCAAATGCACAGTCTAGCAGGACGTGGCAAAATATGGTGATACGCCCAGCTCTTGTGTTTCGCCAGAATCTCAAAGTGAGATTTCATTGTATTTTAGAGACTACAGACTGGGTCTAAGTACGTCATTAGACGGTCAATATGATACATCAGCCTTCGTACTCACTCACAAAGTATCTCTGACATTTGTTAGTCCGTAACCTCCAGAATATACCAAGTGTACTTTGCTGACCTCAAGATCTAAGAGAAATGTACAGTGCAAGAGAGTTTTACCTTAGTTCAAAAGGGCCTAATCTTTTTTTTATAATAGTATATAACTGCGATAAATAAATAAATGAAATTAATTTTTATATATTTTAGTAGAAAATTACTTTCAATATAATTTAATGAAAAAATAATTTTAATACAATTTAGAGAAAATTTCAAACGTACCAATTTTTCTAAACATCCTGCCCTAATACTTACATTTATTTCCAATTTGAGAACAAGGTCAACTCGCAAAGTTAAATATATGGGGTAAACGATTCAGTTGTCCGAATCCATTAAGTGAGTCATCAACAGCAATATGAAAAGAAACATATTCGTCTACTGTAGAAATTTCAACACTATCAAATATACACAAGCAGTTTTATATCTCAAATCGTACTTTGCGACATTTCAAGGTACTTTACATGATATGAAATAGTGGCATTAAGCTCTAGTCCCAGTAGATTCAACGACTGGATTTTTGCCAATGTTTGGATGGTCCATAAGTTACTGTTCAACGACTGGATTTTTGCCAATGTTTGGATGGTCCATAAGTTACTGTTCAACGACTGGATTTTTGCCAATGTTTGGATGGTCCATAAGTTACTGTTCAACGACTGGATTTTTGCTAATGTTTGGATGGTCCATAAGTTACTGTTCAACGACTGGATTTTTGCCAATGTTTGGATGGTCCATAAGTTACTGTTCAACGACTGGATTTTTGCCAATGTTTGGATGGTCCATAAGTTACTGTTCAACGACTGGATTTTTGCCAATGTTTGGATGGTCCATAAGTTACTGTTCAACGACTGGATTTTTGCCAATGTTTGGATGGTCCATAAGTTACTGTTCGGTTCCAGGAACAGCGGCATGTAAATTGGGTTGTTCGACCATCAATGCTTTACCTAGGGCAAGGTTTATCTGGCAGGTATTATAGGGAGTGTCACAAGATTGCGTTATCTTAATAAACATTAGAAGCACGTGCATCAAAACACTAATAAATCCTTGACCACGTAGGCAAAATATCAATATCGGTGGTATCAGATTTGAGTAAACTAAACCGATGTTATTGAGTCGAATCACTGAATAAAACTACACACAAATTTCGGGATGAATAAACCTGAAATAAAGTGCATAATGTATAATGTTATTATAACTTTGAACATGATTTAATTATATTAACTTTATTTTTTTAGCTTTGAAATAAATCTGAAAATAATACCGATAAAACTTCAACTTAGTTTGTGCAAAATAAAAACTCATGCAACAGTTTTCAACATAAATTTATTTAAACTAAACGGATCAGTCCTGATACGACGTATAATGCAAGGCATCTTCAAACAATCATAAAGAAAATTCTTTGCAACGAAATGATTTTTTTAAAATTTTAATCTCTCGACACAAGTTCACCATTCTGAACGGCGATTTTAACGTATAACATATGGATAATAATTATCTCAAAGAAAAAACATAAATATCAGATGCAAGAGTTAGAGAATTAACTGATTTAACTGCTTGCTATAAAAATGAGACAAATTACTCCAAGCATCGATATGTTTCGAGCGTATTCCTTCATCCAGCGAAAGATGAAAATAACCCAGAATTTTTACAATTGTAAGTAGTTGTGTGAAAAACCTATTTGAGACTGATCATGTTAAGCATGCATGGCAGACCATTGAGGTGGAAAGTTCTTCCTTATTCATCTTCCTATTGCATGTAACTACACGCTTCCTCGTAGCCGCTGCATGTCACTACACGCTTCCCTGTGGATGAAGCATGTCACAACACGCATCCCCGTGGATCATGCATGTTACAACATGCATCCCCGAGGATGATGCATGTTACAGAACGCATCCCCGTAGCCATTGCATGTCACAACTCGCATCCCAGTGGATGATGCATGTCACAACACCCATATCAGTGGCCGCTGAATGTCGCGAAACAGGCATTCCCGTGGACACTGCATATAATAATACGCATCCCCATGGCCACTGCATATCACAACACGCATCCCCATGGCCACTGCATATCACAATATTTCATACACGCGTCCCCGTCAACACATCATGTTACTACATGTATCTCCCATTAAGGTAATAATTTAGTATATATATATATATATATATATATATATACATTTCATCTCTTGGATAAAAAACTTTAGTATTTTCACTCGTGGCTTCGCCACTCGTGAAAATACTGAGTTTTTCATCCACTCGATGAAATATATCCGTTATTCACTCGTTTCAAGCAAATATCCTCTATATATATATATATATATATATATATATATATATATATATATATATATATATATATATATATATATATATATATATATATATATATTATTTTCATGCAATGTTTAGTTTAATGTAATATATATGGGTCATGGGGGTAATATAACGTATTTTTGTCAGTCTGTATGTTTTTTTCCTTTAGATTATTATTTTTTCTTCACATCAAGCTCGCGTCGAGCACCTGTGGTTTTACCCAGTAACATAAACGTACGGATGACTGAATTGTATGATATCTAGTGTATGCAAAGAACAATGGCAGTAATTCGAAATAAGTCGTATTTTGTTTATTCCTTGTTCTGATATGGTGATATTCCACAGAACAAGAAAACAAAGATTGAACGAGAAGTTTTTCTTTATTCGCACGCAAAACGTAAAATAAAGTTAATAAAATGATTCATACTTAGATGTAATTGCCAGCAAATTTGATGCGTATAATGTCACTGACGTAATTTAACGACAAGTTTCTCTTCTGCTTTAACTCTGGGGGTGTTTGGTGGTTTGCAGAGTTGCCAGATACGCGTTTTTTCTCGCCCAATTGGGCTCCTTTCGAAATTTGGTTGCGTGAAAACTTTTTAGATTGCGGGTTGCGGTTTTTTGTGCTGGATTATGATTTGTGTCGCCGTAATTTAGACTGCATCAAATTGCTATTAAATTCTACGCATTCAATTTCAAATTGGCGCGAGTGACGATAATATCTAAAAATCTTAATGAATCCATTATTCTGGATGTATCTCCATAGATGTATCTCACATACTTAATTTTTTTGTTGATATTCCGGAACTGGAAGAACGAAGCGCGCTTCATATTCCAAATTTCAATTAAAGTAATTTATCACTTTATCAGTGTTATAATATTGTTAAATTTATGGTATCTGGTTCTTATTTGCTCTTCAGATTTTAATGTATATTAATATTGGGCGGTTTTGGGGCTGCTTTTTAAAGGTATACGTGTAGGAATTTAAAAATGTATCTGGCAACATACTGTTCCAAGCTACAAATGCATGAAAAGGATATAAGCCGCGGATTTTGTCTGGACCTTGGTGTGTATGTCGTCTCGATTCATCACCAAAGAATCAGGTACTATTTTCAGTAACGAGTGTTCCACGCTCAAGACCGTCAAAGGACTGAAGTTCATTATCAACCAATCCCGGCTAGTCAAACTCACATATATTCTACTTTATCTTCACCCATTTCTAGACTGGCTACCATTTCTCAATACAATTAGCGATGTGAGTCCTTCAAAGGACTGCTAGCTCCCCTGGACAAACGGTACAAATCATATTGAAGAACTGTGAACCAGTCTAGAAACGGGTGAAGAAATAATAGAGTATATACGTTTCGCCCCCACCCCCCCAGTTGTGGGGAACATTACCATGTTTGAAGAAATTATTCTGTCTATTCTTTGCGTCCTCACCCTTCCCGTTAGTTTTATACTAAAATGTAGCACTTCAATTATTTATTCTTCTGTATAATAAATCTCAGAGAACCTTTCATTGACTTTCATACCATTTTGGTAAAATTTGGGGGTGATGAGTCGCCTGTGTTGATAGTTTTAAATTTTTTGGAATGTCAGCATCTCTTCATGCTTCATGGGTATGTGTACTTGTCTTAGTCACAGAAGGGCAATGGCCTCTTATCATTTTGACATTTCATGTGGCACACTTATTTGTTTGGTTTGATTGATATGAATAGGGATGCACTGCATCTTATTTCTATGAGAGTCAGCAAGAAAAGAAATGCAATCTTTAAATTTAAAACATTTAAAACATGTATTATAGACAGTGAGATATGAAAAGACAAGGCACCATGTAATTTGATACCCTGTGATGTCATACTTGCTAATGTCAACATGTTTGTGTTTATTTTGTGAAGCATGCATGCCATAGAAAGATAACACGAATATACAAATGCAGAAACCAATTATTTTAATTGCAAGAATAAGCTCCTAAAAGTTCAATACAACACGGTCACATTAACTGCGGATGTAATTTAGCTGTATACAGTGGTATCACATAAAATGCCATTACACAATTACCCTTGCACAATCATGACTAATTCTTTCTTACAATTATGCTCTAATATCAATGAGTAAAATACATCTTTTTCTTAAAATATAAAATCTGGTTAAAGGACACACGGTACTGATTATATGGAATATAATATAATATATACGGGTTTGGTGGTCCATCATGGTTAATAATGAAAAGCAAAATTTTAGTAAAATTATCTTTTGAGAGCTTATCCTATCAGTAATATAAAACAAATATAGACAGTATTATATTGATGCAATTTTAGTATTTTTACAGGCTTCACATAGGAGTACTAAAAATTGAAATAAGCACCTTATTCATTTGGTACATAACCAAACACGTGTTTCATGCACATGCAGATAAAAAGAAATGCCGCGGCTCATATGGCGTTCTCCACACAGAAGCTTGCACCAAGGATAGTTGTGCATGAGAAATATAGGTCTGATCATTAGCACCCAGACATTTTAAGCTACTGATATTTAAATATGATGGTGTTTCCATACGTTTACTATGGGAGTTGAATTAGTACCGTGACTCCTCAAAGGTCGTTATTACTTCAGTACACTAGAATAAAAGCTAGCTCATAACATGTTTTTGTTTTCGTATGAAAAAAACATTATTTTCATAATTTTACTTAATCAAGTTCAAATCTCGAGCATATGGGCTCAGTTATTTCGATCAGCTTTTCTGATTTAGGCGACACATTGTTTCCCTAATACTACTTACCTGTAAAGTGAAACCAACGGCGCCTATAAGGTAATCAAGTCACTTTATGACACCATAAAATGATAACTAACGAACGTAAGTTGTCGATTTACAATTCATTTTTAAAGGTAAATATGTTACTGCGCAATAATTTTAAAGCCATTTATACTTTTTACTTATATTTGTATATTGTACTTATATTTTATATATTAAGTTTGAAATTATTCAAATACCCACTTTTAGATATCTTAACATATAACATCTCCTCCATAAAGCACAGCTAGGTTTCTGATAAAAATACATTTTACTTTAACATTTAATCAGTTTGCTTCGACTAGATATTATCACTTTAGTGTAAAGTAATGGGTACTTTATTGTACAAATCGAATAGGAGGGACGAATCAAATACATCCATACAATTTTAATATCAGTATGGCAAGAGAAAGATTAGTACTACAATGATATAAAAAGAATATATGATATGCACTATATTATATAATAATAATAATAATAATAATAATAATAATAGAAAAAATGATCACACAGAGCAATAAAGTTGGTGAAATAAAAGATACAATGGCTTACTTTTCTACCTTTTTTTTTGGTCAGAGATTATTGTTTAGCTCTGACTTTAAATGTTTCGAAAACATTCTGTTGCTACAGTAAATGAATTCCACTTTGTGATCTTGCTTCTTTATGCGTTATCCGGCATTGAAAGAATACTATCATGAATTATGTAATTGTTAATCTTCAGACTTTATAAACAGTAAATCCGAAAAAAGTTTCATTTACAGAATTGAACAGTTACAACCGCAACAGTCATCAGAGGAACGGGATGATCTTGAAACAGTTGGTGGCTGTATACTATTATACCCTGGATATCTTTGAATAGTTGGCGTTTCCGGTTCACTAATTAGGGCCTTGATTGGTTCGCTCCAGTATCGTTCCAACCAACTGATTTTGAATGTCATGATCTTATGTACTGCTCTCTGTTGACCACCAATGATGATGCTGTCTGTCAGAAGGAGTTGTTTCCTGACAGCGCTGATTTCATAGAACTTGTTTTCACTATTCCCACACATTTCGTCGTCTTGAAAAATACATTTGTTCAAGAGTATTTCTGGCGAAAGAAGCAAGCAGAGAGTAAGAAGTCTGGTTTTGTCATCCTCTGAAAGAAAATAGGTGTTATAATTGGTCAGTCTGTCCAGGTTTGGGTCGTCATTCAAGTCCAGCACAGTAGTCATGCAGCTTAAATAGTACATCAGTTTAGCTCTTGGGTCATTAGGGACAGCGACGCTACGTCCAATGTCTCTCACCCCCTAGTTCAGTTCTATTCAAGAGCGCCATATTTTCAAATGCCCCGTAAGGGAAATAACGATCTGCTGATTCTAGGCTCTGAACTATACTAAACGGACTAACACGTTTTACACGTTATGTAATTTACAGTGACCTGGAAGCTTGATCTAAATACGTTTCGTGTGAATATAAAAGGATGTTTAGTAAAGTCTATATTTAGAAATAACGAATGAAGAGATGAATTATCTACCTCTGATGTGAACTGAAAACAGAAGAAATATTAGGGACTGAATTTACGAAAAATGATAACATGTGAAAACTATCTGACAATTCGACCGTTCAAGTAGCACAAGTGGTTAGAGCGTCCTACTCAGATATGGAAGGTCTCGAATTCGATCCCCGACCGGGTCATATAATGTGACTGGGTAGGACATGATACCACATGCAGGCGACATCATGCCCTTGTCGCTATTAACTGTCACACTGCAGACATCGTAGGGATTTCATTGGAATTTTTTTTTAAAGCTACGTCAAAAAGTCAGATCGCGCGAACACACACACACACACACACACACACACACACACACACACACACACACACACTTCTTAAATGATGGCAATTTTAACTTTGGAAAACATATGAAAGTTGACTCAAAACATCCAAGTAACTTACTTTTCCTAAATTTTAATATCGCATATAATCCATTTTACAAATTTACCATCTAGATATTGGTTTGGTGTATAAACTTCTAGTATAATAAATGGAAAAATAAGGGCAAGCGCAGCAATTGAGACAAAGGCGATAACACAAAGACCATCGTCATCATCATCATCATCATCATTATCACCATCATCAGTTGATAATAGTACATCTACCTAAAATCAAAACTTACGTAATTATGTAGAATGGAAGCAGTCTTCATCATGATACCACAAAATTATACCACGTCAATGGTGTTGCACAAATATTTAGCTAACCGCAAAGTTGTACAACATATCGGCAAATATGACAGAACTTTTAATTCCATATGTAAAGATATAAAGTGTGGTACTGAACTATGTTTTAAAAAGGTTCTATTAAGATGGAGAAGAAAACTGATCTACCGAGTAAAATTATAAATTTTAATTAGAACAATTTTAAACTTAGATTTAATTAAGGATTTGCCGTTTATTCTTGTATGTACCTTCAAATATTAACTGAAAAAACTAATGTGAAAACTGTATTATCCGCGAAACGGGTCATAAAGTGGATAATACATATGTTCTCACCGCGTTTAAAGGTTCGTAGTTCATACGTGAAAAAAAAAATTGCCAAAGTTCATTAGTAAATTTTACATTGAGTAAAGACAAAATAATTAAAACTCTTTTAGAAAGTGTGTTAAACAGACCATTCTAACGTTGCCAAGCCGTGCATGAAGACATGCAAAATGGCAGCCATTAACCGTAATTTGAACACAGCTTATCGGAAGACAGCAACCTGTTCCCTGACAAACTGACCCTTGGTCATTGAATCATTAGATGAGCTTCTTCTTTTTATTCCAGTATTATGAGTACAGAGGAATCGTGCATTAGATTAAATGGCAGCATTAATGTCGATGTGTATAATTACATATTCACTGTTGAAGAAAAGAAGGTCTATTTTTTGCAATATTGGCTATAGTTTGGAAACTACAAGTAGGTATATTTAACAGTATCTTTGTTTCAAAGAGAGAGAGAGAGAGAGAGAGAGAGAGAGAGAGAGAGAGAGAGAGAGAGAGAGAGAGATTACCCAGTAACAACCATTATGCAGCATTCAGCGCCACCACCACCACTACCCCATTTTGGGAACCACTGCAGTAAGTGATCCAAATACTCAGATTTAAATCTATTCTGTTTAGGGAAAACATGCTGATAGCAAAACTCTTATTTCAAATCATATGTCGGGGTGGAGGGAGGCTGCATGTGATTACCTTTAATGAATAATCGTTTCTTACACAAGAAACGAAGCACTAATTATTTATGTTATCTTTTTTATTTTAAAAAGAAATATACTCAATAAATGGCAATTAAGAGGACGACATAAAATGTTAACCTTACTTATGCCTTTGAAATTACATTAGAGCAGCAAACACATCAGAATATCAGATACATAATGAAAATAAAATATTTCTAAACAAATAATTATAATAAGGCTATTGTTGTATAGAATTTGTATTGACAACACCGATTGAAATGTGCATTCTGTGTTTATACCCGTGTGTACGTGTGTGTGTGTGTAAGTGTGCGCGTCTCTCTCTCTCTCTCTCTCTCTCTCTCTCTCTCTCTCTCTTTCGCTCTAATTTTCAGTCTTCTGCTAAATAATTTACACATTAAAGTTCTTTGCGAATGTCGGGAAAGGTTTTACTAGTAGGTGGAGCTAAAGTATAGTCTTTCTCTGCTGAAATAGATACATATTTATTAAAGGGCCTGGCCAACTCAGATTTCAGGGAAAAATGTATATTATTTATTTCCATTTCTATTTCTATGATAGAGGCATCCATACCCCACCCACCGCTTACACACACAAACCTAAGGTGTGGATGTGTATCAAAACCAGTCGTCATCATTGCGAATATATATATATATATATATATATATATATATATATATATATATATATATATATATATATATATATATATATATATATATATATATATATATTACGCTGTATGGAAAATTTTTTCTCCAACGAATTTGTCTATATTAGCCGTTGTGCAACACAGCCTATGGCTATTTTCTATGTTGATGATGTCCAACCTTAATTTGGAAAACGGCAATCTATGCATATAATAGCAAGGACAGCCTGAGAAATGACTATATTTATCCTACCAAATAAACAGCAGACTAGAAAAGCTATGAATTGCATTATAGGAAATGTTTTTGGAACTTTAATGTTGAATATTTTAAACGACGAAGAAGAAACAAAATACTTTTTTTTAAACACATAAACATGTAACCAAGATAACGTCAATACCAGATGGAATTTGGAATTTCGAGATAAGATAGAATTGCTGGTAAAGCAATAAATGTGGCTAATAACAGTTAAGAAAATATAGATATTGCATTTCAAAACTATACATCCAATGTTTTAGTAACAATAATTGCACAGTGTATACAACCAACTAAAACGATAAAGCACTAGAGTGTAATAGTCACAGATCCACAAGTACATCTGCAGATTATGTTTTGCGTTATACTGTGGGCTATAGCTACCGTGGGCTTCAGATGTTCACTGTATATTACATATATCATGTTTATTTCAAGTTTGCTCTCGCTTGAAGATGTGATGATATGATTCTCAGTTTTAATTTCGACTTGAGGCTGTGTGTCCAGTTTGGGTGAAATGGTTCCAGCCATTATGTGAAGCAGCGGAGAACACAGATTGTCGATGGATACATGATCCCCGATGGATGACAGACGAAGGACTTTACGGGCGTTTGAACAATAAATAAAATAAAAGAAAATTCCATGAAAAGCTGGAAGATTTTACATGGGAAAACATACACTTTTATCTAAGCAATATTTTTTTCCTGGTGTGTAACTCTGTGTCACAATTGTGACAAATAAACATGCACTGATATGTATGATATCCTGAACGTACTGTGTAGGCAAAGATATATAAATTGTATTGCAAAATCAAATATGTGGGCAAATAACTGCATATAAATGTGTGGCATGTATAAGCTATATAATTATATATGCCACTGAATCTTTGCAAATTGCGTGACAATTTTGTTATCATTATATCAGTACGTTTGCTCATAGGTCAGCTTGATTTGTAGTCCAGTATGTTTTCCAAATATAGAATCCCAAACTGAAACGCAAGTCTCAAAGTCTCAGTGGGCTGGATTAAGAACCATGCAAAAGGCGTAATTGACCTTCACAGAGAGAGAGAGAGAGAGAGAGAGAGAGAGAGAGAGAGAGAGAGAGAGAGAGAGAGAGAGAGAGAGCATTTGATCAAGTAACAAGACCGTCGAGTACCGGAAATGAAACTTCAAAAACACAAAATTCGGTGTCCAAAATTAGCATTTGTAGAAATAAATAGTAATATGCAGTTTTAGAAGACAACAAAAAAGATACAATTCAATATGCTTTGAATACTTACAACGCGAATCCATACCATAAATTATCCTTTGAGATTCTTCCTATTTCTTTATAGCCTATTCTTTAAATCACCATTTCATCAGTATTTTTTAAACTAGTGTAGATCGTTTTAAATCTGTATTATAATACCATTTTTTTTAAAGCTTTTGCATCACACCTTAGTTACGTGTCTAAAAGTACCGTTATACTACCTGAATTAGCACGGAAACATATTACACCGGAACAATTTAGCCTCTACAACGTTTAGAACTTGTATGGTTTTTTTTAAATCTTTCTTGCACGTCTCAAATCTCTTAATTGAATGATCCTTACAGGAATTGGGAACATACAATTAATGTTGTGGTTATATTACTGATTTGTTGCCAAAGAGAAATTAAATAATAATTTAGGGCGACCCAGTTACACCGAAAAACATTTGTAGTACATTATAGGGAATGAATTGTGCGAGCGTCCGGATATGCATATTTGCAGTACTTAATACCAAAATGGGAAATCAACACCATTTAAGAATATAATCAATTTTTGTTTCTCTTCGACTATTTACGTCTCTTTTCTAAATTATGTATAGGTAATAATTTCATAAAATACGTCACTCCTAGTATTATTTTATTTAAAAAATGACTGATGTTTTAGATGATCTTACAACAATTGATAGCGTGTTTTATTTCCTTGGAATCCATTTCATCCAATGTCTTTACGTTTAAGTCTTTGTCATTGTTTGGCTGTATGTTCCAGTTACGATGCAAATTTTTTATTTCGGTTTTGCAGGCTTCTATTAAACAATTGTCTTAATACCAGAGAATATCAATGTTCAGTCCTGTCGCCTCGTCCCATCACAACTTAAAGTTAATGTCCTTATAAAGCAGTCCACCCCGTCTCGTTGGATTTTTCTGAGATTAAAACAAAATGTGTTCACTAGATTGTGATTTATAGCTTAATTACAGCGTACGGCTGCTGAAAATAAATTGAAATTTCTCTATAACTATATAAATGATAAAAACCTGATCCAGTTAACGTTTTATTTAAAATCTTATATATTTTGCTTGAGCGACTGTCTTCTGCTACTGATACAACTGTGTTCTTCCGTCAGTGAGTGATTCAGCGGTTACTGATTGGGAATAATCCATATGTACTACGGTCATAACAAGATAACTGGGTGAGATTTCCGGATTCATAACAGAACAGACTAAATGTTGAAATGGCCAATCCCAAATACTGCCCTGATCGAAAGGTGATAAAATCGTTATGTTCTGCACGTTAAAATTTAACATTAACTGCTTATTGTATATTCAATACTTCACATAGCCCCCTGTCTAAGTGAAAAATCTAGGAATTTGCTCCATACGAAATTTTGAAGCTGCATCCAAGTTATTATTTACATGTTTTTTAGGTGACCCCTTCACTTTAGAACCAATAAGTCTACTCAGACAATCTGCTCTTATATTGGCGCTTCCCTTAATGTAACGCAATTGAACTTGATATAGCTGAAGAAATAATGAACATCTGATTAAACGACCATATGTCAATTTAGTTTAAGCAAAATAAGCAATTGAGCGGTGATCAGTCTCCAGAATAAACTTTCGCCCATACCGATAGCGCTGAAATTTAAGGATTCCAAAGATAATCACTAGGCATTCTCTTTCGGTGTCCGAATAATTACGCTCAAATGGCAATAACTTTCTTCTACTGTAAGCAACTGGGAATAAGTTACCATGATGCTCCTGCAGTAACGCTACACCAAGACCTCAATGTCACGTCCGGTAGTCTCACAACGGTGTCTGACGACAACATATCCTTCAATGTCTGAAATGCTCTCACACACGTCTCTCCAAGTAATCTTTATGGAAGCCTACATTATTGTAAAGTCAGTCAACGGACTATCTCACACACGTGTCTCCATGTAATCTTTATCGAAGCCTACATTATTGTAAAGTCAGTCAACGGACTATCTCACACACGTCTCTCCAAGTAATCTTTATCGAAGCCTACATTATTGTAAAGTCAGTCAACGGACTATCTCACACACGTCTCTCCAAGTAATCTTTATCGAAGCCTACATTATTGTAAAGTCAGTCAACGGACTATCTCACACACGTCTCTTCATGTAATCTTTATCGAAGCCTACATTATTGTAAAGTCAGTCAACGGACTATCTCACACACGTCTCTCCATGTAATCTTTATCGAAGCCTACATTATTGTAAAGTCAGTCAACGGACTATCTCACACAAGTCTCTCCAAGTAATCTTTATCGAAGCCTACATTATTGTAAAGTCAGTCAACGGACTATCTCACACACGTCTCTTCATGTAATCTTTATCGAAGCCTACATTATTGTAAAGTCAGTCAACGGACTATCTCACACACGTCTCTCCATGTAATCTTTATCGAAGCCAACATTATTGTAAAGTCAGTAAACGGACTATCTCACACACGTCTCTCCAAGTAATCTTTATCGAACCCTACATTATTGTAAAGTCAGTCAACGGACTATCAATTGCGCTGAATTAGAAACATACTGACGATAGTAACCCGCAAGTATCGCACTTATAGTTGGACGTGCGGCATTCCGAAGTTGGTCAACTGTAGTACTGTATGGGGTTAATGTATCTTCATTAATACAGTTTCTTAGATAAGGCATGTATGACATTTTGAGGGTTAGGCGGTGAGCCCTGCCCATCTATGTCGTTCCAGAACCTTTCCCAGTAAGCTCATGTGTTCTTCCGAAGTAGGTATCGCCAATAACAAATCGTCCATTAAATTTGAAACTCGGGACTCTCTTAAAGGTTCTAGCAGTTTCCTCATCATTCGAGTGAAAACGCTGGGTGCATTCGAGACCCCGAACGGTATGGCTACCCATTGACATGTCCTATCAGGTATTGCCAAGGATTGCTTTGGACGGTCTTCCTAATGAACTGGAATTTGCCAATATCCCCTGGACAAGTCTATTTTAGAAACAAATATTTGGCGTTGGTTACTCCAGCAATTATTGACACGGGATCTGGTAGGATTTCGACATGAAATTATGCGATCCTGTTTAATTTCAGATAGTCGAAGGAAAAGCAGTGGTCACCATCCTTCTTCTGTACAAAAACAACCGGTGAACTACATGCAACAATTCATCTGGTTCAATGTCCTCTAAGTCAAATATAGTTCTAATTTAGTCCCGTACAGGCTCTAACTTCGCATGAGGTAATGAATAGGGTTTCATTTTCACATGCGTTTCATCCTGCAACTTGAAACTGAACTCCTCAAAGTCCATCATGCCTGGTCTTTCTGTCAAGACACTTGAGTAATCGTGGAGTATCTCCTCCACCTCTTCACATTGTTCTGACGTTGACGTTACGTCAAGGATGAAGGCGACGTAGTTCACATCCTTCGTCAAAGGACAACTAAAGAGTACATACGCAACTCCTCTGTTGTCGTCGGGTTTTTCAGTTACAACTGTAGCAACCACAAACTAAGTGGGTGCATCCCTTTCACGATAGCGTTTAAAAAGGTTAATGTGGTACGTCTCCTTTTCTCCTACCTGGATACGGTAGTTCTGTCCAGGATACATGGTAGTCGTACATGTCGTAGTATAGGGCTTTATGTCACAGTGCGTCGCGGAGATTCTTCTGGGCCAAGTTGCAAACTTCCTCCAGCTTGTTATGGAGATCAACAACATACTGATAAAAGGTTCGTACTTCCTCGGATGATTCTTTATCCGTTCATAACTGTTTCAATACAACCATGGGTTCTCTCACTGTCATCCCATAAACTAGTTCGAAAGGTCAAAATCCTAGACATGCTTGAGGTACTACGCGGTACGTTAACAGTAGCGCGGAAAGGTATCGATCACAGTCCTTGGAGTTAACCTGTGCACAACCTCTTCAGAGCGTGTTTCAAAGTCCCATTGACACGTTCTTCTAGACCATTGTACTGCGGGTGATACGGGATGGTAGTTAGTTGCCGGTGTAGAAAGTAACCGGCTCACTTCTTCCATCACCAGGTTAACAAACCACGTCTCTTGGTTAGTTAGTATCTCTAAAGGAACACCAACTCTGGACCAAACTCCTAACAAAACCTTAGCGACCGTAACTGGCTCCTTTGAAGTTTTAACACTGACATAGAACAAATTAAGAATAAAGGTTGAAACCAAAATGACCCTTTCCAAATACGCACCAGGTCTAAATGTGAACAAATATTTATGGTCGGCACATTTAACTTTAAGGCCCATTGCTTATTCAAAACTATTATAATAAATTTGGAGTACGCGCATTTGATAGCACCCTATTTTTAAGCAATTTTTAGATTTATTTGTGTGATTATTGGGATTCGGCGCCATGGAAATAGTCCTAGCCCGAAATAATTAGACAATTAGTACGAGCAAACGTAACGGAGCCGAGTGTTAGTGAGTTTGAATCATGCTATTATTCGCTAGTAGTTTAATTTAGGTTCAACCGAATGACTGTCTCTGGAACATAGTCCATATTAAAATCTAGTGGTGTATAATAGTGTTGTGCTTGAAATGGCAGTATTTGCGGTAGGAAACCAGTAAATTACACAATGGAATAAGTAAGTAGGGACTTGGTAGATACCGTTTATGTGTCCATAGTGTAAAATAGGTGTAATTATATAAGCGTAATACGCCGATAAAAGTGTGTATTGACTGGCCTAGGGTGGCGCAGTTAAATAGTTTCCAGTGTATTTTATATGGCATAACCGGCTGGTGGTACGCATAGCTGACTATGATGAAGAAAAACCATGCAAAGGTGCTGTTAATGGACTTTTGGTAAGTTGTTTTAACTATGGTCTCTAATTGATTAGAGTAAAATTTAGCATATAAAAGCAGACACGTCTGACTTTCCAATTTACAACTCAAGTTGTATGGAAGTCTTTGGACATTTTGGGAAAACATACGACTTCCAGCTGGGTTCGTGTTAGGGTTTTGACACCGCTAAGTCACAGTGAATACCCCTGTGCGTGTATCATTAGTATTATATTGATTTAGATTAAGTGAATCGGATAATTTCAGCAAAATCTGGAATCATCCTATTAAGAACTGTAGTCGGATCTAAATGTTCCCTTGACAGCATCTATTCTCTGAAACAGAAATACAATTATTAAATTTTTAATATCCGCCCATAGGTTCGAAGTTGTAGCTTGTAGATGGGCGAGACCGTATAAACCAAATTATGACAGACTTTGTTATATTTGTAATCACCTTAGAGATGAATATCATTTTGTCGATGAATGCTGATTGTAAGACGATCTAAGAACTAAATATCTGGAGAAATATTTTCAAAAATTGCAAATATGTTTAAATTACACAACCCTTAAATACCCAAAATGCTATGCAGTTGAATAACTTGGCCATTGATATTTATATAAAGGTTGCAGTCATAGAAATACCGTGTCGTGTTCAGACGTCTAAATCATAATATGAGTGTCCACTGTTTCAATGTGAATTAGTTACATAACTTTGATTTTATCTTCACGCTATTACCCATTCATTTGACATATCTCTTTATGTATGGGGTGTTTGGGCGTACAACAATGATGGCAAATATTAATTTATTGATATATCCATTGAATGATTCATTAATAAACTCTCTGTTTTTGGAACTATACACAAAGAAACGAAGAACGTAAGAGAAAAGGAAGTTGCGATCTAAACCTGTACAGAGCCATCAACATAAAGGCGTATTTCGTTGTTTAAAACCTGTCAAGTAGGCACTGATATTTACAATGAAAATAAATAAAGAAAAATGTTGGTCAAATTTATAATATCTTCTTATCACATAAACTAACGCTAGAACGTTGGTACAATTCATTTCATATTTGTGTAATTAAAACAAAACTCATACTTTTTAGTGTACCTCGTTCGATAAATATTCGTCTCCATAAGGGTTTCAGATGTACTCCAAGTGTACGCAAAATTCAATTAATAAGTGCGTGTGTTGATTGTGCCATGAAGATAGAGATGTTTAGGTCACCTTCACTACATATAGGTTATTTGAAATGCTTTTCAAAAAATCATTTAGTGTCAAATATTACGAATATCATAGCACTTCGTGTTTATTCCACGAATACACAACCATTACATAAATTAAAACACTGATTTACTGCATTTCTACCAGCAGATTGAAAAAAACTCTCTCAATGTGTACACCAGTTAGCTCAGAAATTTCGATCTCTATACTAATGCAGTTGTGTAATATATGCAACTAGCATTATTGCAACACAATAAAAGCCACTGTGAAGTTTTAGACTAGTTAGTGATGTTTCTGTTCCGCTATCAGAATGTATAAGTAACATGTTGATCTAAAAAAAATGTGATAGGGTGTGTACATAAAACCTAAGCATGATGCAATCTTAGATCAAAACAAAGTTAAACAGGATATTATTTATTTTTACTATTTACTTGAAAGGTACTTAAGTATACATACTAACCTAGCGTAATGTTGTGCAGTTTTTCTTTATCTGCATGCAAAAGGTAAACTGAAATAAATAAAACAATTCCTACTTGTGTAATTGTTGGCACATTTTATGGCACTGACGTTATTTAATGATAAGTTTATTTTATATACTTTTTTATTTGCTGGTTTAGTATTTTCCATCGCTACAGTATTGCACTGAGAAAGAAGTGTATTGTACAAAAACACTCTACGCTAGCCAGTCTGGGTTGATATGATGTTGGGAATCGAACCCGCACGCTTATGGTCAGGGGTCGTAAACCTTAACCACTAAGCCACCGGTGACTTTTATGCGGGAGGGCGGTAGAAAGTTATGAATATTTCATGTTTGTACAATACCAGTTTATTCAGGTAGAGCTAAGTCACGTTAACTGTTTTGCTGCCACAACCCTAATTAGCATTGCATAAATTCAAAAAGGTACCACAACTGTGATTAAGTCTAATTGGTAATTTTTCGGTCGATACGTGAGACACTGGCAAAGCATATGACGCTCAATAAAGTAGCAGCAGAGAGGGTGAACAGACCACGTTTTCGAGCAAAAATAAGGCTTCCAGATAACGTTTTCGAGCAAAATAAGGCTTATAGACTACGTTTTCAGACAAAAAATAAGACAT
This sequence comes from Unio pictorum, assembly GCA_030141615.1. Classification (NCBI taxonomy): domain Eukaryota; kingdom Metazoa; phylum Mollusca; class Bivalvia; order Unionida; family Unionidae; genus Unio; species Unio pictorum. Next base: position 4,456,910 of record JARLTB010000169.1, on the reverse strand, counting down.
CCAACAAAATCTCATTTAACCAAAAAAAAAGTCTCTATTTTTGCAAAAACGGAGATTTTACGATTTTTTAATCAATTTTGCTCGCAACGATGTGGTCATCCACCCTCTCTGCTGCTATGGGTTAACAAAAAATAATAAATGATTTTAACCGAATATTTGATCCAGTCCGATACGATATCGTGTCCGAGGATCATGCAAATTTATTGTTGCGAATCCGTACGGGGTTGACTGAGCATGACTAAAGAAATCTCGAAATTGATTGAAGTCCATATCAGAACACCATGTCTGCCATATATTTCTAAGAGTATGAGTATCAACTCCGTTGAATACAGCAAGAATATTGCAGTTATCTCTGATGACTTTTGGAACCTGAGTGTAGCGTTGAGTGACATATATCACGTCAGTGTTTTTGTGACGCCCACGGGAAAATATTCTAGCAGGATTTTTTTGTTTATCTAACATTATATCGTCGTATACGACTAAATTGTTAATATCTCCATCAATATCATCAATGCTCGGTGCTTCATCGATATCGGTTATAAACTCAATAATACCCTCTCCGGATTTTTCTACCGCGCTGTCGTTAAAATCTTTTAGCACTTCATAACATCGTTGATCATCTACGCTAGGGGCAATTAAATACAACTTATCCCACTTCATCCATCTCATTATTAAATTGAGTAACAATTGCGTTTTACCGGATCCAGATGGCCCGATTATAATCATCCGGATAGAGTTTGGTAGCGCTGCATGATGCTTAATTGGTTCTCTTGTTTTAGTCGCTGAAAAATCAATTATATCCATATTTCTATACATAAATTATGGATCTATATTGTATGAAGTGTAAAACGCGTACTAGCACAAATGATGTGACGACGGTTACAACTAAAAATAACAGATCAGCACTTACTGGTAGATGTGCAACATGTGGTATTAAAAAGTTCAGATTTGTTTCTACAAAATCAAAGATTTTACAATCCGGAGATGTTTTTAAAAAAACGAGGAGGTGATATCGCAGCCAAATTGGCAAAGCTCCCTGGAACCCCATGGGCAAAGTACCCCGGAGAAAAGCACCTTCCAGGATATAGCTACTGTGTACCGGGAACCAGACTTGATATCAGACTCAATGATCAAAATCAGTCCCGACCCGGTGAAGAACCAATAAACGCCATTGATAAGGCCTGTCACCTTCATGATGTTGCTTATAAAAGCAGCAATCTGCAAAACAGGCATCTCGCGGATGTGAAATTAATTCATGCGTTAAATGCTATTCCTGATAAATCCTTCAAAGAAAAATTGGCTTCATTTTTAATAAAATCGGCTATGAAAAGTAAATTGATGTTAGGTGCCGGTAATTAATAATATGGAATTAATTTATTATTCCCCAAGAGGATACTGGAGGGGTAAATCAGCAGTCCATAAACTCGCTAGCGCTGCAAAAGTGAAAAAAACCACTGCGGCTAATTGGTTATCCAAACAGGCACTATGGCAAATTTATCTACCACCGCCTAAACAAATTCAATTCTCGCATTTTGACAGCTCCTAATGAAGTTCATCAGGCTGATATATTATTTCTGCCACATGATCGTGGTTACAAATACGCTTTAACCGTAGTTGATATTGCAAGTCGATACAAAGAAGCAGAACCGTTAAAAACAAAATCAGCCACTGAAGTCGCTTCTGCATTTGAAAGGATTTATCGACGAGGTCCTCTGCACTGGCCAAATATATTGCAGGTTGATCCTGGCAAGGAATTTCAGGGTGCAGTGTTATCTACAATGAAACATCATAATGTCACCATACGACGAGGGCATACTGCACTACATCGCGATCAGGCCATTGTAGAACGATTTAATCGGACGATTGCTGAGCGGTTATTTGGATATCAATACGCAAAAGAATTCATTCAAGAAAAGCGATCCCGTGAATGGGTCAAAAGGTTACCATCTGTGATTACCGCACTGAATAACGAGATCACTAGAACAATCAACATGAAACCTATCAATGCGATTAAAAAGAAGTCAATACCTGAAAAACCACAAAAAGATTTCAAAGAACCAATTCTTGGTAGTAATGTCATTGTGAGGTATTTATATGAACCAGGAGAGCTTGAGGGTGGCAGAAAAAGGGCTACTGATCCTATTTGGAGTGTTACTACACACAAGATATCTAGTATAACACGATCTACGGGTAGACCTCCAGTCTATAAACTGGATTCAACTGCCCCTCAACGAGGATTTACTCGACAACAACTACAGGTAATTCCCGAGGATACTCAATTGCCACCGCATGGTCTTAACTAGCACCGTTGCGTCTATTGCACACAAGACAAGTCAACATCACATTGTTTCTGACATGACCGAGATTGTTATTTTTTCTGTCTACGGTGAATTGGCGAGGATCCTTATCCGAATACTGCCAACGCATTATACAATTGCAACTCGCGCAGTGATTATTCTGTTGTTTCTTCAGCGTAATTATTAATTCAGCATCAATATCAAATTCTCGTTGTTTTTTTTTTGTCCTGTTGTTTGTAACCGGAGAGTTTTTTATCAATAATTTTAACATCAATATCATTTATTGTGGTGTCATTATCATCGAAAACAATTCTTCGAAGTTGATTTATTTTTCGTACTCTGGATACTGCGAGATAGACTAAATTCGACCATTCGATGTGATTATCCACCATCCAAACAATTGTATCCGATATAGTCAATCCCTGTGAAGAATGTATTGTTGCTGCGTATCCTAGCGTCCACGGGGATTTATTAGCACGCAATGCATCTTCAACGACATTGATATCAACCAGCACAATATCATTTAATACGAGAATTTGTTTTTCACTCTGTCCTGGAATATCAACTTCAATATTCTGTTTTCGTGTATCCGATGGCCTATAACAAAGGGGTACTGGAAGCGTTGCAAATTTTTCTTTATGCAATTCAAATAACTTCATCTGAAGTGTGTCCCTGACTATTTTTCTACTTGCAATTATCAAATCATTTGGTCTCCATGTTTCCCAGAAATCATTCATTGGAGTTTCTGAAATCACTTCACGCGCTATTTCGCATTGGATTCTATCCGGTTGTAATCTAATTAGCGCTTTGAATTCTCGTAATCGTTCATCAATTGATCTATAATCAGTGGTAATTTCTTCATAATAGTCTACAAAACCCCTTAGCCATTCATGTGGAGATGCACCGACAAATGGTGGTGGTTGGCCGTGATCACCGCACATGACGACTTTTGTGTTTTTGTTTAACAACCACTCGAGAAATGTTTGTAGTACATCTAATGACACTGTGGATATTTCATCCCAAATGATGATTTCAGGAATGAATTTATCACCCATACGCTCAGGAGTCCATTTGTCACCCTTCCATCGAAAGAAACTATGGTAAGTACAGGCATTTACCCCTCGCTGTATCATCTCTCTGGCGAGTCTGTGAGTCGGTGTTAGCACAATCATGGTTGACCGACGAAATAATTCAATTGCACGAGTTGTCTTTCCTGACCCACCACAACCGTTTAAATAAATTGTCTTGTATCTACATACTGGATCAGATACCGGTGGTGCATTAGAAAATTCTGATTGAATTTCAATACGGTTACAACAAAGATATTTATCATCCATGGCAACGTCTGCGGATTCACAATACTCATGTAGCATCTCCTTTTTAAATCGCCAACGCCCCCAATTTTCTTCGGAATCTGTGAATTTAGCTACAGCTGATTTGTACTTATTGTGTATATACATCGAATCAGTGGCCACTCTAACCGCGGTATTAGGAAATCTATTTATCATCGAAAATAGATTAATAGAAGCATAGGCTAGCATAGATGATCTTAAATGTGTATACTGGGAATTATATCCATCACAGTAGGTAACAACCGTACCTAATTTCTCACCATTGGATAGAAAAGCATCCTTACGGGATACAAGTTTTCCCTGTTTCATTAAATCCGTTACAATAAAATCGTATTCAGCGATATCTATGATCAACCGCGAAGAATATTTTGCGTTGTCGTATCGTCCACCCTGGGTAAATTTACCGATTATTCTTCGTCCGAGATCCTTTGCTTGTTCTTTTTTACTTTCAAATAACTTCTTAGACCAATTTATGATTTCTTCTTCACTGAAATCTGGACACTGTTTTCGTAGTTCGCTGATTATACGATCTAGATCGGGTTGTGGTAGCCAAACTTCTTTCTGAGCTCGATAGCATATAATAGCCTCGGAAACAATCAACGATATTAGCATACCACAATCAATCATATATCTCAATAGCACTATTGGCATCCAGGCCTTTTCAGATATATGTCTACCGAGCCAAACATAACTACACGGATGTAACCCTGTAGCTAATTCGAATGATATCACACGAGCGAATCCGGTTAAATCAAAATCAGGCAATGGTCCATTAATCGCAACACGGGTCATTTCATGTGTGGGGTGTCCAAATCGTTTGAAGTACTCAGCACATTCTCCATACCCGAGAAAACTTCCGGGATAACACGCGGCTATATCAATTGAAATCATACCATCACGTGAGTATTTCGTATTCCATAGTCCTCCATGACCAAATGCGACGCAACTCAATTTAACATCCTCGAGAAAATCACTTCGTGTTGGACGCCATGAGTTTTTTTCTCTTGCGAAGTGAGCTACCACTGATGGAATAGTAAAACTATCCGTGAGTAGTTTTTCATGGGAATTCTCCGGTGAAAAATCACTAGCGATTTTTCTCATTCTATTATCTAATTCTTCAACGCGATATAATTCACCATTTGGTCTTACAAATTGATCGAATCCTATTTCGGGATCTTCATCACTTCTAAGTAACCACACTGACACAGGATCATCTTTACACAACGCATGAATAGCATCAAATAATCTCTCTTCATAGAAAACATCCCCGACGAACTCCTTAGGGATATATTTCACGGTTCGTTCTCGTGGAAATACTGTTACCGCAGGTGTCCACGCGTGTTTGTTATGATCAATAATCTGTATTGGCGCTCCATTTTTGTTATATTTCGGTTCGTATAAAACCTCTCCGGTTATCGTCATAACGGTTATTGGGAATCTTAATGATGTTTCTAATTTAGCTATATCAGAAATCTTTGCACCATGCTGTTTCACTGTCAGTTCCCACTCGGTTATTTTCCTACGTCGCAGATCAGTTAGTTTATTTCCTCGGGATGCATTTGTGAAGTGTTCTATTATTCGTTCTGCTACACAATTCAGTGAACTAGAATATTTCATAGGAGCTAGTTTTGCGATACCGGGTTTATCATTTAACGGATATATCCCATAAACCATTGCTGTTACGGGATAAGATCTTTCGTAGTATGGTTTGTCAATGCCGGTTAGAATTCCTGGTTTGGAATCTCTACTCACAATGACAGCTTTTTTATTCTTGAGAATTGGTTCAAATTTATCCCTAATAATCCATTTGCCATCGACTTCGATAATGAATTTGATTCGGAAAAAATACCGTTTTTCCCCAACACGTGAAATTATCACTGCTGCTTTTTCATCAGTCATGGTAGCATCAACAACACCATCAATTCGAAATGTTGACCAACAATAAGATGCTCCATCACGCTTGAATTCATTAAAACAGTCTCTGATTTTACTAATCATGGCTTTATCAAGAATTGTATTCTTTGGTGTATTAGAAACTATATCAAGATTGAATTGAGCATCTTTCCAGGGTAATCTCTTGGACGTTTTTTTTGGTTTATCGAGATTAAATTTAGGACTAATTTTTAATAATCTCTTAAACTCTTTCATGTTTCCGTCTCTTGGACGTTTTTTTGGTTTATCGAGATTAAATTTGAGATTAATTTTGTTACGTTTTTTTGGTTTATCGAGATTAAATTTAGGACTAATTTTTAATAATCTCTTAAACTCTTTCATGTTTCCGTCTCTTGGACGTTTGAGATTAATTTTGTTACGTTTTTTTGGTTTATCGAGATTAAATTTAGGACTAATTTTTAATAATCTCTTAAACTCTTTCATGTTTCCGTCTCTTGGACGTTTGAGATTAATTTTGTTACGTTTTTTGGTTTATCGAGATTAAATTTAGGACTAATTTTTAATGATCTCTTCAACTCTTTCATGTTTCCGTCTCTTGGACGTTTTTTGGGTCTATCGATATTAAATTTAGGACTAATTTTTAATAATCTTTTAAACTCCTTATCAGCATTGAATTCAGCATTTTTCGAAGGCGTTCTCCTTAATTCCCTCATGCTATAATTAAAACAAGCATTTAAATGAAGAATTTATATATAATGAATCACTGTAAGTGGCTTATGATTGGATCAATAACCCCGTGTAACAAATCATGCAGAAATGAGTTTTGTGGGTATCATATGCAAAGCTTTCGACGTGGAAGCCTTGGTCCGTTACCCTGCATACGATGTGGGGTTGGGGTCAGGGGAAAATCTCAGTTGTGTTTGAATTGCGGTGGAAAGCGATATAGGGAGTTGAAGCGTTATTATGATAAAAGAATAAAAAATGGACAATCAATCAGAAATTATGACCCTGACGCTGACAAAGTCAGTATTCTTGACGCTGACAAAGTCAGTATTCTTGACGCTGACAAAGTCAGTATCAAGGATAAAATCATAAGAACTCCTCAAGACTACATCGAAAGATTTATCATTAAACCAAACAATGAATTAGACAAACAATAGTATTATGTATACGAATGAACCAAGAATTCAGACAACACCCTGTGATCACAAATTATGAAGCATCCAGTGATGGTGTTGTAAGAAATCGTAGACTGAAGAAACCAGTTGGTGCTGACAATGGTATGGGGTATTTGGTGTTCACTGTTAAGGGAAAGAAAACTTATCGCAATCATCGTTTCGTGTACGAGTGTTTTTATGGATTGATCGAGGATGATTTTGTTATTGATCATATCGATTCTAATCCAATGAACAATTCTTTATCAAATCTGCAGGTTATCACACAAAGTGAGAATATCAAACGAGGAAAGACCGGAAAATGCTCAAAAAAAGCGAGACCTGTGAAATCTTTGAATACGATAACTAACGAAGAAAAAATATTTCAATCAATAACCAGCGCCGGTAGGCATTTCGATATTTGTGGACCCTCAGTACGATATGTTGCAGAGGGGATAACCAAAACGGCGATTTCAAAAAAAGACAGGACAGAAAATTCGATTTAATTACGTCTAATGCGTCATATTTTTCATTTAGAAATATATCATTATTATAGAATAATGAATTCTGAAAACATGAATAGCATTTTATCCGAGATTTCAAAATTGAAAAGTTGGGATATTGAACTATCAGATGGGTTAAATCCTGATCAAATCATGTCTGATTTTCAGGATATTGAATACGGAGTTAACAACAATAAATATATGCTACCAAAGAAGTATGCGCTCATCAAGAGAATTCAGAATTCTATTCGGGACTCTCTCGCATTTTCAAGTGACGTAAGTGTGTTCGCTCCGTTGTATACCATCGTAGAACGAATACGAAAAGAATTGGGGTACGAATACGAATTGAAAAAGGAGGTTAATTCTAAAGTTAGAAACCTACGGGCGTTAATTCAAGAAAATGAACAATTTTGATTGACCATTTATCATTATTTGATTGTGACCGACCATTTATCATTATTTGATTACCCGACCATTATCATTTTTTTTAGCCGACCCTCAAGGGGGGGGGGTATGTCAAAAATCGATGGACGATATATCAGATTGATCAAAAATAGAATGGCGAAAGTCACAGTATTATTATTATTTATAGCAATTATGTGACTTTCGCCATCGATGAACGAAGCTGTCTCACGATGAAATAACACTTCCATGACCGTGTTAAAAATCATCCGACATGTCAAAAGAATGTTGAAAGTGTGGTATTAATTATTTTTATAAGGATTTCCACACTTTCAACATCAATGATAACGCCTCTAAAACACTTCCAAGACCGTATCAAAAATCATCCGATGGTGTTAGGTCGGATTGAAAAATTGTTTTGCAATTGAAACATTGTTTCTGATTTCAAATAATGGTCAATGAAGCATTAACAACCCGATTGGCTCGTGAACGACTGGATGCAATTAAGAGATTTGTACCAATTCGTGACTCTGTACGGAATAAACTACAACAACGACAGAGTCTTCAGACTGATTTTGCTGCGGGATCTGAAGAATTGTTTAAACCAGTAACAACAGCAACGAAGGGAGTAGAGCGCGCTATACTGGGAGATGGTCCCGAGACGGGAAAATCTGTTATTGGTGAACTCGAAAAAATAGCAGCGAAAACTGAACAAACAGAACAGGCTGTACAAAAAATAGAATAAAAAAGAACAGTAGATGATTTACTCGTGAGATTTAACGAAGAAGGGTTAGCAGAAATTGATAAGACTGATCCAGCAGAAATTCCTGCGCTTGTTGTTACGTCCTATGAAAACAGAAAAAAATGGTTGAAACCAGAACATCATAAATATGTTAGAAATATAACTCACTGGGCTGATATATTCTATAAAATCAAAACTGAAAAAGGTCTGATTAAGAAAAATAGTGCATCATACATTGAATATATCAATGCGGTGGGTACAGTGTATAATCAATACGAAGAGTTTAAACAACAACAAAAACCGCAAAAAACGCAAAGGCGGCGACAGCAACCTGCAAAGAAAATATCTTTTTCACCTAAAAAACAACAAATACCACGTGATGATGATGATCCTCTTGGTTATTTACAAAAAACCGATTTAGACGAAATGGAAAAAATGGATGTAGCAATGGGTTATAGCGGAAGTGGATTAAGAGATTCCAGTGGACCCCAAAGTGGGGTATGTCCTGGTAGTGTTCTCAGTGATATATCACGGTTAGAGGTTCTCATCGGAGGAAAACGAGCTGGAAATAACTCACCGGAAATAATTAATGAAGCAGCTGATATCTGTAGACGATTATTTCAGGGTGGTATCATGGATATCAGCACATATCGAGATTTCATTGGCGAGTTAGTGGAAAGTGGGTATCATAGTGACTGAATTGAAAAATCTGATGACGAAGTCATTCGATTAGATAAATAACAATTGAAAAATTGTTTCTGATTTCAAATAATGATCATACACTACAATCATAATAAACCCTCCCCCGTCTACGTAGTTAATTCACGGTTTCCGGTTTATAGAGCATACTACGGAGATGGTTTAGGTAATACCATTTTAGGATTATTTTCAAGAATGGCTCCAAAAGTGATGCCTTTGGCTAAACAATTAGGAATGAAAGCAATTGATGTTATTCGTGATAAGGGTATTGGTGCTGTTAGAGAGCTTGCCGGAAAAGCGTTTTCAGCCGCAAAGAATAAAATAACATCATTAGTGAAATCACGGATGAAATCCAAAGGATTTTCAAAACCGTTACCGTCTACAGCGGAAATGCCTGCAAGTGTTAGTAGAATTATAAATAACGCAGTAGATGAAAAATTAGCGTCATTGTTGACTCCCTTGATAAATCAAGGGGACCAAAATAACATGATAGCAAACATGATAGCGGGGAGTGGCTTTAAAAAAACACGACGATGAAAAATCGTTTACGATTTTACGATTTAGACTCTGATAAATAGAATAAAATGTTCAAAAGGTCACCTGATCCAGCATTTGATATGGATGCCCCAGTTCTCAAGAATGATTCTGTACGCGATTTTCAATTCTATTCTTATCACGCAGTACAACCAGATCTCCGATCGCGAATTGAACTTCAAGTTCATGATACCAGTAAATATTTTCTACCGTGTGAGGCATTTATCGAAATCGAAGGAGAACTTGTAACAAATGTTGCAGCTGATACCCCATATGACAATAACGCAAATGTCCGAGTTGGTTTTGTTAATAACGGTATTATGGCGTTATTTGAAAGCGCTAGATATCTCATTGATGGAAAAGAAATTGAATTCATTGACCGTGAAGTTGATGTGGCTACAACAATCATAGGGTTAGCGAGATATTCTGATGATTATACAAGATCGGCTGGTCCGTCTATGATGTTTGCAAAGGATACCTCTGATAACGCTGACCACCTTCAATTCATTAAAGTGTTAACAGCAAGAGATAATGCAGAAGCCGATCAACAGGAAGCAGCTAATCCAGAACGTCGAACTAGACCCGGAGCTGCGTTTGATATTCTCGGAGGCGTTAATGGTAATCTCAATTTAGGATTTGCAACACGCGTAGCAACGTTGCATGGGCAGCGTCGACGATTTTCATGTGCGATTCCACTGCATCATATTTTCGGATTCTGTAGAAACGTCCGAAAAGTTATTTATGGAGCTAAACACACAGTAGCGCTTGTACGAAAGGGTACTGATGATGATGCAATCTGGCGTAATGCTGGGGTTACTCCCGGTAAAGTCATTTTAACAAAACTATCATTGTGGATGCCAGTGTTAACTCCATCAATCACCGAAGAACAACGACTACTATCATTTATGGACCAAGGAGGAAAGTCGTTGTTAAGTTGGTTATCAGTGACCACGGATATTAAACAAGACAGTGTTGATGGTACATTCACATGGCACCTGGCATCAAAACAAGGTGTTTCAGCTCCACGTCATATATTCGTAGCGTTACAGAATAATGCGCGAGTTGGTAATCAAGAACGAAGCCATATGATATTTGATCAGTTAGGTGTTAATGAAGTCTCGCTGAGAATAAACGGACAGCAGGAACCATCCGAGGATATACAACTTGATTACGGTCAGAATCATATTGCACGCGTGTATCATAACCTGTTGTCATATATGTCACGTGATCAAAATGTGGATACTGGTTTGCAAATATCACAATTGGATTTTAAAAGCCTCTATCCGATTTATTACTTTTCGCTGGAACATCTTGATTTAACAAGACAATCTGTCGTTGATATACACTTTAGAGCCCGTGTAACCCGCCCAACTGGTCCACCAGTTGGTGGGGTACCTCCTATCCTTATCCCGAATTATAGAGCGGTTGCTGTCATTCTCAGTGATAAATCAATGCTACTTGAAGGTGTTGGAGGAAGAATGAGAGTGGTAGATGCCCCAGTAGAAAATATGTAATTGAAAATCCGAAGGATTTTTCCATTAGAATCAATCAATTATGTATAATGTCATATAGTGTTATTAGTGTTGCGTTAACTCCTGGTCAAATCAAAAAATTGCAATCAGAATCGGCTAAAAAATGTGGAACCACAATCACGTTGAAACCCAACCAAATGACTGGTGGTGCAAATAAACTATCGCTGACAACTCGTCAGGTGAAACATTTCAATGATGCACTAGTAGCAAAAAAGGGTGTTCAGATTACTCTTTCTGCGGCTGCTATCAAAAATATGATTAAAACAGGCGGTATATTCCCGTTGTTAGCTGCGATACCAGCATTGATTGCAGCAGCAGCCCCAGCGGTGGCTAAAGCGGCAGCGTTAGGAGCCGTTGGTACTGCAGCAGGAATGGCACTAAAGAAGGCAACTGGGAAAGGATATAAAAAAAAGGGAAAGGGTCTAAGACTACCAGGAACCCCGTATTCGTGGTACAGCGGAAAGGGTCTAAGACTAGGACCGGTTTATTAATTCAGAAATCTTCGTTTTCCAACCCAATTGTTGAGGAGTCTATGACTCGGGAATCGAAGATTCCTATGTCCAATTTTGATTTACTCGATGCTGCTAAAAAACTCGCGATTAAAAACTTCAGAGGTGTTTTTATGAAGGATCAATTACCACATCAACCAAACAGCGTTGAAACCGGAATCATTAATTTAGATAACAGCACCGGACCTGGAACTCACTGGGTTGCATACGCTATTGATCCACGTGGGATTGTTTATTTCGATTCATATGGATTAGCCCCACCAAAAGAGTTTATGCGTTATATAAAAACCCTTCCAATGAAGACTTGGTATTCTACGCTACCAACACAAACGATGATTGACCCACCAATATGTGGCAGCGAAGTATTAAATGTCCTTAACGCTATTTCTAACACCTTGAGTAACCCAAGCGGAAAACCACCACATGTTGTCGTGAATGAATACACTAGTAATCGCTGGAGAAAATCGAAGATTTTTCAACGAAGTCGTCAAAAACGATTTTAGAGAGAGAAAGAGTTTTACAATAACATGATTGATATTTGGGGGAGATCTTTGAAACCCAAACCCGATGGCACTGCACCCCCTGATTCTGTCAAGGATATAAAAAAATTAATTAAAGATGAAATCGCTGAGACGTTAAATTTAGTAAATGTTGACCCGAACGAAATAGTTGTATTTCAGGACAAACAGGGTAAATTGAAATCCAGTGATGTGTCATTGAATGACATTTTGATACGGCAGCGCGACGCCGCTGAAAACTCTATTGCGCTGTATTCCAACGACGGACGACTTAAAGCCAGTAATATATCCGCGGATGACATTTTAAAACGGCAGCAAGACGCCACTGAAAACTCTATTGCGTTGTATTCCAGCGACGGACGACTTAAACCAGGTGCACTTGTGTCTACGATCACTGATAAGATTGCTACCCATGACAATGAGTTGGATAATTCTCTGTTAGAACTAGCAACACTTCAATCTAAAATTGAAGAACACGGAAAACAGTTTACATCATTTTGGTAGAAATATCATTGATAAATTTATTGGAACCCCGTTAGATAAAATTGAAATAAAACTCCCGGATATTAAAAAATCCATCGATGAGACGGAAACATTCATCGAAGCCATCAAAGGTGATTTTTCGAGGATGATAACAATCATTGAAAAAACAAAAATTCCTCATGAGAAAACCAACAACGTAGTATATACAATCCAACACGGATCATTTGCGTGGACACCTACAAACAACAAATTAGATATCACTGCAACCGTTAAAGGTATTTATCGATTAACACTAGTAACACCATTGACTCAATTTAATATATCATCGTCGAGTTCATCCGGGGTCAATAATACGATTTCAACGATCATCGACAAGGATACAACTGAAAAGTTCACTATAACAGCTACTGATAAAAATTTGATTAGGGTTTCAGCAACCTGGTATGTGGAATTCGTAGCGGATTTAAGTAAATAACTAAATTGAAAGGAAAATCGTTCGGATTTCACAATTGAAAACACTAGTATTTTTAAAATAAAAATGATTTCATCAACGCAATGTCGCTATGATCAGGTCAGAGAATTTCAAAATAGACTCAAAAGCCTCACTGAGGAGTATCAAATAAAAATAAAAAAATACCGACGAAGAATCACCGCAATTGATGTTATTGTGTACTCGGTGTCAAGCGTTCTCGCTGGCGCCGGAATAATACTTGCATCGGTTACAATGATTGCCCCGGTCGTAGTTCCAATTTGCATTTCTGCGGTGGCTACAATCGGGGGTATATCAACCGGGATAGCAAAAAAGATATCATCATGCAGCCAGAGTAAACTGCAGAATTACTTAATTCAATTTCATATTGCATCAACCGCATATTCGCAGTTATCCCTGATGATATCGTCGTCACTCGATAATACAATTATATCAGATAGTGAATTCTCAGCGATGGTCAGTATTTTTGATTCCGCGATATCAAAATTAGAGCAACAACATGAATATGATAACAATGACAACACCGATGGAATCAGAAAACACGAACCCGAAAACCAAAATGATCTCAATAATCTCAACCATACCAAATTGTGAGTTCTCAGTGATGGTCAGTATTTATGATTCCGCGGTGTCAAAATTAGAGCGACAACATGAGTATAATAACAATGACGACACCGATGGAATTACTTCAACAAATAGTGGAGAACACGAACCCAGTACAAACAAGCATGATATCAATAACATCAACGGAACCCGAGTTTAGTGTGAATTTCCCTAGCCCAGTCCCCGTGAAGGAGATAGCGCTAGCAAAACTACGAGTGTATCACAGTTGGCCTAATATCAGATCAAAATCATTTGGTGGTCAACAACCGAATAATTCTTTAGTGTTTGCAAATAAGAATAAACCCGACGGAACCCCAGACTGGAACGTTGTTTCCATACCAACCGGATCATACCAAATCGAACAAATCAATAATGAATTCGCGCGTAGAATAAAATCGATTACTGGAAAAGAATCAAAAATCGCTATAACAGTTCATGAGCCGACGCTATCATCCGCAATTGAGATAAGCACAGAAGGATACGTCGTAGATATCTATCAGAGTTCTATTAGAACCGTACTAGGATGGCCTGAAAAACCACCGGAAAAATCCACCACCGACTTAACCACGGATGTACAATCATATCATGAAATCAATCCCAGTTATCGAGATAATTTATCTGATATAAGAAAGGGAAAAATCGCCGATAGATTTATATTCACCAACAAAGACACATTGCAATGGGATTTTATCATTAAAAGAACAACCGACTCATCTGTTACTATTTCATTTACGCTAACTGACGTCCGTGGTTATTTTAATGAGATTAAACAATTATATGACACACAACTAGAACAACTACGGAAAACAAGATCGCAAAAACACGTTGAAATAATAAATCAACTCATATCGGACATGGAATATATCTATGAACTAATTATTCAAACAATAATTAATGACAACAGCGACAATAAACAACGATTCCTAACCGATTACAATATCACAGAAGACAATCTGCGTAATTTCAAGTTTCCGAAATACAACGCTGATGAATTAGCAAGAATTGTTAAAACCGATATCAAAGCGCTACAAAAATCAGATTCAACTGTCCTCCTCAAACATAATAATGATCCAGATGGTGGTGGTAGGCATATCGCTCCGTTCAACGTGAATATGTCCTCAGTGATTGCGCTCAATTTAGTATGTGATGTTATCGAAGGAAGCTATCAGATTAATCTAGAGCAATCAAATCAAGCTCAGCAGGGATATATTCTTTATTCGTTTGCACCAACAGCTCCTCCAGGATTCCTAATTATTGAAAACCCAATTAATCCTGTCTACATGCGATGCCATAATAATTCGTTAACGAGAATTAATTTCAAACTCACCGACCAGTCAAATAATCTGATTGATTTACAAGAAGAGGTGTTAGCGATTAGTCTGTTTGTGAAATCATAAATGATTTTCGTCCTAAGGACTTTCATCATAAAGACTGGATCAAATCATTTATTATTTTTTGTTAACCCATAGCAGCAGAGAGGGTGGATGACCACATCGTTGCGAGCAAAATTGATTAAAAAATCGTAAAATCTCCGTTTTTGCAAAAATAGAGACTTTTTTTTTGGTTAAATGAGATTTTGTTGGAAGTCTTATTTTTTGTCTGAAAACGTAGTCTATAAGCCTTATTTTGCTCGAAAACGTTATCTGGAAGCCTTATTTTTGCTCGAAAACGTGGTCTGTTCACCCTCTCTGCTGCTAAAGTCGTGTGTGTGTGTGTGTGTGTGTGTGTGTGTGTTTGAAAAAATGTGAACGTAGCGTTAACCTTTTTTTCCCCAGTCATATCGCTACGATGTCTACAGGGTGGCTGTTTATAGTGATGTCTAGCACTGAGGTATCATGCCACAGACATATAGCACGATATTCCACCCGGTCAGATCATCGTGACACCAGGCCGACTAGTCCTAAATTTATGAGGAGCCATAGCGGACAAAAGCTTGTCCAATGAGAAAGTTGCAGTTGAAATTTCGATGTCGTACGCCGAGAAATCCAGTATCACGTGTTGGATCAAATTGCATGTCCTTAAAGTTTCATTTTCTAGATCGAGATTTTATATTGTTTATGTTGAATTATACAGTGGTGATTTAAAGTTCTTTTCCTTTGTCGACGTTTTGCAGTGTATATTTTGAATTAAACAGCGGTGGTTAAAATTTCAATATCACACGTCAATACTCCCTAATTCACACTTTGAATGTAACTGTTTGTGTTGAAAGTTTCGTTTCACATACTGAGTATTTCGATTTCCTCTATTGAATTTGACAGCAACGAGAAGCGAGCTTCCTTGTTTAAACATAACGCGGGCCGTTCACGACAGCGACATCTAGCGAAGACATTCATAGTAATTCTGGAGTTGTGAATGATAACCTTTCAACTGTAAATGATTGTTGTCGTTGTAGTGGGGTTTTACTCCATTTTGCAGCACACGATATGCTATACATGGCGGCACTATTAATGGTGGAGGAAGAAGCAGGGAAAACCCCCCAAAAGAACCACCGACCCACGAGAAGCTACTGGCAAGCTTTCTCACATACCTACATTGGCCGAATCTGAGGCTCGAACTCACGCAGACAGAGGTGATATGGCAGTGATCCGTAATGGAAAGCACTTTAGACCACTCGGCCACTCGTGGCCCCAAACTGTAAATGACTTAAATGTAATGGCGTCATATAATTGAATACACGAATGATGCTTGATATTATTGAATTGTTTAAGTTGACATTTTGCTTGATATTATTGAATTGTTTAAGTTGACATTGTGTAATGTTACTTTTAACATCATTTCCCCATATAAAGCTAGCAATTCTGACAAGCACAATAAAATGTCCAACCACAGCTGTGTAATTTAAGAGATACGATCTGAAAACTCAACATATGAAATGGAACTTATACCACAATCAATGTAATTCAAAATGTCAAATTGAAACTCTCGACATGTGACATTAAAATTTCAACAACCGCAGTGTAATTCCGATGATAAAATCTAAAAACTAGAAACTGGACATCGAATTTTCAACCAGCTCTGTATAATTCAACAGATGAAATCTAAATACTCAACATATGAAATTGAACTTTCAAGATTAACTGTTTGAACCAACAAGTAAATTATAAAGTCTCGACATATGGCATTAAAATTTCAACCACCGCCGTGTAATTCAAACGACATAATCTAACACCTCGACACACACACACACACACACACACACACACACATTATTTTGTCGGGTTTACCAGTCTTCGGTAAACACATGTGCTAGGTACAACTACTAAGTAGAAGAAGGTTATTTGTTAGTAGCTGTCGAGCCAGGTAATATCGAATATCACATGTCAAAGGGGTAGAGTCGATCTCAATCTTCCTACATGTACACAAAATTACTACCTGGTCACCTGTGCATCATGAGTTGTTTTCTAATCTTTCTATATCGGTTTGATGAAAAAAAAAAAAAGGACAAATTCTGGGCAAACACTAACGAACTATATGATAATGTATTTAGGCCAACGGTTAGGTGTTACTAGCTGTCGAGACTGTCAATTTTGTGATGCCGAGTTATAGATAATTCAATTGTAAAACAGATCCCTGGGTTTTGTGTTGAAATTTAAAATAGACTCAAAGAGAAACATGCAAAATTAATATGTTATATTTTAGGTAGATCGATACATAAGATAATTGAAAGAGAAACATGCAAATTAATATGTTATATTTCAGGTAGATGGATACATAAAGTAATTATAAGAGAAACATGCAAATTAATATGTTATATTTTAGGCAGATGGATACATAAAGTAATTGTTGCTTTAAATACAAAGTCGTTAGGCACAAACAAAACTTGAAGGTAAGTTTCTATAGATGTAAAACTGGACTTGCAAACAAACATATCGCATAAAAAATCTTTTATTAATACGTACATAAATGACACAAATCCCCAGCATAATCAATTGGACGTATTACGCAGATCTTCTTTTGCTTTTGTGTAATATCTCAGATCATAAGAATTTGGAGTGATAAGTAAGAAAATGGGTGAACGATATACTAGATCAGTGGGGCAATTTTTATACACCCATCAAAATATACTTGGCAACAATACATTGAACAACTACAAACTTATATGTTTTGAGTTTTATTTGCAGCTCAAAAACACGCGTTTTTTTCTTCCTTCCTGATCCACTAACCATATATATGTCATGCTACAACATTGTCATAATGCATAGATGATTGCTGTCGGAGAGATGGAGGGGTGAGTGATAGCTGCGTAATTGCCCTTTTCGGCTGGGTGGGTAGGGGTATGCTATGTATGTTTTATTTGTTCTGTTGGAAATAATGTTTGTGAGACTGGTATTGAATCAAACATACATATATACTTTTCAATCTGCTTCTTTGAGGACAGACCAATTATTACATCTGTTTTTGACGTTTGTTTTAAAAATCAACTTCAGAGCGATCCCATGGAATAAATATATAATTAATATTCTTGTACAGGTTTCTATACTTTTTCATTGAAATGAAGAACCATTTTCTTATAATAAGAAAATCTCTTTTTTATTGGCTTAATCAGCTGGTTGTTTTCTTTATTCGAAAAATTATGCACAAAACATATTTAGTACAACATAAATAGGGGTCCCGAGTGGCCGAGTGGTCTAAAGCGCTGTCCGTTACAGATCACTGCCATCTCACCGCTGTCATCGTCGGTTCGAGTCTCGGATTCAGAAACTTGCCAGTAGCCTCTCGTGAGTCGGTGGTTCTTTTCGGGGTTTTCCGGGTTCTTCCTCCACCGTTAATAACTGTCCGCCATGTGTAGCCTATCTTGTGCTGAAAAATGGCGTTAAACCACAAATACAAACAAACAATATAAATGATCATTTTACGACAGATCTGGCGTTCCATAAATATACAATAATTTTCAAAGGTTATAATTTTCAAACATCATTTAATTTCTACCATTGCTTTAGTTTGAGATGGTTTTTTGTTGTATCTGTTGACGAAAATGCCACCTTATCACAACATTAGCAATTTGCTTCTTAACTACAATCGGTTTTCAAAAATGTTATAACAATTTCCTAACGAGTGTCATCTTACTGCTTTGTCGTATATGATCGTATGGCTGCACACTCCTAGAATACAAAATCAGCATGTACTTTAATGGTAGGGAAGGCTTGCTTACTGTTCCAGCACATTTAAATTCAATTTTCATTATGAAAGATTCCAGCACATTTAAATTAAATTTTCATTATGAAAAATTCCAGCACATTTTAAGTGAACTTTCACTATGAAAGAGATATTATTTTCCCCGTAGAGTGTATGTCAATAAACCTCACGTAAACTGATTGTATTTACCAACAGACTCCGTCCGCTAAAGGGTTGCGGAGCACCGTTAAATGTAGGGAAGGCACGAGCAAAAGAGAGAGAGAGAGAGAGAGAGAGAGAGAGAGAGAGAGAGAGAGAGAGATGTCATGCTGGCAATTTGAGTTAGATCAGCCACTCAATCATATGTTAATATTTGCTCTATCAATAACAGAACGGCTAATTGAAATTTGCATAATTTTGTAACTATCTTTCTCAGGGAAAGGGAATCGTCACATGTCCTGTTCGATTTAATTTTGTTCATGTAATTGATTAAATTGTTATATTTTACATGACACTATGTATATACTCGCATGAATAGTTCATCTACATATTTTATCAGCAATAAATCAGGAAGGCGTTTTATTTACAGAATTGTTCAGCTACAGCAGCAGTTACCACCGCAACAGCCGTTACATCCATCAGAGGAACCGAATGATGTTGAAACAGGTGCTGGCTGCATAATATAGATTGGATCTATTTGAATACTCGGGTTTTTGGTTGACTAATTATGGTTTGTATAGGTTCGCTCCAGTCTCGTTCCAAACAATTCATTTTGAAGGTCATTATCTTATGCACTGCTCTCTGTTGACCACCAATAAGGATGCTGTCCATCAGAAGGAGTTGGTTACTGACAGCGCTGATTTCATAGAATTGGTTTTCAATTTCCCTAATATCGTCGTCTTGAAAGCTATTTTTGCTCAAGAGGATTTATCAAGAAAGGAGCAAGCAGAGAGTAAAAAGTCTGGTTTTGTCATCCTCTAAAAGAAAGTCGTTACAGGTTTGGGTCGTCATTCAAGTCCAGTACAGTCATGCAACTTAAACAGGGCATACTGGAAGTACGAATTATGCCAATGTCCAATGTCGATACATCTTACGCAGATGTCGGCCTTGCATCTAAAACCAGATCTCAACCGCTACATGATTTTTGCAGAGGTGTATATGTGCTCTCATCTCATTTATTTATTTTAAATCAATACATTGTATGGCGTTGATCTGTCACTAAACGTTGGTATGAAAACTATTTTATTATATACTTGGTTCTACCAAATGACATATGAACCACCCACCAACCTATTCAGGTTTACTAGCCATCCACCCGTCTCTCCATTCGACCATCCTTCAGTCTATCGTATCCTAGAAATGGCAGGCGTAGATAATCTTAGAACCACATGACTTCTAGTCTAAACTTAATTTTGCTAAATAAAATTCCAAGATATAACGATTATATAATGTCTTGGAATATTTTGCAAAGAAAATAATTAAATTACACACGTGTGCGTAATTTGATTTACTTTAAGATGCTGAATTGTGCATGGGGTGTAAATTTTCATATGCGCAATGTCAAGTGCCAAATTTTTCGTCAGTGAAATCCATTAATTAATTCTTAGTCTAGCCGACAATTAACTGTCTTGGAGTAGAGTTTGACGAAGGAATATTTACCTAACTGGGTCACACTGTTAGAATGTTTATAGTAAAAACGGACTAGTCGTTATGACAGGTTAAAAAAGGAAAATTCTCACGTAAAGCTGTCAAAGTGATTTGAAACAAATGGTAGGGTGTTATTTCGACCCCAGGTGGCATGTTTGGCATCTTGATAGGCAGTTTTCCAAATGTCTGTAGAAATAGCATTTATTCCGATTGGTCAAATATGAAATCAGGGGGGTGTCGAACCCTGAAATTGGGGGAAATATATTCTTTGAGCAAATAAATTTGAACCAGTCTTGGAATTACCTCTGTAAGAGAGGGTCAGTATCATTAATTCCGAAAATACGCAGTAGAAGACTCCGAACTTACTTTAGGAAAAGACGTTCGTAAAATTGGGTTCCAGGAAAAAACTGAATTTGGAACGATTGTAAGACGTCAAAAACACAAGGTATTTAACTCAAATGATGTAATTTATATGTTGTTTTCGCCGTTACAAATGCATAATGTATTGATCCTATGGTACGAATAGTTCGGTATTACATTGATTTAATAACGTTCTTTGATATGATGTTTCTTCGTTACAGATGCATGATGTGTTCATATTTTTGTATGGATAGTTCGGTTATTACATTGATTTAGTAATGTACGTCTGAATCATGAGTTAGAATTTTCAATTTATATACGTAGATAGGTTAAGGGGTGTTGTAGAAAAACTCGCTGTGTACATTTATGATTGGAAAGTGCTACATTAATTTTGAATTTATCATATAGTGAATAGTGATTGTAGGCTATGATATATTGCCTCACTTTACGTAATGATTTACGGGAATATATGTGACTTCCCCAAATTCTGATGTCGATAATTAGCGGTATAACTGTATTGATCTGAAGACTTGTGTAGTATTTGTTAGCCGTATAAATGTTAAAACTGATAGTAAGATCTGATTGTTCGAACCAGAAAGACGGACGGACAATCTCAACTCTCAAACCCTAACGAGATACTTAGGGCGTTTTACCCTTTTCTTTTCAAAGGAAAATAGTTTATTTGGAGAGAGAGAAATACAGCGAAGACCGAGGTTCAAAGTAGGAAAAAGAAGTCAGAAGTCAGAGTTGTGGAATCTCACGTTCACCAGAGGGCAAAGTAAAGTCGTGACGCAAGCAGAAGGAAAAACAGTCGTCGAACAGGTCACTGTGAATTTACCAAGCGGCCCAATGTTAATGAACACTCGATTTCGTGATGAAATTTGCTATCAGCTATTAACGGCTAAATTTTTCTATTTTTATTAATGTTTGAAATTTAATTAATATATCTAGTATTTTAAACTTCGGTTTTAATGTGTTTCTGAACTAAGTGTATTCAGAAGGAAAGAAATTGTAATTTATTGTGTCTTTCTTTTGATTTTTCTTTTGATTAAATTCTTTATTTATCTTTACGGGGGCTCGTGTGTTGTTTTTGTTCGAGATACCGTCTCAGATTACCATATCCATTCTAACCGGGCAAATCACACCGTAGAGGTCATCCTTTAGATAACGAGTATTAGCAGGAGGCGGTTTCAAGTATTGTTTTCCAAGTTGCGCAATACCTCTGACCAGGGGCTTGTGCGATATTGCACTAATAGCGCTTGATACCGAAACGCCCGTTACACGGAAATTTGTTCTGCATTACCTCTATTGATGTACAAATTTCCTCACGACGCACAACTAACAATTCACGAAACAAAATGTACATTCACATGTAAGTGTACATAAGTATGTAAATTTGCAGAAATGTGTGGTTAATACAATATGAAATATAGGTCATTGTTTGGTCTTGATGAAATATAGGTCATTGTTTGGTCTTGATGAAATATAGGTCATTGTTTGGTCTTGATTTCATTAAGTAGTCTTTCTCAAGCAAGATTTCACACCTACATGTTACTAGCTAATCTCTGCGGTATGTAAATTATTTGGCCTACTTCTACTCCCCGAACCTGACACGGTAAATTCATTTTCTGTGTTACGCGATATTATTCAAAAATGAATATTTCTTTTCGTATCTCCTTTCCATGATATTTAACTAGTATGCCATTATGATAAGTGAGTACTCGAGATTGCATTATCTGTTCAAATCAAGATTGATATAAAGTCCAGTTTTACGTATAGGCAGCGCCGGTGCAATACATTTTGGTGCCCTAGGCGAGATCAGATATCTTGCGCCCCCCTCTACCCCCTCTTCTACTCACGCCTCTCCTCAACCCACCCATCATGAAATAAACCCTTAGCCCAGCGCCCTAGGCGATTGCTTAGTTCGCCTAGCGGAAGCGCCGGCCCTGCGTATAGGTGTCAGCGGAACTCTGTTCGCACAAAGTTTGCATTGCCCCTAGATAGGCTTACACTGCCGTCATCACCTAGTTGTCGTGTATTTGCCATGTCATTTGCCATTTTTCGTATGTGGGATTATCGAGTTCTTTCAATATAATAATAATTTTTTTCTTACTTATTAATTAGCGAAATTCTAGCATGGATGGATGGATATATATATATATATATATATATATATATATATATATATATATATATATAGAGAGAGAGAGAGAGAGAGAGAGAGAGAGAGAGAGATAGTTAGATAGATAAATAAATACATAGACACATACATAGACACATACATAGATAGACAGTGCCTGCAATTTGTGTTAGTTTTATTCTTTTTATTATACAAACGTTCTTATTTCCATCTTGTACACGGCGCTCATTTAGCAAATAATATATACTGGGTAGGGTAAATGATATTCAGGCTTCATTCGCAATTAATACTGATTCCAGAGAGAATCAAATTACAAGAGGAAAACGAACATGCAGACGAAGAAATAATTTACAGTCCACGTGCTTTTATTCATAAAATCGCTCCTACACCTAAGCGCAAAAGCTCAAGGCACAGTAATATAATTGAAGATCTTGAAGTTTATTCTACAGTGTCGAGGGCAAGCAGATATCATTCTGATTATTTTACGAGAATTAATCTCATTCGTCTTGTACTATCATCAAAAATCCCTTGAAAATGAAAAACTATGAATGACGCGTTGCAATGAGCTTTTGTTGTTATTTTTATGTCAGCTTGGGCAGAAATAAATTAACAGCCGATTTTAGTGAAACTACTTTTTACACTGGTTTAATGAAGTTAAATATGTACATAAAGAATGATAATTGTTAAAGTAAATTATATTTTTATGGTCAAATGTAAGTTCACGTCAATAATTAGTAAGGGATTAAGGTTGCAATTTTATCTTAAGCTGGTTGCATACATTAGATTTGTATCTACATTAAGGGGAAAGAAAATGAAAAAAAACACTATAGTACGCATTAACCTAACAAATAATAATAATAATAATAATAATAATAATAATAATAATAATAATAATAATGATAAAGATAATTGTTGTAACTACCTTGTCGAGTTCATTCTACTCCATGCAACAGTTTATCTGATGATACAACCCTTCTATTCAGTTATGTTCTTTTGGTAGACGCGACACTAATATTTTTCATTAGTCAATTAAACAATATTTGAAAGAATCAAGTTAGCTTAAAACAACTGCCTGAGAAGACCTGGTCCAGTTATTGAATGGCACAATCTTTTTTCGAACTCTCTGATCGAGCAGCACTGGCCGTCTGCCCTGTGGTTGTAGAAGTCGGCTGTGCCGTGGCTGGTCTTATCACCACCGCTGTACTCTGTATCGTTGTACCTGCTTGTCTGGCTTGTCTGTCTGACGATACTGTTGACCCTTGGATTCTTTGAGGGCTAAGTGGAGCCCTAGCCACATTACCTTGACCGCGAACAGCTTGTCCGGTACTCGGTCTTTGCGGCGTCTGACTCGGCAATTCGTCCATGTCTTTGCCAACCAGCTGTTTCATGGCATCCCTCCAGTAAATGTCCAACCAGTACTTTCTGCAGGCCATGATCTTGTGCACAGCTCGTTTGGTTCCACCAATAACAATATCGTTCGTCACCAGAAATCGGTTTTGCACAGAGCTCAGCTTGAAAAAATCGTTAGCATTCTTTCCACAGAGCTCGTCATCCAGGAAAATGCATTTGTTTAACAGGACTATCGGATTTAGGAGGTAGCCTAAAATTATCAGGCGTTTTTTCTCATCCTCTGTCAAACGAAAACTCCAGTATTTGGTCAGCCGATTGATGTCTGGGTCAGCATCTTTAAGGTCCAGAACTGTGCACATGCTGTGTACATAGTACATCAATCTTGCTCTCGGATCTGGATTCACTTCTATATCCTTACCAAACTTCTCTATATCTATCCGGTCCCTTCCAACAATCGCCATTTTGTAAATTTTTAATGTGTTTACATCCTTTAGTTAACATAAACAGACGATAATGTGCTATATTGTTTGTAATCGGTGCTTTTTTCTGATCTGAATTTCCCTTGCTCCTATTTTCGTTTTCACATGCACATTGAACTTACTCAGACGTAATTCCAGTTCCCGGTACGATATGCTCTCTGTCTAATCTCTCTTTGTCACTAAAATGCTTCCAATTGCTTGCCCAGGCCTGAAGATAAAGTATTATTAAAGCAGGGTCACGGCCATACATAACAAATATCAAACTTGCATATATATCGAACAAGTCTAAAGCAAGGAGGAAGTAAAACAGATAATTCGGGTCATTCGCAATGGTCGATTTCATGTTATAATTCTTTAATTTAGGCCCAAGTCGATATTTGTTTCAATAAATTATTAATTTTCTTCAAAACGAGGAAGAATGTGCAAGTACATTTGAGTTTGTTGTTTCAGTGCGAATATTCTAAAAGCATCAAATACTAAATGACACATACAAGATGCATCAGTGGGCACCGGCAGTTAGAGTCAATTAGCTGTGACTTAACAGCGTGCAATGTATGATTTGATAATTTCTTAACGTTTGTGTTCATTATATAGTTTGTTATATTACGTTCGATCTTCATACATAACATTATCATCGTTTTATTCAAATCTTTTCTACTTGACATATAACTTACCCGTGTCTGTCTAGATTAGAGAGAAGACTTAAATGGAGACTTTTATAAAAGTTGTGTTCCATCTGAGGTCTGCAAAGGCTGGTTCTGTTTTTTGCTTGCGCAGTTGGCTGATCAAGACAATCCTTGCACGGAATATTCGTTTGGATAAGGGATAAGCGGGATTTCTCCATGCTTGCCTCTTCAGATGCTGCCCTGCAAGATTCGAACAACTTCGAGCGTTTGTGCTGTCACGGAATTGTATAAACCCTTTTATTTATTAAACACATGCACTTGAGTTTTGTTTTTGTTGTACAACGATATCAAAGGGTGATTAATGTACATTGATGCGTATTTGAAAATAGTGAGTTTCAGTCCATCCTATGCCACACGTGCGAAGTGCTTCCGAGGGAAGAACCGATTGCCTCCAGTGCACAGACGATAACTGTGTATAAATACCTCACCGCATGTAATGCTCTTTCCATTACGGATAGTCTTGTCAGTGACACGGTCTATAAGAACTTGCACATCTTCAGCTGTAGAGGTACGTTTTATAATTTCTTGTATATAAGACATAACTATTGTAGTACCACGTCTATTTTGTGTATGTTTTGTAGCTTTGGTTTACGCAATTGAATGTACATATTTATATTCTTGTTTGCAACTTAGCAATGGATGTATATTAGTAATATAGGATACATTTTTAAGAAATGTTTAGTACAGTAGGATTCTTATCGAGCAGGCTTAGGTTTACTTCTAAACTCTTTGTTTTGTAATAATCGTGCCGGTATTGTAATCTGTATAACTTACCTTGTATAACGTTACTACGTTTTTATGCCTGATTCAGGTGAGCTATGTATCATTTAGGGTTGAAATAAAAACACTCGCTTGTCGATTTTGGGATTTATTGTGAGATGAAATGTTACGAAATAAACCTAAATTAATACAAAGTGCGTACTTAGAATACAAGACAAAAACATAAACGTGACACACATGTAATGCACAATACAATACTTACACACCGTCATTTAAAATGTTATCACAAAAAACACAGATGATACCTTGCCAGACTCGAAGGGCATAAGTTTTCCAAATTATATCAAATCCCTGGTCTTTCACTTGCGTGACGAGGGATTGAATCTAATTTGGAAAACTTTCGTGAAAGACAAGTGCTCTTTTTTTCACGACTCATACTGCTCGAGGTGCCGTCCGTCTCGAAAACTAGAATATGAATACCAGAAGCTTTTTCTTAGTATGGTGGTGAATTGATTTTAATCCTCGTGATGAACGGGGATCGATCACTTCATCATGACAAACACGCACATTGGTACACTACACGAGTCCTGGGTCACATACAGTACATTGTGTTGGATATGTTTTCAGCTGTCCGGTGTTGTCCAGAGTATAGAATGTCCGGATGGTCCGGGAGTGTCTAGTGTATCTGCATTGACTGTAGTGTCCAGAGTGACCCGAGCGTACAAAGGTATCGGAGAGATCCGAGATGGCGTGTTGCATGCTGTAACATGAACCACAGGGATTAACCTTAGCAGCCTTGAAGCTGCAATAAAGTGTGCTGATGACTGAGTCTATCTCCTTACATATAATCTGTTATCTGTGGGCTAATTTTGCAGTTCGTAAACCCCTTTGTATCTTTCGGGACTGTAAACATAAGTTTTATATTTGTTCCTTTTTCGTTTGCATAATTTCACTAGGAGTTAATTCATTTTAATACACGAGTAAAATGTTACATTGTTTGCTAGCTGAGTAAACTATATAAATCGTTTCATTGTGTAGTTACTGTGAATCATCCACCTATTGTCTTATATTTTATAAAGTAATTTGTTTGTATTTTTCATTATTACATTTGTGCGTTTGTATGTTATTTAATCCATTATTCGGAATAAATATACACGCACGTATTCATAAGTACTTGATCACTGAAGTCATTCATTATTAAACATTGTATTCGTGTCGTCGTCAAAAGTGTTCTGTTGACACTCAGGAAATCCAACCCGGTTATATTTCGTTACATGTGCACGGAAGAGCCCAGAGTGACTTGATCTCTTGCTGTTTGATCACAGGAATCAAGGATTATGTTGAACACTTTCAATGCAGCTCTTAGGTTGTCTTTGAAGCGTTTCTTGTGACCTCAGTGGGACTGCTGTCCTTGCTCTAGCTCGCAAGATAGGAGTCTCTTAGGCGGCGTGTGGTCTGGCATTCGTACAGCATGTCCCGCCTAGAGTAACTGGGACTGCATCAGGATAGTGTGGATCCTGGAGAGACCTGCTTGTATCTCAGTGTTTGGAAGCCTGTCCTGCCATATGATGTTGAGGAGTTTCCTGATACTTGTGGTGTGAAAGTGGTTCAGCTTCCTAGTGTGGTGTTTAATCATCGTTCACGTGTTTCATGCGTAAAAGTGTGAGTAGCAATACTGCTATGTAATGTGGAGGTTCACCTCGTCGCCAATAGCGACGCTCTGTGACAGTGTGCTGACAAGGCAGATGAAGCGGTCCAATACGTTGAGATTTTGGCCGTTGACGGTGATGTTGGACTCAACATAGAACCTTCAATAGGCAAGCTGGTGCAGGACTTCTTGGTGCTGATGGTGAGACCAAAGGTTGTTAAGAAGCTGGAAAACTTGTAAATGCTGCATCACAGATTTCCCTGATGGTATATGTCATAACCATGGTATATGCTTGAAGCCTTCTGGGGTTGAATAATTTTCCATCTGTAAGGTACATGCTGCTGACTCCAGCCTCTCCGTTTCTGAAAACATTAATCAGCAAAACGGAGAATAATATACTGAACAGTGTCTGTGCCAGAACACAACGCTGCTTGACGCCATTGAATATTGGGAATGACTCGGATATTTTGCCATTGTCATGTACTCGAGGAAATGCTGCACCTTACATACATATATATATATATATATATATATATATATATATATATATATATATATATATATATATATATATATATATATTTGATAAGGCATATGTGGCAATTACCTTCAACAAACCTTCTCTGTTGACAGTATCAAAGGTTTTCTAAAGTCAACGTATATGGAGAAACATTCGCGGCGTTAGA
This sequence comes from Unio pictorum, assembly GCA_030141615.1. NCBI lineage: Eukaryota > Metazoa > Mollusca > Bivalvia > Unionida > Unionidae > Unio > Unio pictorum. The sequence goes on along the minus strand of JARLTB010000169.1, from coordinate 4,428,368 downwards.
GCCTTTCTATCAGGGTTGTGGCTCCTTCCTGGTAGAGTACAGATGGGATGGAGCCTGTGCCAGGGATTTTGTCGCTGGAGAGCAGACGTATCGCTTTCTGTGTATCGAGGAAGGTTGAGTGGTCTAACAGTGCTTCGTGGATGGTTAATTGGGGGAGACGAGTGATGGCTTCATCTTTTGGGGGTGAAGGTCGATTCAGGACGATGTCAAAGTGTTCAGCTCATCATTAAGGAATCTTCTCTTGTCAGTAACTAGTGTCTTACTGTGTACTCTGAGAAGTGGGAATGATGCGGAGAATGTAGGTCCATACACTTCATTGAAGGCGCTGTAAAAATTCTTCGTGTCATTCCTGTCTGAGTAGCACTTGATATCATCATCTTTGTGTTCAGCCATGTGCCTCGCATCTGAGGAAGGTTCTGTTGTACAGTTCTGCGTGTCTTGTTGTACGCATCTTTCCTGGAGGTGGCCTTGGGGTTGTTGAGGTAGGTTTGAAGGAGGCGATGTTTCTCATCGAAAAACTGCTAAAAACGTTGCAGTTCTCATCAAACCAGTCTTGGTGCTTCCTGGTTGACGTTCCTAGATTTAAACGAGCTCTTCGAATGCCCCCAGTCGGTCTCCACATTATGATTGTCGGGAGGAGAGGATTTCAGACGTTCTTCTTGGGAATCTACGAGAGACTGCTTGATACTAGTGCTTTTCAAGTTGATGAGGTTTAGTCGCTTAGGAGCCTTCTTTTTCTGCTGGAGTCCTTTGGGCTCAATGCAGATATTGAGCTTGGTGGTGATGAGGCGGTGGTCTGATGAGCAGTCGGCACCCCACAATGACTTGGTCACACGTTCATCCTGCCTATCCCTCTTCCTGACAATGAAGTCATCTATGAGATGCTAGTGCGTAAAGCAATGATGCATCCATGACGTCCGGTTACGGGTAGGGAGGTGAACGACCGTTTTGGTGCAAAGCGGTTCATGTTTTGTGCATGCCTGGAGAAAAAGGAGAATGTTGCTGTAGCATTGACCCACTCTCTGTTTTCCTTGCACACATCACCTGCAACGTGATTACATCCTATTCTTGCATTGAAGTCACCAAGAATGACGAGCTTATCTCCCATTGTTCGAATGAAGATATTCATATAACTTGACATTCTATTCATCTGGGTTGGTCATAGATGGAGCGTAGCATCTGATGATGCAAATATGATTTCTTCCAGAAAAGAGGGAAAGTTTCATGGTCATGAGTCTGCCGTTTTCTTTTTTGATAGGTTCAGCCAATTAGCCAATCAGTGCTGTCTTCACTGCAAAGCCGACACCAGTCTTACTGCACACTTCACTTTCTTGCTCCAAACGAAACTGTATCTGGAACCCTTTCACACAGTTCTCCATCTCCTGCAAGCTGGGTCTTGCTCAATGCAATAAAAACGACGTTGTACTTGACGAGGTTCTCTCCTATTATGGCGGTTATCCTCTGGGGTCTTTCAAACATTCCATGCGCTAGGTGTGAGTGAAATAATCCTCATTTTCTTCTTCAAGATATCCACCAGCCGTTGTAAACTGGCTTGTTAGTTTGAGATCATACAATCTTTAGGGCGCCTTTTCTATCCCCTTGTTCATGACAGTGAGGTAAATAGTGCATTTTTAAGAGGGCTGGTCAGTCACTCAGATGGTTTCCACACACTACCGTTGCTCCCAATGACTGGTGAACAACCCTAATGACCTGAGCCGTGTGTGTGCAGTTCTCAGCTACGGCTGCCAGTGTACCCATATCTGCCGCTTTGAAACTTACCTGTCACCACACAACTTAAGTGGTTCATGAAATGGAATGGGTGGATGACGATTGACTTGCGTAGTAACTTTGTTTTAAGTGTGGAAAAGTTACGCAGTTCGTCTCTCTCTCTCTCTCTCTCTCTCTCTCTCTCTCTCTCTCTCTCTCTCTCTCTCTCTCTGTCTCTCTCTCTCTCTCTCTTAAAACCATCTGAGCACAACAGTATGGCAAAGTCGAGACCGCCGGAGACTGAGTTGAGCGCAGTCGATGACCAGGACGTTCTAAGTGTCTCGTCGAGCTCTTAGCGCTCCACAGCGCTTTGCTGGTAATCGCATTTCTTCCCACTGACCAACTGGTGATTCCTCCATGCAGACCGCTGGTTCTAGTCTTCAAATGTTACGTAGACAAAGCCTAACTCACGAAGGGTTTAAAATCTGGTTTAGCGAGTACAGGGATTTTCCGTGATGTGATCGCTGTGCATGCCACAGCGCCTTGGTGAGAGTTGAGTATCAAGTTGGGTCCAAAGGTGGAGGAGTTATCCCTGAAGCATTTCGACTCCTTCCCCAAACAAAGGTGCTACCGTCCCCACATCCCATATACTTCTATAAGAGTAGTAAATTCAGGTCATAGACTATGAAATGAATGACTGAAAAGAACATAAATCATGACATGAAAAAACGGGGTACACATATAATAGAAACAGCGCTGTTTTGTTGAAGTGATACTGTTGATTTGTGTAGTATGCATGCAATTGTGTATGAGAATATGTAAACAGCAAATAAAATTCTGCATCAATAAGCTAATTGGTCCTAGAGCATATTTAGAATATTAATTTAACCAGATTGATGGGTTGGTCATACCTTTTTATGCAGCATCTAGTGCGATGAGAGGTAAACTAGATTAGATCATAATCATGGTGCCATATACACATTCCGATTGTTGGCATCCGTTAGTTTCGAGAGATGATGGGAGTACGGCTATGAATGATGTCCCAGTTTTTGGTTGTGCAGAGTCAGTAGTGTTTATGTAGTCTAACATGGGAGTGTTAGTCCTTGCAGCACTTAACCGTTGAGTCTGGTGTCTTTCGGAGCTGCTTCTTCTTCTTCAGAGATCGCTATTCATCAGTTAGCATGCATAGTTTGTCCTTGCTGCTTTCCAGCCAGTGATCAGAGCCTGTCTGCAGTTGGGCCTGTCTTGAACAAGCTCTTCCCAGGTGTTGCCAAAGATGTCAAGGGCTTTTATGTCGCGCTTGCAGATATCATTGAAGCGGCGATGTAGATTTTCGATTGACCTATTGTCAGAGGCACGTTCTGAATAAAGAATGTCTTTGGGGATCCGTCTGTCATCCATAGGACGTTACTGACTCGTTGGTTGTTACCCGATCGCTCCAAGTGATCCTGAGTATGCGTCGGAGACATCGCATGTGAAAGGCGCTCAGTCTTTTCTCTTGAGAGGCGTACACAGTCCAGGTGTCACTGGCATACAGAAGAGTGCCTAGCACGCATGCGTGGTACATGGATATCTTAGTTCAGGGTCAGCATGCTAGTGTTTCATATTCTCTGCGACAACCAGGAGAGAGATATTGATGCCTTAACAATTCGCTTGTTGAGCTCGGCATCGTGCGATAGGGTTTAGGTGATGGTAGTGCCGAAATACGTGAACTGACTGACTACCTCAAGTTCGTAGTTGTTGATGCTGCTGCTTGGGGTCCGCGTTCATGTTTGGTTTATTTAGGCTGATGGTCAGCCCACATTCATCGCCTGCCTTAGAACAGCGGTCCATCAGGTGCTATAACTCAGCTTCTGTGTGAGTGGCTAAGGCATCTTCGTCTGCGAAGAGCATGTCCCTAATGGCTGCTTCGCGCACTTTGCATTTAGTCGTACCAGGTTGAATAGTCTGTTGTCTGATCACGGATTCGGGTGGATATTTCTGTTACAAGTCAACCAAAAGAATCAGTATGTGCCTTATGTATGAATCACTTTCACTAGTACTATAATAAATTATCATACGTTTCAAGGCCTCGCAACCATCTAGATTTTTTAGATATTTATCTCTGTAACAGACATATGTAAATGCGTAAGCCATATCGGCTACTTATGTGCAGCCCCAGTTACATATTTGATGTCCAATGCTTGTCTAAATATGACAGGAATTCACCAACAAGTCATCCCGTTTCGAAGCCTAAATCTAAGTAAATGTAAATCACATTACAGCTTTAGCATGTGTGTGAATTTATAAATGCTAGGCATGTGATAATTAGGCTCATACCTTCAACCTTAAAATATTAGAAAGGCGTCAAAATACGAAACTATCCACTGAAACCCAATGTATGTCGGGTTTCCCATCGTAAGCACTTTGTAGGGAAGCATGGGGTAAACCGAACTCACTACTTATAAATAATGTGTGATATAGATACACCACCCTCAGTACTAATGTACACGGAATCAGAGAAAATTGTATTTATTCCAGACAATGTATGCACACAATTCCGTGACACCACAAGTAGAATGTGCTTGATGAAACTAAGTGTTAAGTGGAATTTTTCAAACGGTTTAGGCATGTAACTTACCATCAGCTGCTATAATAGTATTGTTGTACAAAATATATCCGCTATAATGGTATTATATTACAATATATTATTATTAGTATTATTGTACAATATATATCTTCTATAATGGCATATATACGTGTATATTTAGTACTGGATTAGTGGATAGCAATGGAACTTGTATCCCACATGCATATTCTGTTTTGGTTTCAAACTTTTGACTTACTTCACAATGCACGCCAAAAGTTTAGTTTGACGTCAAATCATATGAACAAATTTAAGATTGCATGAACTTTCAGGTATCCAAGTACATGTTGTCTCAGCTTAATAGATCCATTTTCTAAGTGAAAAGACTCATATCAGTGTCTTTACAGAAAGGTTTTCATTCAATCTGTAGCAGGAAGTTCATGGAATTTGCTACATTAATTACAAGTAAAAAAAATAATGTGATGAAATCGCTTCGTTTTAATTATCTATGATGTAAGATTTAGGTTTTAAATTTAAGAGAGGACTTCGTCATGTTGATGAGATCATGGTTGATCTTGATGTCGATCAAAACTGCCAGTTATTGATATTTTACAATGAAACGATCAATCAAGTTCGCTCACGCAATGCTACTGCTTGATTTTAATGAGATCATTTCATATTTAATTAATTTTGCTTGTATTACTTATGATTTACAAGTTTAATATACGATATATTCAATTATTTGATAATAGTCTGAACACCTGTCTTAACTGTGAAAATCCACACATAAATAAGTGAGATTTTCAAATCTGTCCCAGTAGATCAATAATTAAAGCAAAACAACAACACAAACTACAAACACAAATACAAACTATACAAATGTACAACCTCCCCTAACGCACACACAAATCCGAACAAAAACAAATACTAAAAAAATAAACAAATTTACAAATCTGTCAACGCAAGTATAATTAAGTTGAAAAAGCAAATTTAAAAACCAGACAGATTTATACATCTATCCAAACGCATATATATTTAATACGAGAACCCAAATCTGTCCAAAGGCATACATAATTAGGATTGACACCAAATCGAAACGGTTTAGATTTACAGTTTTTACCTAAGGATCAGCTCGTATTATTTAAAATTCATTTTGTGCATAGTGTTCTTATTATAATACGTATAATTTACAATGATTTTTATTCAAAGAATGTATTATAAATATGATTTACAATATAGTGCATAGATAGAGACTGAACCATTGTCATTGTCATAGTTGTGTGCTTTATTGTACATTTTAAATTCCATCTCATACCATCGCGTTATAGCATATGCAACTAAAGGGAAATAATCCGAGTGTCCTTATCGTCTATTCCACTTATATTTAAGTGCCTTACGACTATGGTCACACTTGATAATTCTCTTACCTTGCGATGATTTTCATCTTCGATAGTGTAAGCGTGAGGTTTCTTCTTGCTCATTATCTCTGTACACCCTCCAGATGGTGGGACGACAGTGTTGGTCACACATTACCCGTCTGTGTTGGCTGCCGGTTCGCCTTATCACGTCTCAGCCAGATCCAAAATGAACGCCCTGGACTTGTGGACTCTGCTGACTTGCTCAGTGTCTTCACTGATGTTATCATTGTTGTTCCTCTTTGGTCAATGTTTGCTTCAAGTGATGTACACTATAATGATACAAACGGTCCTATGTTTAAAATTTCATCCACGTTTCTTTTGAGGGAGTAGTTGTATATCATGCTGAACAGTATTTGTAGGTTACTGCATTTGCAAAGGAAACTATGAACGAGATGATTTTTTTTTTCGGATGGAAATAATATACGGCCTTGGGAGTGCAGTCTATCCATCCGACAAAACGAGTTCATATTTGTCCATATAAATGCAGTAACCTTCTTAGTATATGCTTATTTTCTTATTCGTCCTAAGGCTTTAGTATATAAGCAAAAATACACTACAAGAAGCAAAGCAACTGAATATATGTCGTTTTCCAAACTAAATACACAAGCGCAAATTCATCATTACACAACATTACATTATTATTGCGTACATATCTCCGCCCAGATAAATTTGAACTTAGTCGCGCACTATAAATAACTTTCGAAATAATATGGCGTTTCGGTCTAATTAAAGGTGAAATTTAAAGTCATATTGTGAATGAATGTGCATTGCAACAGCTTTTCCAGTTAGGGTATTTTTGTCGTTTCAACGAAATTTCGTGGTTATGGACTGGATTTATCTGTAGCATTTCTACATGAAGTATATCGGATATCAGCAGCGACGAAGCAATCTTGACATCTGCAAGAGTGTTTCTGTTCTTTTATTGAACGTTTGAAATCATAATGTGTGAGAAATATGAAATCTTTCATTTACAATGATCAAAAAGAAGCTTACATTTATTACATTTTGAGTGCAGTAAGATATGTGTAATTACCCTTTGAATATAGTTGAAATAACAGTACAAATTCGAAATGTGTAATCTAGTTTGAGACCCCATGACATGCCTCGTGTAATTCAGATTTGCAGAAATAATAAAGTACCTTTTAAAAAAATCAGGATATAAAACTGTAAATATAGGTTTTGCCATTCTTAATGCCAGCTAAAGAAAACAGCTTATGCCTTTTCACTTGCGTTTTAGTTTCAAATACTCAGCAATTTTATAAATTATGGCTTATATCGCCAGCGTAAATCCGAAATATTGTATCCAAAAGGTTAACGCGGAATGTAGCAAAGCAGCTGGTATGTGGCATTCCATGAAACATCTGCTTTAGTTAATTCAGAAACAAATTTCATCAACCAAAACGTTCATCGCCTATTACGTAATGTTCATTATTTGTTTACAAATCAAAAGTGCTGGCGTCTGCGTCGCCTTTTTGTTTATAATAGAAAGTATTTATCATGGAGCTATCGATGCACATTTCTTGCATCGCCCTCAGTCACCTGCATCGTTGAAAGTTTTTTGTGTGCATGAATTCATCTCTAACGTTCACATCTCTTCTGTCAAATGATTCAAACAGTTGGTTTAATTTAGCCACAGACAAATAAAATAAATCGAACGTGATGGTGTCTGCGTCCATTGTTTGATTATGAAAAGAAAGTAGTTCATTTCTTAACATGAGTATAGTATGAAGTAAAATATTGCACGATTCTGACAATGTAAAGTTTAACGGATACCAAAACGAGTATAGATCTTAACAGAACCTTCTAGGGACCCCGAGTGGCCGAGTTGTCTATAACGATATCCGTTACAGATCATTGCCATCTCACCTCTGCCTGCGTAGATTCGAGTCTCAGATTCGGTCAATGTGGGTATGTGAGAAAGCTTGCCATTAGCTTTTCGTGGGTCGGTGGTTCTTTCCGGGTATTTTCCTGGGTTCTTCCTCCACCATTAATACTGACCGCCATGTATAACCTATCGTGTGCTGAAAAATGGAGTTAAACCCAACAACAACACCAACATCATCATTATCGTCACCTTAATATAATGCAAACGTTGGCTTTCATAATAATAAATAAATAATAATAATAAAACAAAATAATATCCCACCTCTGACATCTTAAGCTTTCTTCTACCCTGAGGATTTTCCAGTTTTCCTCTGTTTCCGTCTTCCATGGTTAAGGGTGAGGTTTCTGGCTCACCTGAGGGCGGTTCTGGCTTACGTTTACTTATAGGAAAATGGAGGTTCTGGCTAACCTACGTGGCCTAGATGGGCGAGGATCCTCATATAACTCTACTACCATAATAATGGCTTAATTCGTGTCATGAGGGCGGAAACTCGGGCTCCCTTTTTCTATGGTGGCTAACTTTATTAGAGACTTGCTTGTAGAATGGTAAAGATACGTCTTTTTCGTGTTATCCCTGACTACATTTATACCGTTAGGTATTTAATGCCACTATACAATTTAATGTTTTATGGTATAACTTGATGTCTTAAACGTATAATGAACGATTTATATGGGTCACAACAATTTATATGGGTCACAACGATTTATATGGGTCACAACACGTATTTACGTCATTAATAGTGGAAAAACCAATCCTATAATATCACCCAATATCACTCAGGGCTCCTTTTACTGAACTAGACATGTTCTTTTCTAATTTTAGGGGAGCAAACTTAAACTATTTAGTTATATTAATTTCATTTACTATTATTATTGTGTTCAGGAAACAGAACTTGAGTGAAATAAACAATTGTCAATTCTAAACAAATATTTGTGATGATCAGTCTAGAAAGTTAAGCTACGACTACATGATTTAAATAGGGTGAAATATTTTGGATGATTCAATGGGTGTGGTTCATGGCTCATAATTTATGACAATTCTGATAAGAAACCAATTAAGATGTTCCTGATAAGGAAACGATTGTTGTTGTTGCTATAATCTCTCAAATCGATTAGATCTGCTAACAACATTTCGTCTACACGATGATTTAAATTCGTGGTAAACGCTTGCTTCCGGGTTTTTGTCGCTCTACTGCGAGGCCAATACCGAGTTTAGGTTTAGCGCCTAAATGTTACTGAGGAAAGCTCGGTCTACATATTATCTGCATTATTTAGGATCGAGTCCTTCAGAACGACTAGATCGCATCCCACTTTATCGGCGAGATGATGTATGTAACAGAGATCGTGATGCGTAGAGATGGCATCGACAACGTTGTAGGGTTCCTGACCTGGAAAAGGCTGGGCCTCTTCGTTGTTGTTGTTAGTTGAATTAAAGTCGTTTTCGCCCGTTCGGGCATGCACGACTGTTTAGTGCACCGTTTGGTGCTACTTATTTTTTTCGGGGTAACGGAATGGAGCCACATCCCCCACGCATTTATTCACGGTTTCGTGATGCTTAATTATCAGCTAGTGATTGGGGGTTTGGTTCATGTAGGAGGATTGAGCTATTCGTAATTAGTCTTTTTGTTCCTTTTGTGTGTGTAAGATTCAGAGTAGGATACAGTGTTAGATGTCATCAGTCTTGTCAATGTCCCTAAGATAATTGAGGATAATTTCTAGACTGTGTTTAGGATTTGGGTTATTTTGTTGAAGGAATTCTGGGTAGGTTGCTGGGGATTTGATTTGCTTTAGCTCTTGTATAAGTTTTTTTCTTTGTCCTTTGTATTTGGGGCATATGTTGAAGACATGGTTGAGATCTTCCTTCTCCGGGCAGTGTGGGCATGTTGTTTTCCTTGTGTTTTTCTTAAGGTACTGTCCCATACTGCCAGTTAGGAGGGTTTTTCCTGTTTTTAATCTGTTAACTATTCCCTGGTTGTGCTTGTTGTCAATGGGAGGTGCTTTGTTATTTCGTGAGACTATTGGTTGTATAGAGTATAGGATACGTCCTTTTGTACAGTTATCCCATTCTGTTTGCCATTTGGCTAAGATTTTTCTGTTGATAATACTGTAGAGTTCTGTTATCCCATACTCTATATTGGTGATGTAGTCTTCTTGCAGTTTTTCTTTTGCTGTTATGTCTGCTAGTTCGTTTCCGAGTAATCCTATGTGGGATGGGACCCACATGAACTCGATGTTGCAGTTTTGTAAAATGAGATTGTTAATTTCTAGTTTAGCTTTTTTCAGGAAATTTTCCCTCCCCTTTGATTGCCCTGTTTCTAAGGATTTTAATACGCTTAGTGAGTCGGTAATTATTATTGCTTTTTGTATCTTATTGTCGACTATTATTTTAAGCGCTTCTAGAATAGCCCAGAATTCAGTAGTATATACGGAACAGAGGTCTGGGAGCCTACTACCAGTTTTAATTTTTAAGTCTGGTATTACTACTGCTGCTGATGTTTTGTATGGAGTGGTGGCTTTTGATCCGTCCGTATATATCTTGGTGTAATCCTTGTAATTTTCCTCCAGATTCTGTAAGATTTTGGATCTTATTTCTTGAGGTTTTATTTCTTTAGACCCGAAGTTTAGGGCTGTAGTGTTGATCTTTGCTTTTTTGTTGTTCCATGGAGTTTTGTCTGGAAATGTGATAATTTCCGCTTGGAGCTTACCAATTTCCATTTCTTTACATAATATGTGTATGATTTTTCCAGACGGAGGGCGTGGGACTAGTTTTCTGCTAAATGGGATGTTACATTTGTTGATTGTTATTCTTGTTGGATGATTTGCTTGGTGAATAGATAATCGTGCTGCGTATCGTAGGGTTAGTTCTTCTCTCCTAAGCGATAGTGGTGATTCTCCTGTAAGTATTTGCATTTCTTCTATTGATGTATGTTTTCTGCTGTTTGTGCATATTTTAAGGGCTTGTCTTTGTATTTTGTCAAGTTTCTTAAGATGTGTGATGTTTGCAGTGGCATACAATTGGCACCCGTAATCCAGTTTGGATCTAATTAGGGCTCTATATATGATTAGTAGAGTGTCCTGGTCTGCTCCCCATTTTAGTCCCTTAATGTTTTTGAGTAGGGTTATGTCCCTGTTGCATCTAATAATTAGTTCGTTAATATGTTGTTTCCAGGTGAGGTTCTGATCATAGAGCATTCCCAGGAATTTTACTGTTTTTTCAAATTTTATTGGGTCTCCTTGTATAAAGAGTGTAGGTGGACTAATATTGTATCTGTGTCTTGGAGAGAAGATTACGCCTGTAGTTTTTCCTTTGGAGAGCTTAAATCCCCATTTGTCTGCCCACTTCCCAATGTTGTTAAGGTTAGTTTGCAGTTCAGAGATTATTTTATTGCTATGAGGATTTCCAGCTTTCCATAGACCACTATCATCTGCGAATTGTGATAGGTCCACTTTACTGAGATTGATTGATGTTTCCATGTCGTTTACCATGATGTTAAACAGTGTCGGGCTGAGGACACTCCCTTGTGGTGTGCCATTATCTAAAGTGAGTTCGTCGGAATATTGGTCTTCTACTCTTACTCTGATGCGCCTGTTGGTTAGAAAGTTTTTTATCCAGGCATGCATGTTGCCATTTATTCCATAATGATTTAGCTTGGCAATTAGTCCGTTTGTCCAGACCAAGTCAAACGCTTTTTCTAGATCGAGGAAGATTGCTATGAGGTGCCTATCGCATTTCCTCTTAGCATTGAAGGCAAGTTTGATATTTGACTCCAATCGGACTAACTGGTCAAGAGTAGACCTTTTATTCCGGAACCCACTTTGATTACTTGAGATGAGATTGTTACTCTCAAGGTGATGTTTCAGCCTATTATTAATCATGGTTTCCATTAATTTACAAATTGTATCTGTCAGTGAGATTGGCCGATATGATGTAATTTCGGTCGGGTCTTTCCCTATTTTTGGAATTGGGACGACTATGGCTTGTTTCCATTTGTTTGGTATGGTTCCTGTTTGCCATGATTGATTGATCAAATTAAGTATTATGGTTTCGACGTTATATGGAACGTTTTTATATATCTCATAACCTATATTGTCCTCTCCTGGTGATGTTGATTTTTTGTTTTGGATTGCTGTTCTCCATTCTTCCAGGGTAAAGTTTTCATTTAGATGTGAGATGCTGTTATCTTGGTCTATAAAAAGGTGTTTAAGTTTATCTTCTACTTCTGCTCTGTGTTGTTGGAATTTTTGGGTGTGGTTATTGTTTCCACTCATGCCGGCAAAGTGTTTTGCTATGGCGTTGGCTTTATCTATATTTGATGTTATGCCTTTGATGTTGGGTGCACTGTTATTTCCGGTTCCTTTTATGGATTTAATTTTATTCCATATTTGTTTGGCATTGCAATTTTTAATTTCAAGAGTGGAGCAGTAGTTTCTCCATGTTGTTAGTTTGGCTTCTTTTATTATTTTTTTTGTTAATTTTTCCTTGGATTTGTATTCCAAATAGTCAGTGGATTGTCCACTGCGTCTAAATTTATTGAGGGCTTTCTTTTTCTCTTTTAATGCTTCCTTGCAGTTATTATTCCACCACGGGACGTGTTGTTTAGTTTGATCTTTCTTTTCCTTTCCAGTGGTTGGTATGCTTAGATTTGCAGCCTTTTTAATATTGTTCATGATGTTTTCGTTAAAGATGTTGATGTCGTCGTCATGTGTGTTGGCCATAGATACGTCTTTGAGTAGATTACTGAATTTACTCCAGTCTGCTTTATTTAGGATCCATTTGGGGAGTTTACCATTCGTGTCAAGAGGTGATGTTAAGTTGATCGTAATTTGTATAGGGAAGTGGTCACTCCCTAAAGTAGAATCAGTTTCCACTTTCCAGGTTGTCCTAGTTGCTAGTTTAGGGGTACATATTGTCAGGTCCAGCGCTGATAAGGCACCATCTTCAGGGGAGATCCTGGTTTCGGAGCCGTCGTTGAGCAGTACCAGGTTCTTTTTCCGCATCCATTCTTCAATCAGTGCTCCTCTTTTGTCCCGATGGTTTCCTCCCCACATCTGATTGTGGGCATTAAAATCTCCACAGATGATGAAGTCACCATTACACCCTAAATTGTGGTAGTTTGTTGTTGCTGCTGGATGGTATTTTCCTGGGTCGTAGATATTAAATATTGTGAAAGATAATGATCCTGTTGTAATGATGACTGATTGGTGTTCAACTGGATTTTGGCTTGATGGGACTTTTGAGTCTTTTAGGCTGTGTGAGTTTTCTCCGAAAGTTGTGTTTGGTAACAGGTCGTTAACGAAAATTGCTAGTCCCCTTCCTTTTTGCCCATTTTCTCTGTTTATGAATTCACGAATTGAGTATCCTGGGAATTTTGGGATGTATTGGGAATCTGTTTTAAGGAAGGTTTCTTGGATACAAAGGATGTCGTGTTTAATTTTGGAATTTTGAATTTTAATTTGTAATTCGGATTTGTTGGAAAATAAGCCTCTACTATTCCATTGCCAAATTACTAGTTTTGATCTGGTTGATCTACCCATTGCAATAGTTGTATTTATTTATAATATATGTATATATATTAAATTAGGTTAACTATTTGTTTTTCCAAGGTGTTTTTCTAGTACTTCAGTTAGCAGTTGGAAGTAGGGTATACTGGGGATTACATTATCATGTGAGATTATTAGTATCCCGTCAATAAGGTCCCTTATATACTTGAGAATGGTTATGCTAGGAAAATTTTCTATTTCATGTTTCGGAAAGTTACTGAGTCCGTTACTTTCATTTATTATGGGATTATCTCTATTATCTGTATTGTTTGTATTGTTTGTGTGGATTCCCGTGATACTCGCATTGTTTAGATTGTTGCCCTTGTTGCTTGCAATGCTTGTGTTTATTATCCTGCTATTGGGTTTTCTTTGATTTTCCTTGGAATGGTTTGGATTTCCTAATGCTTGTATTTTAGCTTCTTCTCTAGTCTCTGTTATCATTCTGTATATGTCGGCTTTGTTCTTGGTCTGGTGATTAGGATTAGATTTCCTTCCTGGTGTCTGCCTACTTTCTTCTTGGTTATGTTGAGTTGATTGTTGAGTTGTTTCATTTTTACTCAAATGCTGTTGTTTGCTATTTTTTGGTCTATTAGTTGATATTTGCTGTTTTGCCTCATGGTAACTTAGGTGTTTTTCATCCATTAGTTTTATTGTTTCCTTCTCTTTGATGTAGTAGCTACATTCTAAGTCTTTTGGACTGTGGGGTCCTCTACAGTTGGCACATATGAGTCCGATAAATGTGCAAACATTAGTGTGGCTGCCACCGCATTTTCCACATCTTATTCTGTTTTTGCAGCTCCTTGTGTAATGTCCCCATGCTTTACATTTGCTGCAGAATCTGACTTTGTTTGTGTAATCCATAAGAATTTGGTTGTAGCCATCAAATTGAACAAGTAGAGGTGCTTTAGTTTTGAATTCCAGTAGGATTTTATTTGAGGTGTGTTCATTGCTAGATTTCATTCTATATGCCTTTGAAATCATTGCCCCTTGGTTTTTTAGCTCTTCTGTTATTTCCTTGTTGGTGAGTAAGTTATACTTGGGGTGTAATTGAATGATTTTCCTTATCCCAGTACTGTTATTTGGTGGTTTCTGTTCTTGATTGTCACTGATCCCTTCCTCTCCCTTTTTATTTTGTGTATGTCTTATTGCTTCTGGGTTGTAGTCAGGTTCAGTCCTTTTTGGGATGCTTGCTGTTGTTGTGCTAACTTTATTGGCTTGTTTCCCTAACGATTGGTGTCTAGTCACTTGGATGTTGACTTCACCAATCTTTTCCAGCTCCATAAATTTGGCTACTTGTGCCAAAGTGCTACATTTGACTATAATGTAGTTTGTCTTTGGTCTTATAATTTGATATTTCCCATTGTGGGCTTTGGAAAGTGTGTTTGCTATGCTTCTACTGCTGATATTAAATAGTTTTGAGTTGCCACTGGTGATAAATATTGTGTGGTCTTTGCTGTGGTATTTATTTGTCCTAGGCGTGTTAACTGATTTATTTTCGTTATTATTGATTGGATGATCTCTTGGTCTGGTATTCACTTTTTCTTCTGTTTTTTCCTGTGGGGTTTTTCTTACTTGCTGTTGCTGTTGATGTTGTTGTAATAGTAGTGTCGGGGTTTCGTCATTGAGATTAGGTTTTTCCTGTATATTATGTAGATTCTCCGTTGTTTTTGGTGCTTCCACTCTCATTTGTTTGTTTTTCTTTGACTTCGAGGTTCCATTTAGTGGAGTCTTTCCCTTGTTGGTTGTTATGAAAGGGTTTGATGTCTTTTTGTTTTTGATCTGTTTCTTCCTTCTGGTTTGTTCTAAGATTGGGGCACTTGTGTTACTGTCGCTCTCTGACCCGCTTTTCTTTGGAGAGTCGTAGATAAGGTCTTCCATGGTGAGGTTCTTCGAGTGTCCGGGTAACTGACTTGAGTGATATGTTGTTGCTTTTATTGTTTTTATTGGATTCAAGTTATTAGTTGAATGTTTGTAATTTTCTATGAATAGAGAGGTATTTTCCTGTGGGAGTGTCGCTGTTAGAGATGATAGCGACAATGGAGATATGCACTTAGGTGGTGTGGTAAAGGAAGAGTTGTTGTCCTCATCTGTTTCCACATTGCCGCTGATTTTCTTGATGCTGTCGCAATCATCGCAATCGTTGGTATTGGATGCATTGTTAATGATATCTAGTAGGTCCGTTCCTTCCAGATGTTCGTTAATGGCATAATTAGATCCCATTAAGTCCATTAAGTCCTCAATCTCCTGATTGAGAGTGAGTTGGGGTGCTTTTATTTGGTTCGTGATATTAGTTGATTTGTCATTATCACTCTCCGACCCGCTTTTCTTCGGTGTGTTGTATCTAAGATCTTTCATGGTAGGACTCTTCGCGGGGCCAGTTATCTGACTTGAGAGATATGTCGTTGCTTCTATTTGGTTCAAGGTATAAGTTGATAGTTTGTATTTTTCTTTGTGTGTTGCAGTTTTGGCCTGTGATAATGCCGTTGTTGAAGATGATGTTGGTAGTGGTGGTAGGCACTTAAGTAGTGTGGTAAAGTTAGATTTGTTATCTTCATCTGTTATCACTTCTATGCCTATTGTTGTGGTTGTTGTTGATCCGTTAGAAGTTTTGATCTCTGTCACATCATTGTCGCTTTCTTTCTTGATGTTGTTTCTATCATTGGCATTGGTTGCATTGTTAATGTTATCTGGAAGGTCCGTTCTTTCTAGATGTTCATTGCTTGATCCCATAAATTTCTCCAACTCCTCTATCTCCTGTTTGAGAGTGACTTGAAGTGGTCTCTTTTGGTCTGGCGATTCGTTAAAAATCTCATATACGCTTGTGGCATTGTTAAGAGACATTGTTGTTGTTGTTGTTGTTGTTGTAGTTGTCTTTGTTGTACTAGTTGTTGCCGGTGTTAGTATGTTCCTGCTTGGAGTAGTCTCGTTGTTACTGCTATTGTTATTGGTTGTTATTCCCGGCATGAGAGATATTTCATCCGGGTTGTGAGATATTACATCCGGATTGAGAGATATTACATCCAGCTTGCGCTCAATTATGAGCTTTGATGTGGGACTTGGTGTAAGAAATCCCATGACCTTGACGAAGGGCGTTGTAATTTTTTTACTAGGATCCTTCGCATCAGTTGGAGTCGAGTTCTGCGGTTGTAAGGGACTAACTCCTTTGGCCATTGAAATAATTTTGTCGGCTTTTTTAATCGCATTGCGATTTGTGGTCATTTTAACCTGCGATCTTGTAACTCTTGACATGTTACAGTGACTGGGCCTCTTCGTCAGTTTGTTGATTTAAGGGTTTCTTTGCCCTGTGCAGTTATGTCCTGGAAACGTTCATCCCCCTCGAGGTCGTGGAGGTATTGATGCATGGATTAGACCAAAATCGCTCATCGTGCATCGCGGTGATAGACTCCGTCCCATTGTTCACATTGCCTGGTCGCTTATCCAACGCCGTATCGAGGATGATCAAAAGTCAGGATCAGCTTGGATCCTCGCTGCAGTCAATTCCATCTCGTTTAAGACTTTAAAATTCACACCATTACGCTATAGTAAGTACATCTCACTCCAACAGCAAATAAGTGCTCCCAAAGCCTGCATCAACCTAAAAAACAACGATGAATACTGCCTCGTGCGCGCTGTCCTCTCTACACTACATCCTGTTGAGGACAACACGCAGATCGAATCTCCAAGTACAAGCCGTATTTAAATACCCTCCACACTACCGACATTACCTTTCCAGCCTCGGTCAAAGACGTTTCTAAACTAGAATCAATCAACGAGGGTTCACCGTTCGACTTCGTCGGACTCCATGACCAAAAAGCGGGCACGAAACAGTTTGTGGTCTATCCCCTACTGATCTCTAAAACAGCCTCACAACGCAGCACCAGCCTGATAAATTTTTAGAACCGTTTCAACTACATCAAAGACATTTTCCGGCTATATCCATTGCAGTTTACACAGCATAAGAATTATGGTGGTTATTTCATATATCCCAGCTTACCATGCTTTCCATAAACACAACGACTGCATGAATATCTCTCGTCTGGGTACTATCAAGAACAAGAAACACTACAGTTCGAACACCACCACAAAAAATATTCGCACACATTTTATGCAGTATTTTACCCAGAAGCCATCATGGACAAAGTACAAGGACCTCATACAGATTCAAACTACTCTTTCACTCAAGTAGAACATAATCACATTCTCTGTGTGATGGGCTATAAAACGTGCTACTCTGCCAAACGTCTGTCTTCGTCCAAACAACAACGAGGAAAGAACTGCGTCGTCTGGTTCTTTAAAGAAACGTATGCAGGAGATCCATAACAATCAAACGCCACTCACGTTCCTCACTTCCTCAAAACTGCAGTAGCACAAACCATCGCAGCAATGCAACATTTGACTACAGTACTTTCAACCGCGCGAACCAAACGTCAGAGATAACAGGTCACTATCGATGAGCATATCACGCCCATTATAACCTGCGCTTTAAATATCGAGATTTTCTTCCCATCGTCGCTCATAACCTACGAGGCTATTACGGACACTTCATTATCACAGCATTCAACCATCCACAAGTCATGATCCTTCTCGTATAAGTAGGAACAGGGATCGATGCATCACCAACAATTTCTGGTCGGCCAGGTGTCATGATAATGTGACTGAGGGGGTGGGGGACATCATGCTACATGTCTGCGGTGTCATGCACCAGTATTAGACATCACTATCAACTGTCACATTGCACACATCGTAGCGATATGATTGAAAATTGTTAAAGTAACGTTACAAATCCATATCACACACACACACACACACACTCCTTACACGGAAATGGGTTGCTGATTATACACAAGCTGTATTACTTATGTATTAATCACATTAGCCCTCCCCCACCCTCTCTCTCTCTCTCTCTCTCTCTCTCTCTCTCTCTCTCTCTCTCTCTCTCTCTCTCTCTCTTTTTCATTACTGTGTCAATAGCTCTGTCCCAGAGAATATGGTATCTAAGGAAAAATTCATGCTTTATTTCATATGAATAAATTTATCTTCCTTCACACGACATATTCAGCTGTCACAATTCATAAGTCGATTTCCTGCCCAGCGACAAGCCAGTATGATGAGCAACAGTGTGTGACATGTATAAATAAACGTGCCGTGTGCAAAAGCAACTATATAGGCAACGCCCTGTGTGTCCTCATTGCAGTAGGTGTAGGCGGCATCTGAATTTCATATCCACCCGAACCCTGCTGCTAAATATCTAATACATAGCCACGATGCCTAAGTGTCCAAGCTGCAACAAAGAAGTATACTTTGGTAAGTAAGATTTTCTTAGTAAAATAAGTACTGGTAAATTACTGTTAGCTTGGTTTATCAACTAGATTTCTACTGTAGCATTAGATAATAAGATTAGTGTGATTTCGCCATGTACTGGCTATATCTTTGTACTACATCAACACTAAAGCAATTACCGGTATGCAATTGAATATTAAGCATGGTAAAACTCATCCAAAAGGAATGATCCACACTTAAATTGTATGTAGTAGTAGTAGTAGTAGTAGTAGTGTTTAACGCCATTTTCAGCACAGGATAGGCTATACATGGCGGCCAATATTAATGGTGGAGGAAGAACCCGGGGGAAAAAAACCCAGAAAGAACCACCGACACAAGATAAGCTACTGGCAAGCTTTATCACATACCCACATTGGCCGAATCTGAGACTCGAACCTACGCAGACAGAGGTGAGATGACAGTGATCCGTAACGGCCAGTCGGGTTCCCAAATTTTAATTGAATAACGTTCTTCGTAGAGGAAGTATGCTTACTCGTTTGTCATGATCTATATCGCCTATTCTATGTTCGTCCCCATGTGATGTTTATTTCTTTCGACTTAGCTGTAATGCAATCTTTCGCTGTGATATAACAATATATTTGGGCAAAGATGGCGTCGACTGCAGGCAAAGATAATAAATTCGTAAGTATTTGCATATGCAAGTAGTGAACTGCATGGTTTAATCTCGAATATATAGCGCCGTACTAGTCAGAAGCTACTGTGCAAATTCATTGCTAGCATTACATTTCATCAATAGTCCATCAGATGCGATCGATCCTTTCAATTACAGGCCGTACGCTTATATTATTCACATATACGAGTTTAATGCATACATGGTGTCGTATTGATGAATCCATTAATAATACTCTACGGTCCTTACATGGGCACAAAAGTAGGAAAACAAGTCTGGAGTTATTGAACACTGTATCTTAAAATTTTCTGTACACGCAGTACATAAATGACACGCATTCTTATTTAACATAGAACGCAACTAACGGAATTGACGAAACAAGAGTTGGATCGGTCTACGGGTTTTCTCAAGGAGTGGGGTCCAAGTCCTTCCGTTAAACCCTAAACATGAGAAGAATTTGTGGTACACGATGATTCCTTGGTAACCATTTGGTTACCGACTAATTTGAATTTTAAAAAATGATCTTTATATTGTCAGACGTCTTCTTTTCTCATTTCTCAGACAATGCGTCCTTTCTCGCGGTCATTTGCAGTAACAGCAGACGAAATTGACCAATACGTGGCACGAATTGTTAAAACGAAGTATATTCGTGGTTGTTTTTTTTTTAGTGCCAGAATAATGAGAAAGGAAACGAGGACGATCTACTGTTATGATCGTATAGGGAAGTAAATATGGCGGTTACCCATCTGTTGTCTTTATGATAAAGCGGGAACGGCACTTCAACAGAAATGGTATGAAGTGGTGCTGTCCATTTTTCGACGTGTTTTTTTAAATTTTAAATATCGTTTTATAATAGTGTTATTTGTAGAATCATCAATGAAAACAAATATGTAAATATTACATTTTGGCAGTCATATGCAAAAATATTTCTTTTAGAATGTTTTAAAATTAGTTAAGGATATCCCCCCCCCAAAAAAAAAAAAAAAAAAGGTATTGAAAAAATGTTGTTGTGTTTGAAAACGTGTATAAAATAATTCAGGTATAACTAAATATGTTTTGAATCAGCAGATAAACCGTCTCGATCAATATTGTTACAATTATTCGATCTTAACGTGTACATTACACGTAAGTAGATTGTTTTATAATATAAACATATGGAAATTTCATTTTCCTTTAAATTTAAAACTATCCGCAACTTTAAAAGTATTTTGTGAAGTACACAATTTTCTTCGAACTTTGGCTTCGTGTTCTTGTTTGTCGTTGTTAATTGAGTGAAGATCGTTAACGTCTTCTTATGCATAGTTGTTTACACGTACCAATCGTGGGCTGTGTTAACTATCTTTATATTTTAATTAATACATCATAATGTTACACTCGTAAACCCACCCACACAACTGGTTTATATTTCAATAAGTACTTCTACCTTTTCGAACAAAACTAGTCATAGGTAGGATGAAGGTGGGGCGAATGTGCAGAGTGTAGAATTAAATCATATTAGTCCGTACTTTACGCAAGTTGTATGCTCGAATTAAATTATTCTCTTTTCTTAACGAGACACACGCTTACACAAACGAATGTGAACACTGAACGTTGCATAAAGGTTTATATGGATGGGTATTGTAGATTGCCATTTGAAATGATTTTAGTTTTCCAATTTGTGTGCTATGTGTTTAGTGAATCACTGTCGTGGCCTTTGACAGGAAATTCCTTAGACGTTATCACAATAAGAAGGCGTGTTTATTTAAGAGGGAGCTGTCCTAAATGACTCAGTTTATTAAGAAGTTCGCGTCAGTTTTATGAGTATAAAATAGATGAGATTTGAGTGTGTGTGCATGAAGAGCTCCGGACATACCCTACTCTCAGTAGATAAAAAACGCTGTAATAGTCATGATTTTGCAGTGTACAATTTACTCACTGTCAGGTTTTCAAATTGGCAATGACCAGTCTTGTCACACTTTAAAATGACTATTATATGTTTTACTGTAATAGTTTTAGTGTGTTGTTACTGAACTGAGTTTATTATATTTCGGTAAAGAGGTACAAAAGCTAGGTTGACTTCCTTGTCTTAACTTTATACAATAAATTAAACAAAATGTATTCTTACGAAGGTATACATTATCTATATATGGTATTGAGTAGATTGTTTTGTCGCGTCAAACATCCCACCGAACCCCAATATGAATGTGGACTACTCAACACTGTCGTGTCGAAAATTTTCTTTCCGTTCTAGTTTTCTTTTTCTTCTTTTCTGTAATACATTTCCACATTTTTGAGAGAGAGAGAGAGAGAGAGAGAGAGAGAGAGAGAGAGAGAGAGAGAGAGAGAGAGAGAGAGAGACTTGGTAAGGGTTTGTACATGGGTGTGTGTGGTGTACATGTAGAGCATGTACATAAATGTACACGATACCTTCCGCTTAAAAAATCAAAGTAAGGCTTCCTACTTGCTTGCATTACACATTCGTTCCACATGAGCAGATATTTGTGTCTAACCTGTTTGACGTCAAGTTGTTTCTGTGCAGTTTGCGAAATATTATATTGAGTAGTATTTGCATCAATGCGCAGAAGTCAGACAAAACAAAAAAATCAATTAAAAAAATGATAGGCGGGGTGGTGTGGGTGGGTTGTTCTTTTAATTTGTTTGCGTGTGCATAAATAGATCCGGTCTTTACATAATCTCTTTTGAGTGAGATCCAGTCAGTTCGTATAAACTTGTAAAGATTATTCCATATTGTTGTTTTGTAAATATCAGGTAGGCCTGGGGATATGTTAACTTTATACGTTACCTAAAAGTTGTTATAGCGTGACAGCTTTAAATGGTCTTGCCTTGATTACCTGTAAATATGTGTCGTGAAGCCAATTATGCAGTAAAACCTTAAATATACCAGAAGTTTTTTTTAAATTTAAAAAATGAATTAGTTTCCATGTTTAAAATAACACACATTCACACGCGCACGCACGTGCTTATACACGCACAAATAATCTCACCTAAATAAAATAAATAATACGCTTTTGTACAGGTAGCCATTGCAGATGTGAAAATAAAACATTCGAGGGAGTCATAACAGCTAGCGTTAATATTATACGAATTGTCCTTTTCTGGAGTTAATCAGTCCTATACAGACTATGTCTTTTCCACATATGGTACAGCCGTAATCTATCAGTGTTAGTATGTACCCGAAAAATAAAGTTCAAATGATTAAGGAGGTAGAGATTAGAAAGCAAAATTAAACAGTCATTTTTTTTTACTACCATTGCACATAGTTGATACATGCATTCTAGCTGAGGTGTTGATCAATGTGGAAACCATGACGTTTTATATTTTTGACAAGCCATTTTGAGTTAACAGTAAATCCATATTAGTAGAGTTAGGCTGCCTTGTTCCGATTGTGATACATTTCGTTTTTTGTTTTAGAGATGTTAATATGCATTCTGTTTTGATGACGCCAAACTGATATATTGTTGAGGCTGATATCATGTTTATTTTTAATGGAGTCTAGAGATTTACGAGATGAAAGCAATGTAGAATCGTCAAAGAAAAAATCCGTGTTAGAGTGTCAAAGAAAAGATCCGTGTTAGAGTGTCAAAGAAAAGATCCTTGTTAGAGTTCTCCGGATACAAGGTTATGTCGGTGTTAAATAATAAATAAAGAAGAGGCCCTAATATAGATTACTGAGGAAACATCACTTAAGATATGACTTGGTTAGGTTATATATTTGCCTGTGCAAACAACCTGGTGTCAGTTGGTGAGATACGAGAAGCGGGTGTTAGGATAGGTGTCAGTTGGTGAGATACGATAAGCGGGTGTTAGGATAGGTGTTAGTTGGTGAGATACGATAAGCGGGTGTTAGGATAGGTAAGGAGGTACAGCCAATCTATCAGTGTTACTTATACTAACACTGATAGATTACTGTTTGAAAATATGGGCTAAAATAAATTGCAACTTCGCATACAAGTGAAATTCGTAAGAGACGACATGTTGTCAGTGTCAAAAAGAAAAGAAATGGAAAGTTTGATTGAATGATAACAACTATTTTTGTATACACTTGTATATTGACAGCTTACATTTGTGTTGTACATGTATACTCCACAACTATGGCCACTCGCAGCATATGTCAAGGGGTGTGTGTGTGAAAATATAACATGATTCTGTTCAAAACGCTTAGTAAAATATTATCTTTAGTTTCAGATTGCTTACTATATTAACTACGCAACTAACTCTCCCGGCCGTGACTGACGCTCCCACCCACCCACCCCAATCCCGCTAAAAATCCAGCGGGCCCCCATGTTAAATGCGTGTTAAAAACATGAGATATTCATGAATTCCAGTATTTTATCAAATGTTAGAAAATTGATGTAAACGTTAATCCTCGTTTAGTAGTATGATATCCCATTGTCAACAAACACACTTCTCGAAATAATTAACTGATATTAATTATCCTAGTAGCACGTGGCTATATAGCTGTTTACATGTTACATGTACATATGCTTACATTGGCCTAGATTTTGGTCATACAACTGCCATGTTGTACAGGCTGCCGATGGACGAGGCTATTCAAAAGGATATGAAAACATGTGAAAAGTTTGAAAAGATTTTACATTCTTGCGAAATGTTCCACCTTCGTTTATCTCGACGGCCAGATATTTACTGTTTGAAAATATTGGACGTTTAATTGGGGTTAATAATAATGCCATGTTAAGAGTGGTTTGTCAATATAAACAAAGGATTTGTTTATGTGACAACATATTCCAGTGTAATTTTATAACCAAGTTTGCGGCTTCCTGTCATTGTGCCTTTGCGTTTCTCAACTCCAAACCCAAGACTGTATATACAACTTTTAACAGGCAAAATTGTTGTTGCCAAAAAGATCGCCTGATAGTAAATGTTGGTAAATTATGTCTCCAGTAAGGTGTGTGTGTGTGTGTGTGTGTGTGTGTGTGTGTGTGTGCGTGTGTGTGTCGCAAATTGCGACAGTGGCGAAGCCAAGCACGATTCCGGACTCCCAAGTTGTATACTGCATACTATGAAATGAGTGAAAAACTGTTACATTGAAATTTTACACACAAGAGCACACGTGTGTTGTAATAGTTGGTTCAGACGTATCCCAATCTCGATTATACAAATTAATTACTATTGTTGAAAGTTGTCAAGACGAACAATTAAATTCTGATCATATTTGAATATGTAGAGGTTTCAAATTTTATAAATTTAACAAGCAGCTGGAGAAACATAACTTGGAGTTGAATGTTTTTTTCAGCTGAGAAAGTGACATCTATGGGCAAAGATTGGCACAAACCATGCCTGAAGTGCGAGAAATGTAAGAAGACGCTGACTGCAGGAAGTCACGCAGAGGTATCTTCGACATACATACGTCTCTTTGTTTCGTTTACTGTTCCTTGTTGATTGTCCTAGTTTCGTCTGATTTTGTTCTAAACTTTTCGTGTACCAACCGTTTCTATCAGCTTTGTCACAACCTCTGTTATCCGTATGTCTTGTACCAACCTTTTCTATCAGCTTTGTCACAACCTCTGTTATCCGTATGTATTTCGACTAAACATAATTATCAGTCTTTCTCAGAGTCTCAAACTGAATGATTGGTTCTGTGTGTTTACATTACGTTCTTCGTCTCTGTTTTGATGATAAATTAATTTCCAGTCTTACATTTAATTTGATTTAAATGATTATTTCATACAAAAGACTCACGTTCACTATTGTAATACTAGAAAGGTGAAACAATATTTGAGTATGTAATCCTCTTCCTTCAGTACTGTCAAGCAAAATAAAATTGCATTGTCGACGTTGTCTAATTAAAGGTAAATAGACTATCATGTTATTAACTTTTCTGATTTCAAAACATTGTTAATTAAAATTCTGAAGTGACATTCAAGAGGTGTAATCATACAGACTTTTGATAATGCTTTTTAATTCTACAGCATGATGGGAAGCCATATTGTACCAATCCGTGCTATTCGGCATTATTTGGACCTGGAGGTAAGAATACATCAATAAATACAATAAAAGTAAAGGAATAAATAAGTATATCTACTTTTTTTTTAATGAGCGATTTTTTATGTTTCCACGTGTGTATTTTTATTTTATTTTATGATCTATCCTTGTCTGTCAGTCTTTCATCAACATGTCAGAACACCCACACAAATATATATATATATATATATATATATATATATATATATATATATATATATATATATATATATATATATATATATATATATATATATATGAGAGAGAGAGAGAGAGAGAGAGAGAGAGAGAGAGAGAGAGAGAGAGAGAGAGAGAGAGAGAGATGTTCTTATCAATAGGAAAGTATTTAAATGGACATATAAAAGTACCGAGAGGACAAATTACATTTAAAACTTGCCCGTAATTAGCTTCTCGACATTCTTATTTAAATCAATCAAGAAAATGTACTTATTGTTTTTTAGGTGTAAACTGACATTGCACAACCGTTAAAATAAATGTAAAACCCCTTGAACATTCGGATTTCATTTCATTGATCGTATCATTTATACCACTGAATTGAGCAATCTTACTTTTTCCATTTATAATAAATCTTACTGAACTAACAACACGCGGAAGGCAAGGCATATTGCATAATATGATTTTATGACATGTTTATTCGATTCTACGTGACATTTATATAGTTATAAAAATATTCTATTATTGTTTGTTGTCTAGAATAGCATATTAAAGTAACTGAAAACTTCACATTTATTTTACAGGTACCAGAGCTGGATCGACAGGAGCGCAAAGTTACAAATACAAATAAAGTCCAAGTGATAACTGATTTAACATCAATATCATATCTTAATATAACAGCAAGACATTACACGTTTTAGCTTATTTACTCCATAGGCATTATGTAACACAGTTTGCTTGATGCATTTTTGATAGTAGTTCTTTACCTGAGTTGAAAGGGCTGTTTGTATATTTTATACTTAATCTAGACGAGTTAGCCTTACATACCGTATATAATCCCATATATGTCCGATCCAACTGGAAACCGCCATGAAACATAAGAGCGTACTTTCAGGTGAAAGATTACATAATGAATATCAATTAGAACAAAACGTTATTAGAATAAACACTAGTTGTTATATGTGCAATTAGGATTCGTTGTCAATATGTATGCTCTGATTATATCATCATGAGAATCTCGCAGGCCTGACCTATTGAATGTGTGTTTGCCAGATGTTGAAGCATATATTATGTTCAGTGGACATGGGATAAACAATGTTAAATCTTTGAATGTTAGCATACAGTTAAGAGGATTTTCTTTTCATTGTACTTTGGTTATGCAGTTAAGCCAGAACTGCATTTTTAAATTGACTGAAGCACATTTAGAGAGCTAAAAATAAAGGGAACTGGAACCAACGTTATTGCTTGACTAAATTGGATTTTATTTTTTTTAACTATATCATTATTTTTACAAGTGATACATATAATAACATTTCTTGACTTCATGACCGTTTGTCGTCATGTGGTAAAAATGACCTAATGACCAAGGCAACCAAATTCATTTCGAACACATTTGACTGTGCTATTTTGCGGTTGCATCAAATAAATAGTTTTTCTATATCATAAAAAAATCTTACAATAATGCTCATTGTAAAATACGTATTTAAAACCAGTCGAATAATTTTAATCTCGTCCATTTTTCAAATAGCTTGAGAAAGAAAAAAATCTCTCTCTGTCTCTCTCTCTCTCTCTCTCTCTCTCTCTCTCTCTCTCTCTCTCAATAATAATAATAATAATAATAATAATAATAATAATAATAATAATAATAATAATGATAATAATAATGAGGACTTTGCATAGCGCATAACCTTCAGAAGCTCTAAGCGCAATTACAACATATATAATGATATGACTAAGACAACAAAATCAAATACAAACACCATTAAACTATTAAATATAAAAACATGCTGAAAATAGTTAAGGTAGGAAACATTATTAGGTCTTTATTGCAGTCGAAAAAAGTGGATTTTAAGAGCACTCTTGAAAGGAATCATTGTGTCTTTGTGTCTAATTTCAATGGGCAATTCGTTCCACGTTGCTGGGCTCTGATATGCAAAAGAACGTGATCCATATGACTTCGTTTTCATAGTAGGAATAATGAGTATACGATTGTCAGAAGAGGAGCGTAAGTATCTTGCTGGTGTATACACATGAGCGAGGCCAGATAGGTATATTGGACTGCGGTCCGTCTGTGAAACGTGGCACAGAGAACTAATTTTGTTTTAGAGTTTGAATATAATGGATAGCCATTGTAGGGTACAGATCAGCGGAGAGGTGTGCTCTGATTGTGATACTCTAAAGATGATTCATGCAGCTGTGTTTTAAACATTTTGAAGTTTTTGGATTAGATATTGAGACGAATCGTGCAGAATTGAGTTACAATATTTCTGTCTTGAAAGTACTAATAAACACGAAGCGTTTTAAGGGAATCAACTGGAATATATTTGTGAATGGAGCTGATGCAGACTTTCATATGTTTATGGCATGTTGGAACAATGTGAGAGTACTGTCCAGAGTAACACCTAGGTGTCGTACTAACTGTGGGAAAGTTATGCTGGTTTGCTGGTGTTGCTGATATTTATTGTGTTGAGGTAATGGAAGTGAATGATAACGACTTTGTGTTGTGGATGGAATGGCCTCAGGATTATCATCATTCATCTCCAGCTTGTTACATATCATCCATGATTTCACATCAGAAATGCACATCTCTACTATGTGGAACACCTAAACTTAGATCAACTGGGCTGGAGTGTATTCCATTTGAAGATACACGTTATGTACCGTTCACTAAGTAGGAATTGAACCACAGTAAGGATGTATTGTGAATGCCAAATACATGCAGAAGACGGGGAAGTAATATATTATGGGCTATTGTGTCAAATGCTGCAGACAAATCAAATATGGTGAGGAGTCTGAGGACTGTAATATTTCCGCTATCCAAAGCAGGATGAATGTCATTAAATACTTTCAGAAGAACAGTTTCAGTATGGTGGCAATGGCGATATACAGACTGTACATTGCTAAAAGACTGGTTGAATTCAAACAAGATACAAGTTGTGTTTAAAAAACTTTCCTGAGATTTTTTTTATATGAACGGGAGATTAGAACTGGGCGGTAGTTCTCGTCGAAATCGTTATAGTCGAGTGTTTTTTTTTCTTCAGCAGCGGCTTTATAATGGCAGTTTTTAAAAAATGATTGGATGTCCCCGGATGTATGTGTGTGTGTGTGTGAGAGAGAGAGAGAGAGAGAGAGAGAGAGAGAGAGAGAGGTATTAATAGTATCAGTTAATGAAGGCAATCTTGAGTCTAAACACTCAAGCAGCAGTGATGTTTTATTTTATTTTATATTTTTTTATATTTTTTTTTACAATTTATTATCCCCGTAATAGGTTGACAACTGGGTCGGTGAACCATCCCAAGGTCACCTTACAATCTAATATTTCTGATAATCTTGGGATAATAAATATAATCTACAGAAAAGGAAAACACTCTCACACACACATACACACATGCATATGGCACACGATCTAGGTGACATTGTGATATTACATTATTTCGTTCCTGATGGTGATGTGATAGTACAGTATTTTGTTCCTGTTTACCATCAAATCAGATACAAATTACATATTCATTATTGAAGAAAAAACAACGAAAAAAAAAAAAAAACAAAAAAAAAAACAACGGTGCTGTTGGAATTTGTTCAAGTGCACATAACTTTGGTGCACTAATCATCATGATTGTACGTACTAAATCCATAGAGACAGTTTGAAATGCTGCTAACGGTTGTCGCTGAAATTCCGTATCGCAACTGTGTGTTGACGGCGAGTTGTTGTTGTTGTAGGGTTTAACGCTATTTTTCAGCACACGATACGCTATACAAGGCGGAAAGTATTATTGCTGGAGGAAGAACCCAGGAAAACCCCCGGAAAGAACCACAGACCAACGAGATGCTACTGGTGACAAGCTTGACAAGCTTTATTACATAACTACATTAGCCGAATCTTAGACTCGAAGCCACGCAGACAGGTGAAATGGCAGTGCGGAGAGCGCTTTAGTCCACACAAACACACACACACACACACATACATATATATAAATAAATAAATAAATATATATATATATATATATATATATATATATATATATATATATATATATATATATATATATATATACATATATATATACATATACATATACAGATATATGTATATGTATATATATATATGTATGTGTATAGTGTATATATATATGTATATATTTGTATATATGTATATTTATATGCATATATATGTATGTATATATATATATATATATATATATGTATATGTATGTATATATGTATATTTATATGTGTATATATATATGTATGTATATATATATGTATATGTATGTATATATGTATATTTATATATATATATATATATATATATATATATATATACATATATATGTATATGTCTATATATATATATATATATATATATATATATATATATATATATATATATATATACACACACATATATATATATATATATATATATATATATATATATATATATATATATCCGTTATGCTAGTATATACGAGTGCTATTCTGTTTACCAATAATCAGGCACTCGAAAATGCTATTTGCATTTTTTTTATATAGATAACAACATGAAACAATATTTCAGAAATCAATTAAGAAAAATGTACAGTATCGTTTATTGAAAAGTATTTTAAATTTCTTACGGACACTAGAAAGCGTGGCGCACATTCAACCGCCGGCGACCTCTTTTATTCTGAAGTCATTCAGCGATATGCGTGCTGATTTAATACACGACACTAACGTCGACAATGGTCTCAATTCGCTAAAAAAATGTGATTAACAGTTTCCCCGTGGGTATTCAATTTCAATTTAACTTAAGAGATATACGCCACTACCTTCTCGTCCCCAAAGCGGAAGCCATAAATAGATGAGGTTTCGCTGACATAGATGATTAAAATAACAAGGTTAAAATGTAAAAATGAAAAAACCCACATATTTAACTACTGTTCAGGGACGTTATTTATTTTTTCAGGGGTGGTGAAACTTGACCGGCTTATTAATTTTCGTATATATGCTACAGCATTGTTACAGCACAAGCAAATTCGAGGGCCCACTCCCTCCCCAAATGACGTCCATGCTACTGTTAATATATTAACCTCCCATATAGCCTAATGCCTAGGTAGTTGTGTTTAAAAAAAACACAAAAAAACATTGTTTTTCGTTGGCTATTTCGCTCACGCATAAACAGAAGGTAAAAAGTTTGAATTCTTTTCTTTATTTTGCTTCACGGACTCATCATTTTCGTATGGAGAAGACTCTTTATTAAAAAATGTCCATCTTATCCGCCTGTTTGCACAGGTTCACCTGTCTGTGTGCACTTCAGACCGGTCTGCCTTTGATCTGAGGCCAAAAGGTCTAAAATCTGGATTCAAAATCGGATTCCGACCACGGGCGAAATTTAGGTATATAAAAACGGGTCCAAACAATTATGCTTTAGCCTCTGTATTTTGTAGTGCAACTAATATGTCCTGATCTTTTTTTATCATTGTACAGTTAAATCTGTTTACCTTTCCATACCACCACCCAATTTAGTGTACCGTATTTGACTTTGACGCTACAGAGCTTGGCAGTACCTGCTGCCCCGTTAACGCGGCGCTAGGGGTTAATAGGTTAAAGCAGATGCCGAGCCATGAGTAGTGCGCAAGAGCAAACGAAACACTGAAAGCGGCGACGCAAACATAAACTACTGTTTTGAAAGTATTAAACGCATCATAAATAATGGAGCAATGCTACCTTGCATTGAATTATGCAGTGTATATGAAGTTAAAATATTTGACGCAGATAACATTATTTTTCAAATTGAATTTCAAATAGAAAATCCTGAACAATGTCAAACATAGCTGACTCTTGATAAATTAGACCACACTGTTTACAATAGCGACGAGAATGTTTTCCCGACTAATCATTCTACTTTGGGGACAGTCATGTGAAGGAATGTATACTGAATGAAGAAATCCCAGATTTAATGATAGTTTGATCATTTGATTTGGAATAGTATACACAGATAACATTTCTCTTGTATAGAGTGGATAGTAAAATAAAATACATTTTCATTTTTTTTCATTCTTCTACAAATAAACAATGCTTAAGTAAAGTAGATATCGTCTACACAAACTCATTGTAGCGAGCGCGAGCAAATTGACTTAATCGAACTAACAAAACATAGTAAACGTCAACGTTTATAACTCTATATAGTAAACGTCAACGTTTATAACTCTATATAGTAAACGTCAACGTTTATAACTCTATATAGTAAACGTCAACGTCTATAACTCTATATAGTAAACGTCAACGTATATAACTCTATATAGTAAACGTCAACGTCTATAAAGCATTGCTATTATGTATCAGTGCCATACAATCTGCATAGTTGATTGTTCTTTTCAAAAAAAGTTTTATTTAGAGTCGGACTTACATCACTTAATAAGATACATTAGTAAGGTGGAACTATTTTCCGCGTTACAATGCTGTCGTTGTTCAACATTCTGATTTATCCCTTAGCTTTATTCGTACGCACGTAGAGTAAATAGGTCATATTCAGACTGATGTAATCTTTTTTCCAATGTACTTTAAATAATCGATTGAACAAATGACCGCGAAAATGTTGTTAATATTAGTAAAATGAAAAAAGGTTGCAACTGGCAGGGTAAGAAAATTGTTCAACCATTGAGGAAAATATTGTGCAAGAATTTCATGGGCTTTTTTTTCTTCGACCAATCAGATTCACATAACATATGTTAAGATCCTGACGTATCCAAAATATTACACTACATAAGTACATATATGCGTACCAACTATGGGATAAATTAACTTTCTACTTATTTTACCTGTACATCAAACTTTTTTTTATTGCTTATTTTATTTTCGCGTCTTTATTACCCCGAATGTTTCTCTTGCTTGTTTTTCTTGAACTTCTGGTTTACATGGATATTACGTTTTTATTGTGTTTAGCTCACGCTCTGTCGCGTCTCCTGCATCTCTAAATCATTTTAATCCATAGAGACTTTTCAATTTTATGGTGTAAGTTGACAAAGCTTTTCTATTTCAACAATCCTTAGCATTTATTTAGTTTTCAAGAAACGAGATTCCCTGGCTCTTGTCTCTGTTGAACGTAGTGCCAAACAGTGTTCACTATAACTACCTATAGATTTATTAGGGAAATCACGTTACCAATATAATTTATTTTCTGTTTGTATTTAAAATATGCATCAGTTTATTTACTAATAAATAATAGTCTAATCAATACAGATGCAGTAGATTCAATGTGCCATCACAATCATTTTCACATCAAGGATTTCCAGTTATATATTCCAGAACTTTACACACACCTTTTGTTATTGTTCAGATGTTGTAAGGTAAAATCTTTGTTATGCCAATCTGTATCAGATTGACCAAATGGTGACTAGGGAATAAAATGATCCCCGTTTCAGTCATTCTAACACATCTGGACTTTATAAAATGATACACTAATACACTGATAGAACATGTAACGATTTTAGCGTAATGACTGGATTAATTTTTCTTTCCGTGATTTAACATACTTTCTCTTACAATGTTAATAATTATAAACTTGCTCTTATTGTTCCAGTTATTCATTAATTGCACTTTGGTCTCTATTGGTTATAGTTAGAATCCATACTCCACTCCTATACCCCAGTTAACCATTCCACGTTGTTACAACGTTGCAGCAACGTTGTGGTAAGGTTGTGGCAACGTTGTCAAATGATGTTGTGACAATGTGATTTGGTGAACAAGTGGGAACGTTGCAACAACGATGTTGTCTAACGTTATTAAATAACCTTCCTACAACATTCTTGTAACATTTAAATCCTCTATGGAAATCTGATGAAACCGGCTTGTGTTTCTGAAACACATATTCCGCACTTTTGGCAAGAATGTCAAACAAATCGACATATAAAAATGTCAACATTACCATCCAGCTAGGAGTTGCGATAGCAGGAATGTCAAGACTGCCATTGTGACAGCATTAAGTGTCAGTTCTGCACCATTTTTATTCATGACAAACCAAACATCACCAGTCATTTGACCATAATAATAATATTAATAGAAATAACACTCTGCATTCGTTGATGCGTGACAACTCTGACAAATCAGTTCAAAGTTACACATATAATAATGCACTCTTCACAATACAGAATTTTTATTAATCATTTCATTCGCTTAAAAAGAATCTTAGATAAAAAAGTAACGATACTAATTTAATAAATGTTCACACGTCCATTCTGAAGTTTGCAATCAGTTTCAGTGCAGGTGTTCTAACACGGTTTATATGCAAAAACTGCTTTCTGTTCATTGTATGAAATCCTCTTTTTTTTCAGCAGGGTCTTTCATTAGATTTAAAATAGACATGTGAGTTCACCATGTAGGCAGTAGTTTGGGCAGATCTACTCCAATGGGGATATAAAACAAATTAGGTAGCAGGGTGTAAAGTGAAAGTTGATGGGTAAACCACACTGCTTTTGCCTGATAAGGAATCCTCTGAATCTGCGGACTGAAGGTTCAAACAATTGTTTTTAAAAGAGAAAAAGGAAAAAGGAAACAATACAACATATATATTAATATCACTTTTTGTTTATTTTCTAGATTTAATTAAGATTAGCACTCATAATTAGTCTCCTCCTCCACTATTTCTTTCTTCTTCTGCTCTGAGACCTGCAAATTAAAATATAATTTGAAAGTCACATTTCATCTCAGCACCGCTTACATATGCATAAGTCACAATAACTAGCATTATTAAACATTATGAAACTTTCTTCACTGAACATGTGCTTCCCTTATTATTGTTAAGTAAAGTTACAAGATAACTTTGTACTTATGTGTCATTTCAGGCAAGTGGATGGTGAAATCAATTTGCGCAAAGATGAATTTATTTTGTCCAAATATTGCATGTGAATACAAATTCCAAGTGGAAGCACTTGTCCTATCATACAAGATGGATAAAAATTGCATTTAGCTGTACTACAGCTTTAATAGTCCTGGAAATAACGATAAGCTGATTTTGTTTGCAATTTAGAGATGCATCCACAACGCTTTAAAAAGCTGAATCTAATATTGATGAAATAAGAGTCAAATGGCTAACCTTGTATTTTATCTCTCCACGTTGGTTGGGTGCATATTTAAGGGTCTCCGATATGGCCTCTTCAATTTCAATTTCTTTCGCTTTGCCATTATTTTTTACGCAAGCTTCTGCAAGAGTAACATAATATTTTAGAATAAGTTTCACAACAAAGAATGAATAGCAGTTTTCTAAATGCCAACAATAATCGAGGGAGTATTTATAAAATATGTACTTTGAAATGTGGTCTCAGGTTCTTTCATATAGATGTAATTGCAGTATGCGTGAAGAAACATGTACCTTATCCATTCATGGAAAAATCTCTGGCGAGTAATTAAAAAAAAAGTAGACAATTGAAATCAAGTCATACTTACTGATCAAAACTCGGCATATCACAAGGTCTCTATATGCTTTTTTTCCCTTTACGTCCCTTTAGACTATACTCTGACCAGAGTCTTTTTGTTCGTAACCGTTTCATCATCCTGCGGACACTATCCCTCATATTACACCCGCCAAAGGAGCTCAAGTAGTATATCTGAAAATAATAATAATAATAATAATAATAATAATAATAATAATAATAATGTAACAAAATATGCTTTAATATAGTTTTTTGCCATGATTTTGCATGCAAATTTGTATGCTCTAACTTGAAACAATTTGCCAACACCAAGTATGCACCACAATGTACTAACAGCAATTATATAACAAATTAACCACCGTGAATAATTTAAATTCATAAATGACATTCATTCTAAGATTTAATTAAAATAGCCAAAAAATATGTAATGGAGTATATGTAGTAAACACCTGTAAATGTTCATCTAGATACATATTTTGACCTACATCCATGAAATTTAATAGCTGACCACTACATTTCATCCACTTCACCTCCATGTCTGTAATTATCGAAAAATTTACTCTTAAATATGCATTTTCTTTTATCAAATCTATATAAATCAGCATATTTATACATATATCTAAACATACATTTATTTGAATTTCATATGTGATTGAAATGAATTTAAATTACTTGGTATTTTTTTTTTAAATTTGGTCAAGAAAGATAAATTTTACGCTCTTGAGCTTAGCGCGCCTAATTTGAAATGCTAGCCTAATGGACGGCATATTATCATGGTAACCTATCCTATCCTCGATAGTTTTCGTTCCAAAAATGTAACAGTATAATTTACTTAATACGAGTCGGATAAAAGTCACAGAAATATGCCAGGCAGTTAGGTCATTTTCACAAGATGAACACGCTGGTCGAGATATCCCATTTTGTTTGTTTGAAAATGCGATTGAGCCTTTGAGGCCATGGCAGTGCCTCGCGCCTAGCTCGTAACAGTTTACAAGTGCTTGATTGCATCAGCAGACACCGACCAATAAAAAGACAACGTCATTTTCTGCAACTAAATATGCGAATATACGGTAACTATTTGACTATTTAATGGTCTTGCCTTGGTGGTTCAAAATAGCAGGAAACAGGAGATTCGTCTATGTCGTCTCAGTCGTAATTCGGTAGGTACAGGATGAGATTGTCTTTGGTTCGTAGATACGTAAAATAGTGTTGAGGCAATGGTAGTATCTCATGTTTGTAATAAAGAAAAGCTGACGAGTAAAATGTTTTTCTACAAAAATTGCAACCTCCTTTTAGTTATTGGTTTTGAAAAAAAAATGGATGAACTACGAAACTATGAGTGTTCTCTTTGATAATGTAAAGTTAAGCACAACATTGGTACAACGTTGTAAAAACGTTATATAATTTCTTTGGAATAATTATGTTAATTTCTTGTCCATAGTATTAGGATCAATGCAATTACATACCATTTGTAATTTACTATATCTTTTAGATCAGAGGACTATTGAATTTCATTTTCATGTGTAACGTTCTAGCAGCGTTGTCAAAACGTTATTTTCACACGTAACCAAAACACAACCCTATAGCAAGAAGTGAAAACTTTGTGTCTTAGCTGGGACCGTAACTAGCATGGAGTAATGGGAGCTAATCATCACAAACCAGTACTATATAGTCTTACATGACAATGCTATTTTCGAATGCTCTCCAATTCTTGTCTTTTTTTCTTCGAATTAATGGCTGAATCCCACTTTTCAGTTACAAAAACATTCCTGCAATAGTTTTAACAAACTGGCAATAAGTATACAGTATATATGGGGTGTCACGGTTGCAACGGAGTTACTATCGTAGCGCTTAAAATTACCTCCCTTAGCTCCAATGCGCATGCCCAAGAACAATGTGTAGTTCCAGATAGTTCAGAAGGTCGCACCATATTAGCTAACCTAAAAAAGTTTTTTTTTCACCCAAAGCAACAACCCTTCTCAAAATATAGATCAGTCCCACCATCACCCTTCGAAAATTAAATGGTCAGTGCCTCATTTCTATAAAATGTGGTAAAACGTTTGTCAGTGACATACCATTACAAAATGATTGGTATCTTATTGCTTAAATTAAGTAGCAAAGATATGTTTAGTAATTCAGTATAGAGTGGGGAAGATAAAGAAACATATCAATACAATTATGAAGTATTCAGTGGACTATATAGAATATAAAAGTAAATGTGTACAAAATTATGTACTGTAATATATGAAACAAACAGGTAAGTAGTATTTTTTGTATTTGACATAATCAGTTAAATATGTGCACATCATTAAAACTTTCTCTTCAAGATTCATCTTCACTAAACGTTTCTGTGCCCATGCATAATTACATAGGATCGCTTTCAAGGATAAGTAGCACGTTTAATAAATGTGAACAAACTTGTATCTGATTGCCTCGAGAACAGATCCGAGCTGGATATGTTTGTTTATCCAGCATTACGTCATCATAAACAGTTAAATTATTAACAAATCCATCAAATCCAGCAACACGCGGCGCTTCAATAATATCATCACCTTCTTCATTTAATAATTTTGCCATCTTATTATGATCTTTAAGAATATCGAAGCATATCTCATCATCTAGAGATGGTGCAACTAAGTATAATGTATCGCATTTGAATCATCTCACTATTAAATTAAGTAATAATCGCGTCTTATCAGACCAATATGGACCTGTTAGTATCATTGTGATGGAATTCTGGAGCGCTGGATGATGTTTGACAGGTTCTTTTTTTCGTGTTGTTGAGAAATCAATAACATCCAGGTTTTAGAAATATATTAAATAATATGAATTTATATTGTTTGATACAGAGCACACACACCTACAGGTGGAGTAACAACAACAGTAAAAAAAATTAAAGATTAAAGTCGCATTTTTTTGTTGTTGTCATATTGGTTGTAACCAGATTTTTTGCTTCTTTTTACTATATCATCGCTAACGACATCGTTATTGGTGCCATCAGTTTCTGTAAATAGTATGATAATCCTCTGCAACCGAGGTATTCTTCTGACTCGAGAAACTAGGAGATGAACTAAATCTGACCATTCAATACAATCATCGACATAAACAAGTGTACCAGAGACGTTTAATCCTTGCGACGAATGGATTGTCACTGCGTATCAAAGCATCCATGGAGATTTGACCGTTGCTAATGCTCTCTTAACAACTCTGACAAGAACTGTAAGAATATCATTTAACGCAAGATTTTGTTTCTTTGATGATCATCGAAATCAACTTTCAATATTTTGTTTGCGGGTATGTGTTGGGAGATAAACATAATAGTACGGGTATATTTAAACTTTTTCCTTACGTAACGAAAATAATGGATGTTGAAGTATATCACGAACTATCTTTCTACTCCTACAGCAACATTGTCTGCCAAACCAGACAGAACAAATGGGATGAATATATTTAGCAAACTCTTTTGACTCGACACAGGATAACCGAGTCATGACACAATCCGGTAGAGGCCTGTTTATCGCAATTCTTGTCATCTCGTATGTTGCATGTCCAAATCTTTTAAATAATTCATGACATTCACATATTCAAAGAAAACGTCATGGAAAACACACTGCAATATCAACCGAGATAACATCTTATAATAATATTTAGTGCTCCACGATCCGCCGTTTTCGAAGTCGCAGCAAAATGAGCAGCAACTGACGAAACTGTGAAACATTTATTCAGTAATAGTTCAATATTGTCAGTCTGCGATACAAATTTATGCGCAAGATTTTCATTTCTTCGTGCAAAGATTCCGAACCATAATTATCTCTATTAGATTGTACAAATTTATCATAGTTTTCACTATCGGAACTTGAAAACAATCACACGGATACAGGATCGCTTTTAATTTTTGTCAATAAAATAAATATATTACCGTTATAAAATTTTACGGTTTGATTTAGTGGGAAATATTATTGCTGCATTAGTCTACGCATGCGTATTATGATCAATAATTTCAATCGAAGCTTCACATGCGATTTTCTAATTGACTGTGATGATTTGTTAAAATATGTTCTTAATTTGTGTTCATAAGTCAGCCGAAAGTCAATCAAACATTGGATAAGAAACATTGCAGACTGTGTCATGCGATATTTCTATTTAAAATTATCAAGATCAAATAGAACATCGCTTGTGGTCTGACGGAATCATAAAATCTGACTAAAAAAAATTAGTATTTACCAAACAAATTAACGAAAACTCAGCATAAACGAAATTCTGTTAGAAATATCTATTTTGTTATGACATTATTATTTTGAGTATCAATCTGAAGAATTAGATATATTATTTAATCCGTTTAAAATCAATACAGGAATGCGCATACTTCAGAATCTGATCTCTATCACACATAACCATAATACTTTGTTCTCACCGCAGTTCATTAAACTGTATCTGTATCAACAAAACATCTTTATTGCCGTATTCTTCAAAACTTATGTGAACATTAAATTGTTCTGCCACGAGACTGAGGGTAGTGTAAATATTTTTATGATGTGATTTTCAGGTACCCCTTTGTTGTGTATGCAAACCACACATGTTGTTGCATTATATTGTTTATCCCTTTGATTAATTCGTAAAACGCCAAATTGATAACAATCCTTAAGATTTTACGTAGAGATTTATTGCTAAACCTATATCTCTTACATCAAGAAGGTGTCTGGCCTGGTCAGTAATTTTGAAATGTATCAATTGGTAATACGGATTATGCCATAGTAGATAAAAAAAATTAATGGGTTCTTGTACAATAAAATTACCAGTAGGTACTATAGGTTTAAATGTATACTGAATATATACTTGCTGAGATTGATTTGATTCTTCAAGTTTTGCTTCATAGCTACCATCAATTACTTCACATACAAGATTGA
Source organism: Unio pictorum (assembly GCA_030141615.1). NCBI lineage: Eukaryota > Metazoa > Mollusca > Bivalvia > Unionida > Unionidae > Unio > Unio pictorum. The sequence continues at coordinate 4,388,829 of JARLTB010000169.1, read as the reverse complement.
CTGAGGCTGTGATAGTTGATGTTTTATTCACAATACCTGGATAAGTAGCCTTGCCGCCGCCATACCGATCATAGGTATGTTTAATAATATCTACTAGTGGTGACGTATTTCTCCATGACATAGCGAATTTATGAAGATTGTCATTAATAATTCTTTTTAGTTCTTCTATGTTATATTTTGGTCTTACAAATATGAAATCGCCTGGTATTTCATATTCTTGTTCTGTTCTTGTGTAATAATTGACAAAATGTTTTTTCTAAGACGGGGAAAAGAAACTGCATGTTTAAATACTTCTTCAAAAAAATGGTATTAACATATTCGAGATCTGATACTATTTGTTGTTTACATCATCAACATAATATTGAGATAACGACGAAAACAATTTTGTTTTGTTTTGCGGAATGATTGGCTGATTTAAGAATTGGCGCGACCGGAGTACATTTTATAATCGTCCCTGTATCTTAACTTGCCACTATAAGTATTAAAGTGATATACATTGTTAGGTAGATTCCAGAGATAAAATATTTTGATAATCTGGAATGTCTATAAATATATTTTTATCCGTGAAAAATTCATATCGTTGTGGTTCCGGAGGTCCTTTCTATTCTGGTTGATGGAACCTCGTAACAGCCTAACACTGATCTGATTGATAATTAATATATATCTACATCATAAATTAGATAGCTTATTTCTATCGCAGCTAATTATATTGGTTCATGAAAAGTAATTGCTATTTTTGATTCTTTTATAGTGGTAGATAAATTCTGCGCCGCACTTCCTCATTTATTTCTTCGATTTGATGACTACCCGCTGTAAATGAAACATCATGCCAATAGGGGGTTTCATAATGTTTGCTTTTATTTAAAATACCAAAATATTAATCGCTTGTAATTCATCGACTGATCTTGATCTAATATTTGGCTAACTATTATATACTCGTAATTGTGCAAGCACAATTTATTTTACTGGAACAGCAGTAGGAATGTTGACGCCAAATTAAAGATCGGTCGAACGTGACAATATCATCGTTGCTTTTAATGGAGTTGTGTTATTGATGATGTGTTGCAGTAGTTCGTGCGGTGACGGCATTATTATTATTATTATTATTATTATTATTATTATTATTATTATTATTATCTACTAAATCAGACGTAGTCATTTTCTCGTCGTTAATCATTTCTGTAAACTCAATATAGGATATTATTCGATCATTAAAACATGATGATATTAATGAAGATAATTTGGAGTATGCTAGATTAGCTGTATCCAACTTTATTATATCCCATATAGTTTATTATATACCCATATAGTTTATTATATACCCATATAGTTTATTATATACCCATATAGTTTATTATATACCCATATACTTCATTATATACCCATATAGTTTATTATATACCCATATAGTTTATTATATACCCATATAGTTTATTATATACCCTTTATAGTTTATTATATACCCATATACTTTATTATATACCCATATAGTTTATTATATACCCATATAGTTTATTATATACCCATATAGTTTATTATATACCCATATAGTTTATTATATACTCATATAGTTTATTATATACCCATAGAGTTTATTATATACCCATATACTTTATTATATACCCATAGAGTTTATTATATACCCATATACTTTATTATATACCCATATAGTTTATTATATACCCATATAGTTTTTTATATACCCATATAATTTATTATATACCCATATAGTTTATTATATACCCATATAGTTTATTTTCGTTGCACGTGGATATTGTTTGGCAATTATAGTATGAACATCAGCAATTGTTGTTGCAGCTGAAACAAAAACCGTTAAAACCACTGGTGCAATCGCTAGCGATGTTATTGTTGATATTGTTGTTATTGTTGATAGCAATGCGCCGGTTCCAGCAATAACAGCTGACGCCGAATATGCAAATTTATGAACGACAACTACAAATCTGCGATATTTGCTTTACTTTGCTCTACACTCATGAAATATATTTCTTTAGTTTATTGTGCCAATTACACACCTGAATTTACATGTACTGATGTCCGTTGTTTGGACAGCTCATTATTTAAGTAAGTGACAGTTTAGCGATTAAGTCAAGACAGCGATAATAAATCAAGCTGTCGTTCTTTTTTATTTAGGTTCCATTTAAAATGTTACCTCACCGTTTTTATCTAATAATATTAACATAGATCCAGAAGATAACGCCGTGGTATTATAGTAGATATTGTAAATACTATATCACCTAATACTTCCAACCTGTATTTACCGGTAACCTCAGCGTGGCGTTTAAAAGATTTATTAGGTGGTGACCACAATACTGATCCAGTTGCTATCTTATATATTACGCTGTCGGTGATCTATTTTAGGTCAACGAGTTTAATGTATATAACCGTTGGATTTCAAAAATAGCTCTTTGATGTTTCTGTGTACGTTTCTACGAAAACCCGCGAACGTATGTAAGCAGTATAATCGTATCTAGAACTGTTTACATCATTATTAATTGTCGTTAATGAATTCATCATTGCCAAATATCTACCAAGTGTGTGTATTTCTTGGGTGCAACGTCATCGTTTGATTCTGGTTCTCCAAGATCAGTCATTTTATTATTATACATATTGAGAAAACCACTTATTGTATCGCAGGATTTTTGTTCTCGATTGCAAATAATATTGTTGATGTTACAACACCAAGCTTGATTTTTCCATTATTATAAAACACATATTTGTTGTTTGCGGTTACTCCATTAATTCTGAAAATGCTATCTTATAACGAAATATTACTAGTGGGAGCTTCGTAATTTTGACAGTAAACTCAGATAGTCTAAATGGAGGAAATATATTTCTTCTGTTCCCGAAACATATACCAACTTCAATTAATAAAGACTTTTTGTGTGATCTGCATATGGAAACAATTGATGGTAATTACATGTTTTTTTGGATAAATGTTTGCAGAAAGTACTTCTCGTCGACGGCTTGAGAAAAAAAAAAATGACATTGAAAACTATATGTAAAAATAAACGTTTCTAGACTATGGGTGGAGAAGCCCGTAACTTGTGAGGTTTGATGTATATTATATTTCTTGTTAAGGATGGACTAAACCCCAGACTGCATTATTCATTGTCTCGATCTTTAAAACACTTGAGTAACTCTTTACTTCCTTATGGGGCTGAAGGCGGTGCGTGGATAATGACATGTATTAATAAGGAATACATAAACAATGATTTCAGATAAAATTTTGTCCCATATTTTAGGTATGCATTTACACATTTACATCAACAGACATCAATGATTAAACTTCCGTCTGACAAACACAGTATAACCTTAGAATTATCATGTACAACATTATATTTATAAGCAGCAATTATTTAGGTTTGTGTTATTATGTTTTTAAAATTGTATTTACTTCCAAGGCAGCAAAAACTTAAGCCAGATAAAATAGTTAAGAATAAGATTATTTACTGATATATTTTGCAGCGAATGTCCGTTTACATGAATAAGTTCACGAGCATAGTTGAAATTTATTTGTATTATCTACTGAGATAAAACACTTTGTTTGTTACTATACGAACTACAAATATAAATATTGTCTGCTGCTGAATAAGTTATGTAACTTTGTAATTTTACATTTTTAAGAATAATATAAATCATTTCAATAAATATTTCACTCAAATTGAAACATATATATGTACCAAATACTGCATGTGTGTCGGAGGTTAACAGGTTGTCAGGTGAGTGGTAGGCGGAGCGATATTTAATATGGCGTAAGGTCAATTGCGTACGCGACCCAATGAGTACATGTATCAGAACTGTTAGCAGGATTAATGATACCAATTCCGACATTATTTGGTTGTTTGTTAATTGATCATACAATAAAAACACATCTAAAGTCTTGTATTTATATTTGTTCTTCAGATTTAAATAAACCAAAATTAGGCATTGGAAGTATCAACAAAGTGTCTTTGGAACTCTTAGTAATTTTCTATATCGATGAGTCCATGACGATATTAGTCCTTTTCCATCTTTTATTAAAACCCCATTCCCGTTATTTAATCAACAAGCATACTACCTACGTTTCTGGCAGTTTCGCATAAAATGCAAAAGTACAGCTGTTTATGCAATGGTTGGGGATGCATCAGCTATAAACGCTGGTATAGTTTCAGGAAGTGAAACTATTCCACCTGTTTTGATTGAATCTTTAATGGAGCTAGGAGTAAGATGAAGTGGAACTATTGTCTTCAATTCTTAAGTTTTGTTAAAAATTTTATGCTGAGTCTTGGGTAATGAGAGTTTGTTTGGACCACTGCTAGACATTTTATCTTTATTCAATGTTATTTGTGTTTTTGCATTTACTTGAAAGGTGACTATATGACATCATAATATCATGAGCAATTTAATTAAATGTTTTCTACTGAGGGCACCAATGACTCATTGGTCCATCTTTACCGTCAAATGACATTGCTTTGTCGATGAATAAAACAGCGATGGCTCTGTAATTAGGAATAGTTCCAATATCTCTATTCAGGATCGTTTGACAGTTTGTATGTTCATCTTAATGTTCCAGCTCAAAAAAAATAAATAGGATACAGATTTTTAAAATCTGTCATATTTGAAAACCAGTATCTCTATTTTGATAAAGTCCCATAAATATTGTCAACCGATGATATACATGTGTTTTTTTTCAAAATTAAATAAAATATCTTCAGATAGTTCTTGTCGTCCTTTTAATCTTCAGGAGACTTTAGTAGCTTCAAGTGTCGTAAATATAATTTCTTCTCGATCATTTACTCTTGCAGCATCTTGTAAAACAATGAAAATATGTCGTCTTATAGAAACACCTTGATGGGATGCCATGTAAAATAACCGTTAATTGTGCTCTTAACACTATATATTTCATTGTTAACCATGATACTGCTGATATGCAGCCTTGAATTTTTGTTTGACTGCAATTGCCGGAGTCATTACGCTGCATCCACAATGACAGTTTTAGTGTTACGTGCTTAGGCTCGAATAAACAGTAACATAGAAAGAGTGAAAATAACAAGCTTGTAAAACTTAATAAAGAATTTATTGAGTGCAAATATTTTTCAGAAAAGAAAAATAAACTTACGGTTTTAATAATCAATTCCAAAATTAATCCGAAATAATTCAAAATATTATCCACTAGAGAAATTGCAAAAGCCCTGGTAATAAAATGTCCAAATAATTCTAAGTTCGAATTCCAGCGGAGTATCCAATATGGAAGACGATGTCTCTTGATGAAATCAGTTCTTGTTAATAAAAATCTATGAGCACATATTCTTTTCCATATAAATAATAAATAATTCCTCTTGATCAAAACGAATCGACACAATATTCAGTACCAGGTAATTTATAATAACTCAAAAAGAAGACACAACTTAATATTATAAAGTCCAACTTCTACTGAATAGCTCGCTTCAAAACATAATTTATTTAGCTTGTTTATACGTAAACAAGAAAGGGGTCACGACCTTCCAGAATCTCTCAGAACAATTTCACGTTCAAGAAATCACGCAAACAGCGTATGACCCAACTAAATTAGAAAGATGTTTATACTTTACTCCATTTTGTCCTTGGAACCAACCAATCCTTTTAAAAGCTTGTTTACAACTGTGAAGAAGCCAGGTCAGAAATGGGGTTAACACCTGGTGTTTACACTGTAAAAGTACAGGTCACCCTCCCTTAATGAACGAATCTTAAAACTTAAAATGCCAAATTCAAATCTAACAAACAAACAATACAAATAAATATAAATGACTCATATACGTAACAATAGTAGTAATACTTTACCAGCAGCAATCACATAGATTACATAGTTATCATCAACTGTATGCTTGGCTCCGAAAAAAACCTTTCTGACATTTCTGCAAAATCCAAAAGTGTGAGACAGTAGAATTGCACATGCTAATATTATATTATGACTTCATGCGATTAATCGGCGTGTTGAGAATCCTAAATTGTGATTTCTATCTGTCGTCAGGAGAATCAGTAATGTCTTTGGAAAACATCATTGCTGGACCGGCCGATCTTGTGTAATAATCTGAATATCTTGCAAAACGTCAACATTATCATGAATCGTTTCAGCAGCAGGGAAGCTGAACAGACCATTTTTCGTGCAGACCTTATTTTGCTAAAATAAATTATTTTGTATTTTATCAATTTGCGATAAAATACATTGCTGAAAATCGAAGATTTTCCGTCGAGTATTTCATCATTGTTGAAAATCGATGTTCCATCAAAAAATTTCCAGTGATGAATTAACCGTATAATTTTATATATAACAATCAAAGATTTCATGGCAAACATCGGGGAAGCACAAATAACTAGATAACCTAGAGAACGATTGGCATCGATTAAGAAATTTCTTCCAGTGAGAGATTCTTTCAGAGATAATCTGCAAGCGAAACAATAACGAAGACTTGATTTTACTGCTGATACTGAACAATTTTTTAAACCGGTAACAACAGCTACTGAAAAAATTATTACTGCTACTGAGAAAATTTGTACAGCTATTGAGAAAGTTGATACAGCTACTGAAAGAGTAGCGAAACGATCGAAACAAACTAAAACAGGTAGTACGTCTTTGGTTCGTAGATACGTAAAATAGTGTTGAGGCAATGGTAGTATCTCATGTTTGTAATAAAGAAAAGCTGACGAGTAAAATGTTTTTCTACAAAAATTGCAACCTCCTCTTAGTTATTGGTTTTGAAGAAAATGGATGAACTACGAAACTATGAGTGTTCTCTTTGATAATGTAAAGTTAAGCACAACATTAGTACAAAGTTGTAAAAAGTTATATAATTTCATTGGAAAAAGTATGTTAATTTCTTGTCCATAGTATTAGGATCAATTCAATTACATACCATTTGTAATTTACTATATCTTTTAGATCAGAGGACTATTGAATTTCATTTTCATGTGTAACGTTCTAGCAGCGTTGTCAAAACGTTATTTTCACACGTAACCAAAACACAACCCTATAGCAAGAAGTGAAAACTTTGTGTCTTAGCTGGGACCGTAACTAGCATGGAGTAATGGGAGCTAATCATCACAAACCAGTACTATATAGTCTTACATGACAATGCTATTTTCGAATGCTCTCCAATTCTTGTCTTTTTTCTTCGAATTAATGGCTGAATCCCACTTTTCAGTTCCAAAAACATTCCTGCAATAGTTTGAACAAACTGGCAATAAGTATGCAGTATATATGGGTGTCACGGTTGCAACGGAGTTACTGATCGTAGCGCTTAAAATTACCTCCCTTAGCTCCAATGCGCATGCCCAAGAACAATGTGTAGTTCCAGATAGTTCAGAAGGTCGCACCATATTAGCTAACCTAAAAAAGTTTTTTTCACCCAAAGCAACAACCCTTCTCAAAATATACATCAGTCCCACCATCACAGCAGCAGAGAGGGTGAACAGACCAACTTTTCTAGGCGTCAATTTAGTAAACTGAGGCTTCCTTGAAAATACTTAATTAATTTTTAATAATAATTTGAGTAAAGAATGAAAAAAAAAAGACGCCATTTAGTTGACGTTCACAATCTCGGCTGCTAATGCGCTAATTAAATATTTGATCAAGTCCTACACGATATCTTGTCCGAGGGTCTGATAAATTTATCGTCACAAATCCATGTGGGATTGACTGAGCGTGGCTAAAGAAATTTCTAAATTGATTATGATCCATATCGCCACCGCACCAAGTTTGCCAAATATTTCTAAGAGTATGAGTATCAACTCCGTTAAACACACATAACAAATTGCAATTATCTCTGATCACTTTTGGTATTTGAGTGTACCGTTGAGTTACATATATCACGTCGGTGTTTTTATGTCTGCCTCTGGAAAATATTCTAGCAGGATTTTTTTGATTATCTAGCATGATATCATCATATACAACTAAATTGTTAATACTTCCATCAATATCATCAATGTTAGGTGCCTCTTCAATATCGGTTATAAACTCAATAACACCATCGCCGTTAATTTCTCGCGCGGCATCATTAAAATCCTTTAATACTTCATAACATCGCTGATCATCTACACTCGGAGCAATCATGTACAGCTTATCCCACTTCATCCATCTCGTTATCAAATTAAGTAGTAATTGTGTCTTGCCGCATCCAGATGGTCCGATGATAATCGCGCGAATAGAATTTGGTAACATTGCCTGGTGTCTAGTAGGTTCTCGTCGTCTTGTAGCTGAATAATCAATTACATTCATGTTGTTATATATATAATTATGGATTTATATTGTGTGAAATGTAGGACACGTACTGGCACAAATGACTTGACGACGATTACAACGAAAAATAATCGATCAGCGCTTTCTGGTAAATGCGTACAATGTAGTACGAAAAAATTTAGATTTACTTCCCTTGGTCCAACCAAGGCTTTAAAAAAAAACGAGGAGGTGATATTGCAGCCAAGTTAGCAAAACTCCCAGGAACACCGTGGGCAAAGTATCCAGGAGAAAAGCACCTTCCAGGATATAGCTACTGTGGACCGGGAACACGATTAGATATCAGACTTGATGATCAAAATCAGCCCCGACCCGGCGAGTATCCAATAAACGCTATTGATAAGGCGTGTCATGCTCATGATGTCGCTTATAAAAGCAGCAATCTTCAACATAGACATCTCGCAGATGTAAAATTAATTCATGCGTTAAATGCTATTCCTGATAAATCCTTCAAAGAAAAATTGGCTTCGTGGTTGGTAAAATCTGCTATGAAGGGTAAATTGATGTTAGGTGCTGGTAATTGAAAATGCTAGCATTTTAATATGGAATCTATTTACTATTCTCCGAGAGGATACTGGAGAGGTTACGCAGCAATTAATAAACTCGCTAGCGCATCAAAGGTGAAAAAAACTACAGCGGCAAACTGGTTATCTAAACAGGCAATATGGCAAATTTATCTACCAGCGCCTAAACAAATTAACTACTCGCATTTTGATGTGACAACGCCTAATGAAGTTCATCAAGCTGATATACTATTTCTGCCGCATGACAATGGTTACAAATATGCGTTAACGTTAGTTGATATTGCAAGTCGATACAAACAAGCAGAACCGTTAAGGACAAAATCATCTACTGAAGTAGCTTCTGCATTTGAGAGGATTTATCGACGAGGTCCTCTGCGCTGGCCAAATCTGTTACAAGTTGATCCTGGCAAGGAATTTCAAGGTGTTGTTACATCTACGATGAAACATCATAATGTCGCCATCAGACGAGGACACACTGCGCTACATCGCGATCAGGCAATTGTTGAACGGTTTAATAAAACCCTTGCTGAGCGGTTATTTGGATATCAATACGCGAAAGAATTCATCCAGGATAAACGATCCCGTGAATGGGTCAAGAGATTACCAGCTGTGATTACCGCAATCAATAATGAGATTACTAGAACAATTAATATGAAACCTGTCAACGCTATTAAGAAGGCGTCTATCAAAATGGAAATCCAAGGAATTTCACAAAAAGAACCAATTCTTGGTAGTAATGTCATTGTAAGGTACTTATATGAACCAGGAGAGCTTGAGGGTGGTAAAAAAAGAGCTACCGATCCTATTTGGAGTGTCACTACGCATAGGATATCCGGTATAACACGATCAACTGGTAGACCTCCAATCTATAGACTGGATTCAACTGCTCCTCAGCGAGGATTTACTCGACAACAACTACAAGTGATCCCCGAGGATACTCAATTGCCACCGCGTGGTCTTAACTAGCGCCGTTGCGTCTATTACACTCAAGACAAGTCAACCTCACATTGTTTCTGACATGACCGAGATTGTTATCTTTTCTATCTACGGTGAATTGGCGAGGATCTTTATCCGACCAATTCCAATTCATTATACAATTACAACTCGCGCAGTGATTATTCTGTTGTTGCTTTAGTGTCTTAATTAATTCAGCATCAATGTCAAATTCTCTTTTATTTTTTTTATCCTGTTGTTTATAACCAGAGAGTTTTTTTCTGATTATATCGTCACTAATGATTTCATCATTAATGATTTCATCATCGAAAACAATTCTTCGAAGTTGATTTATCCGTCGTACTCTGGATACTGCGAGATAAACTAAATTTGACCATTCGATGCGATTATCTACTATCCAAAGAGTTGTATCGGATATAGTCAATCCCTGTGAAGAATGTATTGTTGCTGCATAACCTAACGTCCATGGGGATTTATCAGAGTTCCCCAATGCATCTTCGACGACGCTGATATCAACCAACACAATATCATTTAATACTAAATTCTGCTTTTGTTGTTGTCCAGGAATGTCAACGTCGATATTCTGCTTTCGTGTATCCTTAGGTCTATAACAGAGTGGTACTGGAAGTGTTGCAAATTTACACTTATGCAATTCAAACAACTTCATCTGAAGTGCGTCTCTGACTATTTTTCTACTCGCGATTATTAAATCATTTGGCTTCCACATTTCCCAAAATTCCTTCATGGGAGTTTCAGAGATTATTTTACGCGCTATTTCACATTGGATTTTATCAGGTTGTAATCTAATTAGCGCTTTGAATTCTCGTAATTGTTCATCAAGTGATCTATGGTCTGTATTAATCTCTTCATAATAATCTACAAAACCCTTTAACCATTCATGTGGAGATCCACCAACAAATGGTTGTGGTTGGCCGTGATCCCCGCACATGACAACTTTTGTGTTTTTTGTCAATAACCATGATAGAAATATCTGTAATACTGTCAACGATACAGTGCATATTTCATCCCAGATTATTATTTCAGGAATGAATTTATCGCCCATTCGATCAGGAGTCCATGTATCGCCTTTCCATCGAAAGAAGCTGTGATAAGTACAGGCTTTTACTCCACGCGCTATCATCTCTCTGGCGAGTCTATGTGTTGGTGTTAACACAATCATTGTTGACTGACGAAATAATTCTATTGCACGAGTTGTCTTTCCTGACCCTCCACAACCGTTTAAATAAACTGTCTTGTGTCTACAAATTGGATCGGATACGGGCGGTGCAGTAGAAATGCTAGCATTTTCAATTTCATAACAAATATATTTATCATCCATAGCAACGTCTGCGGATTTACAATATTCATGTAGTATTTCTTTTTTAAACCTCCAATTTCCCCACACTTCTTTAGGATCTGTGAATTTAGCTACATCTGATTTATATTTTTCATGTATATACATCGAATCAGTAGCTACTCTAACCGCGGTATTAGGAAATCTATTTATCATCGAAAATAGATTAATAATAGAATAGGCTAACATAGAACTTCTCAAATGTGTGTATTGACAACTTTTTCCATCACAGTAGGTAACAACCGTACCTAGTTTCTTACCATTTGATCGAAGGACATCATCTACCCAAACATTATTAGTTCCGCTCGCAGATTTGTAAGCTTCCTCATCTAATTCCCCTGATAGAAAAGCGTTCTTACGGGTTACAAATTTCCCTTTTTTTATTAAATCGGCTATGATAAAATTGTATTCTTCATCGTCTGTAATTAATCTCGAAGAGTATTTTGCATTGTCAAATCTTCCACCTTGAGTGAATTTACCGATTATTTTTCGTCCGAGATCTTTAGCCTCTCTATTCTTACCCTCGAATAGTTTTTTAGACCAATCTATGATATATTCTTCGCTGCAATCTTCCAATTGTTTTCGTTCTTCATTAATTATTTTTTCTAGATCGGGTTTTGGTAACCAAACATCTTTCTGAGCGTTATAACAAATAATCGCTTCACCAACAATTAACGATGTTAACATACCACTATCTAACATATATCTCAATAGCACTATTGGCATCCACGCTTTTTCATACATATGTCTACCGAGCCAAATATAACTACACGGATGTAACCCTATAGCGAGGTTAAATGATATCACACGAGCAAATCCGGTTAAATCAAAATCAGGCAAACAACCATTAATCGCAACACGAGTCATTTCATATGTGGGATGTCCAAATCGTTTGAAATACTCAGAGCATTCTCCATACCCGAGAAAACTTCCAGGATAACACGCGGATATATCAATTGAAATCATACCATCACGTGAGTATTTCGTATTCCACAATCCTCCATGACCAAATTCGACGCAACTCGACTTCACGTCCTCCAGAAAATTATTTCGTGTTGGACGCCATGAATTCTTTTCTCGTGCGAAGTGAGCTACTACTGATGTAATTGCAAAACTATCCGTAAGTAGTTTTTCTACAGTAGAAACGCTAGCGTTTTCCTCTGAAAATTCTTTAGCGATATTTTTCATTCTAGTATCTAATTCTTCAGTTCGATATAATTCACCATTTGGTTTTACAAACTGATCAAATCCTATTTCCGAATGATCATTACTACTGAGTAACCATACTGACACAGGGTCGTCTTTGGTTAACGCGTAAATAGCATCAAATAATTTCCTTTCATTAAAATGATATTCATTTTTTAAACCATCCGTAGAAAATTCTTTAGGGATATATCGAACAGTTCTTTCTCGTGGAAATATATTTACCGCGGGTGTCCACGCGTGTTTGTTATGATCAATAATTTCAATTGGAGCTCCTCGCGATTGATATTTCGGTTCGTATAATACTTCTCCGGTTATCGTTGCTACCGATATTGGAAATTTTAATAATGCTTCTAATTTAGCTATATCGGAAATCCTTGCTCCATGTTGATTCACTGTTAGTTCCCATTCGGTTATTTTTTTTCTTCGTAGATCAGTTAATTTGTTTCCTCGGAGGGAATTTGTAAAGTGTTCTATTACCCGTGTTGCTACACAATTTAATGACGACGACTCTTTCACAGGTGCTAGTTTTGCAATACTTGGCTTATCATTTAGCTGATATATTCCGTAAACAACTGCTGTTACAGGGTAAGATTTCTCATAGTATGGTCTATCAATTCCAGTTAGAATTCCTGGTTTGGAATCTCTACTCACAATAACAAATTTTTTATCCTTGAGGATTGGTTCAAATTTATCTCTGATAATCCATACACCTTCCTCTTCGATAATGAATTTTATTCTAAAAAAATACCTCTGCAGAGAATTGCTTTGCTTGAAATCCTTTGGATTTCCACCCTTGAATTTCTGGCCAATGTGTGAAAGTATCTCAGCTGCTCTTGTATCGTTCATAGTAGCATCAATTACGGGTACATTGACATCAATAATTCGAAATGTCGACCACGCATGAGATGCTCCATCACGCTTAAACTCATTAAAACAGTCGCTGATTTTACTCAGCAGTGGTTTGTCATCTACTAGACTTTTAGGTATATTAGAGATTCTATCGAGATTAAATCTAGCATTTTTCCAAGGCTTAATTTTCGATAATCTCTTGAATTCCTTCATATTATAATTAAAACAAGTATTTAAATAGAAAGTTTTTTATATAATGAATCATTGCAAATGGCTTATGATTGGATCAAAGACTCCATGTAACAAATCATGCAGAAATGAATTCTGTGGGTATCATATGCAGAGTGTTAGAAATGGTTCGGAGGGGCCTTTACCATGCTTGCATTGTGGGGTAGGTGTAAGAGGCAAGTCGCAGTTATGCATTAATTGCGGGGGTAAGCGTTATAGAGAGTTAAAACGTTATTATGACAAGCGAGTATTGAAGAAAAACGCTAGCGTTTCTGACTCTGACAACGTCATAAAAAACGCGGCTGACTATATAAAAAGATTTGCCAATGTTATAATTCAGCCAATTAACGAATTAGACAAATAGATATATTATATATAAATGAGCCAAGAATTTCAAAGACATCCTGTTATTGAAAAATACGAAGCTTCTCGTGATGGTGTTGTTAGACATTGTAAAAATAAGAAGTCAATTGGGTGGGATAATGGTATGGGATATTTGATCTTTAGAGTTGGAAGGAAAATATATCTCAATCACCGTTTCGTTTATGAAGTTTATAATGGATCAATTAAGGATGGTTTTGTTATTGATCATATTGATGGTATTAGGACACATAATTCTTTGAATAATTTACGAGCTGTTACACAAAGTGAGAATACTGCATCTGGAAATACTGGTACTTGTAAATCAATTGGGAAGAGACCAGTAAAGTCAATTAATATTGACAACAAGGAGATGGTATTTCAATCAATGTCAGAAGCTGGTAAGTATTTCGATATTCACACCTCCTCGGTACAAAAAGTAGCAGATGGAATTTATAAGACCGCTTTTTCAAAGTATTTAAAAAACAAAATTCGGTTTGTTTATGTATAATTTGCATTGGAAATTGCTTCGTGAAATTGTGAAAGAATTTCCATTGAAAATCTTCAATTTTGCAATTTCACATGGGAGATAACTCCGTTAGGTATAACGCGTGTGACAAATCATCAGCGACAGAGTTACGGATCTTAAACATGGAAACGCTAGCGTTTCTAACATTGATTTTGATTGGTTAGTTTCGCTATTATGAATCTGAACAAAACACAATCAATTTTGTCTTTTTTCAAGTATTAACAGAACTGTTTCATATACACGTCGTATTTAAACATTTTTTTTAATGTCTGTTTCAAGTATTATGCGTGTTTTCAACATTGTCAGTGATCGCTAATAAACAAACAAATAATTACAATCACTACACCTCTTTTATATCACCTCGTCGTAATGAGTGTATATATACAAATTCGTCTTTATTATAATTGGGCATTTAGCCGAAATTCAAGTGTAAACAAAACCACACCGTCACGTGGTATGAACGTTATTATTGACATTCAAAACCAAAGTTTGATTTTGCGGTTTTGGTTTACACTTGAATGTAGAATAGCCCGCGTCATCCATTGTCATTGAAAATCAATTCATTCACCTATAATCTATTGTTGTACCGTCCTATGTGTATACAACTGCCTACCACACTAGATCAGGGGTTGTAAGTGCCGTCGTCATTCATTGTCATTGTAAATATCATAATCACCTATAATCTATTGTTATGTGTTTGTCGGTTGTAACCGTTGAGCGCTGCTTGATGTATAAAACACCAAGGGGGTTCAAAACGGTGAATGTGTAATTGTACCGTCCTATGTGTATAATACAACTGCCTACACACTAGATCAGGGGTTGTAAGTGTAGTCGTCATTCATTGTATATATAATCATAATCACCTATAATCGCATTAAGCTTCTGGGTATACTAAGATGTGATCAACACATTAGTGTATCCAGAATTCATTTTAAAATACTTTGTATTTTTAATTCTAAAGAATTTTCATACTTTGTATTTTTAATTCTAAAGAATTTTCATATTTTGTATTTGAACAAATATATTTTTATATATAATATGAATCTTGAAAATCTCAAATTGATTATTATTGAAATCAACAAACTTAAGGATCAAAATATAAAATTATGTTCAGGTTTGGATTGTGATCAAATTATGACCGATTTCGAGGATATACAATTTGCAGAACAGACAGGAAAATATGTCCTATCTAAAAAATATTTTTTAATTAAGAATATCCAAAAGCTTATACGTGAGAGCTTAGTCAATACGGAAGATGTTAATGTCTTCGTACCATTATGTAGCATCGTTGAACGTGTACGAAAGCAATTAGGCTTAGAATATGAACAAAAAAGAATTATTAATTGTAAAGTGAGACAATTAAAAATACTAATGGAAAACTCTGAAGGTGATGAGCCCCACGCGTAGAGAGCCTCCTTTGTTTGTATAACCAGTACGGTATATAACATGTACATAACATGTATAACATGTTACCTGTGCAAACGAGGAAGTAAAATTATGTGTGTGACTCAGTACAATAACAAGGAAGTATTAAAATGCTTTGCATTTTTAGGTTAGTGATATTTTTTTTACTTAAAAATCTTTGATGAAATGCTTTGCAATGAAATGCTTTGCAATGAAATGCTTTGCATTTGAAAATCGAAGATTTTTAATTTGACAATAGTAATACTCTTTCAATAATGGTAGGAGAATCATTAACAACGAGATTAGCTAGAGAAAGGCTTAGCGCTATCCGGAAAATATTACCCCTACGTGATAGTATACGTGAAAAACTTCAAAAACGGCAATTATTTCAGACTGACTTCACAGAGGGTTCTGAACAACTCTTCAAACCTATTGTTAGTGCAACTGAGGATGTGAAAACAGCAACTGAACGGGCGATATACGGAGATGTCCCTAAAGAGGGGGAACGAACAGAGAAGCCTCTTCTCCCTGTGTTTGAGAAAATAGCAAAACGGACTAAACAAACAAAGAAATCATTAAAAACACTTCCTGGTGATATAGTAACTACTGCAAGACGACAAGAAGAACTTCAGGAAGAAGTTGAACGATTAGGTGATATTGATATTTCCTCACCACCACCAGAAATGCAAGCATTTCCACCTGAAGAATTTCAGGAAGAGGAAGAAGAACAAAAAGAGGAAGAGGGAGCTGTTTCCGATCCTCGGATTCGTGTTTCCTTTATAGATAAAATCAAACCTGATATTGTATTAGAAATAAGAAATTTCCAAAAAGAGTATAAGGATAGTAATATATCACAAGATGACTGGTATAGTTGGATATATAAAACGAAGAGAGAAATTACTTCTCTTACTAAGAAGGAGAAGGAAAAACAGTCGTATATAAACTTTCTGCAGGGGATTAAAGAGTATAAAGGAGAAGGATATTCAACTAAAAAATCTCAAGAATTTTCAAAAACTGGTAGTGGTTTTCAAAATCCTATGGATTTTCATGCTAGCGTTGGAAATTCTAGTGTAACATGTCCTGGTAATATTCTTAGCGATATAGCACGATTAGAAGTACTCGTAGGAGGAAAACGAGCCGGGAATAATTCACCAGAAATAATCAATGAAGCAGCTGATATCTGTAGAAGGTTATTTCAAGGTGGTATCATGAATATTGCAACATATCGAGATTTCATTGAAGAGTTAGTAGAAAATCCTTTGGATGGAAATTCTTCAAATTTCTATGGTTATCATAGTGATTAATTAGATAAATAACAATTTGGAAACACTAGTGTTTTTGTATATAGAATGATCATACACTACAACCATGATAAACCAACGAATGTCTACGTGGTAAACTCAAGATTACCAACATACCGAGTATACTATGGAGATGGTCTCGGTAATACTATAATGGGATTATTTTCAAGAATGGCTCCAAAAGTGGCTCCGTTTGCAAAACAATTATCAATGAAAGCAATTGATGTTATTCGAGATAAAGGTATTAATACTATTGGTGATCTTGCTGGGAAGGCATTTTCAGCCGCTAAGGATAAATTAACAGCATTAGTTCGACGACGAAATCTAAAGAATTTCCAACCTAAAAATGCTAGTGTTTCTAATGCTAGTGTTTTACCATCTACTGCAGTAATGCCGGCTAGTGTTAGTAAAATAATAAATAACGCAGTAGATAAAAAACTACAGTCACTTCAGGATAATATAACAGCAAATATGATAGCCGGAAGTGGGTTTAGAAATTCAAAGAATTTCCAACGACGCTAAAATGCTCATCTATTTGCTATATTTATATGAATAATATCTTTAAATTCTATAGTTATTATAGAAATTCCAGAAACATTTTGACGTCTAAAATCATTTATTTGAACATTCTTTTCAGTATGTATGTTTATTATAGAAATGTTAGAATCAGGATTAGAAACCTCAACATAAGCACCAGAAATGTCAGAACCAGAATCACTTATGTCAGAATCAGAATCACTTGTATTTCTAATAATACTTTTATCTTCATTTGTGATTTCCTCATTAATTTTTTTCATCATTATACAAATACTTAAAAATGTTTATATTTCCAATTTCTTAAATTAGACCAACAGGTATATAATAAAAATGTTCAAACAGAATCCTGATGTTGCATTTGATATGGAAGCCCCAGTACTTAAAGATGATTCTGTACGCGATTATCAATTTTTTGCTTATCACGCAGTGCAACCTGATCTTCGTGGAAGAATTGAACTTCAAGTTCATGATACCAGTAAATACTTTTTACCCGCTGAAGCCTTTATTGAAGTCGAAGGTGAGCTTTTACAGCATGATGATACACCATATGCAAATGACCCAACTATCCGAGTTGGTTTTGTTAACAATGGCATCATGGCATTATTTGAAAGTGCTAGATATCTCATTGATGGAATAGAAATCGAATCTATTGAACGTGAAGTTGATGTAGCAACAACAATAATTGGGCTAGCAAGATATTCTGATGATTATACTAGATCAGCTGGTCCATCTATGATGTTTTCTAAGGATATTACTGATAACGCTGAGCACGTCCAGTATTCTAGAGTAAAAGCAACACGAGATACTGCAGTTGATCCAGCACCAGCCGGATATGTAAGACCACCTGGTACTTTTGATGTCATAAATAATATTACTAACTACAACCTAGGATTTGCAACACGAGTAGCAACGTTGCAAGGAGAGCGTCGACGGTTTTCATGTGCTATTCCACTCCATCATATATTTGGATTTTGCAGAAACGTCAGAAAAGTTATTTATGGAGTGAAGCATACTGTAGCTCTAATGAGAAGGGGTACTGATAATTATGCAATCTGGCGCGGTGCTGGCGTTGCCAATGGTAAAGTCGTTTTATCAAAACTAACACTATGGATGCCAGTGTTGACTCCATCGTTAGCCGTTGAACCGAAGTTACTGTCATTTATGGATCAAGGAGGAAAGAGATTATTAAGTTGGTTGTCAACATCTACAGATACTATGGATTCTAATATTGATGGTACACTTACATGGCATCTAGCATCAAAACAAGGTATTTCAGCCCCACGTCATATATTTATTGCGATACAGAATACTGCGCGATTAAATAATCAAGAACATTCCCACATGATATTTGATCAAATTGGATGTAGTGAAGTCTCGCTGAGAATAAACGGACAGCAAGAACCATCCGAGGATGTACAACTTGATTATGGAAATAATCATATTGCACGAGTTTATCATCGGTTGTTGTCATATATGGGACGTGATCAAAATGTTGATACTGGATTGCAAATATCACAATTGGATTTTAGGAGTCTGTACCCGATTTATTACTTTTCACTAGAACATCTTGACTTGATGAGACAATCCGTCGTTGATATACACTTTCGAGCTCGTGTAATAAAACCTGGGGCTATCCTGAATTATAGAGCTGTTGCTGTTATTCTCAGTGATAAATCAAGGATACTCGAAGGTATTGGTGGACGAATGAGATTGGTAGATGCACCAGTTGAAAACTTATAAATTTTCTAAATCTGTAGTTCGAAATGTGAAGCATTGAAAATCTTTTAGGATTTTGAAATTAGAATCAATCTATTTTGTATAATGTCGTATAGTAATATCAATGTCACATTGACACCTGGTCAAATAAAAAAATTACAATCTAAATCAGCTAAGCAATGTGGAACCACAATAACGCTGAAATTTAATCAGATGAATGGCGGAGGGAATAAACTATCGCTAACAAAAACTCAGGTTAATCATTTTAATAAAGCGTTGGAAGAAAAAAAGGGAGTTCAGGTTGCTCTTTCTACAAACGCGATCCGTAACATGGAAAAGACTGGTGGTATATTCCCGTTGTTAGGGTTGATTCCAGGATTGATTGCCGCAGCGGCCCCAGCGGTGGCGAAGGCGGCAGCGTTAGGAGCCATTGGTACCGCGGCAGGAATGGCGTTGAAAAAGGCAACTGGAAAGGGTTATAAAAAAAAAGGAAAGGGTCTAAGACTACCAGGAACCCCGTATTCATGGTACAGCGGAAAGGGTCTTCGAATTCCAGGAACGATATAGTTCCGAAATCTTCAATTTCCAAACCGATAGTTCCAATGTCTAATTTTGATTTAATTGATGCTGCTAAAAAACTCAGGATAAAAAACTTCAGAGGTGTTTTTATGAGAGATCAATTACCGGCACAACCAAATAGTATTGAAACTGGAATTATCAATTTAGATAATAGCTCTGGACCTGGAACTCATTGGGTTGCGTATGCGATTGATCCTCGTGGGATTGTTTATTTCGATTCATATGGATTAGCGCCTCCGAAAGAATTTATCAATTATATTAAGAAATTTAAAAGATTTCCAATTTTGTATTCAACACTTCCAACACAAACAATAATTGATCCTCCAATATGCGGTAATGAAGTATTAAATGTACTTGATGCTATTTCACGAGAATCTTTGATGAAACCACCTCATATAGTAGTAAATGAGTATACTAGCGGTCGTTGGATTGAAAATCATTGATTGAAAATCCGTTAGAAAGAGAAAATATTTCTATAATAATGATTGATATTTGGGGACGACCTTTATCATCGCTGAAGAAACCTGATAGTGGAGTTGAAACCGTTGATAAGGATATTAAAAAACTAATCGAAGATGAAATAGCTGAAATATTAAACCTAGCAAATGTTGATCCTGGTGAAATAGTTGTATTTCAAGATCGTCAGGGTAAATTGAAAAGTAGTAATATCTCTCTTAATGATATTTTGGTTAAACGACGAGACGCAGCAGATGATACTATCGCGTTATTTTCTGATGGGGGTAAACTCAAACCAGGTGTACTTGTTTCAACGATTACGGATAAATTAACAACAGTCGATAACACAGCGAATTTATTGAAATCGCTTAATGATAAGTATGACGACCATATAGTTGTATTTGATCAGTTTAGTGGAACACAAAGAAATACAATTGACAAAATTGATAAACTCCTGCTAGAATTTTTTGGAAATCCACCAGTGACCACACCAAAACTCACCTCGATAAAAGATTCTATGTTGGAACTAGCAACTCTTCAATCCGAATATGAAAAACACGTGAAACAGTTTTCAATGTTTCGTAAAAACATCATTGACAAGTTTATTGGAACCTCATTTGATAAAATTGAAATAACCCTTCCTGATATTAAAAAATCCATCGATGAGCTTAAAACATTCAACAACGCAATAAAGGATGATGCAACGAGGATGATAAGTATTGTTGAAAAAACAAAAATTCCTCATGATAAATCTATCGTCAACAACGTAGTATACACGATTCAACACGGTTCATTTATGTGGACTCCCACAAATAACATTTTAATCATAACCGCAGCAGTCAAGGGTATTTATCGATTAACAATAGTATCACCGACTCAATTCAATATATCATCAAATAGTTCATCTGGAGTCAATAATACGATATCAACGATCATCGACAAGGATACAACTGAACAATTCACGATAACGACTACAGATAGAAATCTAGCCAGGGTTTCAGTAACGTGGTACGTAGAATTCGTAGTGGATTTAAGTAAACAATTAAATTGATTTAAAAATTCTTTCAGAATTTTGAATTGAAAATGCTAGCGCTTTTAAAATAAAATGACTCCATCATCGAATCAGTATCGCTATGATCAAGTCAGAGAATTTCAAACTAAACTCAACTCACTCTGTGAGGAGTATCAAATAAAAATAAAAAAATACCAAAGAAGAATAACCGCAGTTGATATCACCGTTTACTCGGTGTCTGGAGTAATCACTGCTGCTGGAATAATACTATCTTCAGTGGTTATGGTTGCTCCGGTTGTAGTACCAATAGTTATTTCTTCGATAGCTACAATCGCCGGGATATTAACCGGGATCACAAAAAAACTATCATCGTGTAGCCAGAGTAAACTACATAATTATATAATAAAATTTCATATTGCATCCGCCGGTTACTCGCAATTATCCTCGTTAATATCATCATCACTCGACGACACAACAATATCAGATAGCGAATTCTCAACGATGGCGGAATTGTATAAAACAACAATGCTAAAATTAGAGAGAAATGATAATAATAATGACATCACCGCAAGAACTACTTCAACAAATAGTAGAGAATACAACACCGGTGAAAACAAGCACGATATCAGTAACCTCAACGCGTCCTGAATTTAGTGTGAATTTCCCGATTCCCGTTCCCGTGAGCGAGATCGCACTAGCAAAACTACGAGTGTATCATAGCTGGCCTAATATTAGATCGGTAGCATTTGGTGGTCAACAACCAAATAATTCCTTGGTGTTCGCGTGGAAAAATCGTGAAGATGGAACCCCAGACTGGAACGTTGTCTCGTTACCAACTGGGTCATACCAAATCGAACAGATCAACGCTGAATTTCAACGTAGAATAAAATCTCTCACTGGAAAAGAATCAAAAATCGCTATAACAGTTCATGAACCAACATTATCATCTGCAATTGAGATTAATTCTCCTGGATATATGGTAGATATTTATCAGAGTTCTATAAGATCAGTGTTAGGATGGCCTAAATTACCACCGGATAACTTGCGAGAAAATTCGAAGAATTTTCCACCCGAACCTAAAAAATTAAATTATGTCACCGATAAAATAAAATCTGTCAATGAAATCAAAACTTATCGAGATCATACTGCCGATAAAATTATAACAAAAGAAAATTTTCTTTTTACTATTAACACTTTATTTATTAACGAAAATTTAACAGCAATGAATAATGATTTTTCACTACTACTAATATCTCTTAAATCCGGCTCTCTCACCCGAGATGAATTTATCAACATTGTAGAAACAGGTAATAAAATCATCTATGATATGAAAATGTTTCACTCTGCAGTTATTCAAAAAATATTAAATGAAAATGAAATCATACAAGATTTGTTTTCAGATACATACAAAATTCACAATAAAAATATTCAAGATTTTAAAATCCCTGGATATAACCCCGATAAACTAAAGAAACAACTTGACGATGCTATTGATATTGGGTTCAAAAGAATCCACGATAATTGGAAAAATTCGAAGAATCCCAAAGCAAATATTCTAACGTCCAATAATGACCCAGATGGTGGTGGTAGACATATCGCTCCGAACAACGTAAATATATCCTCGGTGATATCATTAAATTTAGTATGTGACGTTATCGAAGGAAGCTATCAAATAAATCTCGAGCAATCAAATCAAGCTCAGCAGGGGTATATTTTATATTCATTTGCACCAACGGCTCCTCCAGGATTTCTAATTATTGAAGACCCAACTAATCTAGTCTATATGCGATGTCATAATAATTTGTTAACGAGAATTAATTTCAAACTCACTGACCAATCTAATAATTTAATTGATCTGCGAGGTGAAGTTTTGCAAATTAGTTTGTTTGTAAAGTCCTAAAGACTTTCAGGATGAAAGTCTTTAGGACTTTCATCGTAAAAAAATTATTAGCGCATTAGCAGCCGAGATTGTGAACGTCAACTAAATGGCGTCTTTTTTTTTTCATTCTTTACTCAAATTATTATTAAAAATTAATTAAGTATTTTCAAGGAAGCCTCAGTTTACTAAATTGACGCCTGAAAAAGTATTTTCAAGGAAGCCTTAGTTTACTAAATTGACGCCTAGAAAAGTTGGTCTGTTCACCCTCTCTGCTGCTATCACCCTTCGAAAATTAAATGGTCAGTGCCTCATTTCTATAAAATGTGGTAAAACGTTTGTCAGTGACATACCATTACAAAATGATTGGTATCTTATTGCTTAAATTAAGTAGCAAAGATATGTTTAGTAATTCAGTATAGAGTGGGGATGTTAAAGAAACATATCAATACAATTATGAAGTATTCAGTGGACTATATAGAATATAAAAGTAAATGTGTACAAAATTATGTACTGTAATATATGAAACAAACAGGTAAGTAGTATTTTTTTGTATTTGACAGAATCAGTTAAATATGTGCACATCATTAAAACTTTCTCTTCAAGATTCATCTTCACTAAACGTTTCTGTGCCCATGCATAATTACATAGGATCGCTTTCAAGGATAAGTAGCACGTTTAATAAATGTGAACAAACTTGTATCTGACTGCTATGCAGGAAATAGTTCGGACAAGAAAATTACAGAGCTGTCTGGTGAGTTGGATCTCTGTGAGTGAGGTGATTCAATAACGGTTGATAAGGGTTTTTAGTAAGTGACCTGACAACTCCAAAAAGAATTTGTTCTTGTCATCCCCATTTCAAGTAAAAAATGAAAGTTTACACGGAGGTAGGTTGAGGTGACACGATGTATAGCAAATCTGAGGAACATGAGACACAATGAATTAAAGTTTTTAAAATCCTTAATGGGTTGATGCGAATTTGTTGTCATTTAACAGCATTAGATCTTTTCAAACTTTTTGCTGCACTAACAACACTCCAGCCACCACTTGTACAGGACTAACTTACTAATTTACCTTAAATCAACATAAGGTAACCTTAACCTAGCAAACTTGTTTGTTGGACCCTGATATGTGTAAATTTTATTTATATTAAAGTAACAATTATTTTTGGATATTAATATTATAAATGGATGCAGCACATTGTATACAATTGTCATGCTCATTTTCATGTACCCCCCCCCCTTTTTCTTTCTATTACTGTTAAACTAACTTTGTCTTATATATTGATGGTCCTCTCTCTCCTCTCTCTCTCTCTCTCTCTCTCTCTCTCTCTCTCTCTCTCTCTCTCTCTCTCTCTCTCAACATTCAACCTACTGTAATGTACATGTGGTGATCAATATTTCTACATTATATTTAAAATTCTGTGCATGTTACAACAATTTTATCTTGCCCCGAAAAATATAAAGTATATATGTACAGAGGTCGATATCAAACTATGTGAATTTATTAATTTAAAATTGTCTCAGTCCTAAATGGAGTCACATTCCTGAATTTAATTCATTTTTGGGGGTAAAGAGGAAGGACTCTTAATTCTACTTGAAAAAATTTCTGGCAGTATGCTTGTCAGGTAAAGGGTCTTCAACTTGGGCAACATTTTCTCCTCCCAGAGTTTCTTATCAAACCATATCCTCTCTACGTGAGTTGCTTTTGGTGACCATAAAACAAAGTCACACCACTTGCGATTAGTTAAGTCTAACTGTCCTTTTACCTGGTAGTAGTAAGTGTGACTGAATTTTAGTTTAATCTCGCTTTTTTCAACACCACAGTAGAAATCACTTTTCTGTGCTGCTTCAAGGGGCGTCAAATGCCTGTATTTGAATGATATTTCATGTCGACAATGCCACTCATTTCTTTACAATGTTCACAATGAACCAAAACATCTGGACTAGCAGCTATAAAGGGATAATCATTTAACACATTCTGTCTGTGTTCTTTAAGAAATCTTTTCAGCCTTTTCACAGTATACTTGTTTATATCCTCCAATGTCACTTTTTCTTTATCTACATCTGCCATCCTTACTTATTGAACTAACCGGATGTGAGCTGCACCGATTCGCCCTCTGGTGATATAGTAACCGTGAAAACCCCTATACACAACAGCTCTTTCCAGTCAAATTTATCACACGTCACTTTACTATAGGCATTAGCTCTACACCAACAGTCTCAAATTCAAACCACCCTGAGGGCAGCATAACGGTATTTTCAATGGCCATTGTTATCTCTCATGACCTCTTGTGACGCTAATCATTTTATGGGCCACATCATACAGTGTGGCTGGCCACATTGGGCCCACAGATATGTTTAAGACTCCTGTTTGATGCAGTACATACACAACAGACCCCTTTCCAGTCAAATGTTCTACACTTTACTTTAATATAGGTATATGTCATTTACACATTTATACTGTTCTTGAAATAGGTTTAATCTAGCAATATTAACCTGCCTTTTCCCATTCTAGATACTGTGTTCGATGAGTGTCACTGTAGTTGATACATCAAGGGTGTACCTGTACGAAATCACATGTATACAGTCCTGACCACTTTATGCATATACTGCTGAGTAACATAAATTACAGATCCGAGCTGGATATGTTTGTTTATCCAGCATTACGTCATCATAAACAGTTAAATTATTAACAAATCCATCAAATCCAGCAACACGCGGCGCTTCAATAATATCATCACCTTCTTCATTTAATAATTTTGCCATCTTATTATGATCTTTAAGAATATCGAAGCATATCTCATCATCTAGATATGGTGCTACTAAGTATAATGCATCGCATTTGAATCATCTCACTATTAAATTAAGTAATAATCGCGTCTTATCAGACCAATATGGACCTGTTAGTATCATTGTGATGGAATTCTGGAGCGCTGGATGATGTATGACTGGTTCTTTTTTTCGTGTTGTTGAGAAATCAATAACATCCAGGTTTTAGAAATACATTAAATAATATGAATTTATATTGTTTGATACAGAGCACACACACCTACAGGTGGAGTAACAACAACATTAAAAAAATTAAAGATTAAAGTCGCGTTTTTTTGTTGTTGTCATATTGGTTGTAACCAGATTTTTTGCTTCTTTTTACTATATCATCGCTAACGACATCGTTATTGGTGCCAGCAGTTTCTGTAAATAGTATGATAATCCTCTGCAACCGAAGTATTCTTCTGGCTCGAGAAACTAGGAGATGAACTAAATCTGACCATTCAATACAATCATCGACATAAACAAGTGTACCAGGGACGTTTAATCCTTGCGACGAATGAATTGTCACTGCGTATCAAAGCATCCATGGAGATTTGACCGTTGCTAATGCTCTCTTAACAACTCTGACAAGAGCTGTAAGAATATCATTTAACGCAAGATTTTGTTTCTTTGATGATCATCGAAATCAACTTTCAATATTTTGTTTGCTGGTAGATAAACATAATAGTACGGATATATTTAAACTTTTTCCTTACGTAACGAAAATAATGGATGTTGAAATATATCACGAACTATCTTTCTACTCTTACAGCAACATTGTCTGCCAAACCAGACAGAACAAATGGGATGAATATATTTAGCAAACTCTTTTGACTCGACACAGGATAACCGAGTCATGACACAATCCGGTAGAGGCCTGTTTATCGCAGTTCTTGTCATCTCGTATGTTGGATGTCCAAATCTTTTAAATAATTCATGACATTCACATATTCAAAGAAAACGTCATGGAAAACACACTGCAATATCAACCGAGATAACATCTTATAATAATATTTAGTGCCCCACGATCCGCCGTTTCCGAAGTCGCAGCAAAATGAGCAGCAACTGACGAAACTGTAAAACATTTATTCAGTAATAGTTCAATATTGTCAGTCTGCGATACAAATTTATGCGCAAGATTTTCATTTCTTTGTGCAAAGATTCTGAACCATAATTATCTCTATTAGATTGTACAAATTTATGATAGTTTTCACTATCGGAACTTGAAAACAATCACACGGATACAGGATCGCTTTTAATTTTTGTCAAAAAAATAAATATATTACCGTTATAAAATTTTACGGTTTGATTTAGTGGGAAATATTATTGCTGCATTAGTCTACGCATGCGTATTATGATCAATAATTTCAATCGAAGCTCCACATGCGATTTTCTAACTGATTTTGATGATTTGTTAAAATATGTTCAATCAAACATTGGATAAGAAACATTGCAGACTGTGTCATGCGATATTTATTAAACATTATCAAGATCAAATAGAACGGCGCTTGTGGTCTGACGGAATCATAAAATCTGACTAAAAAAAATTAGTATTTACCAAACAAATTAACGAAAACTCAGCATAAACGAAATTCTGTTACAAATATCTATTTTGTTATGACATTATTATTTTTAGTATCAATCTGAAGAATTAGATATATTATTTAATCCGTTTAAAATCAATACAGGAATGCGCATACTTCAGAATCTGATCTCTATCACACATAACCATAATACTTTGTTCTCACCGCAGTTCATTAAACTGTATCTGTATCAACAAAACATCTTCATTGCCGTATTTATCAAAACTTATGTGAACATTAAATTGTTCTGCCACGAGACTGAGGGTAATGTAAATATTGTTATGATGTGATTTTCAGGTACCCCTTTGTTGTGTATGCAAACCACACATGTTGTTGCATTATATAGTATATCCCTTTGATTAATTCGTAAAACGCTAAATTGATAACAATCCTTAAGATTTTACGTAGAGATTTATTGCTAAACCTATATCTCTTACATCAAGAAGGTGTTTGGCCTGGTCAGTAATTTTGAAATGTATCAATTGGTAATACGGATTATGCCATAGTAGATAAAAAAAAATTAATGGGTTCTTGTACAATCAAATTACCAGTAGGTACTATAGGTTTAAATGTATACTGAATATATACTTGCTGAGATTGATTTGATTCTTCAAGTTTTCCTTCATAGCTACCATCAATTACTTCACATACACGATTGACTGAGGCTGTGATAGTTGATGTTTTATTCACAATACCTGGAGAAGTAGCCTTGCCGCCGCCATACCGATCATAGGTATGTTTAATAATATCTGCTGGTGGTGATGTATTTCTCCATGACATAACGAATTTATGAAGATTGTCATTAATAATTCTTTTTAATTCTTCTATGTTATATTTTGGTCTTACAAATGTGAAATCGCCTGGTATTTCATATTCTTGTTCTGTTCTTGTGTAATAATTGACAAAATGTTTTTCTAAGACGGGGAAAAGAAACTGCATGTTTAAATACTTCTTCAAAAAAATGGTATTAACATATTCGAGATCTGATACTATTTGTTGTTTATATCATCAACATAATATTGAGATAACGACGAAAACAATTTTGTTTTGTTTTGCGGATTGATTGGCTGATTTAAGAATTGGCGCGACCGGAGTACATTTTCTAATCGTCCCTGTATCTTAACTCGCCACTATAAATATTAAAGCGATATACATTGTTAGGTACATTCCAGAGATAAAATAGTTTGATAATCTGGAATGTTTATAAATATATTTTTATCCGTGAAGAATTCATATTGTTGTGGTTCCGGAGGTCCTTGCTATTCTGGTTGATGGAACCTCGTAACAGACTAACACTGATCTGATTGGTGATTAATAAATATCTACATCATAAATTAGATAGAAAATTTCTATCGCAGCTAATTATATTGGTTCATGAAAACTAATTGCTATTTTTTATTCTTTTAAAGTAGTAGATAAAATCTGCGCCGCACTTCCTCATTTATTTCTTCGATTTGATGACTACCCGCTGTAAATGAAACATCATGCCAATAGGGGGTTCCATAATGTTTGTTTTTATTTAAAATACCAAAGTATTAATCGCTTGTAATTCATCGACTGATCTTGATCTAATATTTGGCTAACTATTATATACTCGTAATTGTGCAAGGACAATTTATTTTACTAGAACAGCAGTAGGAATGTTGACGCCAAATTAAAGATCTGTCGAACGTGACAATATCATCGTTGCTTTTGATGGAGTTGTGTTATTGATGATGTATTGCAGTAGTTCGTGCGGTGACGACATTATTATTATTATTATTATTATTATTATTATTATTATTATTATTATTATTATTATTTTCTAAATCAGACGTAGTCATTTCCTCGTCGTTAATCATTTCTGTAAACTCAGTATAGGATATTATTCGATCATTAAAACATGATGATATTAAAGAAGATAATTTGGAGTATGCTAGATTAGCTGTATCCAACTTTATTATATACCCATATAGTTTATTTTCGTTGCACGTGCATATTGTTTGGCAATGATAGTATGAACATCAGCAATTGTTGTTGCAGCTGAAACAAAAACCGTTAAAACCACTGGTGCAATCGCTAGCGATGTTATTGTTGATATTGTTGTTATTGTTGATAGCAATGCGCCGATTCCAGTAATAACAGCTGACGCCGAATATGCAAATTTATGAACGACAACTACAAATCTGCGATATTTGATTTACTTTGCTCTACACTCATGAAATATATCTTTTTAGTTTATTGTGCCAATTACACACCTGAATTTACATGTACTGATGCCCGTTGTTTGGACAGCTCATTATTTAAGTAAGTAACAGTTTAGTGATTAAGTCAAGACAGCTTTAACAAATCAAGCTGTCGTTCTTTTTTCTTTAGGTTCCATTTAAAATGTTACCTCACCGTTTTCATCTAATAATATTAACATAGATCCAGAAGATAACGCCGTGGTATTATAGTAGATATTGTAAATACTGTATCACCTAATACTTCCAACTTGTATTTACCGGTAACCTCAGCGTGGCGTTTATAAGATTTATTAGGTGGTGACCACAATACTGATCCAGTTGCTATCGTATATATGTTACGCTGTCGGTGATCTATTTTAGGTCAACGAGTTTAATGTATATAACCGTTGGATTTCCAAAATAGCTCCTTGATGTTTCTGTGTACGTTTCTACGAAAACCCGCGAACGTATTTAAGCAGTATAATCGTATCTAGAACTGTTTACATCATTATTAATTGTCGTTAATGAATTCATCATTGCCAAATATCTACCAAGTGTGTGTATTTCTTGGGTGCAACGTCATAGTTTGATTCTGGTTCTCCAAGATCAGTCATTTTATTATTATACATATTGAGAAAACCACTTATTGTATCGCAGGATTTTTGTTCTCGATTGCAAATAATATTGTTGATGTTACAACACCAAGCTTGATTTTTCCATTATTATAAAACACATATTTGTTGTTTGCGGTTACTCCATTAATTCTGAAAATGCTATCTTATAACGAAATATTACTAGTGGGAGCTTCGAAATTTTGACAGTAAACTCAGATAGTCTAAATGGAGGAAATATATTTCTTCTGTTCCCGAAACATATACCAACTTCAATTAATAAAGACTTTTTGTGTGATCTGAATATGGAAACAATTGATGGTAATTATATTTTTTTTTAATAAATGTTTGCAGAAAGTACTTCTCGTCGACGGCTTGAGAAAAAAAAATTGACATTGAAAACTATATGTAAAAATAAACGTTTCTAGACTATGGGTGGATAAGCCCGTAACTTGTATGGTTTGATGTATATTATATTTCTTGTTAAGGATGGACTAAACCCCAGACTGCATTATTCATTGTCTCGATCCTTAAAACACTTGAGTAACTCTTTACTTTCTTATGGGGCTGAAGGCGGTGCGTGGATAACGACATGTATTAATAAGGAATACATAAACAATGATTTCAGATAAAATTTTGTCCGATATTTTAAGCATGCATTTACACATTTACATCAACAGACATCAATGATTAAACTTCCGTCTGACAAACACAGTATAACCTTAAAATTATCATGTACAACATTTTATTTATAAGCAGCAGTTATTTAGGTTTGTGTTATTATGTTTTTAAAACTGTATTTACTTCCAAGGCAGCATAAACTTAAGCCAGATAAAATAGTTAAGAGTAAGATTATTTACTGATATATTTTGCAGCGAATATCCGTTTACATGAATAAGTTCACGAGCATATTTGAAATTTATTTGTATTATCTACTGAGATAAAACACTTTGTTTGTTACTATACGAACTACAAATATAAATATTGTCTGCTGCTGAATAAGTTATGTAACTTTGTAATTTTACATTTTTAAGAATAATATAAATCATTTTAATAAATATTTCACTCAAATTGAAACATATATATGTACCAAATACTCCATGTGTGTCGGAGGTTAACAGGTTGTCAGGTGAGTGGTAGGCGGAGCGATATTTAATATGGCGCAAGGTCAATTGTGTACGCGACCCAATGAGTACATGTATCAGAACTGTTAGCAAGATTAATGATACCAATTCCGACATTATTTGGTTGTTTGGTAATTGATCACACAATAAAAACACATCTAAAGTCTTGTATTTATATTTGCTCTTCGGATTTAAATAAACCAAAATTAGGCATTGGAAGTATCAACAAAGTGTCTTTGGAACTCTTAGTAATTTTCTATATCGATGAGTCCATGACGATATTAGTCCTTTTCCATCTTTTATTAAAACCCCATTCCCGTTATTTAATCAACAAGCATACTACCTACGTTTCTGGCAGTTTCGCATAAAATGCAAAAGTACAGCTGTTTTTGCAATGGTTGGGGATGCATCAGCTATAAACGCTGGTATAGTTTCAGGAAGTGAAACTATTCCACCTGTTTTGATTGAATCTTTAATGGAACTAGGAGTAAGATGAAGTGGAACTATTGTCTTCAATTCTTATGTTTTGTTAAAAATTTTAAGCTGAGTCTTGGGTAATGAGAGTTTGTTTGGACCACTGCTAGACATTTTATCTTTATTCAATGTTATTTGTGTTTTTGCATTTACTTGAAAGGTGACTATATGACATCATAATATCATGAGCAATTTAATTAAATGTTTTCTACTGAGGGCACCAATGACTCATTGGTCCATCTTTACCGTCAAATGACATTGCTTTGTCGATGAATAAAACAGCGATGGCTCTGTAATTAGGAATAGTTCCAATATCTCTATTCAGGATCGTTTGACAGTTTGTATGTTCATCTTAATGTTCCAGCTCAAAAAAAAAAAATAGGATACAGATTTTTAAAATCTGTCATATTTGAAAACCAGTATCTCTATTTTGATAAAGTCCCATAAATATTGTCAACCGATGATATACATGTGTTTTTTTTCAAAATTAAATAAAATATCTTCAGATAGTTCTTGTCGTCCTTTTAATCTTCAGGAGACTTTAGTAGCTTCAAGTGTCGTAAATATAATTTCTTCTCGATCATTTACTCTTGCAGCATCTTGTAAAACAATGAAAATATGTCGTCTTATAGAAACACCTTGATGGGATGCCATGTAAAATAACCGTTAATTGTGCTCTTAACACTATATATTTCATTGTTAACCATGATACTGCTGATATGCAGCCTTGAATTTTTGTTTGACTGCAATTGCCGGAGTCATTACGCTGCATCCACAATGACAGTTTTAGTGTTACGTGCTTAGGCTCGAATAAACAGTAACATAGAAAGAGTGAAAATAACAAGCTTGTAAAACTTAATGAAGAATTTATTGAGTGCAAATATTTTTCAGAAAAGAAAAATAAACTTACGGTTTTAATAATCAATTCCAAAATTAATCCGAAATAATTCAAAATATTATCCACTAGAGAAATTGCAAAAGCCCTGGTAATAAAATGTCCAAATAATTCTAAGTTCGAATTCCAGCGGAGTATCCAATATGGAAGACGATGTCTCTTGATGAAATCAGTTCTTGTTAATAAAAATCTATGAGCACATATTCTTTTCCAGATAAATAATAAATAATTCCTCTTGATCAAAACGAATCGACACAATATTCAGTACCAGGTAATTTATAATAACTCAAAAAGAAGACACAACTTAATATTATAAAGTCCAACTTCTACTGAATAGCTCGCTTCAAAACATAATTTATTTAGCTTGTTTATACGTAAACAAGAAAGGGGTCACGACCTTCCAGAATCTCTCAGAACAATTTCACGTTCAAGAAATCACGCAAACAGCGTATGACCCAACTAAATTAGAAAGATGTTTATACTTTACTCCATTTTGTCCTTGGAACCAACCAATCCTTTTAAAAGCTTGTTTACAACTGTGAAGAAGCCAGGTCAGAAATGGGGTTAACACCTGGTGTTTACACTGTAAAAGTACAGGTCACCCTCCCTTAATGAACGAATCTTAAAACTTAAAATGCCAAATTCAAATCTAACAAACAAACAATACAAATAAATATAAATGACTCATATACGTAACAATAGTAGTAATACTTTACCAGCAGCAATCACATAGATTACATAGTTATCATCAACTGTATGCTTGGCTCCGAAAAAAACCTTTCTGACATTTCTGCAAAATCCAAAAGTGTGAGACAGTAGAATTGCACATGCTAATATTATATTATGACTTCATGCGATTAATCGGCGTGTTGAGAATCCTAAATTGTGATTTCTATCTGTCGTCAGGAGAATCAGTAATGTCTTTGGAAAACATCATTGCTGGACCGGCCGATCTTGTGTAATAATCTGAATATCTTGCAAAACGTCAACATTATCATGAATCGTTTCAGCATCAGGGAAGCTGAACAGACCATTTTTCGTGCAGACCTTATTTTGCTAAAATAAATTATTTTGTATTTTATCAATTTGCGATAAAATACATTGCTGAAAATCGAAGATTTTCCGTCGAGTATTTCATCATTGTTGAAAATCGATGTTCCATCAAAAAATTTCCAGTGATGAATTAACCGTATAATTTTATATATAACAATCAAAGATTTCATGGCAAACATCGGGGAAGCACAAATAACTAGATAACCTAGAGAACGATTGGCATCGATTAAGAAATTTCTTCCAGTGAGAGATTCTTTCAGAGATAATCTGCAAGCGAAACAATAACGAAGACTTGATTTTACTGCTGATACTGAACAATTTTTTAAACCGGTAACAACAGCTACTGAAAAAATTATTACTGCTACTGAGAAAATTTGTACAGCTATTGAGAAAGTTGATACAGCTACTGAAACAGTAGCGAAACGATCGAAACAAACTAAAACAGGTAGTACGTCTTTGGTTCGTAGATACGTAAAATAGTGTTGAGGCAATGGTAGTATCTCATGTTTGTAATAAAGAAAAGCTGACGAGTAAAATGTTTTTCTACAAAAATTGCAACCTCCTCTTAGTTATTGGTTTTGAAGAAAATGGATGAACTACGAAACTATGAGTGTTCTCTTTGATAATGTAAAGTTAAGCACAACATTAGTACAAAGTTGTAAAAACGTTATATAATTTCATTGGAAAAAGTATGTTAATTTCTTGTCCATAGTATTAGGATCAATTCAATTACATACCATTTGTAATTTACTATATCTTTTAGATCAGAGGACTATTGAATTTCATTTTCATGTGTAACGTTCTAGCAGCGTTGTCAAAACTTTATTTTCACACGTAACCAAAACTCAACCCTATAGCAAGAAGTGAAAACTTTGTGTCTTAGCTGGGACCGTAACTAGCATGGAGTAATGGGAGCTAATCATCACAAACCAGTACTATATAGTCTTACATGACAATGCTATTTTCGAATGCTCTCCAATTCTTGTCTTTTTTCTTCGAATTAATGGCTGAATCCCACTTTTCAGTTCCAAAAACATTCCTGCAATAGTTTGAACAAACTGGCAATAAGTATGCAGTATATATGGGTGTCACGGTTGCAACGGAGTTACTGATCGTAGCGCTTAAAATTACCTCCCTTAGCTCCAATGCGCATGCCCAAGAACAATGTGTAGTTCCAGATAGTTCAGAAGGTCGCACCATATTAGCTAACCTAAAAAAGTTTTTTTCACCCAAAGCAACAACCCTTCTCAAAATATACATCAGTCCCACCATCACCCTTTGAAAATTAAATGGTCAGTGCCTCAGTTCTATAAAATGTGGTAAAACGTTTGTCAGTGACATACCATTACAAAATGATTGGTATCTTATTGCTTAAATTAAGTAGCAAAGATATGTTTAGTAATTCAGTATAGAGTGGGGAAGATAAAGAAACATATCAATACAATTATGAAGTATTCAGTGGACTATAAAGAATATAAAAGTAAATGTGTACAAAATTATATACTGTAATATATGAAACAAACAGGTAAGTAGTATTTTTTGTATTTGACATAATCAGTTAAATATGTGCACATCATTAAAACTTTCTCTTCAAGATTCATCTTCACTAAACGTTTCTGTGCCCATGCATAATTACATAGGATTGCTTTCAAGGATAAGTAGCACGTTTAATAAATGTGAACAAACTTGTATCTGACTGCTATGCAGGAAATAGTTCGGACAAGAAAATTACAGAGCTGTCTGGTGTGTTGGATCTCTGTGAGTCAGGTGATTCAATAACAGTTGATAAGGGTTTTTAGTAAGTGACCTGACAACTCCAAAAAGAATTTGTTCTTGTCATCCCCATTTCAAGTAAAAAATGAAAGTTTACACGGAGGTAGGTTGAGGTGACACGATGTATAGCAAATCTGAGGAACATGAGACACAATGAATTAAAGTTTTTAAAATCCTTAATGGGTTGATGCGAATTTGTTGTCATTTAACAGCATTAGATCTTTTCAAACTTTTTGCTGCACTAACAACACTCCGGCCACCACTTGTACAGGACTAACTTACTAATTTACCTGAAATCAACATAAGGTAACCTTAACCTAGCAAACTTGTTTGTTGGACCCTGCTAGTTGTAAATTTTATTTATAT
Organism: Unio pictorum; assembly: GCA_030141615.1. NCBI lineage: Eukaryota > Metazoa > Mollusca > Bivalvia > Unionida > Unionidae > Unio > Unio pictorum. Next base: position 4,352,776 of record JARLTB010000169.1, on the reverse strand, counting down.
TAAAGTAACAATTATTTTGGATATTAATATTATAAATGGATGCAGCACATTGTATACAATTGTCATGCTCATTTTCATGTACTCCCCCCTTTTTCTTTCTATTACTGTTAAACTAACTTTGTCTTATATATTGATGGTCCTCTCTCTCTCTCTCTCTCTCTCTCTCTCTCTCTCTCTCTCTCTCTCTCTCTCTCAACATTCAACCTACTGTAATGTACATGTGGTGATCAATATTTCTACATTATATTTAAAATTCTGTGCATGTTACAACAATTTTATCTTGCCCCGAAAAATATAAAGTATATATGTACAGAGGTCGATATCAAACTATGTGAATTTATTAATTTAAAATTGTCTCAGTCCTAAATGGAGTCACATTCCTGAATTTAATTCATTTTTGGGGGTAAAGAGGAAGGACTCTTAATTCTACTTGAAAACATTTCTGGCAGTATGCTTGTCAGGTAAAGGGTCTTCAACTTGGGCAACATTCTCTCCTCCCAGAGTTTCTTATCAAACCAAATCCTCTCTACGTGAGTTGCTTTGGGTGACCATAAAACAAAGTCACACGACTTGCGATTAGTTAAGGCTATCTGTCCTTTTACCTGGTAGTAGTAAGTGTGATTGAATTTTAGTTTAATCTCGCTATTTTCAACACCACAGTAGAAATCACTTTTCTGTGCTGCTTCAAGGGGCGTCAAATGCCTGTATTTGAATGATATTTCATGTCGACAATGCCACTCATTTCTTTACAATGTTCACAATGAACCAAAACATCTGGACTAGCAGCTATAAAGGGATAATCATTTAACACATTCTGTCTGTGTTCTTTAAGAAATCTTTTCAGCCTTTTCACAGTATACTTGTTTATATCCTCCAATGTCACTTTTTCTTTATCTACATCTGCCATCCTTACTTATTGAACTAACCGGATGTGAGCTGCACCGATTCGCCCTCTGGTGATATAGTAACCGTGAAAACCCCTATACACAACAGCTCTTTCCAGTCAAATTTATCACACGTCACTTTACTATAGGCATTAGCTCTACACCAACAGTCTCAAATTCAAACCACCCTGAGGGCAGCATAACGGTATTTTCAATGGCCATTGTTATCTCTCATGACCTCTTGTGACGCTAATCATTTTATGGGCCACATCATACAGTGTGGCTGGCCACATTGGGCCCACAGATATGTTTAAGACTCCTGTTTGATGCAGTACATACACAACAGACCCCTTTCCAGTCAAATGTTCTAAACTTTACTTTAATATAGGTATATGTCATTTACACATTTATACTGTTCTTGAAATAGGTTTAATCTAGCAATATTAACCTGCCTTTTCCCATTCTAGATACTGTGTTCGATGAGTGTCACTGTAGTTGATACATCAAGGGTGTACCTGTACGAAATCACATGTATACAGTCCTAGATATCTTGACTCAAAGATAAAACATGCTTGTAAAGTTAGTGTCATGTATTATAACATGGAGGAGAGCACTCTGAAATGAATATGCTCTTTGCGTTATCTTACCCAGTTGTTTTCTTTTTATAGGTGACAGAATGGAACAAGGCGGTCCAAGATTATTTCCCGAAATTTTTTCATGCTTAATATCAAGCAATAAATAAATAAATAGCATCTTCATCTTGCTTTACAAAATGTTTTAAGGACGTTATCGTCGGTGAGAAAGGATTTTAAAAAGACGAAGGGCTACGTTATCTGTGCGAAGAAAGGAGTTAATCGATAGATAAGTAAGTATTAGTCATAATCATTGTTATTTTAGTCGCAAATGAAAAACAAATGTTTGGAATCCATATAAAATATACAAAATTTTCACATAAAAAACTCATATTTTGCAACAAACTCATTACCCAAAATCGTATAATTCATATACGACTCAGCAATTTATTCTTAATAATTCTTTAGATAGTTACTAACTGGCGTAAGTTTGTAAAAAAGTTCGACGTCCTTATAAAATAATTTAGCTATTTAGTTTGGAACTATTCAAGATTCTCGTTGAATATTTTCTACATTAAACATATATCAGATATATTACTAAGGTATTATCATTTCTGTTTTTTTCTCTTCATTTTTCTTAGTTTGCACGTCTAGAACAATACGTTTGTAAAAGATGTCGTCCATGGCCAGTTATTTTTGTAAGTCATATCAGTGAAAAACGTTTGCTATGTTACTTAAGCGTTGTTTAACTAGGGTTTAATTTGATAATACGCACTATATGAGAGAGAGAGAGAGAGAGAGAGAGAGAGAGAGAGAGAGAGAGAGAGAGAGAGAGAGAGAGAGAGAGAGAGAGAGAGAGAGAGAACACATTTTATTGGTTAAAATGTCTATTTGTGACAAATAAATGTTCCTACGAAAATGAAAATATAAGGTTAGTAACCCCAAACTGAAGTCTGTAAAACTTATCGATAGTTTCTCTACTTGGGTTAGTCTATTTTGTTACTTTATCCTGTCGGTTTTGTTATTGAATTATTGTTTGTGCTTTTTTGTTCTCCCACCGAACGTTTCACTCAGGTCGCGCCCTCTTCTGCTGTAATTAGATCATTATTTAATCAAACTTTTATCGTGATCTAGGATCATATCAAATTGTAAATCCGTGTCAGGTAGCTTGTTCACGTCAAAAAGACGTTTTAAATTTAATTATATCCATATCCCTTGAACACCGAGTATGATGAATATTCCATAAAGTATGTGCATCAACTCCATTAAATACAGCTAAATATTACAAACATTACTGACCACTTTATGCATATACTGCTGAGTAACATAAATTACGTCTGTGTTTTTATGTCGGCCTCGAGAACAGATCCGAGCTGGATATGTTTGTTTATTCAGCATTACGTCATCATAAACAGTTAAATTATTAACAAATCCATCAAATCCAGCAACACGCGGCGCTTCAATAATATCATCACCTTCTTCATTTAATAATTTTGCCATCTTATTATGATCTTTAAGAATATCGAAGCATATCTGATCATCTAGAGATGGTGCAACTAAGTATAATGTATCGCATTTGAATCATCTCACTATTAAATTAAGTAATAATCGCGTCTTATCAGACCAATATGGACCTGTTAGTATCATTGTGATGGAATTCTGGAGCGCTGGATGATGTATGACTGGTTCTTTTTTTCGTGTTGTTGAGAAATCAATAACATCCAGGTTTTAGAAATATATTAAATAATATGAATTTATATTGTTTGATACAGAGCACACACACATACAGGTGGAGTAACAACAACAGTAAAAAAAATTAAAGATTAAAGTCGCATTTTTTTGTTGTTGTCATATTGGTTGTAACCAGATTTTTTGCTTCTTTTTACTATATCATCGTTAACGACATCGTTATTGGTGCCATCAGTTTCTGTAAATAGTATGATAATCCTCTGCAACCGAGGTATTCTTCTGACTCGATAAACTAGGAGATGAACTAAATCTGACCATTCAATACAATCATCGACATAAACAAGTGTACCAGAGACGTTTAATCCTTGCGACGAATGGATTGTCACTGCGTATCAAAGCATCCATGGAGATTTGACCGTTGCTAATGCTCTCTTAACAACTCTGACAAGAACTGTAAGAATATCATTTAACGCAAGATTTTGTTTCTTTGATGATCATCGAAACCAACTTTCAATATTTTGTTTGCGGGTATCTGTTGGGAGGTAAACATAATAGTACGGGTATATTTAAACTTTTTCCTTACGTAACGAAAATAATGGATGTTGAGGTATATCACGAACTATCTTTCTACTCCTACAGCAACATTGTCTGCCAAACCAGACAGAACAAATGGGATGAATATATTTAGCAAACTCTTTTGACTCGACACAGGATAACCGAGTCATGACACAATCCGGTAGAGGCCTGTTTATCGCAAATCTTGTCATCTCGTATGTTGGATGTCCAAATGTTTTAAATAATTCATGACATTCACATATTCAAAGAAAATGTCATGGAAAACACACTGCAATATCAACCGAGATAACATCTTATAATAATATTTAGTGCTCCACGATCCACAAAGTGAGCAGCAACTGACGAAACTGTAAAACATTTATTCAGTAATAGTTCAATATTGTCAGTCTGCGACACAAATTTATGCTCAAGATTTTCATTTCTTCGTGCAAAGATTCCGAACCATAATTATCTCTATTAGATTGTACAAATTTATAATAGTTTTCACTATCGGAACTTGAAAACAACCACACGGATACAGGATCGCTTTTAAGTTTTGTCAATAAAAAAAATATATTACCGTTATAAAATTTTACGGTTTGATTTAGTGGGAAATATTATTGCTGCATTAGTCTACGCATGCGTATTATGATCAATAATTTCAATCGAAGCTCCACATGCGATTTTCTAATTGATTTTGATGATTTGTTAAAATATGTTCTTAATTTGTGTTCATAAGTCAGCCGAAAATCAATCAAACATTAGATAAGAAATATTGCAGACTGTGTCATGCAATATTTATTAAAAATTATCAAGATCAAAAAGAACATTGCTTGTGGTCTGACGGAATCATGAAATCTGACTAAAAAAAATTAATATTTACGAAACAAATTAACGAAAACTCAGCATAAACGAAATTCTGTTGCAAATATCTATTTTGTTATGACATTATTATTTTGAGTATCAATCTGAAGAATTAGATATATTATTTAATCCGTTTAAAATCAATACTGGAATGCGCATACTTCAGAATCTGATCTCTATCACACATAACCATAATACTTTGTTCTCACCGCAGTTCATTAAACTGTATCTGTATCAACAAAACATCTTCATTGCCGTATTCATCAAAACTTATGTGAACATTAAATTGTTCTGCCACGAGACTGAGGGTAGTGTAAATATTGTTATGATGTGATTTTCAGGTACCCCTTTGTTGTGTATGCAAACCACACATGTTGTTGCATTTTATAGTATATCCCTTTGATTAATTCGTAAAACGCCAAATTGAAAACAATCCTTAAGATTTTACGTAGAGATTTATTGCTAAACCTATATCTCTTACATCAAGAAGGTGTCTGGCCTGGTCAGTAATTTTGAAATGTAACAATTGGTAATACGGATTATGCCATAGTAGATAAAAAAATTAATGGGTTCTTGTACAATCAAATTACCAGTAGGTACTATAGGTTTAAATGTATACTGAATATATAATTGCTGAGATTGGTTTGATTCTTCAAGTTTTGCTTCATAGCTACCATCAATTACTTCACATACAAGATTGACTGAGGCTATGATAGTTGATGTTTTATTCCCAATACCTGGAGAAGTAGCCTTGCCGCCGCCATACCGATCATAGGTATGTTTAATAATATCTGCTGGTGGTGACGTATTTCTCCATGACATAACGAATTTATGAAGATTGTCATTAATAATTCTTTTTAGTTCTTCTATGTTATATTTTGGTCTTACAAATGTGAAATCGCCTGGTATTTTATATTCTTGTTCTGTTCTTGTGTAATAATTGACAAAATGTTTTTCTAAGACGGGGAAAAGAAACTGCATGTTTAAATACTTCTTCAAAAAAATGGTATTAACATATTCGAGATCTGATACTATTTGTTGTTTACATCATCAGCATAATATTGAGATAACGACGAAACCAATTTTGTTTTGTTTTGCGGATTGATTGGCTGATTTAAGAATTGGCGCGACCGGAGTACATTTTCTAATCGTCCCTGTATCTTAACTCGCCACTATAAGTATTAATGCGATATAAATTGTTAGATAGATTCCAGAGATAAAATATTTTGATAATCTGGAATGTTTATAAATATATTTTTATCCGTGAAGAATTCATATCGTTGTGGTTCCGGAGATCCTTGCTATTCTGGTTGATGGAACCTCGTAACAGCCTAACACTGATCTGATTGATAATTAATATATATATACATCATAAATTAGATAGCTTATTTCTATCGCAGCTAATTATATTGGTTCATGAAAAGTAATTGCTATTTTTGATTCTTTTATAGTGGTAGATAAATTCTGCGCCGCACTTCCTCATTTATTTCTTCGATTTGATTACCCGCTGTAAATGAAACATAATGCCAATAGGGGGTTCCATAATGTTTGTTTTTATTTAAAATACCAAAGTATTAATCGCTTGTAATTCATCGACTGATCTTGATCTAATATTTGGCTAACTATTATATATTCGTAATTGTGCAAGCACAATTTATTTTACTGGAACAGCAGTAGGAATGTTGACGCCAAATTAAAGATCGGTCGAACGTGACAATATAATCGTTGCTTTTGATGGAGTTGTGTTATTGATGATGTGTTGCAGTAGTTCGTGCGGTGACGACATTATTATTATTATTATTATTATTATTATTATTATTATTATTATTATTTTCTAAATCAGACGTAGTCATTTCCTCGTCGTTAATCATTTCTGTAAACTCAATATAGGATATTATTCGATCATTAAAACATGATGATATTAATGAAGATAATTTGGAGTATGCTAGATTAGCTGTATCCAACTTTATTATATACCCATATAGTTTATTTTCGTTGCATGTGGATATTGTTTGGCAATGATAGTATGAACATCAGTAATTGTTGCAGCTGAAACAAAAACTGTTAAAACTACTGGTGCAATCGCTAGCGATGTTATTGTTGATATTGTTGTTATTGTTGATAGCAATGCGCCGGTTCCAGCAATAACAGCTTACGCCGAATATGCAAATTTATGAACGACAACTACAAATCTGCGATATTTGCTTTACTTTGCTCTACACTCATGAAATATATTTTTTTAGTTTATTGTGCCAATTACACACCTGAATTTACATGTACTGATGCCCGTTGTTTGGACAGCTCATTATTTAAGTAAGTGACAGTTTAGCGATTAAGTCAAGACAGCTATAATAAATCAAGCTGTCTTTCTTTTTTCTTTAGGTTCCATTTAAAATGTTACCTCACCGTTTTCATCTAATAATATTAACATAGATCCAGAAGATAACGCCGTGGTATTATAGTAGATATTGTAAATACTATATCACCTAATACTTCCAACCTGTATTTACCGGTAACTTCAGCGTGGCGTTTAAAATATTTATTAGGTGGTGACCACAATACTGATCCAGTTGCTATCGTATATATGTTACGCTGTCGGTGATCTATTTTAGGTCAACGAGTTTAATGTATATAACCGTTGGATTTCCAAAATAGCTCGTTGATGTTTCTGTGTACGTTTCTACGAAAACTCGCGAACGTATGTAAGCAGTATAATCGTATCTAGAACTGTTTACATCATTATTAATTGTCGTTAATGAATTCATCATTGCCAAATATCTACCAAGTGTGTGTATTTCTTGGGTGCAACGTCATCGTTTGATTCTGGTTCTTCAAGATCAGTCATTTTATTATTATACATATTGAGAAAACCACTTATTGTATCGCGGGATTTTTGTTCTCGATTGCAAATAATATCTAATATTGTTGATGTTACAACACCAAGCATGATTTTTCCATTATTATAAAACACATATATGTTGTTTGCGGTTACGCCATTAATTCTGAAAATGCTATCTTATAACGAAATATTACTAGTGGGAGCTTCGAAATTTTGACAGTAAACTCAGATAGTCTAAATGGAGGAAATATATTTCTTCTGTTCCCGAAACATATACCAACTTCAATTAATAAAGACTTTTTGTGTGATCTGAATATGGAAACAATTGATGGTAATTATATTTTTTTTTATAAATGTTTGCAGAAAGTACTTCTCGTCGACGGCTTGAGAAAAAATAATTGACATTGAAAACTATATGTAAAAATAAACGTTTCTAGACTATGGGTGGATAAGCCCGTAACTTGTGAGGTTTGATGTATATTATATTTCTTGTTAAGGATGGACTAAACCCCAGACTGCATTATTCATTGTCTCGATCCTTAAAACACTTGAGTAACTCTTTACTTTCTTATGGGGCTGAAGGCGGTGCGTGGATAACGACATGTATTAATAAGGAATACATAAACAATGATTTCAGATAAAATTTTGTCCGATATTTTAAGCATGCATTTACACATTTACATCAACAGACATCAATGATTAAGCTTCCGTCTGACAAACACAGTATAACCTTAAAATTATCATGTACAACATTTTATTTATAAGCAGCAGTTATTTAGGTTTGTGTTATTATGTTTTTAAAAATGTATTTACTTCCAAGGCAGCATAAACTTAAGCCAGATAAAATAGTTAAGAGTAAGATTATTTACTGATATATTTTGCAGCGAATATCCGTTTACATGAATAAGTTCACGAGCATATTTGAAATTTATTTGTATTATCTACTGAGATAAAACACTTTGTTTGTTACTATACGAACTACAAATATAAATATTGTCTGCTGCTGAATAAGTTATGTAACTTTGTAATTTTACATTTTTAAGAATAATATAAATCATTTTAATAAATATTTCACTCAAATTGAAACATATATATGTACCAAATACTGCATGTGTGTCGGAGGTTAACAGGTTGTCAGGTGAGTGGTAGGCGGAGCGATATTTAATATGGCGTAAGGTCAATTGCGTACGCGACCCAATGAGTACATGTATCAGAACTGTTAGCAGGATTAATGATACCAATTCCGACATTATTTGGTTGTTTGGTAATTGATCACACAATAAAAACACATCTAAAGTCTTGTATTTATATTTGTTCTTCGGATTTAAATAAACCAAAATTAGGCATTGGAAGTATCAACAAAGTGTCTTTGGAACTCTTAGTAATTTTCTATATCGATGAGTCCATGACGATATTAGTCCTTTTCCATCTTTTATTAAAACCCCATTCCCGTTATTTAATCAACAAGCATACTACCTACGTTTCTGGCAGTATCGCATAAAATGCAAAAGTACAGCTGTTTATGCAATGGTTGGGGATGCATCAGCTATAAACGCTGGTATAGTTTCAGGAAGTGAAACTATTCCACCTGTTTTGATTGAATCTTTAATGGAACTAGGAGTAAGATGAAGTGGAACTATTGTCTTCAATTCTTAAGTTTTGTTAAAAATTTTATGCTGAGTCTTGGGTAATGAGAGTTTGTTTGGACCACTGCTAGACATTTTATCTTTATTCAATGTTATTTGTGTTTTTGCATTTACTTGAAAGGTGACTATATGACATCATAATATCATGAGCAATTTAATTAAATGTTTTCTACTGAGGGCACCAATGACTCATTGGTCCATCTTTACCGTCAAATGACATTGCTTTGTCGATGAATAAAACAGCGATGGCTCTGTAATTAGGAATAGTTCCAATATCTCTATTCAGGATAGTTTGACAGTTTGTATGTTCATCTTAATGTTCCAGCTCAAAAAAAATAAATATGACAGATTTTTAAAATCTGTCATATTTGAAAACCAGTATCTCTATTTTGATAAAGTCCCATAAATATTGTCAACCGATGATATACATGTGTTTTTTTTCAAAATTAAATAAAATATCTTCAGATAGTTCTTGTCGTCCTTTTAATCTTCAGGAGACTTTAGTAGCTTCAAGTGTCGTAAATATAATTTCTTCTTGATCATTTACTCTTGCAGCATCTTGTAAAACAATGAAAATATGTCGTCTTATAGAAACACCTTGATGGGATGCCATGTAAAATAACCGTTAATTGTGCTCTTAACACTATATATTTCATTGTTAACCATGATACTGCTGATATGCAGCCTTGAATTTTTGTTTGACTGCAATTGCCGGAGTCATTACGCTGCATCCACAATGACAGTTTTAGTGTTACGTGCTTAGGCTCGAATAAACAGTAACATAGAAAGAATGAAAATAACAAGCTTGAAAAACTTAATAAAGAATTTATTGAGTGCAAATATTTTTCAGAAAAGAAAAATAAACTTACGGTTTTAATAATCAATTCCAAAATTAATCCGAAATAATTCAAAATATTATCCACTAGAGAAATTGCAAAAGCCCTGGTAATAAAATGTCCAAATAATTCTAAGTTCGAATTCCAGCGAAGTATCCAATATGGAAGACGATGTCTCTTGATGAAATCAGTTCTTGTTAATAAAAATCTATGAGCACATATTCTTTTCCAGATAAATAATAAATAATTCCTCTTGATCAAAACGAATCGACACAATATTCAGTACCAGGTAATTTATAATAACTCAAAAAGAAGACACAACTTAATATTATAAAGTCCAACTTCTACTGAATAGCTCGCTTCAAAACATAATTTATTTAGCTTGTTTATACGTAAACAAGAAAGGGGTCACGACCTTCCAGAATCTCTCAGAACAATTTCACGTTCAAGAAATCACGCAAACAGCGTATGACCCAACTAAATTAGAAAGATGTTTATACTTTACTCCATTTTGTCCTTGGAACCAACCAATCCTTTTAAAAGCTTGTTTACAACTGTGAAGAAGCCAGGTCAGAAATGGGGTTAACACCTGGTGTTTACACTGTAAAAGTACAGGTCACCCTCCCTTAATGAACGAATCTTAAAACTTAAAATGCCAAATTCAAATCTAACAAACAAACAATACAAATAAATATAAATGACTCATATACGTAACAATAGTAGTAATACTTTACCAGCAGCAATCACATAGATTACATAGTTATCATCAACTGTATGCTTGGCTCCGAAAAAATCCTTTCTGACATTTCTGCAAAATCCAAAAGTGTGAGACAGTAGAATTGCACATGCTAATATTATATTATGACTTCATGCGATTAATCGGCGTGTTGAGAATCCTAAATTGTGATTTCTATCTGTCGTCAGGAGAATCAGTAATGTCTTTGGAAAACATCATTGCTGGACCGGCCGATCTTGTGTAATAATCTGAATATCTTGCAAAACGTCAACATTATCATGAATCGTTTCAGCATCAGGGAAGCTGAACAGACCATTTTTCGTGCAGACCTTATTTTGCTAAAATAAATTATTTTGTATTTTATCAATTTGCGATAAAATACATTGCTGAAAATCGAAGATTTTCCGTCGAGTATTTCATCATTGTTGAAAATCGATGTTCCATCAAAAAATTTCCAGTGATGAATTAACCGTATAATTTTATATATAACAATCAAATATTTCATGGCAAACATCGGGGAAGCACAAATAACTAGATAACCTAGAGAACGCTTGGCATCGATTAAGAAATTTCTCCCAGTGAGAGATTCTTTCAGAGATAATCTGCAAGCGAAACAATAACGAAGACTTGATTTTACTGCTGATACTGAACAATTTTTTAAACCGGTAACTACAGCTACTGAAAAAATTATTACTGCTACTGAGAAAATTTGTACAGCTATTGAGAAAGTTGGTACAGCTACTGAAAGAGTAGCGAAACGATCGAAACAAACTAAAACATATCTAAAAACTCTTCCGGTTGATATAGTAGCAGCACAACATCAACATGAACCTGTTGTCGCACAACCTGAACCTCAGAGAGAGAGAGAGAGAGAGAGAGAGAGAGAGAGAGAGAGAGAGGAGAGAGAGAGAGAGAGAGAGAGAGAGAGAGAGAGAGAGAGAGAGAGAGAGAGAGAGAGAGAGAGAGAGAGAGAGAGAGAGTTGTTGCTGATATTCTACCAGTAAAACCATTTGAAATATATCAACCGGAAAAAATATTTACTAAAATGCAATGGATGTTATTAGAGATATTTGTACGTTGGATGAGTTAGCTGATTTTGCATATAAATCATTTACTATGAGGTCAATATATTTGAATCCTGGATATTAAAATCTGTAAAAGATTCGGGAGTCTGGCGTGAAAAGGTATTTTTGGCGAGATACTGTGGAATAAAAACTTCAAAAGATGATTCTAATTTTATCGCGTATGTGAAAAAAATAGAAGATATAAAAAAGGTCTACCAACATATGAGGAATCTCAAATACCTGACGAAATAAAATCTTTTAGAATGGCGACTCCCTCGACACAGGATGCAACAGGTGTAACCGATAGTGGATTTTCTCCAGCGAAAATTCATGGTAGCGGTCTCATTCCTTGTTGAAGAAGTATCCTTGATGATATATCACGATTAGAAGTTCTCATCGATGGAAAACGAGCTGGAAATAATTCACCGGAGATAATTAATGAAGCTGCTAATATCTGTCAACGATTATTTCAAGGTGGTGTAATGGATATTGGTTACAATTTCATCGATGAATTCGTTGATGATTATCATAGTGACTAATCACCGATTAGATAAATATCATTTAATTAAAATCATATCTTATGATATTATGATATTAAATCTTGATGATGATTCCCAAAGAAATATTGTTGCAAATTTTATCGCTGGTTCTGGTTTTAGAAGATCATGATTTAGATCGACGATTATATAATAAAATGTTTCAATCGGATCCAGATGAAGCTTTTGATATGGCTACTCCTGTACGGAAAAATGATTCTGTACGTGTGATTATCAATTTTTCTCATATAACGCAATAAACCCCAATGCTAGATCACGAATTGAACTTCGATTTGATGAGACATCTAAATACTTCTTACCATGTGAGGCCTTCATCGAGGTGGAGGGGAGACTAATACAAGCTGATGGTACACCTTTTCCTAATCTTTTAACTACCGCAGTTGGTTTTGTCAACAACGATATAATGGCGTTGTTTAGTAGTGCTCAGTATATGATTAATTTTAATAGAATCGAATCTATCGATAACGATGTTGATGTTGCAACTATAATACTGGGTTTAGCGAGATACTCCGATTATTTTATACGATCTGCAGGTCATTTAATGATGTTCCCGAAGAATATCACCGATCATGCCGATCGTAATCAATTTATTGTAAGACAACCAAATAATCGTGCTGATGATCCAATTAATAATGATGAGATTGAAAATATGATTATAAATACTAATGATACTTTCAATCTAGGATTTGCGAATCGAAAATTGATTGATGTTAAATCGTGATGGTAGATTTTCATGTACAATTCCTCTCTCTCACATATTTGGATTTTGTAGACATGTTAGAAAAGTTATCTTTGGATCTAGTCATACTGTACTTGTAATGAGAAAATCGAATGACGATGATGCAATCTGGCGTGGTGATGGTGTTGGTGATGGTAGAGTAGATCTATCAAAACTTGCGCTATGGATGCCAGTTATGATCCCATCATTATCCGTAGAAAAACGGTTGCTATATTTTATGGATCATGGAGGAAAATCATTGTTGTCATGGTTGGATGTTACAACGGCTACCACAACAGATACTGCAGTTAGTAGGTTTACTTGGCAGGTCGCGCTAACAAAAACTATCTTCGCGCCAAGAGAGATTTTCATCGCGTTGGAAGATAAAAACAGGGTACATGGAGATAATAAACAAACGCGTAGTCATATGATATTTGATAAATTGAATGTCAGTCAGGTATCATTACGAATAAGTAATCAACAAGAACCCGCTGAAAATATTTTAATCAATTATCATAATAATCAAATAGCTCGTGTGTATAATCGTTTGTAGTCTTATATGGGCCGTGATCAAAATGTTGATACTGGATAACAAATATCACAGTGATATTTCAAAAATTCGTATCCAATTTATTACTTTTCATTGAAACATCTTGATTTTCTAGATATTCTGTCGTCCATGTAAAATTTTAAGCTCGCATAGGAGAGTTTCCTCCTGGTGGATCATATAGAGCAATCGCTGTTATTCTTAGTGATAAGGCAATGTTACTCGAGGGTAGTGTTGGAAAGATGAGAGTAGTTGATGCAACAATAAAAAAACATGTAACAATTAGATGATCCGTTTATCTAAATAAAATGTCGTATAGTCATGTTAATGTCACCTTGACTCAAGGTCAGAGAAAGAAACTACAATCGAAAATATCTGCTATGTGTGGTGCAAAGATAAAGGGAGGACCAAACAAAATATCGCTGTCAAAAACTCAACTTAACCATTTCAACAAGGCGCTAAAGGCAAATACAGGAGTTCAGTTAGAATTTTCACCTTCTGCAATTTCTAATATGGTTAAATTCGGTGGGTTTTTCCTCTACTCGCTGAGATTCCGGGGTTACTCGCCGCAGCGACTCCAGCACTAGCTACTGGTGCGCTTACTGGTGCTGCTGGTTGAGGTGCAAAAGCTCTTCTAGATAAGGTTACCGGACGAGGATACAAAAAAGGGGAAAGAGTCTCATACTACCGGGCAACAGATTTACCCGATACAGAGCAGGATTAAGACTCCCGGGAAGTATCCTATCATAACACCAATATTACCGATGTCAAATTTTGATTTAATCGACACGGTAAAAAACTCTCCGATAAAACATTTTAGAGGTGTATTCATGAAGGATCAATTACCAAATCAACCATCAATCCCATAAAATGGTATAATTTATCTCGATGATAACACTGGACGTGGAACTCATTGGGTCGCGTATGCGATACATCCACGATCAATTATTTATTTTGACTCGTATGGATTAGCGCCACCAAAAGACTTTCTCAAATATGTATCCTCGTTAAGACTTCCTGTTTGGTATTCAACGTTACCCACACAGACATTAATAGATCCTCTGATATGTGGCCGAGAAGTCCTTAACGTGTTAACTGCGATCTCAAAATTTTCTAAACTACCTCATAAAACGGTGCACGAGTACACCAGTGATAACTTTTTAAAAAGAGATCATATAACATAACATGGTAGACATATGGGGAAGATCACTCTCACGTAGAAATAAAACAAAGGGAGTTTGCCTCGCAGAAGTAAATAAGCTTATATCGCAAGAGTTATCAAAAATATTAAACCTGGTAGGTGTGACACAAGATGAAATCGTTGTATTTCAAGATCGTCAGGGTAAATTGAAAACAAGTAATGTTTCCATAGATGATATTTTAGTTAAACAACGTGGTGTAGCTGAAAATACTATCGCGTTTTTATTTCCGATAGGGTAAACTCAAACCGGGTGTTCTCGTTTCAACTATCGTGGACGCCCAACAAAAACTGCGATCCGACTATAATGATAATATAACTAAATTTGAGCAATTACAGCAAGATATAAATGACAATATCGAAACTCCGAAAAATAGTTTCTTCGGGGTTCATCGTGTGCAGACCACACTGAAAATCTCAGATATGAAATCCATCGACGATGACCTAGCAACGCTACGATCCGCGTATGATGTTCATGTAAATCAATTTTCTAGTCTTCGTAGAAATTTTAGAAAAGTTGATGATACCATCGATGGTTTGTTTGGTAAGGACACAAAACGCGCTGATATTTCCGCAGATCTCGGAAGAATTGTTAAAGAACTCTGTAAAATAGACACGATTAATCAACGAAAGTGTGTTATTTGCGAAGAGAGATCATTTTCAGATTCAATCGCGGAAATATAAAGATCGATCACAGTCATTAAAACATTCATCGACAGTACCAAGGAAGATTTTCCTAAAATAACCGAATGATTAGATAAAGTTAAAATTCCTCATAAGAAAACCGTCAACCTGGTATATGCGAACCAGCATGGATCATTTGCGTGGACGCCACAGACTAACACATTAGATATCACCGCGACTGTCAAAGGTATTTACAGATTAACATTAGTGTCACCGACCCAGTTTAATATCTCATCGACGAGTTCAACCGGGTTCAATAATACGATATCAACGATCATCGACAAGGGAACAACTGAACGATTTACGATAACAGCCACCGATGATAAACTAGCTAGAGTATCGATAACATGGTACGTGGAATTTGTAGCAGATTTGAGTAAACAACTTAATTGAAATCTTCTATTGTAAAAAAACAATGACTACCTCATCGACAATGACTTTATTATCGATGCAAAGATCACAGCAGTATTGCTGTGATCAGGTCCGTGAACTACAACATAAAGTCAAATCCTTCACGGAAGAATACCAAACAAAAATAAAAAAATATTGACGAAGAATTACAACCGTTGACGTTATCGTGTACTCAGTTTCAGGTGTAATTACCGGGGCAGGTATAATACTCTCTTCGGTGACAATGGTCGCCTCGATAGCTGTTCCAATTTGTATATCCGCGGCGACAACTATCGCCGGAGTAATCTCAGAAATAACAAATAAAAATATCATCGTGTAGTCAACGTAAACTTCAAGACTACGTTGTTAAATTTCATACGATGTCAACCGCGTACTCGCAATTATCCGCGATGATATCATTAAGTCTAGACGATACATTAATACCCGACGAAGAGTTCTTCCGCAATGGTACGCGTTTATGATTCCGCGATGTAAAAATTAGAAAAACATATAGAAGATAATGGCAACATCACAAGAACTACTTCAACGAATAGCGGAAAATACCGCCCCGGTGAAAACCACGTTGATATCAACGACATTGAAAAAACCCGAGTGCAGCATTGAATTTCAAATTCCGATTCCAGCAAAAGAGATTGCGTTAACTCAACTTAAATTATACTACAGCTGGCTCAATATCAGATCAGAATCATTCGCACGAAAACCACCCATTAACAGTTTTGCATTTGCGTATAAGAATAAACAAAATGGAAATCCCGATTGGCAAACAATATATTTTCCAAAAGGTGCTTATGACATCGAAATCATCAACGGCGAGCTTCAACGCAGAATAAAATCTATCACTGGTGGTGAAAACACCCGCGTAGAATCTCAGATCGAATTAACTGTTCATGAACCATCATTTTCAACCGCGTTCGAGATAAAATCTCCGAAGTACGCCGTAAACATACATAACAGTTCGAGAAGAACCATATTACGATGGCCCGAGATATCACCATACGGAGAAATTACTATTGACCATCCACGTTTACCCGAACATGGAAAATCTGATTTCACCTCTGATAATCAGTCATATCATGATATACCAATACCTTTCTATAAAAAGTATATAAATGATGCCTTTTTTTGCTAATCGAAAAGAAATTATAGTTGAGGGTTCTCCTAAGGAAGTTATATGGAGGTTTATTTTTGATGGAACTTCTGATCGGGTTTATCGGGTTGGCTTGTTAAGACTGGAAAATATTTTTGATCAATTTGAGATTAGTTGATCAGGATTTTAAACTGATTAATCTATCAGGGGAACAACTAAAAATTATCCTCGATGTGAAATCGTAAATGAAAAATTATGTGGATTTTCAAATTTAACAATAACATATTACAATAATGTACCTACATGCACGAGTATTCGTTTACGACAAAGATAAACTTGAAGATTCTATTAGAAAATCTTTCAGGGAACCACTCGTTGGTAACTTTGAACTCGTCGTAGATAATCTTGGTAATTAGAAATTTCTACTGACGGATCATCAAGTGAAGCAACTTGAGCGTGATATTATAACGATGATTAGCTGTAACCGCGATCAGATAGCGAACTACGCTCATTCGTGTATCTCCTTGGAACGTCTCAAGGAAATATTGGAAGATCACGCCGCAGAGAGATAATTCATCTCCGCAAAAATCGAAGAATTTCAGAGATAACTCTCCATGAAAATTAAATCTATTATTACCGTATAAAATTGTAAATGAAATTTTTTTTGAATTTCACAATAACAATGATAGTTAATAATATGAGTAATTATGGTATGGCTAACAATGACAGGTAATTATGTTGGTAATCATGATTAATAAATTATTTTTCTTACGCGTTTTTTTTGGCCGGAGACTGTCTCTGAGGTTTTCAAAACCCAGTTATGAGTATTCATATCATAAACACCCGTCATTGTTACCGTACATAATTACTCATACTATAATTACCCACATAATTACCCGTCATGATTATTTATACAATTATATATATATATATATATATATATATATATATATATATATATATATATATATATATATATTGTCACAGAATTAGGCGAAAATTGAATTAATTTTTTCTTGAATACAAACATATTTCACCATTTTCTTTTGTTTTGTCGTACATGCGTTACCTGGGGTGAATAAGTGTTTTTCAAGGTAAGCGACGTGTAGCGATTTGCATGTGCCTAACTACAAATCACTTGAATTCAGGAACATTATAATCACGGGATGCCGTGAATTCTGCTCATCTATTTGGGGACATATAAGGCAGATTATTTCTAAAAAGATTACGAGTCAAAAGTATCTTGTCAAAGGCGAGATAGCTCGTCATTCTTTCTCCACCCAAAGGGGTGAGTGTTAAATTTATATTTCGTTTTATTGTGAATTTTATTCAGTTTATCATTTCATGTAATGATGCCTTTATTACAATGCAGATTTAAACCGTTGACTATTTGGAATTACTAGTCACTATTAGACTTTAAATGCAATAGCGTAATCTAAGGTTTAGATTGTTTTACAAACAACTATTATTAGTTTGGTTTCTGTATTGTAGCTGAATATGACTGAATTGTAGCTGAATATGACTGAATTGTAGCTGAATGTAATTGATTGTGCCGTGATTATGCCGTGATTATGCTGTTTAATTGTGCGATCAAATTGAGGTATCTGACTGTCTGTCTGTCGAATTGTCTGTCCGTCTACGTCTGTCGAGATGTGTAAATATCCGGAAATCTAGAAGTCTAAATGTCCGAGTGTCGGAGCTGTCTAGAGGTGTAAACGTCTGGGGTAGTATCTAAGTGTTTGGGACCGGTGGTTCTAGTAGATGCTGTATGCTGTCGGTACGTATAACTGTAGTGGATCCGTGAAGGGCAAGCGGCCGATAAAAGTATTGGGTCAACCCTAGGTATTCGGAGAAGCTGTGCGGCGATTCAACAGTTGGTGAATCGTACGGTTGTACAGGGTCGAGACGCATGTGTGTGTTTCAATTGTTGTTACAATTGAATCTGTGATTATTTTGTATTAATATTTAATTTATTTTCAAATTGTGAATGGTTGTGAAGTGTGATTGTGGGTTGAACGAATGAGTTAATGTGTTGATACATCATTATTTTTCATTAATAATTTGTTTCATAAATTTACATCACTTTCATATATTGTGTTTGTGTTGTTCATTTAATCCACCAACCAGTCGGTAACAATTATGTTATATATATATATATATATATATATATATATATATATATATATATATATATATATATATATATATATATATATATATATATATATATATGTATATATATGTATATGTATATATATACATGTCCTGAAACAGCGCTGACTTGTGGATTATACAAGATAAATACCCCGGATATAAACAAACTCCCATGGATGAAAGTTTCAACGATGTTGAATTGTGTTGAAGAACGAGTCATAGAACACTTAATGAATACACAACGAGGAAACGGTACAACTGAACTGAGAAAATCTAAAATATCTGAATGGGTTGAATCCATTAAATTGACAGGAGCATCGATAAGTGATATTGCAAAATTGGAAAAGAAATTAAAATTTCCGATTACAGTAAAAACTATCACAGGAGAGGTTTAATACGAGTCAAAATGTAAATCACGAGGAACTCCAATTGAAATCATCTATCATAATGGTCATGCATGGAGTAATTCCGTGAGAATTTTTCCAGTATCACTAACAGTAAAATATTATCAAGGAAATATATTCGATGCCATCCACGAGATAATTAAAACAGATCCCGTTTCAGTATGGTTGTTAAGATTGATAAAGAAGGAGGAGGAGGATACGATCAATTCGTCAGAATCAACGGAGATTTATATCGAACAAAAACCCTTCAAACGAAGATGAATAACCTTGCGTTGAAATACACGGACAACCCAGATGAAATTACCCGAAACAGTTTCACGGTGCCATCGGTAGCAGCCCATTTTGCCAGAGAGAAAAACTCGTGGAAACCGACCAGATATGATTTTCTCAAAGATGTTCAGGATAGTAGCATAGAACATCGTCATGGTGGTCTAGGGAACACGGAATATAACCTCGATGATTTGATGTCCGTGGATATAACAGCGTGTTACCCCGCAAGTTTTCTCGGATATGGAGAATGTCATGAATATTTTAAATGATTTCGTCATCCCACACGAGATGACAAGAGTTGCGATAAATGGACCATTACCTGATTTTGATCTGACTGGGTTTGCCAGGGTAACATCGTTTAAACTCGCGGATAATCTTCATTCGGTAACTTATTTCTGGGTGGATAAACATCTTTTTGTGAAAAAATGGGCTCCGATAGCGTTATTGAGGTTCCTGTTAGACAAGGGAATGTTGACCTCGTCGATTGCATTCGAGACAATAATTTCATATCGGAAACAAACTGATGTATGGTTACCATTCCCAGAAGACAAGATGACTGGGATATTTTATTTTCACGTGAACATAAACGAGAAGCGAAAGCTCTTGAAAGAATAATAATCGGGAAATTTACTCAAGGTGGAGCAGACGATCATAAACGAGAATGTACCAAATTGGTGCTCAACGATACAGAATTGGATTTTATCACCGCTGATACAACCTCGAAGGGGACATTTATATCGAGGGAAACAGTTTATTTATCCAATAAGGCAAAACTAGGAACTATCGTTAAATACCTCGAAGGAGAATCACCGCAGTATACTCATTTAAGATCTTCAATGCTCTGTTATGTTTTGATGAATTTACTGTCTATGGTAAACAGATTTTCTGACATCGTGGTTATAGTCGCAACAGACTCATTTTATTTTGACAGAAAATACAACGACGATGTTAAGAAATATCTTACGGAAAAAGGTGAGTGGGGTAAATGGAGAGTAAAAGATGAAGAACTACACGAGTATGATGAACCGGATAATGTTCCCGTGGAAGATAATTACCGCTACGGCAACAACATGGAGATATTGCCATATCCTTCCGTGTATGATCCAATAACACGACATAAATCAGTTTATTTGCATGGCCCAGGAGGGTGCGGAAAACAACACGAGTAATTGATTTATTTGGGAACCGCTGACAAGATCGTGTTAACTCCAACTCATCGCCTTGCCCGTGAGATGAAATCCAGATGAAAAGTTGCACAAACTCTAGTTCCAAACTCTATGCAGCTCAATGGTTTGTTGCTATCTCTCAACTTGACATAATATTTGGAAATTCTTTACAATTTTACATGATGGCAATCATATCTCCCACCATGAGACATACTTATATTGGCATGTGATGTCCAATAAACATAAATGTGTCCTTTCCAGCTTTTGTTCACAAGAATCTGAATACTCCAAAGTGCAGTTTAAAGTGTCTGGGGTGCTGCTGTTAAAAGTTAGTCTGGTTCGCAGACTAATTTCACTAATTCTAAGATAAAAACCGGAGCCAAATAAAACACAGATGAACCAAATACATTGTAGTTTTTTCGGTAACAATAATTTTCCATAGATGCTGCTAGTATGCCATAAGTCCGTATTTTAAGGAAAATTTTCCTAAGACTTACAGCAAAATCATAAGAGTTGGCCGGTTTGTGTTTTGTTTACGCATCATTTTGGGAAAAAAGATTATATTATATTATTAACAATTCAGAAAAAGATATTCCTTGTGATTGATCATAAAATTTTGATATATTTCTAAACATGTTATAAGAGAGAGATTACAATAGCTGTAAACTATATAGCATGTGACGCACTTGTTCAATGTATATAGCATGGTTTTATTATTTTACTTAGCCAACTGTATACCATTTTTGTGTGAGCAATTCTCCATCCTTTGGCCATGTTAAACAATTGACCCTTGAAGTGCCCCTCCCTAGAGCCACCCATTTTAAACAATTTTGTATTTCCGTATCCCCCATTGTGTAAGTTTTTATTTTTCTTTACAAGTTCAAAATGATTTTGGAAGGAATTTTTTTAAAAAGTTTTGTTTAGGGGGTGCACTTAGCTAATTTCTTTTATGGTGGGATACATTTACAAGACTTTTAAAGCTGGTCAGTTTGTTTTCCTTCCTGGTATAACCGATAGGAAAATACCTCCCTCCTCAGACACTAGGTATTGCCGCTGGTTTCTATATCGTGGTCCCTAAATGTTATTGATCTTGGCCAAGGATCAATCTGATGTTCTGTGTGTGTTATATGTGTATGCTATATTGTTGTAATCATGCTATATCCTGTTTTCGTTAGGACTGGTCATATTATTTATTTTGTGATTATTTATTTTATAGACATAAACACCGAGAGAGAGAGGGTGATATTCTTTATTGTGACACTGTATATGTCTGTATTTGCCTAGTCCGTTTATACCACAGTAACTGTATACTGTGAGAGGGATTAGAAATCCCTCAGCACTGCATTGTGATTTACATACCTAAATAAAAAACACAATTGGCAAAGGCAGATTAATTAATGACAATAGCAGTTATCATCTTGTCCAGCAGCTTAATTACTGAATGTAACAAATACCTTATAAAAGAGGGAGATAACTAGGTTATTGAAAGCATCTAATTTTTAAAAAAAAAAAAAACTAGAGGAGTAAACGCTGGTACGTATCATAGCTTCTTTCGTTACAATGGAACTACATGGACCCCTGATCGCATGGGAAGAAAATATATTGCACGGATAGTTATGTGGGTCGAAGCGTGTAAATTACCATTAGAACTGCTAAAAACATTTCTTGTTTGGTTGTTCAAGAAAAACACCGCGGTGATAGCGTGTGGTGATCACAGTCAACCGCCACCATTTACTGGATAATCACCTCATGAATGGCTGAAAAATAATGTGGATTATTACTAAGAAATAAATACCGACTATCGTTCACTCGATGAAGAGTTGACATCACTAAAATCCGCAATAAGACTACAACCGGATCATGTACACTGTGAGATAACACGTGAGGTGATCCCTGAAACTCCCATTGACGATTTCTGGGACACGTGGAAACCAACCGATCTAGTTGTCGCGAGAAGAAATAAAAGAAAGAGATCGTCTTCAAATGGAATTATTTAACATCCACAAAGAGAAATTCCCAATGGAGCCGGTTCCGTTATGTTACCGACCCAAGGATACACAACGACAAAATATCTCCGTTGACATCCCGGGGAAATATTAACGTCAAGAACTCGTATTAAATGATACTGTATTTGTTGATATTGCTGTGGTTGAAGACACATTACACACCGATAGATCTCAGTGGGTGTTAGGATACGCAATGACTATACACTCTTCTCAGGGGTTAACAATCACCGATACTGTTGTATGGATCGTAGATGATTTCATCGTGTGGTCAAATTTAATTTATCTTGCTGTGTCACGAGTACGAAGAATAAATCAACTTCGGAGAATTGCTATTATTTGAGACCGCGTTGTGGTAATTGAGTATCATCTGGGATAACCAGTAATTGTTCCCGTGTAAAACTTCGTTGTGGCGCAGTTGGATCAAGTTTGTAACGCGCTGGTCTATTTTTAGATGTTATCGTGGAAAATATTTTATGTGTTGTAATACTCCATATCGGATCAATTAATCTTCTTGTACCACCGTCAAGCTCACCAGGTTCATATAAATATCTTGCTGTGACATTGCTAGGTAGGATCCGCGATAAAAAAATCTCTTTGAAAATCCTTGATTTTAGATACATTTATATATTCTTTTGTTATCGCGTTGGCCTGTTTCATATTTATCAATCTGGTAACCTCGTTGTTGAGTGCTGCAACCACTTCTGGTAATCGTTTAAGCCATTCACGAAATCGTTTATCATCGATGAATTCCTTCGCGTACTGATAATGAAACAATTGATCCGCGAGTGTTCTATTAAATCGTTAAACAATTGCCTGATCGCGATGGATTGCAGTGTGTTCTCGTCTTATCATGGTGTTATGTTGCTTCATCGTTGATGATATTTCACCTTGAAATTCTTTACCAGGATCAACCTGAAGGAGATTTGGCCATCATAGAGGTCCTCGACGATAAATCATTTTCAAGCTGAAGCAACTTCAGAAGCAGTCTTCGTTGATAACGGCTCAGCTTCCATGTATCTACTTGCAACATCGACGACAGTTAACACATATTTGTAAACACGTTTTTTAATTGTGTCATGCGGCAGAAATAATATATCGGCTTGATGAACTTCATTTGGGGTATTAACATCGAACGACGCATATTGAATATTTTTAGGCGGTGGTAGATAAATTTGCCATATAGCTTGTTTGGCTAACCAATCAGCTGCTGTTGCAATTGTAACCTTAGCCGGGCTAGTAAGTTTATCGATTGCTGATTGACCTTTGTGGAATCCAGTCGGAGAATAATAAATTGCTTCCATATCAAATACTGGAACCTATAATCAATTTACAGTTTTTATTATCCAGGATGCTAATGTTTCCTTGAAGGTTTTATCCGGAATTGAATTTAATGCGTGGATTAATCTTATGTCTGCGAGATGACGTTGTTGGAGATCATTATTCCGATATGTGATATAGTGAATACGACAGGCTCCATTGATGTAGTTTATCGGATACTCGCCGGGTTGAGGGTTATCTTGGTCATCAAGTCTGAAATCTAATCGTGTTCCCGGCCCACAATAACTATATCCTGGAACGTGTTTTTCTCCTGGATACTTAGCCCGCGGTGCTCCTGGGAGATTTGCTAACTTGGAGGCTATATCAACTCCCTTTTTTTTAAAAAAGAAATCTGAATTTTTTTATACCACAACGGGGACACTTGCCAGTAATTGCTTCTCTGTTATTCTTTGTCGTGGTAGGTGTTGGGTCAATCGTTGGAGTACGTGATCTACATTTCACACAATATAAATCCATAATATTAAATAGTAATATCTAATGGAAATTCACGATTTTTTAGCGGTGAAGAAACGAACATCTGTAAAACATCATCCGATGTTACCAAATTCAATGCGAATGATTATTATCGGACCTTTAGGGAGCGGTAAAACACAATTGTTACTCTATTTAATTATGAAGTGGATGAAGTGGGATAAATTGTATTTAGTTGCACCGAGCGTGGATGGTCGACACTGTTATCAGGTATTAAAAGATTATAACGAGAGCGCCTCAGAGATAACCGGAGAAGATATCATTGAGTTAATCACAGATATCTATGAAGCACCCTCCGTCGAGGACATCGATGGGATTATTAAGAATCTAGTTGTGTGTGATGATACGGTGTTAGATAAACAAACAAATCCAGCTAGAATTTTTTTTCCCGTGGAAGACATAAAAACACTGATGTGATATATGTTGATTACGACTATAACAAATTAAAAAATTTCTTTAGCGTTGCTCAAGCAACCCCACATGGATTTGTAACGATAAATTTATCAGATCCTCGAACAAGATATTGAACAGGATTAGATAAATTATACGGTTAATTCATCGCTGGAAATTCTTTGATTTCAATGATGAAATACTCTACTCCAACAACGTATTTTATCGCAAATTGATAAAATACAAAATAACTGTTATTTTAGCGAAATAAAGTCTGCACGAAAAACGGTCTGTTCAGCCTTTCTGCTGGTTTATGATTAATTCATCGCTGTCATGTATCTAAAACACGATAGAAACCCTAGATTTTATCATTATTGAAATAACTGTTATTTTGAAGAAAAAAAAATCTGCACGAAAAATGGTCTGTTTAGCTTTCCTGTTGCTGTTTTAATCTCTTTTCCATAAAACATATATGCATCATTAAATATTTCCATGATACCTTTATTAGCTAAACAAACTCGGATATCAGCCCCATATGGTGTTGAACGGCGACGTTTGTTACGAGATCTTCTACTTCAATAAATGCTTGAGCGGGTGAAACATATATACTTGTATCCTGAAATTGTAATTCAATTCTTCCACGCTGATCTGGCTGTCGTGTGTCAAAAGAATAATACTGTTAATCGCGTATAGCTTTATATTTGAGGACTGGCGCGTCCATGCCAGATATATGTTTAAAATTTGTATTATTATTGTTATTGTTTAACACGAAGACCACTTTCCGCTATTAAATTTGCGGTTATTTTTCTTTCTGCTTCACCAGTCGACTCTGCTAGATTTTATTTGCGGCTTGATTTATTATTTTGCTAACATTTGCAGCCATAATTGTATTCTTGGTAATATTACTGATTGAGGTTTTCGTCGTATTAATCTTGTTAGTCTAACAATAATTGTCTAAACGCATACAACCAACATTATCAATAGCATCAAAACCTTTAATCACGAACAACATGTATAGCTTTCATTCCTAGTTGTTCTGCAATTGGTATCGCTTGTGGGACTATTCCCCTCAAATAAAACTTGAACAACATCACAAAGTCCATCACCGTAAAATACATTATACGTCGGTAATTGCCGATTAATCACTCTGACCGTGATCGGCACACGTTATGCATGATGAATAATTATCTTATTTGCTATCTATTTAATTAATCACTGACAATCATCTATGATTTCATTAATTAGAGACCGATACACATTAATGCCTATGATGCCACCTGTAAACAATGGTTGACAAATATCAACCGCTTCATTAATACTTTCTGTATAAAAAAAATTCCATAATTTTTTTCACGTTTCACGTTGCGGCTTCGTTTACTATTTCAGCACTTTTTTCAGAATTTCTAATCGATCAACATGGACAAGGACATTGTTAGGACAAGAAGTAACAACACTTCTTCGCGTGTTAATACCCCTTCTGGTGCCGCCTCGTTCAGGCGATGATTGTCTCTTTTGTCGAGATAGCTGCTCTCTTGGTGATATTACTGGCATTTCAAAACGTTTTTCATCTCATACATTTCAATAAAATGATTTCTTTCTTCTTTATATTTTTTTAAACCGATTTGTGGAATATCCTTGTAGTCTCTACATACCATAGCAGCCCACCTTTGTTCTGGAGTGTTATAAAACACTGGCTTTAGAAACTGATGCCGCAGTTGATATCCCATAGCAGCAACCTTCACGTGATTAGCCATAACTTCCATAGGATCGCTGATTAAAATACCTAATTTTTAAATTCTCGTTTAGATCGATCCCCGACAATAATTTCAATGTCTTGAATTTTAGCACTTTTTTGTCGGCAGACTCTACACATTTTTTAATTTGTTTCGTTACTGTTCGGATAACCTGCCATGATGCAATTATAACTTTAGCGATACTTTTTTTTGGTTCGCTAGAAGTGAATATGTACGCTTTCTGTAAAATGCATATTTAATACGTTTTCCTAGAGATTAAGAATATGAGTTGTTAATTAAAACTAAATATGCACCTTTTTGATAATTTTTAATAATAAATTAATTTATATTTTATATACTTCTCCTTACTTCCGATGAAGACATGTTTATCTGCTGATTAAGCGCTTATTGTGGAATTCGAAATTTACAGAAGTAATTTGTTTTACACCTTCCCTTAAAAATGCCTTCATAAATATGTGCGGCCTGATGACAGTACTAAACCTAGATACCATGCAGCAAGGCTATGAATCATGTGTCGGATATTGCATCACTTTAACATATTATTCTGTTTGTAGACAAATTACCAACAAAACAAAAACCCGTCTGTTTAGCTAACGCTAGCTTTAATCATTTTCAAATCATGTAGAAACATTCTTCTTATCTCGATTTTAGAAACACTTTGAGCAGTTCCACACTTTGGACCAACTGTGTTTCGAATACAACGATTTGTAGAAACATGAAAATTACTATTTGAGATCTTTGCTACCAGACATTTAAAATCTATTTTGCTGATGTTCAAGGACATCCACGCACATTTTCCTGTATTTCTCAAGAGGTTCCATCTCAATATCGGGTTCCTTTGCTTTCTCATCCCATGTGCGCATGCGCACAATGATGTCAAATAATGGACTTTTCTCAAAAGTCAGAGCCTCCTCTGATGTCATTGGGCCACCTTGATGATCAAGTGTTTTCTTACTTGCTGATGATAGATCTGGAGACAGAAATGTGCGTTTTAGAATTATATACAATTACCATCCCATTTTCGCGTTATCAATTAACTTGAAGGCTTGCGCAATAATAATGTTGACCGGACTGTCCATTTTTAAGAGCGTCGGGTTTATACATAAATGTGTCTATTTTTCAAAAATAATGAATAGGAATTTTATCCTCTTTTGTAAAGCATTCACTTTGTGTGGTAATGATATTTATATATATGAAGATGGTATTCTGTCGTGAAGATATAGTTAGACTACGTCTAATTTTGATTTTCAAGAAAATCTTGGAGAAATAAAATTCTTAGCGATGAAATTCGGAAAATAATATGTAGAAGGAAATATTTCTCATATTTAAAGATATGGGCAATTTTTGCAATAATTATATGCAATTTAATGACATAAACTAGCGTTTATTGTGTCATATTTTTGGCCAGAGTTGTAAACTTTTAAATGTGGATGACTACGAAAACGTCGAAATAAACGCGTGGTCACCAAGGAGACATCCATATGTAAAGTATTACGGTAAATCTAGGTTTAACGAGCTTTTGATAGACGCATAAATGCTCACGTTAGCACACCAATACGTACTTGTGAGAAGTGTTCGAAATTATTTTTATAATAGTCCCATTGAAGGACACAATACAAGCTAAACAAACCTAAAATGCATCAGCTAGTAAATCTTACTCTTGTAATAATCATGATCCTTGTACACGAGGTATCGCTTTGCTTGCACATGACCCGCCACGATCTCACAAACAATGTCTGAAAATCCCATCTCACGCAGATAGTCCCCTCCAACTTTACAGTGATCTTGGGTACCAAGATTTACTTGATCTGTTATCATCTCCTCGAGTCCTTGGTCCAGACCTATCAGGTGTCCGATGTCATGGAGGAAAGCCCCTAGAACCACCTTGGCACGGGAAAAAAGAAATTTAACAGATAATATATAAGCATTTTAAGGGCACGATTTGACGATATATGAAATGTTCAATTGAAAATGGGTCGATATTTGATGCGGGTTTGTGAAGTTGTAACATTATTGGGCTCTATGGAGATACATGGCAATTTTAAACTTGGGTTTCGATCGATATGGAGTTGATGGGAATTTAACGTTAGCATATAGGACGGTATGGTTCCCTATGGGAATGATGGCATATTTTGGACAATATGGTTGTCTATGGGAAATAACACAAGCGGTTTATGAAATTAACATGGGATTCAACACAAGCAGGTTAAGTCTCCCTATGACAATTTAACATTACCTTGTTGACTCTCAGCAGAGCGAAACATAACTCGACAGTCTACGATTTATGAAACTTGAACAGAGGGATCTGACACACCTAAGAGCAAACATGGACTTACCATGCTTAACCAATACATATTCTATTTGACCAAAACATATTCTAACTTAATATCATGTATTCTGACCTATATTCGACTGAACATTGCCTAGTGTACCCGATCATCACCAGTTCTCATGGACCAGCACCTATTTTGGCTGACCTGTTTTGATTTCGCGGCACCTATTCGGACTGAAAATACCATTGTTGACTGTCCAAAAAATTGTAATTCCGATCATATTCTGACAGATTAATAGGAAAGTTCTCCATTTTTACGAAAATAGTGCAATATTTTATAAACGTTTTAAAAACAAACCCTCAGTTTCTAGTATTGGTAGTAAGGTTTCGTGTACAATTAAACCGGAAGTATGAAGTACGTTCTTGTTTTCAATTGATGGGAGCTGAACGTTAGGATCAGTATATACCTAAAGAGAAATATTATATGACTGAGTCTTGAAAAGAGTTCTTTTAAATCTTAAAACCTTCTGAACCAGGTTGCACAGCTAATACATGTCAATGTCCGTGGAGCGTGCTTCAATAAAACTATACCGGCTAAGAATACGTTGTGAAACTCTTTTGTGTCAGGCATTTCCCGTTCTCCAAAATAGGCAAACATATTTCATTTTGATTTTGCTGCTGTTTCTTGAATTGTTACTATTGTTCTTATAGCTACGTTTAATCGTTCACGTTATCTACGGGCATCATTTGAATATGTCCGAAGTATTTTAAATTACAAATCATCAATCTTGTTCTAATTGGCAAACTATGTCTTCTTCATTGTTCAGGAGGAATCCATTCTCTTTTTGTGTTAAGACCATGTCCTTTTCATATTCAGATTTATCAGAAAATATATGCTAATTATGGATTTGCAATCAAAACTAAACAAGTTGTGAGCTTTTGTCGAATTGATCCATTAAATCATTATCTTCATGTATCATAGTCAGAATTTAAACTGCAACAATTTCACAATACCAGCTTTGTAAACACTTATCTACTTGTAACACCTATCTACTTGTGTTATTAAACGGCGCTAAATGCAGTACCCGTTTACAACGCACTGTTAGAGCCTACTAGCAACGTATACACAAATACAAAAAATGGATATATAGAAATAAGGCGGATGTTCTATTAATTATAAATTTCCATAAACGTACAAGTAATTGACGGTGGCATTTGTAATCTGTTCTCTTTAATTAAACTTTATTTTTGCCCGGTCGCAAAGGAAAACTAAAATATGTTAGTCTTAAATAAAAAATCAGTCTTAGTGTCATCAACGAAGTTAATGCATTCAACTTTCTTTCATGATTCCTTTAATTTTAAAACAATTATTTATAACATCAAATGATAATTAACTTCTTTACTTTTCTTGGAATGTTTTTTATATCAAAGCAGTGTTTGTTTCTAAGCAGTTCCCTATTTTACACTTGTGTTGGCTTGCGACTCAATTCTTCCCCACAACGTTATCTTTTTACCTTATCTGGCATTTTATTGTCACCTTGTACCACGCGAGTGATTGTTGATATTAGACATTTCCCTTTGTGCATCACTGACATAGTTACATGGCAATCGATGGGTAGAATGAATAAACTGTATACACTGGTTTTCTTGCCTCAAAATGACCTGCTACGGGTTTTCAATGTGTCAAGCTAGCTAAAATCTCCCGTCTGTAGATTAGAAAACAGATACGAGTTTGATTCAACGCTTGGATCTGGATATGATCATTTTAGGTATGGTCGGTGACCCCCTGACCCTGGGACAGGACTTATTGCAAGACTGACTGATTGATTGATTGATTTTTTTTAACGGCACACCAGCACTTTTAGGCTATTTAGCGCCATACAATAGGTTGTATTTATACATGGTTAAAAATACTAAAGGTTTAATATCGACCAGCGATATAAAAATCCAAATAGTTCAATATAAAATGATAAGTTGTTGGTAACAGTAAAATATGAAGCTTCCCACATGTAAATGGTGTATGTTGATGAAAAGATGTTGAAAAATAATGGGCGGTATTTTAATTAAATAAAAATGCTCTAGGTGATGACATACAAGTTAAAGTTTAAAACAGAGACAAAAGGAGATTAGTTAAGAGGGATTAATGCACTTTAATCGCGTATATGTGCAAACAGAGCGATCGCATTTATAGCTTAAAAGGCAATTTTAGTAATACGGTTCGTGATGTGCCAATATTAATAGAATTTGTCTCAGACTAATCCATAAATCTTTTACATGGTCATCTAGTATTCGATAAATACATATTTATATTATTAAAAATGTGTATGTATTGTGCGCATTATTCTGAATTCTGTATGTCTGTGCCCATGCATTTATTTGTATTTAAAATATAATTTAACTTACTCTAACTTGACAATTTGTGATTGCACGTGTTTTTCTTATGAAATACAATATATTATATAAGAAACAAAAATTAATTTTCCTATTCTTTATCAGTTAATACGTAAGTGTATAGGTAGTGTCAGTAGTTGTGTTACTGGCTCCGTGCCGATATACTATCTTTACCAAGTCCAAATATGAAATGGTCAGTAAGACTAGATACTGGTCAATTAAGCTATGTGATTTTCAGTCTTAATATGTTAAGGACAGTCATAATAGGCTGTGGACAGTCAGGTTGATCAGATGCAATAGGTGTTGGATAGCCTAAACAGGATTTAGTTAGTCACATTTGGTGTTGGTTAGAATATATTTTGGTCCAGCAAAATAGGTAATGCCAGTACAAGTAGGCAGTGGTCAGTGAGATGATGTGTGAGTTATCCGAAAATGCATTATTTACTCAGGAAGAGTTATTGTCTTCGCTTAGGTGTAGCAGTGTGTATTTAGGTGTAGCGGTGTGTGTGAGTGTGCATGTTCGTGTGTGTAACTCACTATGTTCATGTTTCACAAACGAATCTGGTTCTGTCATGCTATATTCCAATGTTCCCATGTGTCCCATAATCATATATGTAATGTTACGCTCACGTTCCGATTGAGAGACTTTAATGACATGCATATCGTTAATTCTCAGAGGGGATGGGGTGGGGATGGGGGTGGAATAAAAACAAAAACGCTTGTGTTAAATTCATGGTTTACACTATAAGAAGCCAATGGCAGATTCCTACAGGGGGATATACCACTTAAAATTTGCCTTACTACTATTTGCCATTGAGGCTATAAACTTGTAATGTTACAGTACCGATGATGATAACACCCTTCCGAATTCGCCTTAATTTCGCAGAAATGTTGTTTCCCTAAGTGGTCTATAATGCATTGAACGGTAATACTAAATTACAATAAACTTCATACCGATCGAAACCGAACGTAAAAATCATATATACTCAATATCGAGCAATACTCGTGGCAAATTCCACAGTGCCCCATAATGTTAAATTCCCGTCGGCCCTCCTAAAATGTCGACAGTTTTTACACAGACTAGTCCTGGAACTCTACATGTATAGTTCAGAACACATCCAAGAAATTGTAATGCAATCAGATTATAACATTGTTGTGTTTGACGATTGCAGATCTTTAATTAATGTTTAAAATTTGCAAACTGTACCGTACCAGTGGTAATTTTCATGTTAGGACCACCAATAACGACCTTTCGAATAATTAAATGCGAAACATTCATCTCCATTCTACCACAGTAAAGAAATTCTTGTCGAACAAGAGGCAAACTACACTGCTGCCTGAAAGAGCATCAATATGAAATTCATGATGTAAAGACATCTTCATATCGTAAATATTTTAATGGCACATCAATCAGAAGGCTCCATGCATTATTTGATGTGTGCACCGCTACGGTACCATAGTGATTAGAGCGTCACTGGCCGAGTCATACCAAAGACTTTTAAATATGGTACTAATACCTGCCTCGCTAGGCGCTCAGCATTACGAGATTAGTGTTAGGTCTGGTCGGCCAAGTTTCCAAGTTTTATTTTACAAGCTGTACAAACTTGGTATTAAAGGGAAGACGTGGCGCATCATGAAAGACTCGTTTAAGGGAGTAACTAGTTCTGTTTTATTTGCGGGCAAATTGTCCAAATATTTCAATATTAAGCAGGGTGTAGGGCAGGGTCGTATCTTGTCCGCTTGGTTCTTTCTCGTTATGATAGACGATTTGATCACTGATTTAGATCACACTTTGCGAGGCCTAAATCTTGTCGATCTCCACCTGCCGTGTGTCTTATTAGCGGATGACACAACTGTAATGGCTAATTCGCATCATTCGATGCAGCATCTGCTCGATACAATCTCTAATTATGCGAAAAGGTGGAGATTGAAATATAACGCAGATAAAAGTTGCAGCATCCTCTTTACAAACAAAAGAAGAAATGATATCCCTTTTTTTCTATTCGACAAATCGCCAATTCCAGTAGTCAAAAGTAAGAAATATGCCGGCATACCTCTAACGTACAACTTTAAACCTAACGATGCGATAAAAGAAGCATGCGATAAAGGTAAACACTTATTAAATTCTTTTTATTTTATTGGTATCAGAGACGGAGGAATGAACCCTCTAACAAGTATGAAAATCTGGAAAAGAATCATTCTACCTTCAGTACTATATGGATGTGAATTATGGTCGAATATGACAAACACCAATATAGAAGAACTTGAGCTATGTCAGAGATATGCAGCGCGACGTATGCAAGCTTTCGATAAATATTCGCCCATAGAGGCAACGCGTAGTACCTTAGGACTCTGGTCAATGGAAGCATACATTGATAAGATGAAATTGTGCTTTTTCAACCGGCTGTGTAGGGGCGATTGGACTCTTATCTGGAAAAAGATTTTCATTTTGCGTTTATGTCAGTACTTGACCAACCCAATTAGACAGACGGGGTTTATAGCAGATATTGACAAAATATTCAAGAAATATGGTATGGGAAGTGTTCTCTTAGACTATGCAGTAAGAGTACAAACCGAAGGTAAACTTGTTTGGAATCGGAATATTATTGATAATATTCAAAACATCGAAGAATCTACCTGGAATACAGATATTGAACTAAGGAGCGATTTAATTCACTTCAGAAACATTCATATGGACTTAAAACCAAGCAGTATATGGTTTCTTGGACGTAAATTTCCATCTATGTTATGGCCTCTCTCTGAAATAGTGAAACTATATATCATGCCTGTTGGAAAAGTTATGATATGTAAACTCTGTGGAAAAGAGACTGACGACAGAGCGAAACATCTTATCTTAGGTTGTGAAAAGCTCCTTGAAGAACGAAACGTCTTCTTTGAGAGGGTGATTGACACTTTAGAGGTGAGAGACGGGGTTAATTTATTTAATCAAGAAGACGATATACTATTGGAGACACTTCTTGGAAGCAGAGTAGATTGCTTGTCGTCTATCGACGATGATGTATGGGATAAACTCATGTTGGTAACGGCAAAAAAGCATAACCTCATTTTACAATAAAATGCATGCCCTACTTTTAACCAACATGTCATAACATAACAGCAATAATAAGTAGTTAATCTAGATAAATAAATAAATTAATTTAAAAAAAAAAACAACAAAAAAACAAATATTCTGCTGTTGTCAAATTCCGCAATTTTGATGTATTACAGATCACGGAGATATAATGCTCTCTGGCTCATATAATATACGAGTGTCACCTTTTGCTATCTTTATTCCTTTGAGAAGGATTTCATGCTGTTCCTCATATATATGTATAAATGTGTGTATATGTGTGTATATATGTATGTGTAAATATGTGTTTGGGTGTGTAAATACATATGTATGTGTATGTGTGTACATTTATGTGTGTGTGTGTGTGTGTGTGTGTGTGTGTGTGCATAAACATATATGTCATGTAGAAAGAACTACATTGATAATTACACTGGTATACGTTTCCAATTTGTTTCATTTATATTCTTTTGTGTTGTATTTCATGATTTTGTATTATCCTGAATTTTATTAATCTGATGTAATCTCTAATGAAGAGGAAATAAAGTCAGTCAGTCAGTCAGTCAGTCAGTCACTGCTGCCTGAAAGAGCATCAATATGAGATTCATGATGTAAAGACATCTTCATATCGTAAATATTTTAATGGCACATCAATCAGAAGGCTCCATGCATTATTTGATGTGTGCACCGCTACGGTACCATAGTGATTAGAGCGTCACTGGCCGAGTCATACCAAAGACTTTTAAATATGGTACTAATACCTGCCTCGCTAGGCGCTCAGCATTACGAGATTAGTGTTAGGTCTGGTCGGCCAAGTTTCAGGATAATGAGACTGGGTGGGACATCATGTTACATGTCTGCGGCATAATGCCTCAGTGCTAGACATCACTATAAAGCGCCACACTGCCGACATCGTGGCAACATGACTGAAAAATTGTTAAAGTTAAGTTAAAAATCCAAATCACACACACACACACACACACACACGCGCGCGCGCGCGCGCGCACAGGATAAAAAGATAAACATTTGTCGAGCTAATGTAGTCCGAAGGCAAATTAGTGAGCAGAGGTATCATCTGACAAAGAAGGGCATCGTTGAAAATTATAGTTTACGGTAGAAATATTTAGGCTGATCGATCGATTGCCCTTATGTTTTTTTTAGATAGCTGAACAAACATGTATATAATTATTTCGTCATGATTGGGTTGGACATAGCACAGGATCATATTCCGTAAAAATAATAGTGACAAGAAATATCAGTTATTCTGTCTCACCTCGTTTGGGCATTCTTCCTTTTCCGCCAGCATGGCACATTGAATAGAATGCTCAGTCTTGGATACGCACTCTCCGAGATAGTTACTGGCTCCATGTTTCTCGTATAGATTGAAAATCTTGTTCACCTTCTCCGTTACATCCATCATCGGGCCTTTAAAATGTGCACGATGTTTTAGTTATACTGCATGACATAAATCGGGTAGCAAGCTAGTTAAATTCGATTTAATATTTACCAGTAAGTTGTCAGGAGGTGGGATAAACGTATGATCTCCCTGACTTCGTAAGGTGTTTGGTTATTGTTAATCTAGGAGATGACCGACCGCGGTGTTAATTCTAGGATCGAGTCAACATTCAAATAAAACATGAAATTAAAGATGTTATAACAGAGATCTGAGCAGAGATATATAATAGAATAGCGCGAGCCCCTGTATGTTATATATTACAATTTAATCAGTGATATGAACAAAAAAAGTACATGTCACATGATTGAGTCATTTCCTCTCAGAAATAGAATTACAAAATTAGCTAGCAAGAAGTTCAATTAGCAGTCATGTTATACCTATATAATAAAATTCATTACATGATCGAACGACTGATTGAACTCAGATTGCCGAAATGACAGCATGAGCTTGTAGTTCCAGTTTTTAAAAAAATATAATAATTGTTGATGATTGGTCTCCGTTTCCGTCTCTGTCTCTGCCTGTCTGACTCTGTCTCTGACTCTGTCTCTGTCTCTGTCTCTCTCCTCATCGAATCAAAAACCTCATGGACGTACACTGCTCTTTTTACCCACTGTGCAACGTTCTGGATATATTTTGTTTCCATTGCCTTTCCGAGAGCATTCACTCTGTCTCTTTTCTTGATATGGGTGTCTTAAAGATCAAGACTCCTTTGGCGTTTGGACAATTTGTTAACGAGAGAATTTTTTTAATACAAGTTTACTCGGAGTCCCTCATAGGTTTCTCATTCGACGAAAAACATGAACTGATTAATTTTCCAAGGGGAACTAATTTATAACAATTAATTCAATCTGGGAATCCACACATCCTCGTTTAATTTAACCAATTCGGGTGACTACTTTATCCGCCAAAACTCTTTGTCACTTCCATAGAGTTTCAAACAATCGTTTCAAGAATGTCTTTACTAAGACCTATTCTGGAAAATATCATTTTATGACACCTGTGTTAAATACATCACACCTTCCTGCAAACTTTCCTGGTTCGTCTGTTATCTTGTCATTGAACGCTACACGACCTTACACTGACATTTCGGTTGTACAAGTACTGAATGGACACAAATTAAATTTAAGTTTATGCCTTAAAGTAGGAGAGATTAATTATTGCAAGCTGCCGAATTATAGCGGATCTGGCCGATAAATCAATCTTAACGATTACGTGCCACGTTGACTCCGATAGGAAGCGCTGTGAAATTATCTCTACAAAATTTTGCATAATTACGTCAGTAAAGGGTCAAAAGTAGTAATGACTTTAGCTGGTTATAAATTATGGATGACTCATATAACAGCAGTTTATAACATATCTAAGTGTGAAATATTGAAACTTCTTGGCGAAATAAGTTTCATTCTTGTGTGAATAATATATTCTTATATTTCACAAATAAAAATACAATATTTCCCATCATGTTTTCTCGACGCTACATTGTGTGCGCCCACATCAATTGTACCTTCGTCAACAAAACGAAGTACTTTGTGAGCTGGAACAAAAAAAAAAAGAAACTGCTATATATTTTAGACATGGCAATTATTTGTTTTTAAATGAGACTCCGGACACAATCTCTCTGCAGTTATTTCCCCTTACTTCATTGACTGCAATGATACGCTGCTGAGTTTACATTAAGACTTAATCTTTGCTTTTAGAAGGGTCACGATATTTTTAAAATTATCAGAAAATGTAATGTACTGTGACAGGTTGA